>CM031868.1:10361097-10553597 GCA_018697195.1 Certhia americana | reverse complement strand
GGTTCTCCAGTGCTTAATGAGATTTTTGTGCTTAAATGCGAAGCCGATGCGTGTAATCATATTTCTAATACGCTGATTCAGAACGGTAGGAAGGGGGGAGAACCAAATCAACATGAGTTTTTGCTCTGGGCCGGCGGTGGACGCAGGCTTTGTACAGGAGCTTGCAACGCGAGCTCTTCAAATGGCCAAACGAGAAGGGAAAAAAAAAATAAAAAAAAAAGCCACCAACCCCAAAAAATACCCCGACCGAACCCCAACAGAGGAAACGTCAGTTTCTCGCCTCTCCTAATTGCAATCCTCCTGTTTTACTCTGCCCACAGCTGGGATCTGTCCACCACTTTCCCGGCACCATGCTCCACCCTCCGGGAGCTCGGCGGGGGGACGCGGGGGATGCTCGGGTCCCCCGAGACGCCGCCGTCCCGGGGGGCTGTGCCCCGAAGCGAGACCCTTCCTTGCTGGCAGTGCCCGCCGCTGTCGTGGCCGCGGGTACCGAGCAGGGGCTGAGGCTGGCTTGCCGGCGTGGCGGGGCGTGGCGGTGCGGGCACGGCGCCCGTGTGGGGGGGGAGGGGCCAGGACCGGCGGCTGCACTCACGGCGCCGCTCCCGCCTCCGCGGGCGGGGGCCGGGCTCGAACCCAGCGGCGGCCGCGCAAGGGCGGGAGCGCCGGCCGCCCCCGCCCGGCCCCAGATGTGGCGGAGCCTCCCTCCACAAAAAAAAAAAAAAAAAAAACCCACACAGCACCCACCGCCACCCCCCACTCAACAAAACCGCCCCAAACCCGCCTACCGCCACCTCGCAATCGCTCCCGCCGCGCCGCCGGCCCGCGGGGTGGACAGCCCCGCACGGTGGCAGCCGCACAGCAGCCTGGTAAGCGGCCGCGCGGGACGGGGCCGCGGTTCCTACTCCCGCAAGATCGTGCGGGCGTTTGTCCTTGTCCCATCCTTCCTCCTTCCCCACCCAGCCGTGGAATTGGGGCCTCCCAATGTTTACTGGCTCCCACAGATGTTCCGCGGTGAGAAGAGGGCTGGTCCTACCTGGGATAGCGCAGAGGCCGTGCGGGGTGTTAGGGGTCCATTCTGAAAAGGAGAGCATCAGGGAACATCTGGCAGAGGTTAATCCAGATGGGGGCTGGCGGGAGGTGATGGGTGAAAGACTTGGGGCACTGCCTGTGCCAGCAGTGGGACAGGCAGTAAGAGTGACAGTTCCATCAAGAAATGAGATCTGATGGCAGTGAAAGGGCTGCTGGTTAGAATTTGCCACGTTTGTTTTTTCTTGTAGGATGCTGTGGGGTCATGGCAACTTCCCTGTAGATAGATGAGTCATGCAGTGCGTGCTTGTCAACTAAGGCACAAAAGGAAGGAAAAGTATCCAAATTAGCACGATCGAAAATTGTCTTGTTGTTGAGGAGTGATGGGCAGCTGTGCTAGGTAGTAAGCACAGTACACACCTGGATGCTCGTCCTTTTGCTGGACTGTGGGATCCTAGGATATAAAGAAGTCAAAGTCTGCTCCCATTTCTTGGCTAGGGGTCAGGTCCTGAAAATGGTTGGATTCTGCTGGGCTCCTAAGTTCTTGTGACTCCCCGTGTGAGAGCTGATGGGTCAGGAGTTCAGGCTGTGCAGCACCTTCTGCATTCTTCTAGGCAATCTCAGGGGAATAGCCAGGATGCACAGCAAGCACTGCAGCCTTAACACAGGCCTAGGAAGAGATGCAACTACAGAAAGGGAGATTGGTTTGACACTATAGAAAGTTAAAGGTAAACTAAATACTAACATTTGGGCCAGCAGAGTATCTTGGGTTTGGGGGGTAAGTGCCTTCAGGTTAATGGAGTGCACACAATGCTAAAGAATCTCCTGTCTCTCACCAACCTGATACTTCTTTTTGTTATCTCGTTGTTTCTGACTTTGTTTTTCAGAAAAACTGTGATTCAAGAAAGCCACCATGAAAGGTGAGGAAGTTCGGCAGAGGAGAAAAGAGGGCAGGTCTAGGAATGGAGAGCGATCCAGGCACAAAGGAAAGAGCAAGGGTAAACACAGAGAGAGCCGACTTGGCAGCCAGGAAGCAGAGGATGTCTCTCTGCATGCACAGCAGAAGCTGTTGGCTGAGGAAAAAGCAGCCATGGCAAAGTCACAGGAAGAGTCAGCAATCTCAATTTGCCTGCAAGTGCTCCTGCCATACCTCCTAGCTGGGCTTGGCATGGTCTTGGCAGGCATGGTTTTGGATTATGTTCAGGTAAGGGAAAGAAACTCGTGTGACATACCTGATATGGGATAAGTGGGGAACTTTTCTTCACAGGCAGGGGATTTGCTCTGGGAATGGCATAGTAACAGAGGATTTGCAGCAGTTTTCTATACTGGTGTGTCCCTCAAAGTCAGCTATTATGCACTGTGCAACTCTCAAGAGATGTGCGGTGCTTTTCTGGTGCCTTTCCTCTTCTGGATAAAGAAGAGAACATGGTACTAAAGAGTACATGGAGGATGACTAGGAATGTGCAGTCCTGTGCAGAGATCTCCCCCAGGTCCTGGGGAGAGGGTGGGTGAATGCAGCCCCACAGCTGGGGTGGCACAGTGCTTTCCTGCAGCAGCTGGACTGGAGACATCACTCAGGGCTGTGGCTCTGGACAGTCCTGCACCCACTGCTGCCTTGCACAAAGCATCAGCCAGCCCAGAACTGCTAACATTTCACACAACAGCTCAGCCCTGCCTCTTCACCATGTCCTTTTCTAAGGCCTTACAGCGGATGATTTGAATTCTTTAAGTCCCATTTCTGACTCTGTGGTGGTCAGGATGAGACCTTTCCCCCTGTGATGAAGCAATACAGACCTTTAAGGCAATGATCAGCACCTAATTTTAGACAGTTTAAAGCTAATTTCCAGATTACAAATTGCTATTCCTTTGCACTCTGGGTTACTCTGGGTTGCACAGCTCTAACTCTAACTCTTTTTGTTAACCTTGTTATTTGACTAACTAGCTGTGAGGTCAAACTTCCTCAAACCTACCTCAGGTCGAACTACCCTGACCTGTCTGATACAGTGACACAGAAACTACTGTGCTTGCATTGACAGCTTTCACAAATGCGGAACTGTGTTCCTTTGTCATTAACCCAGGGCTGATCTCCCTGAGCTAGAAGAGCTATAAAGGCTTAGGAGTGACACAGTATCCTTAACTGACCTTAGCATGTACTTGATACCCAGCAGAATGTCTAGTCAGATCACAGAACACCAGGCAAATCCAGAACCCAGTGTCAAACTACTTTTTGTCTCCTTAGACGTTATTCTCAAGAGTCTTGAACACTGAGCAGCCACTTCTGTTTTTATTTTTTAGACTTTTTAGAGCTGCTTGTTACTATGGATCTCTGACATTAAATATATGTTTCTTCCTACTGTGAGTTATTAAAGTGTGAAATGGATTGCAGATGGATTTATGATGTTGGAGGAGGACTTCTTCAATGTTTCTTCCCTGGGAGTTCTTTTTTTCCTAGGAGGAACTGAGCCACTAATATGAACAGAATGCAAGGCAAACCTCATTCTCCTCTGAAACGGGGAAAGTCTGTTTTCTGTTTCTGCAAGTAAAGAGCTCACTAAAAGCCATCATATTAGTGCTTGAAGTATGGGAAATCAACCCATGCAACTCATGCAACATCTCACAGGAAAGGTGGCTTTTGGCAATTAGCACAGTGGCTGTTTGTGCATGGCATGGGCAGCTGGAGCACCTCTCATCAAGGTCTTGCTGCTGCCCTTCCTTCCTGAGCCAGTCCTGGCCTTTAGCTGGCTGCTGCTGCTGTTTCTGTGGGACAGCAGTGGATCCCTGGGCCCCAGGCACTTTCCATCTGCCTGCTTTCCATCTCTCCACAAAAATTCTCTTCTCTGCCCTTTTCCTAAAGTGGGGATGAGAAGAGCAAGGTTAGAAACAAGAATATAGTGCTTGATGTAACAGAGAGCTCACAGAGTCAGAACAAAACATTGTTCTCCCGTGAGCCCATGGTGGTGGAAGGGTGCTGCCTGCTGCTAACACTGCCATGTTGTGAGAGCATTCACAGGCATTTCTGTCTCTTCTTTGTAGGGATGGCAAGGTGTGTATGAAACTGTGCTCTCAGACACTTGACATCTTTCTGTTCTGGTTTTTGTACTGTGCCAGTGGGTGGAGGATCTATATCAGGGTCAGGACTCATCAAAGAGGCTTTTTCTGCTTTGGCTCCTCCAGGACAGTGCTACTTGTTGACTGCTTGGCAACACAAGGATTGGGTGTATCTGTGTGCAGAGAAGGGCAGCAGTGCACCTCCCCAGGTTTTGTCATCTTGAGTGGTACAGCCATGAGCTGTTGGGTTTTTTTAGTTTTTTTTTCACTAGCTAGTTGCAGTCTTTTTCCCACTGTGGAGGAGTGCTCTCTTTCTTCTCAAACCTGATGTATCTTTTCTGGACAACTAAGGTATATTTCTTTGCCAAGAAAATGTGATGCATCTCTCTGCTGATAAATATGGTGTGGCCCTTTATCAGAGGCTCCTTAAATGCTCAATAGAATGACCCAGTGTACACACATGGGTCACCTGAACCAATTACCTCTCTGCATACTGATTTATTGGTTGAGGGCTTTTTATGGTGCTTACTTAGAAGGAGAGAGATGGAGCGTGATAAACTCATAAACCCTGTCAGGCTTATGCTTCAGTACAGGATGTGTTGCTGCTGTGTTTTTTAATGTCATTTGAGTCATTTAAGCTCATTGATATTTCCTTTACATTAATGTTTCTGCCTGTCATCAATCCAGTTGGCTGATATAGTGGCATATGGGACAAGGTAGGCACATTATTAGAACTTGAAAACCTATGTTTTTGTCCAGAAATTGTCTTTTATTTCCTTGAAGCCTCTGTGAATGACTAACCAGAACTGCACCTTCATACTGTCATTTCTCTCTTCCCAGCTGGTATAAAGAGGTTGGGTCACGTGTGGTTACTACAGGATTTTTATTAACCTGACTTGTCCAGTTATTGTGGGACTTTTTTCCAGTTAGATTAGCTGAAATGTAGTCTCCTGTTAGCTTTCAGCTAACTGGACCATAGTTAGGTGGTGGAGACATGTACACACCAAGGCAGCTGGGAGTGGAGAAGGTTTTAGGGGCTGTGCCAAAATAACAGCCCTAGAAAGCAGCGAAGGACAGAGCCTCTGTAGCTTGTGACTGTTTTCCACTCTGCCTTGCTTCCACGGAGATCTGCTCTGTCACCTCAGTTTGTGTGAATGCAGACCAAAGAAACACTGTCTAAATGGCTGAGAGCCTCCTCAGTCCCCAGTTCAGCTGCAAGCATGTCATGTTCTCTCCAACTCCCCTGCAGTGCTGGGGACCCCGTCACAAGGACAGAGTCCACAAGCCACTAGCCTTTTTCTCTCTGCAGAAAATGTGAGGGAAGGCGTTCATCCATCCTAAATGGTGTTTTTAAAAATCTTTTGATTCTATGATTCAATTAGTTTGCCCAAATTAATTATTAGAAAGGAGCCCAAGCATAATACCATGACTCTTTTCCCTACATGTTTGTCTTTGAGCTGAAGTCTTTACAGAGCAGGATGCAAATTTTTTGGCCGTATGTAGCCATGATGCAGATCTGATTTTTGACCTTGTATAAGCTGCTTAGTCATGAAGCCTCTGGGGTGAGACCCCCTCTCTCAAAGACAGTACCTTTCTGGGAGCATGCAGGAGCAGCATGTTTCACTTTAGAACAGGGAGGGTGACCAGCTCTCAGCCTGCCCTTTCTCTCCCTTGCCTGTCTTGCAGAGGGATTATGGAGCTACCTTAAATAAGCTTCAGCTAGGACTCTTATCTTGGCCTTTGCAAACTAGCAGAAAGTTGAAGTGATGACAGCAGATAAGGGTGTTCGCTTTTGAAGCTTATTGGCTGGTTCTCTGAACTTTTTTTCCTCCTGAGAGCCAGTAATTCAGAGGTACAGCTGGCATAGCCTGATTGTTCTGTCCCGCGGAGACCATGGAGCGGACACGAGAGGCCAGGGTCTAGAAGGGCAGATCTTGTGTCACCAGCCAGCTCAGCTGTGTCACCTGCCCAGGGATGAGACCTGAGACCTGCGTAAATACCGTCAGCTGAGAGAAACGTGGGCTCGTGCTTTCCTTGACCTTTCTTCACCTTGGAGAAGTGCAGAATGGATCCTGGTTGGTAACTCCCCTCCTCCTCGGCCTCGGGACAGTGAGGAAAGTTCAGCAGTGCTTGTGGTGGGAGCGAGGGAGCTGGGCTGGTTTGCAGCAGGCTTACACATTAAACCATCGTATCAAACGCGCGCCGCGCTCTGACAAGAAATGTAACCCGAGGAGAAAGGACACCAGTGTGTTTGAGCACACTGAGGGATTCTTGTATGACCTGTCACTCTTTCAGTGCTGTAGCCTAAGCAGGTCTTACTGGTTTTTACCGAAGTGGTGGGAGCTGAATGGGGTGTGGGCTCATTTCTATTCGTCCACAGGCATCTCTACAATCTTCTCTTCTCTTTTTTAATTGCCCCCTGGATATAAATCAGAGAAATTGTGTCCATCGAGTTTGCTGCCATCTGGGCTCAACCCAGCTGAACCAATTTTGGAGGATACCCTTGCTGCAATCGTCTGGACGTGCTCCTAGGAGGAGAAGAAACTAAAGGAATTTGGCATCATTGCTGTAGTTTGAGGAAAAACATTCCTTCTGACTTTGGAGAGATCTACAAGGAGGATCTGTGTGATGTCCTGATCTCCCTCCATTTTCCTGCTGAGCATGGGGTAACAGTGTGTGACCATGGTGGTCACCCAGTTACAGCTGGAACTGTGCTTCCACGGCAAGAAGCTGAGAGGTTTCACCTGCAAGTTGACCAGGTCAGCGAGTGGATTTCTCCCAGAGACTTCATTCTCCATTGCCTCCCAGATTTTTGTGCCATTCCTTCTGGCTGGCTTGGGAATGGTAGCTGCTGGCCTCTTGATGGATGTTGTTCAAGTAGGTACCTGTGATTAGGCAACTTGTAGTGAGAGGGTGGGCTAAGGCTCTGACCTTGAGTATTTGTGCTTGTTTATTTTTAATGAGTGTGGTCCTAGCAGCCAGTCAGCAGTAAGGCTGCAGGCTTTTTCTGTGCTGGAGGAGCACTATCCATCTCCTTTAGATGAGTAGCTGGGTTCTTGTAATGGGGGATCCTGGTTTTCAGATGGCTGCCTAACACTGCACTGGGTACATTAGATTGGGTGCTCCCTTTTCTCTGTCGAGCTAAACACTTTGGTAAAGACTCCTGAGAAGCAACTGGATCAGGCTGCAGCATATTCCCCTGTTGCATGATATAATTTCTTTCCTTCAAAAACTGCTGATAAGGAGATCTAGGTCAGGGTTAACTACCTGTTTTACTTTGAGGCAAGTTCATGCTTTCAGTTCTTTGCAAACCACCTAATATAATCTTTGGTCTAGAAAGCGTTTACATACTGTGATGAGAGCCATAAAATGATTAGCGTTGCCTACAAACTGAATGCTCCTTGGGAAGTTTCTGAGGTGGGTATAAATTTAGAATAAATTCCACTGACTGTAAATGCTTCTGCATTTAAACCATTGTACCCACAACCAGGATCTACCCCATCCATCTTTCCTTTGTATCAGTGGCACAAATAGAAATGCAGAATTTGATTTAGTTTGGGCATCTCATGCTGGTGGATTTACAAATCAAAAGGCTGGCAGAGTTTCCCAAGGATATATCCTGCACTCTGAGCTCACTGGAGTACATTGGATTCTCTGGCATTAATGCCACAGGAGGAGCTAAATATGGATACTTGAATGTTTGGAAAGACAATACCTTGCTTGTTTTTTTCTTGCACTGGAAGAAACAAAGAAGGCAGAGAAGTTTAACTAAAGAAAACACAAGGAACATCAAAGAAGGGTTAATGGAGTGGCACAGGCAGTTGCTGTGCTGTTTGTCATCTCCACCTTGTGCCGTGCTTAGGCACAGACCTGTCCTGCAGCATTGCAGAAGTTCTCAAACTACCCAAGATGTTATGTTAATAGTTAGCATTTGTCTCAAAGAAGGAGAAAGGCCTAGCACTCTGTGCCTTGGAGTGAATAGGTCTTTGTCTAGAAGAAATCAATTCACTTGCTAAGAACTGAGCTGTGTTCAAAAATGTAACTGTATCCAAACTGATGGGAAACACAAGCCATGCATGTGTGCATTGCACTTGTCCTTTAAATAACAATGTGCAATCTAGTGTGTGTATTTGCTCACTTGATTCCTAGAGATGGGGTCAGGTGTAAACTACAACCACAGGAGATGTATATTTTGGTGAACTATGTTGAAATAGAAACCATCAGTCCATGGATTCAGCTCCCAGAGGAGGGAGCCCAGTGCATTGAGAGTCACAACTGGTACAGGAGAGATGTTAGTGAAGTGAGCTGCCATGGTATCAACAACCCCACAGCCAAACCCAAATCCAGTAGCTGGGAAAATGCAGAGATCTTAGTCTTTAAAGGTTTGGGATATTCTTCTGTGCTTCTTTGTCTTTGAGCTGTTTATTTTCAACTTCCTGCAAATGTGAGAGCTGGAAACTCACAGTCCTGTCCAACTAAAAACTGACACTAGGTTTGTTTGCTTGAGGCCAGGTACCATAAGATTCATGCTGCCAATCATGAGGGCTCATATACTGAAACTACAGGTTTTTCAAGTCCAGGAGTCTGTGATTTGCCCATTTTCTAGTGGTTCTTCTGCTTGAGGAATGTTTTGCCCTATTTGTAGTGGCTGCAAAAGCTCTTAGGAAACTCTGTGTCTGCCTTGGACAGGGAGATAAATGGGCAAGCTTAAGGATGGTATCTAGAGCATAGATAATGCTGAATTTAATCCTGCTGCCCTTCTTTTATTGCATACAAAATACCTTGAAATAACTTCTTCAAGGTTCTGTGTTGTGAATCCAGCTGATGCTGTCTTTTTCAGGGTTTATATTGCTGTAAAGAGAACTAAGTGTAGATTGCTCATTCATATCCTATCAAACTTCCCAGGATTTTAGCAGTTTCTGATCTGCTCTGGGGTAAAACCAAGAATTGTTCAAATTACTATTTAAAAGAAAAATCAACAGAAGAGATTTGTCTAGCCCAGTTGACTCTAAGGCTCAGACCTGGGTCTCCCCTGCTGCAGGAAAAGGATGCCCAAAGAAATAGATGTTTGCCATTTTCTCTTCCTGTGTGTGCAGGGCTCTTTGCAGGGCTGACAGCATGACATGGGTTTTTCCTTCTGGGCATTTCTGCCTCTGCTCCAGTGATCCTTTGCCCCCTGGTCCGTCTGGATTCTGGGCTGGCTGGCATTGCTGGAGACATTGCAAGGCCCTGCCAGTGTTTGGCCCACTTTTTTACAGTAAGGTGAAGAATCATATTGAAGCTGGATGATCAGATTTCAAATCAGAGAATTCAGGAGGAAAGCTTTCCTTTCGTTTTCCCTTTCCACACCCCTGGAGTGGGACACAGTCCAAATAAAAGTTACAGATATGAGATATCTCTGTCCTTTGTTAACAAAGCCCATGAGATGATTAGCTTTGAAAAGGATTTTGAATTGGCTTGCATTTTGTATGCTAGGATATTTTGATCTTTCTGTTGACTTAAGAGCAATGGAAAACCTCTGAGGCTTCTGAGCTGCTGCCATGGGAGGTGGATGTCCTGGGGAGGTAACAGGATGGATCTGTGAGGACAGTGTGAGGAGCTCCAGCAGGGCTGCACTGGGGCTGTGGGGGCTGTACTGGGGCTGTGGGGACTGCATTGGAGCTGGGGGTGCTGCATTGGGGCTGAGGGGCTGCAGTGAGGCTGTAGGGGCTGCACTGGGGCTGTGGGAGCTGGCTCAGTGCATCCATGAGAACCTCTCTTCCTCTGACGAACCCCAAGAGCAGATCCAGCTGCTATGAGTAGAACATGGGGTTAACCAGGCTTCAGAGCTGAGTTTTAGGGCTGAAACTCCATTATGAAAATGTGAAGTGGGAAAGAGTTTCTTCCTGGCTCTGTGTCCCCCTGTGTGGGTTTGCAGTGCTGCATGGAATGTTTTTCTTCTTTCTAGGCCAGTTTTCATCCCAAAGGACAGAGATTCCCTAAACTTTGTCCAGGTGTCTTCATTCAGGTAGTTCCTTGCCTTCATGGCTCCAAACTGCCTCACTCAGCCACTCCATTCCAGCTGGCAGTCCTGCAAGTTGATGGCACAGGCATCATCTGTTTGTTCTGTATTGCTGCAGTCACTAACACAATGGAGTCCTGGCTGTTGTGGTATAAATCATTATGAATCTGTCCTTAGGCTCTTGGTGAGTCACTAATGAGACTCATATAGAGGCAATTAAGTCAGCTTTTTTTTATTAGTACAGTTGTGTGATTATTAATTGTTCAGAGCTTTCAGGTGTAATTAAATGTAAGGCAGAGTCCCAAAAAATCATACCTCATATGCTGAAACTTCTGATGCCTAGAGACCCGCAAAATCTATTATGTCACAAGGACTGGAGTTTCTAGATACACCAAAGTCATAGTTCCCAAAGGTGGCCTACACAGAAAATGCAAATAGTTGAGTTTTTCTGTTGCTTTCCATTTATGTCTTTTTATGTGCAAAATACGTAAGGTCTTAAGTATGAATTTCTGCATGCCTCTGTGCTTTAAAGGATTGGGGGGGTTTACAGTGTGGCTATGAAGTTTGTTTTTTCTCCTCTTTCTTTTGAGGATGTGTTTGGATCTTTATTTTTAATTAAAGAGAGAGGAGAGAGGAGGATATGAATCTTTAAATCCACCCTTAGCTTTTCTCATGTATTTAAGTTTCATGTTAACAAATTTAAACAAAACTGCAGTGTTGGTTGTTTATGCAACAGTAACGTACCTTGAACATTTTGAACCGTGCCTGTTTCCAGGTCACCACTGCCAGGAAAAGTGCCTTTTTTTATATTGATTTATATTTTGCCTGTTATCTGCATTTCGGAGGTGCCTTGTACCACACGCTCAGGACTGGCTCAGCCCCAATTTCATTCATCCTGACTGAGAAGGAAGCTGTGAGCTCTTCTCAGCAGACAGACACCACCTCCCCACAGCTTCCCATGGCACAGCCAGAGAAAAACACCGAGCTGTTACACCCTGTATATATTTCCTAACAGGCTGGCAGCTGAGTGTGTCACCATTTGTTGAGTCTGTCCAGCCACCTGGATATTCAGGTTTATAGAGTCCCAGTGGATGTGCAGGAGGTGGGTTGGGATGTGCTGTTTGTTTTGTCCTCTAGTGCCTCTAGTACCATGGGTACTAGCCAGTGACAAGTTGGAAATAACTGAATTGATCCTTCAAATGATGTGCAACTGAACTATGGACATTTTTGCCATGGGATGGCACATGGGTTGTGGGGGGCAGTTTGGATGAGGACCTGAAAGAGAGAGCCTTTCAACACTGGTAAGTGTGCAGAAAACCAGCTCAGTACCCTGTGGCAGATAATCATAGTCTGGAAAATACACAGGGCAATAATCCCATTTCCTTGTCATTTTTTGTAGATTCTCATTTTATACACCCAAACTGGGTTTTGGCAGAGGGAAGGATGGGTTAGATGGACCTTTGATCTGACTCATTGCAGCCACCCTTTTTTCCTTGTGTTCTGCTCTTAGATGTTGGGCTCATTACTTTTCCTTCATGATGAGTGGCCACATTCTGTGATTTCACCCTGATTTAAACCTCTCTGTCTACAGCAGAACTTTGCCAACCTCCTTGAATTCACAGAGGAGGAATGAATTCTATTCCAAGGCACTGTATGATACAAAAATTAGAGAAGACATGTCTTCTCTACATGTTTTAAAGTTTCTTACATTTTCAGATTGTCTCTGGTGTTGCAGCTAATTCAACAGCTTTATACAGTTCAGCTTCAGAGGAGCAACAGTCAAGATATTGGCCCAGCAGTTTGGCTTATGAGATATCTTAATTCAAAACCTTTTTCCAGCTGTACTGAGAATGTACTTGGTAACAGGAAGATTTAGGAACTGCCTGTGGAGAAGAGATGCAAAAATCTCCTTCCCTCCTACCACCAGTCTTAGATGCTTGACTAGAGGTTTGGTAAGAAAAGACAGACACAACTTCTTGTTGTGAGATAATTTTCCAGATCTTTGTTCTTATGGGTTTGGTTAGCAATAGAGGTTCCTGTATCTAGTGTCAGTGCAAAGGATGGAGAACATGCTCTAGTTCATTTGGCTTGTGAATCTTAATTACTTTTAACATTGGTCTTGGCTAATGCTAAAGGCAGATTTTAATTTGTGGGTTTCCAGAATCTTCTGTTTCCCCTAGAAAGAAAGATCCTTCCCCATAAGCTTTGTTATGCATGAGATGAGAAAGAATACTGCAAGCTGAAAATTCCTTCTTTTGCTTCCAAAATGCAAAACCAAAATGCACCAGGGCAGCACCTGCCCCTGTGTGCACAGGGTGCACACCACTGCAGGTGGTGAGACAAGAACCTGCTGCCCTGGGGTGCAGCAGCATTAGGATAGTCAGCATCACAAGCTGAGGTCATTGCCTTTGTTTTCTTCCAGCACTGGGATGTGTTTCGGACAATTACAGAAGTGTTTATCCTGGTTCCTGCCTTGGTTGGCCTGAAGGGTAATCTGGAGATGACACTGGCATCCAGGCTCTCCACTGCTGTGAGTGTTAACAACCTAGTGGGGAGTGAAGGGTGGGGAGGGGGGTGATTAGCAGGAGACATCAGGAGATTCTTCATTTATATAATCACACTGTGTATGAGAGATGCCCTTTTCTGCTAAGTAGAAACTAGTGGGGTGTGAGCATTAAAATAATGTGTTTGTCCTCATTTTGTAACTGGAACAGAGAATTTCCATCTGCACTTTGAAGGTGAATTAATCCCTGGGTGGCCACTTGCTGATATTTGGGGCCCTGTGACACATGAAGGAGACAAAGCCAGGGCTCCACAGCTGTCAGCTTCAGTACCAGATTGCTTTTCTGTGGGTATTGATCCTTGAGGGCTTCCCAGCAAGCCAACCTTGGGGGGAGCAGACCGAGGCTTCTTGGAACCTGCAGCAGCTTTTGCTAGTCTATTTGATCTTCTCTATCTCCCTAAGCAGTTTGCCTTGGCCTTTTTTATTATGTCTCAGGAGAAACTGTAGCTTAGAAGAGCAATTTAGGGGGAACAAAAGATGAAAAATGGTTTAAGTTGTTCAGCTTTTTTTGTCTGTGTGGGCTGTGGTGGATATGCCCACTTCACCTTTAGCTGGGTGCCCTGCAACACCTCTGCACCTCCAGTGTCAGCCTCTGATGCCCCTGGGACACAGCTGATGGAAAAGTGTCAAGAAGGAAGAGCGGGGAAGGCTGAGAGATGGTGACCAGCATTTGCCCCTCTCTAACAGCCCTTTCCCCCAGGGACCAGATGAAACTCTCTTCAGCAGCCATCTGTACCACAGAAACAGCTTTTCAGGGTGTCTCTCTTGACTCCTAGGCTAACACTGGACAGATGGATGATGCTCAGAAGCAATGGAAAATGGCCACCTGCAATTTAGCCCTTATCCAGGTGAGTCACTTCAGCTGGGAGATGAAAAAGTCTCTTTTCTCTTGCTATGCTGCAGACCAGCAGCATCTGTTCCAGCAGTGCTGAATGCAGAGTTGGTGATTTGGGGCAGGTATCCTCAACACGGGCAAGCAGAGCCAGGGCTTGACCTCCAATAAAGCTCCATGTGGCCCCAGAGCTTGTAGTTTAGCTGTAAAACCCATCTAGACATTCATTTCCTTTGTGAACAAACTGAACTTATAAAACTCATTTTGCAGCAGGAGCTGTGGCACAATCCCTGTTTCACAGCAGCCCCTGGATATAAGCCTGTCATTTACTGGCAGTGTTTGGGAATCAGCCTTGGGCAGGAGGGGAGAGATGGGAGAAATTGCCTCTTTTAGCTCCTTCTGCTTGTTAAAATCCAGGAACCAGCCTAGAGTTTGCACATGGCAAGCCCACAGGGCTGGCAACATGTGTCTGTGTGCCTTCCCTTATCTTCCTCCACAGCTCCAAGCTTCCTCAGAGTGCAGAGCTGATGGGGAGCCCATTTTCGTGTTGGCCAGGGCTGTTCCTTTGCTGATGGACTCGGTGTCCTTTGCTGAAGTGTTGTCTGCCCTTTGCAGGCCCCCAGGGTTTTTCTCCAAACTTTGTCAGGATTTCATTTTTGATCTAGTGGAACGTTTCAGGGATGCTGTTTAAATAGTCAGCATCTCTGCCAGGCTTTGCCCTCCAAGCTGTGTGGCAGTCGTGTGGAGCCAGTGCTGCCTGGGAGCAGATGTGGGTGAGTGCTCACCAGCTGTCCTTTGGTCCCCAGGTCCAGGCCACTGTGGTGGGACTTCTGGCTGCTGTTGCTGCTGTGATCCTGGGAGCCATTTCCAAGGGCTCTGTGGAGCTGAGCCAGGCTGCTGTGCTGTGTGCCAGCAGTGTGACCACTGCCTTCATAGCTGCACTTTCCCTTGGTGAGTGCTTCTGGTTCCTCAGATCAAACATGCAGCACTCAGGTAGGGAATGAATTGTCTCTTCCACCAGGGAGGCCCAGCTGGCACCCCTCTGGTCTGGCAGAGAGAGGAGGGATGCAGGGAGCTGTGTCTGCTGCTTTCATCCTCTCTCCATCCTGCCTTTGCTTCTCTTCCCCATGATCTGTTATTCTCTGGACCCTCAGCATCCACAGGCAGCAATCAAAATGTCCTTCATCTGACACATGAAAAATGCCCCATGATGTGCATGGGTGTACAAACATCCCCCACTCCGTGTCTCTTGGGTGTCACATGAGCCATCTACACTGGTCCTTTCCCAGGGGAGTGTAAAATAATGTCACCCAGGGAATGGAGGGTCTGCTAGCAAACAGATTCAGGCCGTGCTCGAGATGGACTTGGGTCACCCCACACCCCGAGCAGCTTGTGGCCAGCCCTGTAGTTTGCCTGCTGTGAGCTGGGGACCAGGCAGTCCTCTCCCCTGGCTCTTCCTCTCCAGGGGAATGTGGTGGGCTGGACAGTAGGAGATGTTCTGAGTGGCCTGAAGATCTCCAGTTTGTAGGTCTGCCATACGAGGGCAGCATGATACCCTGAATAGAGGCAGCTGGCACAAAGGACTATGCAACTTTTCTAAATGAAAGGGACAAGTTAGAACAAGTGCATATCCCGAAGCTGGAGTCAAAGGGTGATTGTAGATGCCTTTGATGAAAAACGTGGGATGAGGCAGCTGTTAAAAAACAGCAGCTCAGCTTTCATTACTCTTCCCTACAATCTCCCTGGTTGGTGTGGTACAGAGATGCTTTGCTGCTGTACTGTCTCATGTTTGCTGCTGACATTAGTTTTTTCCCTGGACGTGGTCATAGGCAGCCTGTGTGTGGGTGTGGACAAGGGGAAGCTGCTGTTTTTATGGCCAGGGAGGGAAGCAGCATGAACTGTGCTGTGGGGAGGGGAGCGTGGGTGTCTGGGAGGGCTGCTGTGGAAATGTCATGTTGTGTGAGGATGTGTTTTTGTATAAGGGATGTTGTATCAGGGAAGACGCAAATGTGGCATTTCTTGGGGTACAACTGATGCTCCTGTGCATGCTCAGCTTTGGAGGGGCTGTGTAGACAGGCTCAGTCTGATGGCTGGGCTGAAAGGCTAATGCAGGCTAATGTGAGGAAGCTCATTGCTCCTTGGTGATTCAAACTTTGAGAAATTTCAGTCTAACATGGAAAATATCTTTGTGCTGTGGAATCCAGAGGAGGGGATGGCACCAGGAGGCTGCTGCATGCCTGCTGTGTGCTTATCTATGAGTGTGCTTCATGCCTGGTCCTGCTTCAAGGCAGCAAAGATTAGGCTGCTCAGGAGGGGAGCTTCTACATTTGGGCTTCCTGCTGGTATCTTCTTTGATCCCTGGAATTTGCTTTTGTGCCTCTGGGCCCTCATTGCAGTTTATAAGGACAGAGTCATGCCCTTCAGGTTGGTGAAAACAAGAGGACAAATTCCTGGGGGTGTCCAATCTCCAGCTGCATGGTGCTGTTTGTGGGTAATGTGCTTCTTGCTTCTCTTAGACCCCCATGTCCCTCTGGGAACCAGAACAGCAGCTCTGGGGTAAAACACAGCAGAATGCTTTCTCTGATGCCTGCTCTGTGTCTTCTCTAGGTCTGGTGATGATTGGTGTGATCATTGGAGCAAGAAAAGTTGGGATCAATCCAGACAATGTCGCCACACCCATAGCAGCAAGCCTTGGAGATCTGATAACCCTTTCCCTCCTGGCAGGAATCAGCAGTACACTCTTCAAATACATAGGTACAGTATTCAGCAAGCAAGGGAGCTCACAAATCCTTGTGAAATTATTGCAGGCTCCCTCAGCACTTCTGACATGTTTCAGAATGAAGGTTGTCATGCCACTGGGATGGAAAAATGACCAAAGAGGCTTTTTCCAGACTATCTTTTGTAACAAACTGGAAGACAGAGCCTAATAAACAGAACTAGGACTTGTCAAAGAAATGACCAACATGTATTGTGCAGCTTTGGAACAGAAGACTGACATATGTGACACTGTGACACTGACTCTCTTCCTCGATCTGTCACTAGCCAAGCTAAACTACTTCCTGTGCATGGCTAATAGCAAGTCCTTCTTCACAAGGCAATTTCAGGGGTTTGGCACAAGTAAAATATTCTTCTATCCTCTTGTACCATGGAGAGTCATGGATAAACAAGATACTCAGTTGGAGGGAAGTAGTCTGCAGTATTTTGTGCCTGTAGGACTCTGAGGAGGAGCTGTGGTCTGGGGTTAGCTGTGCTGCTGGTTGCCAAAGGCTTGGGCACCTGATGACCCTCAGAAGCTCAAAACGTTGGTGATATATGTCTGCTGCTTTTAAAGTGTTAAGCTACTTACTGAGAGCCTAAGCTAGAACAGAAATGGGAAAATAAAAAGATTCAGCAAACTCAATACCATTTGAAACCCAAACTGTTGCTTCAGACTGAGCAGAAGCAGTGAGGCAGCTGTTCTCAGTTTGCATAACTCATTCCATGTGCAAGCACAAGTGAGGGAGTGAAGGAGCACACACTGCAGGGAGAGGCCTATGAATTGCTTCCATCCAGTCCTCTTTGAGCTTCAGAGGTGCTTTTGTTTTTAATAGGATTTTTCCATGATGCCATCACACCTGCCTCTGTAAAGGTAATGTGTCTTTCAGTTGCTGTGCCTCAGATAATATCTCCCAGGGAGCACAGGGCAGAACAACATGATAACCTCTATGGCTGTGACCTGAGATCATTTCTGGGGTTGCAGAGTACTTTAAAGAGCCTCTTGAGATGGAAAATAGTCAGCACACGGACACCAAGTCATTGGGAGCATGAAGTGAAGCAGGTAGGAGGATGGCACTGCTGATGGTGCTTGAACAAATCCATTTCCCTGCCCAGTGTGTAATAAGGTACAGGTCACACTCTAAAAACTTCTGGGTCGTACCAAAATGTATATGTATCCTTCAAAAATACTGATGAGTCTGTAAAGTTTGAAGTACTGTGTGCCACCTGATGCAGCACGTTCTCCTTCTGCAGAATATCCTCTTGCCAGAGAAGATTCTAATTTTTTTTGTTTAAATTGCCTCTGGTCCTTCTCCTTGCATAAAGGAGATACAAACTGAGCCAAAGGATTTCAGCTTGCTATGGGCTGCCTGTGAGAGAATGTGGAATGTGGAGCCTGAAGACCATTCATCCTACCAGGAGTCTTTCTGTGGGCCCTGATAAGGTTTGATCACTCCAGTGCTCTGTGTCTGCATTATTTAAGAAGGAATTATTTGCCCAAAACAACATGTGGTGTGGGTAAAAGACCCAGTACAGCAGCTAAATCTGTCATACAACCCACCTGTCCTGGGTGACAGGGGTCCAGGGGGTAAAGTGCACTGACTAAACTCCTGGGGAGTTGCATTTCAGTGCCCACTGAAGCCACTCATGAAGAGTTGCACCTCTTTGTGTAAGAGCCTTTCATTCACAGAAGATGCCATCACGACCGTTCTGTCGCATCCAGGCGGCCCCAGGCCTTGGCAATGGTGCTTTTAAAAATGCACACTTTGAGCTGCTTCATCTCCCAGATTACCTGCAAAGTCGGCGTTACATCCCACTGCCTTTGGCCCCAGCTCAGAGACCAGATGGAGAGCTTTGTTGAAGAAGCATTTTTGTATCAAAAGGGTTGGCTTCAGCCCCATTGCTCGAAGGTGTTTCTCATGCTTCTGAGTCATGTTTATTTTCTTTTAGTGCTGCACATCTACTTATTTTTTAATTTCTTTGCTTCTAAAGATCACTCCAAGGCCATGCCTCTGCTGAATGGAAAAAGCACCTAATGGAAACATATGCAAGTTAGCCCAAAAGAAACCCCAGATCTTAAGTGGCTTATATGTGCCAGAGAACATTTGTTCCTATAGAGCAGACCAGCTGCTCAGCAATTCTGCTAGCTTGCCTCCTAAAGTACTTCTTACCTCTTGTTTTAGGTGAAGGTATGAGGTGTCTGCCCTAAATGGGAGACAGCTTTCACACAGGAGTCTTCCCCTCGCCCTGCTGTTTGATTTGTACCCTGAAGTCAGAAATTTTATAACTTTTTATCTTTCTTAGTTGGAGATGGAATTGGAGAGTTGTTCGTCTTCAAATATAACTTGCTTTGAATCCTGCTGATTTTCAAACAGCATCCTCTAGCAGTGAATTTCAGGGATTAATTATGGATTTCTGTGGTGGAATGAGGTGGTTTTGTGGGAACTATCATGCTCCACATGATTTTTCCTCTAACAAAACTCAGTTGGAGCAAGAGTCCTGCTGCATTTCTTCCCATCTTTGTGCAGTACGATTTTGGCAACCAGCAAAGCTATGGGCATTTAATTCAAGATTTCTTTTCCTTGCCAGATGTGAAGTACCTTTCTCCTCTGATCTGTGCTGTATTCATTGTCATGATCCCTCTCTGGGTTGCTATTGCCAAGCAAAGTCCTTCCCTGGCCGAAGTCCTGAAGTCTGGCTGGCAGCCGGTTATTGTTGCCATGAGCATCAGCAGGTAAAGGTGACACTGCTCCCAGCCCCATACACACACTGCAGAGAGACCCTGGGCTCTCTTAGAAGGCCATCAAAGGTGACACTGGGAGGGACAGCTGAAGGTTATTTGCCCTCAGCTTCTCAGCCATTGCAAGACAGCAGACAAGGAGCCCCCAAAGTACTGGGAAAAGCAAATCATTCTAAATATCACTGGCACATCCAGGCACCACATGGGTGAAAGCCAGGAAACTGAAAGCACAGATGATGATCATCACAAATTGTCAGGCTTTGATCGTCACAAATTGTCAGGCTTCAAACTCATTCTTAACCAGCTGTAAAGAGAAAATACTGGTAGAGGCAGAGCCAGGTAGTTATTTCTTCCTGTACTACATTTTCCAGCTGAGATCTGGAAGAGAATTTTAAAAACTGCTGAAGGCCAGTATAGAAGTGTAACAAAACTTTGTGGGAGGATGATAATGCTTTCCTAACTACTACCAGTTTTGCCTGGGAGTGGGCAAGGAGGTCCTCCTAAACTCATTATGTCATTAATGAAATCTGTAATGCTTTCTGTTGGTGAAAACTGAGCTGTAAAAGGAATACATGGTGAACAGTCCAGCCCTGGCAATGGGGAAGATGCAGTAACCTGTGTCAGTGTGCTGTTTTCACAGTGTAGGAATTGCCCTGGGAAAAGATTGGTCAACCTCATTTCCTGTCCTTTTCTTAACAGCATTGGTGGGCTCATCCTGGACAAAACTGTAACTGACCCAAACTTTGAAGGCATGGCAGTTTTCACACCTGTGATAAATGGTAGGTTGGGCATGGGGGTTCTGTGCATGCTTTTATTTATATCCCCCCTTCCTCCCAAGGGTTCTGGCATCCACCATTGCCCCTACACAGAGGTCAGTGTTCAAGTCCCTGCTCCCATCATGAGTGGAAGTGAAGTTACTGGTCCCCATCACATTCCTGTTTATGTTTTGAAGTGTCTCTGGAGCAAAATAGCAGCGAGGACAGAGCTGTGCAAAAAGGTTAACAGCATCTCTGAGAGCTACGTTGACACTTTTCATAAAATCAGAGCTACTGGGCTGTCACAATAAATACACTTTCCCTTGTTTCCTTCCCTCCACTCAGTAATTTGTGCAGTGCAATCATCCCCTATACAGATTGTTGATAAATATTAATATAATAAGATTATATATGTGTATGTATCTAAAAGATTACATGTATGGACTAGATATAATTTGATTTATATATATATTTATCACCATATTTTGTGTAAATATTTCTATTTCTATTTCTATTTCTATTCACAGTACTTTATACACACACCTATCAGTACAAACTGCTGTGAATCCTAGTATCAGTGAAGATCCACTAGCTTCTTTCTTCTCCAAGGAAGGGAAAACATGAGAAGCCTGTTGGATCTGGCTCTTTTCTGGCACCACTATCTTTTCTGTGGCACTTCCACCCTGAAAATACTTAGGGTGGTAGAAGTTTGCTCTATAGATCATTATCCCTCTATTTTCTAGTGGGAAATACAGCTGCTTTTCATGTTTACTACAATTAATAAGTCTGGAAGGAATTAATTTACTTTAATTAGGTAATATATTTGGGGTTTAATTCATTCTCATGATTCCTTCTCATTTAAAAAGTGTGTTAGGTACCTTCAGACAGATATAAAATCACTCTCTGTGATGTTCTGTTGTCTTTTAAACAATAATGGTTCTCTGAGTGAATCCAAGAAGTGGCCATGAGCAGATCTGCACTGCTTTCCCCATGTGTTGCTCACAGACTGTGTCAAACCAGGTTCAATTACATCATCTTCAGAGGCAACGTGGCATTTACATCCAGTGCTGGGGTGAAGGGGAAAGTGTTTTCAGTCAGCAGTCATCAGAATACAATTACTGGAACCTTCCTGACTTTCAGGAGCTGTTCCTGCAAAGTGAACAGTGCAGCACCACTAAGGATGCAGGAATCAGGTTTTCTTTTTCTCTCACTGCTGCTCTCAGTGAATGCAGATTGTCTCAACTTAGGCTAGGCTTTGGACTGTTGTTTCCTGCTGTGGTGAAGGTGGTTTACAGGTTTTCTGTTTCATCCTCACAGGTGTTGGAGGGAATCTGGTTGCCATCCAAGCCAGCCGAATTTCTACATTCCTGCATTTCTGGAGCATGCCTGGAGTTTTGCCATACAAGATGAGGCAGAACTGGCCCAACCCATGCACCACGTTCTTCTCATCAGGTAGACCCTGAACCCTTGGTGTCCATGTCTCAATGCCTGTCATCACAGACAGCACCTTTCCCAAGCTTGGTTGGTGAAGGACTAGGTGGGTTTCAAAGGTTTCAAAGAATTTTCTCCTTCCACAGAGAATACTCAGATCAGAGAGGAAGCATCTTTGCAGTGAGCAGCATGAAGAAAAGGCTTATGGCGTATTTGCTCACTGGCATGCCAAGAAAGTGGCCTTCAGGGAGCACTAAAGAAAGTAATTGAAAAAGAATCTTAGGTTTGATCTAACAGAAAGCCATTTTAATGGCCGGCCTAGAGCCATCACCTGTGGACAGAGCAGTAAATAGACCATAATCTTGCTAAAAATCAGCAATTCCTCCATCTTCAGCACTGAGAATACTTAAGCATCAGCAAAACTCAGTTTTGTGTTTGTTTTCTTTATAGAGTTCCTCTTGATTTTCCCTGTTAGATTGAGAGTTAGTGCTAGATCAAACTATAAACTGGGAAAATCTGTTGCAGTGAGGCAGAGCAGAAATTGTGGGAGGCAGAGAGCAGCTGAGAAGAGTGTCTGCAAGAATCAGAGTGGATCAGCACGCAGCACAAAGCCTTTGGCATGTAGTTTCAGTGCTAGACAAAGCTGCTGGACTGATCCTGCAGATATTTCCCATGTCTCTGTGATCTAGAGAAGATATTAGCTATGTGACTGGTGGGAGGGGGCAGCCTCAGGTTTATGCATTAAAATATGCACTGTGTCCTGTCCTCCCCTTGTCCTCCCCAGCTGCTGTTACCTCTGTTTTTTCTCTGTGCTCTGCAGGGGTGAATTCCAAGTCAGCCCGGGTCCTGTTCCTCCTGGTTATCCCAGGGCACCTCGTGTTCCTCTACACCATCCATCTGCTGCAGGGAGGCCACACATCCCTGTCCTTCACCTTTGTGATGTTCTATCTGGCTGCTGCTTTGCTGCAGGTAAACCCCAAACTCTCATCTAGAAGGAATCTATCAGATAACATCAAACCAGGGTTCTCCAGGTTAAAAAGGAGTCGCAGTGAAACATTCAGCAGCAGCCTCTGTTGCCCGTCATTTCAGGTGTGGTTCTACCATGAATCGTGTTCATTCTGTAGGTCCAGTAATACTTCACCCAAATTGCCAGGCTCTAGTTTCCCATATGAGCACAACTGTGCTTTAGGGTGAGTGAGGGATCAGGCATGAGAGGAGAAAAAATTCTCAGGATCCACTGAGCTGCAGTAAGTGTGCAGAGACACACTTCATGAGGATGTACCTTGTTTTAAAATGTTCACTCCTTGAGTCTCTAAGCTCCAAGTATTTCCAGGCTGCCACTAATCACCCCAGCAAGGGGCAAGTGAGGAGCAGTGAACTCCAGCCAGCAGGTTTCCCCACCCATTTTGGAAATCACTGTCACACATTATAGTGAACATCTAGGGAATCCCTCTGGGCATGGCCATGTAGGTAAAAAAAAAAGGGAAAGCCCAAGCCCTGAGCAGTTCATCTTCAAAAGTAAAAGTTTCTGGTAGGCAATGGGCAGATCATCTGATTTGTCCTGCTTGTTCCTATTTGCTGTTTTTCCAACCCTGTAAACTTTATTTTCTCACTCAGAAATGCATGTGGCTGTTGCCTGAACTCACAGAGGCTCTGACTTCACTTGCCCTTTTAAATCAGTGATTCATTAATTTGCATGATGAGGTGGCTGACTCTCACTTTGCCTTACAAGCAGCCTTGTGTCTGAGGGTGAATTCCTTGTGTGTGTAAACAATCAGTTTTTCTCGACCTTTGCACAACCCTAAGCCCAGCAGCACAGCCACAGTTGTAGAGGAAAATATTTATTCTTCTCTTTATGCGTTGAGGTAACTCCTCGACCAAAACCAAGCAGGAAAATACGAGGAATTAAATGACAGCACAAAGAGCAGCATCCCAGCAACACCACTGAGCCCAAAAGGCTCCCATGGAGGCCAGTGGAGGAGAATACACTCAGCCTGGCCCTTTTTTCCCCCCTGTTATACTTTCTAAAGAAAGACGGAAAGAAAGAGGGTTGGGGGCAAAGTTTGGGTCAGTTGGAGGAATCCCAAGATCAGGGGCCCAGAAAACACGACCTCAGAGGAGTGATTGAATGGACTGGGGCTAACTAGTCCAAGCATCAAGAGATGCTTGAGAAAAATCTGGTTAACAGCCTTTAAACTACCAAATTTCTGTAGGGAGGGACAGAATAACATTTGCTATATGGTCACTAGGGGAGGAAACATGAAATAATGAATTTCAAGTAGAAAAAGGCAGATTTATGTTAGGCCTTAGGAAAAACAAAAATGGGGAAATAAAGCCATGGGCTGATTGCTTAGAGTGTGGCATCTCCATCTCTGAGGGTTGTTTAGCACAAGTTAAACAAATTTTCCATGAGGAAAGATATGGATGTATTTGATTCTGAATTGAGGAAGACAAATGATCTATGTAAAACTCTTGAGTTTCCAGCCAGCTTTAGTTTCTGTGATTCTGTTATTTAATTTACTTCCCTCATCTCTCTTCCTCCCTTTCTCCCAACCCAGCTTGCAGTTTTCACCTTTAGAAATGCTGCCTCAGGCTTTGGTTCCTGATGTGCTATGGTCTCCCATGGAGGGACCACAGATGTAGGGTGCAAATTCTCTCTCCCTTCTTAATTCAATTAACTAGACAGTCTTTAATCTTTAACCAAAGTATTTTTTTCCTCCATCTGTTTATCAGAATTGGGAATGAGAAAAGAATTAAAAGAAATCACAACAAAGATTTTTAAACTGTTGAGATAAAAAAAAAAAGATTTTTTTTTTTTTAACATGTCAGTTCTGCTTGGGATATCTTTGATGTAAAAACTGCCTCAATCTCCAGTTGTCCACTGAGACTTGTAGGAAAAACAAAGTAGACATGATCTGAATTTTTAATGGAAAAAAGAAGGATGAAGAGAAAAAAGTGTGATTATGAACTTGTCCTTTGGGGATGCCTGGATATTCACAGGAGTCCTTCATCTGGTGAAGTGAGTGAGAGCACTCCCATTCAAGGCATGGGAATAAGAACTGTATTTTTGGGAGATGCTTTTGGTGTGGCCAAGCTCTGGTTTGGGCAGGCAGTGCTGCTGAGCAGTTCATGCGGGTCTCCACCTTGTGGCTGGCGAGCAGAGGTCTTTGGCAGTGTGAAGCCGCAAGGGCAGGAGCCAGGTACACCCATTCTGTCCCTTCCTGTCCCGTCTGTCCCTTCCTGTCCCTTCCCGTCCCTTCCCGTCCCTTCCCATCCCTCCCGTCACCATCCCGTCCCATCCCGTCCATCCCGTCCCATCCCGGCCCTCCCATCCCCATCCCATCCCATCCCATCCCATCCCATCCCATCCCATCCCATCCCATCCCATCCCATCCCACTGAGGAACCTCGGCTCTCTGGGAAGGTGTGAAGTCTCAGTGATCCCTGTTATCTCTGGTACCCTGGCCATGGCCACATCCCTTTGGCTTTGAGCCGAGGGTTTGTTGTTTCCTTCCTGCTGCCTCAAGCAGGGCCTGTCTTTCCTCTCTCAGGTGGGAATTCTGCTCTACGTGGCCGACCTGATTGTGCGCCTGATGTGGAGGAAGGCTCTGGACCCGGATAATTTCTCCATCCCCTACCTCACTGCCCTGGGTGATCTCCTGGGCACTGGATTCCTGGCCATCTGTTTCCGCCTCGTTTGGCTCATCCACGGCACAGATATGAACCTGGGGAACTGAGAGTCCCTGTGCCACTCTCATCCCTCATGCGATGCGGTGCTTTCCTCCGGGACCCCGGGGTACCTGGCGACCAGCGCTGGGTCATCTGGCTGGGCTGGGCCTCCCCTGCCACCCTGCCACCCCACCTGCCCTCCCCATCGTGCCTTAAAGCCGGGCTCACCCACCCCAAGGAATCAGCACCCACACACTCTGCCCGTGCCAGTGAGCAAGGCGGTTTTAAGAAGCACCCGCTGCTCACACCTGGCAAACAAGGCAACAAGGAGCATTTGGGTCACTGGGAAGGAAGGAGCATTTGGGCCGTGGTCTCAGTCCCCAGCACTGACACAGCCCTGAGGCTGCTCCAAAGCCTGCTGAGGTCACTGTGTCTGATCCTGCAAGTGGATATTGCAGCCCCTCCATCGGACTCAAACTTTCCATCAAGGGAAATTCTGTATTCACCCCACTTTTCTCCTGCTGAATCCCTGGAGTAGCAGAGCAACCATGTCTTTAAACTTGTCTCCTCTCCATGGCTCAGAGGCTCAGGATCTGAGGCAGTGAGCTGCTGGCTCATGCCCAGCTGAAAGTTATCTAGGGATACTACCTACCTGCCCTGACAGTATCGCTGGTGTCTGACCAAAAAGCTGGTTAGATTGCATTTTGGGGGCAGGAAGGCTTGTTTTTATGGTTTATGAAATGTCCAGTAGTTAAAATGTTTATAGAAACACACACATAAATAAAGTGGGTAAAAAAAACACTAATGCTGTGGATTTGCAGGTTGCTTTTTTCTTGCCATGACTGCCTGTTTCTAGTTCTAACTTGTCAGCTAGAACTTCTTGCTTTTTTCTCATCCATTCAGGGTTGGACAACACAATTTTAATAGGGCTTCAGGAAAATCAGTGTTTCCTAACCAAGAACTTTTTGCCACCCATCTGTTTCAGGTTAGAATTAAAGCCCCTCCCAGTCACCATCCACTAATTAACAGTTGCTCTGGACTGAGTCCAGGAGCTGCCTGTGTTGGTCTGGGTGAAGATCAGGCACAAGGCTGTGGCCAGCAACTCCTTGCTCCAGGGTGGCAACCTGATGCTACCAGGGTCATGTCAGGGAGCTTTTTGGGGCTGAAAGCAGCCAAATCTCACTGAAATTGAAGAAGCAATACAGTCCTCCAGATAATAAGATGCTGAAAAGTCAGGAGCTGAGGACATGGATCAAACATTTGAAAAATGTCATTTGGCCTCACCTTTATTAATTATCTGCCTTCTTGCTGGAGAAGGGAAAAGGGGAGGTCAAGTCCCCCAGTCTGCTGGAAGACAAATGCCTTATTCAAGGACCTGCCGGCTCTGAAACACTTGAATTTCAGCTCTGTTGAGTGCCTGCTGGCCTTGGGTTGTTTCTTGTTCCCAGTTCTGCTCTGGTATCCCAGAGCCTCTGCAAAGCTGAGGGGGGTTTGGGACAGGGCTGAGGGTCCCTAACAGCAAAAGCTGAACAGCTCTGGGCAGCCAGCCATGGGGAAAAGCACTCCCTGGAAAAAAAAAAAAAAAAGAGCTGTTGCCTCCCTTTCTCCAATCTTCCTCTTCCTTCTCCTGTCATGAAGGACAAATTGCCTGATGCTGCTGAGCAGGAGGGGCTGTGCACGGCAGGCGGGGCACATGCCCTGGCTCGGTGTCACTGCCTGATGTGCCTGATGCTGCAGCCCCTGCTGGCTCTGCTCGGCCAGGGTGACAACTGCAGCAGCAGTGAAAGCAGCTGTGGGGGCCTGTGGGGACAGCAAAGCGTCTCACTGCCAGTCCCACTTTGATGGGACATTACAGGATATATACATATACGTTTTAATAACTTGAGATTAGTGCTGTACTTTGTAAAGCTTTAGTAGCTCAAATTTGAGCTCTCAAATTTTGCTCAAGCACTGGCTTGAGCAGTCCCAGCAAATAACTCCTGTCTCAACACCGTGTTTCCTCCTCCTTGCTGCATTGTCCCCACTGCCTCAGAGAATTCTGCTCTGGAGCTTGGTGCTTTTCTTGGTCTTGTGAATCAGGTAAGGCTGGTGCTAAAGCCAAGCTGCTGGGCACGTCCTGGCTCTCCACAGGATCTTGAATATGTGAAACTCTTTCTGCTTTTCTCTTAATAATATTTGCCCCTGCTTCCTCCAGTCCTACAAAAGACCTAGACTGGAGCCAGTGGCTGGTGCAAGGGACCTCAGTCACATTCCTTCAGCATCAAATCCAAGGGCCCAATGTATGGGTGCTTCTCTGCTGTGTGCTTGCAGCAAAGCCCTGGCACTGTCATGTCCCTTCACTGGGGGAATTCTGGGCAGAACTCAGCTTAATCTGGTTGTCACCATGTTCAGAGAACAGGGATGGGAACACATAATGGATGCCATCTGTGTCCTACTTGTGGGACTCAGCCGCACCAAGGTGACCTATGCTGCACCTTGCCTGTGCTGGGTTTGGGGGTTCCCCCCTTGCAGGAGGCACTGGGGTTCAGAGGTGATGTGGGGAAATGACAGAGGGCACAGCAAGATGTGCTGCTCTCCGGGCACCCCTTGGTGGGCAGCCAAGCATCAGCCTCATGCCTGTGCACTTAGTGCAGGGAATGCACTTAAGACTTAAAATTGCTTCCAGCCTCAAGAGAAATGATATAACCAAAGGAAATGGTTTCAATAAAAGGGGATTTTTTTCCCTTTTTTTTAAGGGCAGTGAGAGGCTAGTTATTTGGCTGCTCAGACTGTTTACTCTTTCTCTTTACTCTTTTTTTTTTTCCTCTGTGCAAATGAGGAAAGGCCTTTGCTAACAAAGCTGATATGTAACCCTGGAGCACAGCTTGGATCAGCATTCCTGTAACTCCATCTGAACTTGCTCCTCTAAGGAAGCATCCCCAGCCCTTCCAGTGAGTGGGATCACTGCTCTGTCCCCTGGCACCAGCTGCCCCAGCCATCCCAGCAGGGCCAGAAGCCCCTGAGTTGTCCAGGCACACCTCCCTTAAAAGCAGAAATTTGATGTTTAAATACCTGCAGGCTCCTCAGCTTCTAAGAATTTTCAGTACATTGAGCAGGCCCTACCTGGTTTTGTGCTCCCCATGGTGTGTTGGAGCGATTTGGTCAGGGAGGAGATTTGGGGATGGGGTTGTGTGCCTCCCTTTTCCTCCACAAATTTCAGTTTCAGAACAGACTTGTGTGGGTAGTAGAGCCCAGACAGGGTGGGGACATTTCGTAGGGATTTCTGTCTTCAGTCTAACCCAGCAGGGGAGTCACTGCCAGCAATGGGCCTGGCTTCTCTGCTGCTGTGGCTGTGTCATTATTGTGCCCAGCTTTTCACGGGGCTGGACCCACTCTGCCAGAGCCACCAGCACGTCAGTTTCAGTTGACAGTGACTTTTATTTGTATTTAGTCCTCAGAACTCTCAAAAGGGAGCTTTAAAAAGGAGGTGGAAGAAGAGAGCTTCTTTCTTGCTGCTCTTTAGTCCTTGGCCACTGACCTGGCCCTCTGGGCTCAGTGCTGGTCCTGGACTGAGAAACCCATCCAGTGCTGTGAGATGCTTGTGGAAGGCTTACCTTGTTGTTATCTTTAGAGGGAATAAAGGAAAATGTGGAGTGTTGGCAGAGAATGAGATTGAATGAGAGTATTTTTGAACCCTGTGCAGCCATCAGCCAGCTGATCTAGACTCTAGTAGTGGAGAGTGAAATGATATATTTTTTTTTTATGTCCCATGGATTTATTTCCCACTGTGTCAGGAGTGCAGGTTGGCTCTCTCCTGACATCAGCCACTAGTTGCCCCCAATAAACTAAATCTCAGGTTCATGTCAGTGCTGTGGGATGGGGGCTGAGGAAGAGCACTGGAGTTTGGGAGGGGGTGGATCCTGCCCTGGACCCTCACATATGTTGGGGTGGCTGCTGGGACCTTGGGGAGATCCCAGCTGAACTGGGAGGAAGGTAAGTCAGGGGTTCCATCATTCCTGGGTGCATAAGGGGTTTTATTTGCAGGTAAAGAAGGGGCAGATCATCTGTAAATGCAGATGGGAACAGGGGTTTGTTTTCAGGGACAGTCAAATAATTTATTTTTCTTCCCCCACTGCTTCCACTCACTGCCCCCATCCTAATACTGTAATTTTCCAGAAACTCTCTGTGAGATGGAGCTTCCTTACCAGGGACAAGTGAAGTGCCAGCCAGCAAACACAGTTAAGTCTGAAAAGCCTCCTTCAAGGGACACACTGCTTCCAAGACATACTTGAACATGCTTTTTTTTTTTTTCTCTTCAATGAAAGTCTATTTAATCCTCCAGCCGGTAAACAACCCAATCTGTGGTGCACAGCAAAGTCTGGAAGGAAACCTCCCGATCACTGAATTTTATTCAGTTTATCCATTTTATTCCACTGGAAGGAGAAACTCAACAGCTTCACATGGGCCATGAGGGCTGGGGCCAGCAGCTCCCTAGTACAGAAAACCCACAGCACAGGCAGAGTGCCCACCACACTCAGGATGGAGCTGCAGGGGGCACCTGGAGGAAGGGACTGGCTCTTTGTGAACTCCTGAGCCATGCTGAACTGTGGCAAAGCTCAACAGTGCAAAGAGGGAAGGTGCTCTCTCTTTTATGCTGGAGGGTATATGAGTATTTATAGACACAGATATGTAGACATACATAAACCAAAGGTCTATTAAGTATTATAACCATATACAAATGTAATTGCTCAACATATAGTACCATATCACCCAGCAGTAATTCTACTATATATTATAATATAATCATTATTTTCATTGTATATTTGTGCACACGTTAACATACCAAAGTGTGGCTGTTCTTGTATTTTGTGTCCCTTGTGCTCTGAGGGTAGTAGCCTTGGGCCAGACTCCAGGACCAACCTGACTCATTTGGAGTCTCTTGTCCCCAAGCTCTGCAGACTGAGGCCAGGATGGGAACCTTTCAGGGGGCTGGGGGGACATTACTGCCATGGTCCTCTCTTCAGCAAGGCCAGGACTGGCACTTCCTTCTGGTCGCATTCCCTGCTCAGAGAGGAGTGCTCGGACAGGGCTGAGGGGATGATGCCCTGCCCTGCTCCTGGGGGGCAGACCCCGGGCATCCCCCTGTAGTTCATGCCCTTGCTGCACATCAGCTACTGCCACATTCCCGCTTCCAAGTGGAGGAGAAAGCCAAACCCAGTTACACTTTAGAGATGGCCCAGGCCTCCTTGATATTTTCTCTTCTAAAAAGGGACACAGTGAAACAGTTTAAAAAGCCCAACCAACCAGGAATCCTCAGAGAAATTGATCCCAGCGCCCGTACAGGGAAACACAACGCCTGTAGTTGGGATCACCGGTCACACGGGGTCCTCCTAGCTCCGTCCTGCTCCCGTCCTCCAGCGCTTTCCGTCGGACTGGGAAGGGTCGGACCGTGCCTGCGGCGAGGGCGGCGGCTGCCCAGCGCCGGCCCCTGCCCCGCAGCATCCCTGCCCCGCAACATTCCAACCCCGCAGCATTCCAACCCCGCAGCATCCCTGCCCCGCAGCATTCCAACACCGCAGCATTCCAACACCGCAGCATCCCTGCCCCGCAGCATTCCAACACCGCAGCATCCCTGCCCCGCAACATTCCAACCCCGTAGCATCCCTGCCCCGCAGTATTCCAACCCCGCAGCATCCCTGCCCCGCAGCATCCCGGTCCCGCAGCATCCCTGCCCCGCAGCATTCCAACCCCGCAGCATCCCTGCCCCGCAGCATTTCAACCCCGCAGCATCCCGGCCTCGCAGCATTTCAACCCCGCAGCATCCCGGCCTCGCAGCATTCCAACACCGCAGCATCCCGGCCTCGCAGCATTCCAACCCCGCAGCATCCCGGTCCCGCAGCATCCCGATCCCGCAGCGTTCCAACCCTGCAGCATCCCTGCCCTGCAGTATTCCAACCCCGCGGCGTCCCGGCCCCGCAGCATCCCGACTCCACAGCATCCCAGCCCCTGTCCCACAGCATTCTGATTCCAGATCTGGCCCCGGAGCATCCCGGTCCCAGCAATTCGGCTTTGGCATGGGCTGAGTGATTCCTGTCCTGGAAAGCTCCAGGCCAGGCTGAAGGAGTTCACTTCAGAAATGCAACGTGCCTCTTTTCCGTTTGCATGGTTAGGTTTCCCTTTGGATAGCTTTGGATTTAGGCAGGGAGGAAGCCAAGGGTATGACCGAAGTGGTTTGGATTGTGGATGTTGGCTGTTGGGATTTTACAGAAAAATTTTATAGCCCAAAGGTGGGTATTTCTAAAGGTCCTACATAACCCAAAACACACCTTTACAGGGTCTCTTTCCTTCAGAAGCTCATGGCCAAGGCTGCAGGGCTGCATTTGGTTCGTTCATGTGTGGCTGGGCTGTTGACTGGGTCAGTGGGTCAGGTCTAATGGGGATGCCAGGACAGGCTGCCAGTCAAACAGCTGGGACCACCTCCCCATTGTAGGAAAGATTAGAAACCACCTGGCTGAAGAACAAAACACAGAGGTTTCTATGCCCTCACTTTCACACCAAAGAAAGCCCAAAGCAGCTCCCAGCCAGACAGATACTGTCTAAACACCCACAGACAGCACAGCTGGGAGTGTATCTGTTTTTGCCACTCACTGTGCCATCAGCTCTTTAGAGGTGCTTGCAGGGAACAGTATTTAGGAAAAATAAAAACAAACAGCCATCCAAAAGTCTATCCCTTTATGACCCTGCATCTGACCCCAAATTATGATTTGTGACCAAAATGGATGAAAAGATCTTGCAGTGATTTGAACAATGATTTCTCCAAGCAGAGGCAGCTCTAAGCAGGGAACACAAGACTCATGAGAAAGCAGGAGGAATGCACTCCAAGTCTGAACACTGCAGATGAAATTTGTTGCATCATATAATCTGTTTTTGTGCTTTGTGTTTCAGCTAGACAGGGAGATACCAAGATAGCATGAGAAAGGCCATTTCTTCAAGATCTCCAGTGCAGATTGGGAGAATCAGTCACACTGCCAGGATCACCAGCAGCTTCATTTACTTTTCTTTTTCATTGCTCTGCTGAAGCCAATCTCCAATGGAGCAAGCAAGGAGGGAGTGTCAGCATATAGATGCCAGTCAGAGGCAGAGAGGAAAAAGGTTAAGATATAACAGCTGAAAGTTGTTAGATGGAAACACCATTTTTTTACAGATACTGAGGGCACTGTGGTTTTATAAAACCTCCCATTGTATTGCACTAATAAGTCAAGTGTTTGCAGCCGAGCCAGCAGACACACTCTACAGCATCTATTACCAGTGTGTTTATTTACAAAGGCAGCCAGCAAGCCAAAGCAAAACAGAAAAGAGGAAAGACTGAAATATGGACTGGTTTTAATTTAAAATCCTAGGGCTCGGTTTGTCATTTTCTTTTGTGTTTCATCCCCTCCTGCCTGCTTTTTCTTCAAGGAATGATTATCCAAAGGCAACCAGGCAAAAGATTGTTTACCTCTAGGTGTCTCTCTCCCTGTTTTTATCCTCACTTTTTACACACACACACACACACACACACACACACACACACACAGACTTTTCTGGCCTCCCAGTCCAACATTACCTCTCCATCAAACAAACATGCCAGCCCAGTGCTCCCCCAAACACTTTATAACTTTCATAAAGGGGCTGCACACAGGAGCAGCCCATGCTGTCGAGGGAAGAGAAGCCAGCACTGCCAGCAGGGCCCTGCCTGACCAGCGGGGCCATGGGCCATGTAGATGATGTGATTTCATCACAGCAGACACCTGCACCCATGCTGTCTGTACGGCTTGACAACTGTTATCACCTGCTTTCAAAAAATGGGAGGTGTGGGGCCTGGATTTAATGGATTTAACCAGAAATCCAGAGACATGCACACACAGGCACTGAGCGCTCTGCTGTTTCAGGGGAAAGCACTGAGGACCTGCTGCAAGCCTTTCCTCTCTATCTTTGGAGTATTTTGCACCCCAACTGCAAACATGTGGAAGGAGAGGAACAAAAAATCTCTCCAGGGATAAAAATGTGGTCAGAGTAACACATCTCTGTGTGTTACATCCCCCTCAGTAGGGGATGGTGTGGGAAGTCAGACGAGGACAGAGGAGAACAAGACAAAAAGAAAAGGTGGGAGAAATTTTAAATAAAAGGGAAAATTTACATTAAATTATTGCTTTATTTCTGGTTCTATGCAAGTCTCTGATACACTCCACTCTAACCCCTGAGACTCCACATCTGCCCCCAAACAGCCCAGTAAGGAGGAGAAAGACCTGAAGGGATCCTGCCCGAAAAAAGGAGCCTTCCCAAGATTTGAATCTACAGAGGAGTCTCTTAGTTAAAAGAAAGTCCCCAACCAAGGCAGAAATGTCCAGTCCCACCACCATCCTCTGTAGATATTGAAGGCTGGGAGAGAAAGGGAAGGAAAAGCTCTAGCCCCAGTGTTTTGAGAAGTGTTCATCCTCCAGATCATGCATGAATGAGGCATCGGAGGTGGAGCAGACCCTAATAAAAGGGCAACCAAGGGATGAGCATAAGGTAGGAGGAGAGGAATTGTGGCAAGATGAGAGTTATCCAGCTCTCCCTCACCTCTTCCCCTGCAGCCCCTGCTCATCGGATGCGGAGGTACGAGGGAATGGAGTAATTGAATAGCAAGTAGTCCATTTTGTATAAATTAAAGAGTCTCCTTTGGTAGAAGGGGCTAATGTCCTGGAAGAACTGGGCTGTCATGTCATCTGTCGTCCTGGTGGTCTTGGACGAAGCCGGGAACTTGACGCTCGTGTCGGCCCCCACCAGCTGCAGGATGTAGTTGGCATCTTCGGCCAAGGTCTCATACTTGCCCACCACGTCGTAGTGGATGATGCAGGGGTGGCAGAGCGAGTGCACCCGCTCCCAGTGCTCGTTGAAAGGCTCCTCCTGCTGCGTCCGTGGATCCAGCAGGTAATACACGAACTCCTCAAAGCGCACGTCGTCCCCGTGCTCCAGGGCCCGGTCGCTGGGCTCCTGCCGGTGCCGCCGGATGATCTTGGTCCCGTAACGCTTGTGGAAGGCCGTGTTGTAGCTGAGCGTGAACTTGTTGCGATAGGCCGAGACCAGGCGCTCGAAGGGCTCCCGCACGAAGATGAACTTGAGGTAGCTGCGCAGGCGGGAGTTGATCTCGGGGATGCTGTACTCAGACAGGGTGCGCAGGTTGGAGGGGACGTGGGCCTCGTGGGCGGGGATGTCCAGTGGGTCCTGGTACTTGCCCTGCCCCGTCAGGACCATCATCACCCTCTTCCAGTTAGTGCAGGCCACTTTGGGCACGTAGCAGTAGAGCAGCCCGTGCGTGTCATCCACCACCAAGTGCCGCAAGTCATCCGGCTGCAGGAGACGCCGCTTGCGGGTGTAACGGCTGCAGATGTTGCTCAACAGCTCCCGTCTCTGCTGGTGAACTGCCTGCAGGGACGACTGCTCAAACTGGGGAGAAAAAACCCAACAGAGATGGTCACCGTCTTGCCCAAGCTGACTGTGGCCTACACACAACACTTGGCCCACAATTGTCCCCACCGCCTCCCCTTCACGGGGTTGGTCAGTCATCCATGTGGGATTTTGGAGACAGCACGCACTTTGAACACAACCTGATTTGGTGCACTTAATCCTTGGACAGGCTGGCATCAAAATTAAGGACAAAATGTGATGAGGAGCTGGATGAGGAGAAATATCAAAGGGGGTGAGGGAAGGACAGGTGGTGCAGAGAGGTTCAATAACAGAGCATTTTTTTAAAAGCAGACACACACACTGGGCTAATGTGATCTCCCTCACACCAGTCTGGGGGGATGCATGCCAAAAAGCACAGAAAGCAAAGAAAGCACAGCCTGTTTACTGGCACAGGGCCCTGCACATCCCCTGCTGCTATGGGGCATTGCTGCCTCACACTGACACCCACACCCGTGCTTGCTGTGAACGCCCAGCCAAGGGCAGAAACGTGGCACACACATTTGGGCATGCTGGATGGAAACAGCCTGGGTGTCCTGCCAAGGAAAGGCAAACAGAAATGATCTCTAACACTGATGATCAAACCCTGGTAAGCAGGAGGGGAGCTGGAGATGAGGTGAGGTGGCAGGTATGATGGAGAGGAGCAAGGAGCTGAGCAGGTGGTGCTGGGGGCCTTCCTGAGGGCTTTGGGTTCCTTCTCCTGAGGGACTTCTTCCACACAGGCCAGTCCAATGCCTCAGCTCTGGTCACAGTTTCCTTTGGCCGCAGGGACAAGGAGCCAGCACATGGTCCTTTAACCCTTCTGACCCTCACATCAAGAACTGGAAGCTGCTGCACTGGCTTATCAGAAGCCCAGAGTCCCTTAACCCCTGACCCAGCTGAAACCCCCTTGCAGACCAGGGGGACGTGGCCCTTCCTGTCATGGTTTCTGTCAGAAATCCCAAAACGTCATTAGAACATCTGGGGAAGGAAACCATTTCCAGGAACTCAGAAGGGGAAGGTCTCCTCCTCCTCCTGCCCACCATGTCCCTGTTTTGCTCATAAGGGTTGGGAAATCTTGTGTTCCTCATCGCTGGGAACATCCAACAGCCTTGTCTGGGAATGGCAGCACCAAGCACACGCTAACCCGGGGTGGCCCTGACCCTGCAGGGCTGTGGCTTCAAAGCCATGCAGTGACCACCACATCCCAACATCACGGTGGCTCCCACTTTGGGGTTGTAAAGATTGTCCTCTCAGCATCTGAAGGAGGACAGCAAGCAGCTCTGCAGTTACACAGATGTGGCAACCCCCAGATGAAGGGCAAGGGCAGGCCTTGGTGCCTACATGGCTGCTGAGAGTTGTCACTGCCCAGGCATGCTAAAGGAGCATTTGCCAGGCTTCAGGTGCTCCCTCACTGCTCCCTGGGATCTAATGAGGTGTTTGAAGGGCGGTTGTAAGGGCTTGTAAAACTCCTGCCAGGTGCTGAGATACTTAAGACAAACTGTCCATCCTGTGGATGATCCAGCAGACCTGCCATCTTCAGAGAGACACTAACAACTGGGCAAACAGCTCCTTCTCTAAGGGATGAACCACACTCAGACCCTTTTGGATCTTATTTCCACAAAAGAAATAACCTCATCCAGGTAACATTAGTGACCACTTTCTCCAGGAACCTGCATGGGCAGTAATCTGAGACAGGGACAGGAGAAAGCATCCCCTCCTTACTCCTTCCAAAATGCCAAAACAAAGGAAGGAAATTCAGGTGAACAGATGCTAACTGCCAGCAAGGTATGACTGACATTGTTGGCTACTAGGCTACAAAGAAAATACAGCATCCAGTGTGAAAGAAAATACAGCACCTGTGTGATAACCACAGCTGAAGAAACATTCTCATACTGCCTTGCAACACAGCCAAACCTTTCAGTAGAAATTTCTTTTGTTTGGAGCCTACCCATCAGCTTTAGAATTGGAAAACCTTTTTGCAAGGGCTTAGAAAGAAAGGCATTTTAATAATGTGATTTTTTTCAGGTGTTTTTCCCTGCACTTGCATAATTCAAAACTATTGGACCAGAGAGACAGACAGACAGACACTGTCTGCAGGCATGGCAACAAATAAATGTGACTACTTTTCAGCAGCCGCCCACTGGAATAAATGCATGTCTTGCAGTTATTTCAGAGCAAAATTGCTCCCTTCATTTCCTTCCCTTTAAAAGCCAGGGAAATTAAGTATCACTTTTAAGGAAATAACACCATGGCATTCCAGCAGTGTCAGGGTTTGCTGGCATCATGGCCAGGGGAGTCTATATTTGCCATTTTTCAGAGAACAAATGTACTTTAGCTGCTTACAGACATAAGGGCATCAACCTAGACAGAAACACAAAACAACACATATGGGAAGATCTGACTCTGGCTGCATTGGGCACTGCCCACAGGCAGTGGGGAGGCAGAAGGGATGTCAGCTCACTGAGGGGCCACCAGCATTGCCCTCTGCTCTTTTGGGGCAGCAGCAGATGACAGCCCCATGGACAGGGGGAGATGCAGGGCACATTTGGTGGCTGGGGCATGTGGCATGGCACCCGTTGGAGGGTGGTTTCCCACAGGGCTTCCTGCAGGGAAGTTGTGGGTGAAGATCCCTCTGCAAAGGCAAGTGTGGCTGAATGAGGGGAAAACTGCCTGCCCAGGGGGAAATGCTGCAGAAAGAAAGAAACACTTTTTACAGCCCTGACCACAAGCCCCAATGTGAAGGGCAAGCACGACAGCATCTTCCCTGATTCCTGCACATAGAAGGACCCACTAAGCCCACCTGGAGGAGAGTGATTCTTTGCCAAGGCTGTGCCTGGCTGCTCATTTCTCAGCAGTTAAGCTGGCACAGCTCAGAGTGATGGAGAGGCCTGAGATGTTCCAGGATTATAAATCCCTCATGGCTGAGTCCAGCTATATCTATGTAAACATATATATGTGCACATACCAATGTGTGTACATATATATATAGCAGCTAACACAGAAATGTCTGTCAATTATTAGCTCAGGAGGGCAGCAGTGAAGCTCTTGCTATGATGGCCCAGAGCTGGCTTTGAAATGTTCAGATGGCAAAGTCTCCCAGGTTTGCCCGGCTATGGCTCAGCCCACTGGAAATTAAAACATTTGCCCAATTACCAGCCCAGGGCCATAAGCAGTTTTTATCAAGTTACTCCCCCAAGCAGTGTGGTCTTGTCCTTTAGACACAGCCAGAGGTTCAGCTGCAAGGACCCTGGGAGTGGCTGGACCTGGCACAGTGCCCCACACACCAGAGGAGTGGAACAAAGGGTCAGCTCTTCGTCCCACAACATCTCTGTCCCTGTCCCCTTACCTGGTCACTCTCATATAAGGCCTGGAGTGGGCTGCGACCAGCCTTGCCTTGCCAGGTGGATCTCATATCTTCAGAGGCTGAAAAAGGAGTGAGGAAAATCAGAGGGGCTGGAAGGATCTGCTTCCCTCACCTTCTCTTGAGATGCCCAAGTTGAGCTAAGACAACCTCTCCCAAGAAGAGACAAATCCATTTGGCTCTGGAAGTGATGCTCAAGCAATGCTCTTCCCTCCCCCTTACTTTGTAACAAAATCTGAAGTTAGGACTCAAAAGGTCCAGACCTATCTTTTAACAAATACAACACCATAAATAAATGTAACAACTACAATTTCAAGAGCAACTAGGAAAAACTTGATCCACATGCTTTTGGGAAATGCCACTTTGTCCAGGCTGTGTATTGAAGGGAATGACCCAGAGGAGACAGGACCCTGACCAGCACTGCCACAGCCCTGTGAGGGGTGAGATAGCCTCTGTGCTTGGCAGAGATAAAGGACAGATCCCACACTGGCAGCTCTGTGATGAGCTGACACAGGCCTCCCACAGGCTCAGAGTTTGCACTTTCGGGCCCAGAGACATGGACAGGAGCACATAAATTTGTCAGGTGCTTTGTCTGACTGGTAAATCAATTGAAGTCCTTTTTTACTATTTACTTTTTTTTTTTTTTTTCTTCTAAACCAGCAGCATCTTCTCTGGTGTTTGAGCCACCCAGGCAGTCCTTGCCCCCTCCCTACCCTGCAGATCAGCTGTTTCATTTTGGAGATCCATTTGCAGCAGCACCAAACCCAAGGCTGGATGTGGGCAGCTGTAAGTGCAGCACCAGAAACCCAACCAGTGACAGCTGCTTGAGTTCTCGTGCTCATGAATTATTTAGGGATGCAACCACCTTCCAGGCTAGGAAGCATCTGCTTCAGCTGCCAATCCTTAGCCCCTGAGGTCCCCTCAGTGACCTGTTTCCAGCAGAACCATGTGGCCTGGATGTCCCAAACCCAGTGCATGGAGCCCAGCCATGGCAGGGGCACAGGCTCTCACTTGCAGCAACACTTTCAAGCAGCTCTCCCACCACTCACACACCCTCTGCTTCTTGGCTCTGACTCTCTCCATTAGCAGAGGATGCCACGATGGTTTCCACATGACAAGGTTTGTAACCATGGGGGTTGTGCAGCCCTGGAGTTGGCTTCCACAGAAGGAAACACACCATGAGTTTTAAAATGGAGAATTATTTTTCTTCTGAAGGGGAAGACAGCACACATTGTTCAGGAGACTGTGGCCTGGGAGGCTCTTCCAGTCCTCCAAGTTCCTGGAAAAAGCATCTGACACAAGACACTTCTGGCAACGTAAAGGTTTCTAACAGAAACTTTTTTCATGACAGTTTGGGTCTCTGGATCTTTTCATTCACTGACCGTCACCAAACAACCCCAAATTTGCTATACAAGTCCCAGATGGCATCTGTACAACCAAAATAACCAGAAGGAAAAATCCAGGTCGTGTGTTCATTTTGACATGCTTGCATTTTGCTTAAATGAAAACTGCTCCAAAGCACAAAGTCACCAGGGTCTCAGCTAAGCATTATGCATTCCTGGAGCTGTAATTAGGAGGAAATGACTGCCTGACCTCACAAGATTTCATCAGCAGTGCCTGTACGCTTGCCCGTCCGTGGGAAATGACACTTCCTGCAGCACTGGATTGATCAAGATGAAACTCAACGAGAAGGTACAGTTTCTTCCTCAATCCTCTATATCAGTTATCCCACAGGAGGGTGAAATAGCATCTGTGCCAGTGGGAGATAAGCATTAAATCCAACGTACAGTGCTGGGCTGAGATGCTCATCCCAGAGGAGTCCCATTTCACATTTTCAGGCTCAGCCCTCTGCAAATGACAGGGAATGAGATCGACCTTGAAAACTTGACTCACTGCAGCTCACATCTGCAAACAGAGAGCACTAAAGCTGAGCCCCTTTCCCCTTTGGCTGGAGCTGATAAACTCCTGTTGGATGTGGGACTGTGACCCTGCTGAGGGCTGCTGCCATGCCTTGCAGCAGACACTGCTCCTATATTTAGTAAAAACAATGTGGAAGCGTTTGTTTTTGTGATTAACACGTGCATCAGCCAGAACCTTTCTCACTGGAACAGAAGCAAACCCCAAACTCTGGGTGGTTCAGGCTAACTTAAGGCAGTTAGAAATGCAAATAGCTCATGCTGGTGCTGCACAGGGCAGCGTGCAAACATCCCAGGGAAAGGCTTCAGTGCCTGTTGCAGCGTCAGGTCATGGCCCCAGAGGAGTGCTGGCTCGGCAAGAGGCTCTTTGGGCTCAACAAAAGGCAAATCTGCAGTAAAGAGGGGAGGGAGCAGAGATCAGGCAGGTCACAGCCATGCTCTGACCTCTTCAGTCCTCTTTTTTTCAGAGGGACCAGCATGGCCAGTGGCTGCTGCACTTTGCAGGGCACTTGCCAACAGCCCCAGCAGAAAATTTGAAAAATGGATTTCCTCCAGCCCCTCCCCAGTGCAAGATCTGGCAGGGAACAAGGCGTCTTCTCTGGATAGCAGCAAACCCCCTGGGATCCCTGCTATGCTCTTGCTGTATGGGGTTCCAGAAAAAAAGGGGAAGAGATAAAAAAAATGGTTAAAAGAATCCCTGCCAGGCTGCTCCCGTGCAGCTGGAGGAGGCTGGGAGTGCTGAGCTGGCAGGGGAAGGCTCCGGCACTCGGCACTGGCCGCATCCTGACAGCTCCAAAGCGATGACACCATCCCTGCCCCAGGCGCTGCCAAACCCTTCAGAGCCAGGCCTGGCCTGGCAGCAGGTTTTTGGTTTTTACACGGCTCCACTGCAGGAAGTCTCCCCGCTCAGAAACTGTCTGCTCAACTACACACGGGATCCTGAGGAGAAAAGCAGCTGGGATCCTGGCTGGGCCATGATGGTGACTTTTGGAGCCAGGGTTGAGCCCCGTGGCAGATGCAGCTGTGGCCCTGCACAGCTCCTTGAGGCAGCAGTGCATGAGGAGGGCAGCACCCGCTGTGCCCCAAGGGATGGAGTGTCCATTCTCCATAAGGCTGTGTCGGAGTGGCTGCAGGTGTGTGAACAGAGACAAGTCCAGGCTGTCTGTGCCCAAAGCATCCCCAAAACATCTGGAATCACCTGGCCGTCACAGTGGCAGGCAGGTCAGGGCTGCTGCAACCTGCCTGAGCCAGCAGCACGCTGGAGACAGTGATTTGATGGAGTCCACCCCACTAATATCAGTCTTTGACACCCAACACAGCCCTTCCCCCTGGCCCCAAGTTGTGGCCACCCCCTGCTCCTCAGCCCCAGCACCTGCAGCATCATTGCTCACACACTCCTCTCCCAGCCCTCCCTGTTGCCAGATGCTGGCTGGAATTTACACACCCCTCCTATTCCACTCATTCATGCTGAGAGAGAGTTAAATATCCCATTCCCTGTACCACTGGTTTACCAATCCCTGGAATGTCCCTGGGATTCCCAAAAAGTTGGGGAAGGCCAAGGAACACTGAAACAAATGGCAGGAGGGAGTATCATGTGAGTGAATTAATGGTTTGTGTTGCATCTTGGCACCATGGCCCTGAGTACAGCAGGACATTCCATCATGGAGGAGCTGCCAAGATCTTCGCATCTTGGTTTTTCTCCTGACTTTATAGCTTGTTACTGAGGTTCCCAGATTCCACCACATGCAGTGATAATCCTTGGAAATTTAGCATTGCCACAATTGCATCTGAAAGCAGGGATATCACTTAGCCAAGGCATATCAACTTTCTAAAGGGGAAAAAAACACCAACACTTGGCAACTGCAGGATCACTATTTGAGTGAGAAGTATCTACACAGTGCACGTCCATGATCCAAATCTGAAGTGTTTTTCACTGACACGGGCAGAAGGAAGTATCACATTTGTCCTTTGAATCTTCAAACGATGAGGCAAGGGAATAGGAGTCATATGAAGCAGGAAACCAGAACCACTGTGCTAAGGCAGAGACACTGACCAGAAATCACTGAATAACATGAGCCTGAAAGGAAGCTCAGGCACATTTTGAGTCTCCTGTGCTACAAGGGCTTTCAGACTTTTTTTGGAGCTTAAAAAGATATCCCACTTCCTCCTTTCTTGCCTCCTGTACCCCAGATTTCAGTGCTGTCCCATCACAGCTGAAATTACTCTCTTGCAGTGTGACTACAACACTGCAGCAGGATCTGTGGATCTGTGGCTGCAATGTCTTGCCAGCTGTCCTTGGAAGAGGAAATAGATTTTAAAGCTGTGAATATTTAGGTGTACTAGCTGATCACAAAGACAGCCAGACGTGTGAGGTGAGGGAAAGACTGGATCATGCCTATTCCAGACTTCTGGAAGCAGTAGTGAAAGAATATGCTGTTTTGGCTGTGGAGACCCTTAAAAAGGGAGGGAGGTTCTCTGCAACCACAACAGCAAATGCAGTGAGTGAATTGAAGAGTTTGGCTTGGAGACAGGATTCAGGCAGCAACAAGCCTGCTAGGCTGACATCAGCATTACCCAAGGCTTTAGAAAACAGTCTGAAGAAAAGAAAGCAATTAAAAGACGCGGGTGCAACTGGATAATAAATAACTCAGAAAGAAAATCAACATGGCACTTACCAGACACAGCTCATACCCATGCAAACTTGTCTGTAAATAAAACAAGCTGTTTCTGCAGATCAAGTCCGTGTGGTAGATCCTCACCCAGATACACACAGTGCAGGAGAGACAACACTCCACAGGAAACAAGGACTTCAGCCAGAGAGGATGAAGTTTAGAAGGTGAACAGTAAAGGTCACGAGCAACAAGAAAGCAGGTGGCACTTAAATGAGAAATACTGGGCAGAGGGCAGACTTCTATAAAAATACCTCCCAGATTAGCTTTGGGATGAATGAGAAGGAGTTGACATAAAAAACAGAAAGATACTGATGATGGACAAAGACTTGAGAAAGGCTGCCGTAGCAGGGAAAGACAAACACCAACAGGGAAACTGAAGCTCATCCTGGATGAGGGAAGTGGAAATTTAATAGGATTTAATTTCACAATGTTGGAATTCAGCAGTTTCTTTGCTGCTGGAAGTGGCAGGAAGTCCCAGATGCATTAGTTCTGGGCCATCAGCTGCCAGTGTGACAATCATAAAAAAAACCCAAATGAAGCCCTGAAACAAATCAGGTGAGATATTTGCCATCACACCAAAAAAAAAAAAGCATTATCTATATGCTATTATCTATAGCATTGGTGACCCTCACCTGCAGCACTGCCAGCTCTGCTCTCCTGAGACCAAGGCAGATGCAGAGCTGCTGAGAAGGGCTGCCAGGTGAGTGGGTGATCCCAGGACTTGCTGTGCCATGGGAGGCTGCACAGGCTGGATGTGTGTATGAGCTGGGATGCACTCACCCCTGGGAACAGCCAGCAGAGAGGATGGGAGCTGTTTCAAATGCAGGACAACTTCATGCCCACTCGCTCAGGTGCCAGACAGGAAGAGGTTTGGAAAGCCCAGATCAGTGGGAGTGAGTGGCTGGGATGCAACAGGAGGAATCATGACTTATTCTGGGCTTGAGGGTGCAGCTTTCAGATATTTTCCAAGGCCGGACCCTGGGGCTACAAGAAGCCAAAAACTCCACATGTGGTCTCCAATATGAAACACTGGAGAGGGTTAACACCTGGAGGAGATCCAGTGGTCTCCAGCCAAGGGAAAGAAAGAGACAGCACATGTACTTGCACATGAGCATGCACCCCTGAGGCCCTGAGAAGCCAATCCTGACCCCTCCATTGCCTCCCCGCTGCTGTCTCACAGCCCCAGCTTTGCTTCCTGTTGTGTCTGTGCAAAACCTAAAAAAAGAGAAGAAAATAATTGCGGTGCCTGAAATGATCAGTGTAAATTACAGCCTGCAAATGCCAGCGGGGCAGTGGGAGAGGTGCTTCTTTGTTCTGCAGGAAGAGTCAGTTCTCAGGGCAGACCCTCTTGGGAGGGAATGCGCTCTCTCACACCAAAAAAAAAGTTCTGAAACTGAAGGTGAGATTTTCGATGGATTCTGACTTGAACAAAAGAAAAAGGACTGGTGACAGGAGCTGTCTGCTTGGCCCACATGGCATGTGTGCAGCTGAACTGCATTCATGGGAGAAGGAAGATTGTACAGTAGGAAACAAATAACTGTATTACTAGAAGGGTGAACAATGCCCAGAGCTCTACGGTGTACAGGGTTTAGCACTTGGTTTAAGTCAGTTACTGGAAGAGCCAGAAATTAGGACCTGGATCTCTCTGTGGGCACAGCAATGAGCTTCTCCAGACCTTGCTGACTCCTCTCCAGGACCTGCCAGGGACAATGAGCGAGTGCTTCAGCCTCAGCAGTGACGGCTCACTCACCCCTGACCACAAAGATTCTGCTCCACAAAGACAGGCTCCTCACTACTGAAATAATGCACCCAAGGGACACAGAGAAAGATCCTGCCACATAATTTCTGAGAGGATATTGTGACTGTGCTAGTCGAAGCCAAACCCTAGTTGCAGACACTGGCTGCTAAATCTGTCCAATTTTTGATTTTATCATCCAAGCAGGACAAGAAAAAAAAAAAAAAGGCTAAAAAAAAAGCAAAAAAGAAAATAGAGCTTGGCAGCAGCAGTGATGGATCCAGATAGTTCTTGCAGTCTCAGCTCAGTTTTCCCTCCTGGTTTGATAGCAAAGACTGAGACATGCAGGTAGACACAGACTGCATGAGGATGGTCCAGGACATGAAGGCCAAGAAATCCCACATGGAAACACCAGTTGAACACCTGGGCAGTGTTCAGTGGTCCACATGAAGAGCCCTGCCAGGAAGGATCTGAGCTATAGGGTCAAACAGTGTTGTCTCCAGAAAGCAGTTTAATTCTAGGAAGCTCTGGCTTTTATTCTTGGGCTCCTACTGGTGCAGAAGACATTTCCTTAATTTCTGCCTAAACAAAGGCTGATTGTTTGTTGTTTTGGGTTTTTTTAAAGACAGTTATCTTTCAAAACTACAGTGATGAATCCAACACCAGAATCCCACAGAGAACTCCAGACTCACTTATTGCCTTAATGTTGTGGAAGGCACTGACCTCTCTTTGGACAAGATGACCAAATAAGTGACCATTTTTTTCTCACATCATACTCTTGGCTGTGAAGAACTGTGTGGCAATTCTGGCGTTCACAGAGCCAAGGGAGGACCTTTGGGGATCATTCCTGTTTTAATTCTTACTGAAAGGTTTTGATTTGGGAATGGGAATTTTTGGCTCCAAAAGCAAATTAAATTTTTGGCTTCAAAGAGGCAATCAAATCTCCTTAGATTCTTGTGATTGCTCATTTTTACTACATCTAGAAAGTCAAGGATATAGACAACAGAAAATTAATTAAAAAGCTCAGGAAAAGAAATCTAATAGAGCCACATGATTGATTTGCTTAAATACATCCTTCATCTTTGTGAATTCAGATACAACCACCTCTGCTGGGGAGATGTAAGGAGCTGCAACTGTAAGGAGGTGTAAGTGGCTGGGCTCATCCAGGTGTCTACACCCAGAACACTCAGAGGGTGTGGGCAGCATCCATGCCCCATTCTGGCAGGTAACTGGCAGCAGAGCACATACACAAGAAAGTATTTTGGGGAGAGAGAACATGTCACAGCAATATTCAGACAAGCACAAGCAACAGCAAAAAGCAACCAGCCCTGTGGAGAACAACCAGAAGAGAGGATTTCTCGTCTTTTTCCTGGGTCTCTCCCAGGCACAGCACTGCTCCCCAAGAAGAGGAGAGCTCAGCTATCAACCCATGACAGCCCGTGCCTTGCACAGCTTCCACGTGGCAGCAAACAGATCCCTGCAGAGCAAACTCTGCACTTGACCTCTTTTACTCATCCTGGGGCTGTGCCAGCGCATGGTGAGCAGAAGTGATGGAGGGGAGCTGTCATCAACTCCCAAACTCTGTAACTCTAATATTTACAACACAAACATGCATTTCTTGTTCCAGACCAACATCCGCTGTAGCTCAGGAAATGCCCCTGTGGCCCTTCCCACTATTGCTTCTCTTTTCATGGTGCTTTTCTCCCCATTTATGCCTTGTTCAGCCTGTTCATCCTCATGACAATGTCCTCTTGCAGAGGCTCAGCACTGACACAGGTTCCCACTAACACAGCCCCATGCAGTGTGGTCACAGGCAGACTCACCGCTGGCCTTCCCCAGTGTGTTCCTTGCTGATGAACAAGCCAGCAATGCACAACCCTGACAGCCTGCCCTTGGCTCTGTGGGCCAAGCCTTGGGAAGGGCTGGCTGCTCTGCATGTCTCTCTGCTGAGCTACAGGCAGTGGAGAGTCTGTTGATGTCTGTCTCGCTCACTTGCTATGGAATGGGAAAAATTCTCCATCAGACCTTCCCCTGCCAGCTCCCCTCCTGTTTCCTACAGCAGACTGACAACCTGGAGCATTCTGGGGAGCAGCAGAACCTTCCCCCTGCTTGCTCCAGAGCATTTCTAGACATCAGAGCAGAGCCAAGGGCCAGAATGGTTGTACCTCTGCAAGGGTCCTGGTGCAGGTCCTTCCCAGACAACCCAGCCAAGCTAATGTAGCATGTCAGAAGGGCAGGACCTTTGTGATTCTGCCTCCCTGAGCAGATCAGCAGGCAGGCACATCCCTGTGCCCTGCAAAGCCATCACGCCATTCAGTGGCATTCCTCCATGTCACCAGTTGAGCCACAACCCTCAGGCGCTGGCATGGCAGCAGGAAGCTCAGCGGTCCCTCTGAAACCACTGGGTAAGTACCAGCACTGCACCCAAACTCGCAGGCTCAGAAAGTGCATCAAGGAGCTTGATTTTGGGCCTTACAATTCCATTTTGAAGCACAGCCAGTGCCTGGACGTTGTCAGTCTGGTTATCCCCACGGCAAAGGGGCTCCATTTGGTGGCTCCTGACATAATGATATTTCATTCAGCAGAAATTAAACCAAGTGACTTGAACTTGGCTGGATCAGACAGAACTGATCAGTCCCAGCAACACAGGGATGCTTGAAAGCTTAGCTCAGGCTTTTTTTCCCAGAGCTGCACATTTTCTCTCATCCCTCCCAGCCCTCTTGAAACAACCAAACCAAGTAATCAAACCCCCCCATCTCCCCTCACCTCACAACTCTTGAAAATAGAGATAAACTGGGAGGAGGTTACCCACAACGCTAAGGGGAAAACCACAAGGAAAGCAGCTCAGGGCAAACCTGAGCAGGGCAAGACAGGACATGTGCATGAGTAGGTTCACAGAGAGAAAAGCCCATGTACAATGAGCTGCAGCAGGGGATGACAAATCTTCTTTCCTATCAGCCCGGACTGGTGAACCTGCACATGCTTGCATATGGGAGAGGTTGGTTTTGCATCTCCACAGGCACGGGGGTCACACAGAAGTGATGTTTTAGCCACAATGACCATTTCACAAGTACCATTTCAGGGCAAGATGAGGAGTAGGGTGCAGAAAAGGCAGGAAGGCTGCACAATTATCCATCATCCTCCTCTTCTCCAGTGCCTGGCTATAATACATCACATTCCTGGGGAGCCAATGGATAGCCAACCTCTATCACACAGACCTTCCTCCCCAGAAATCTCCCCTTTTTGCACAAATGACCCTCTTGTTTTCCTGGGAAGCTGCTTAAGGCCAACTCCAAGCAGTCACAGATGGGGCACCTATCCCCAGGACTCATTTTCATCCCTTGTCTCTGCTGCTGAAGCACCCCAGTACCTCCTTCCCAGCCCCAACACTCAGAGGAGGCTCCACAGGCACTGAACTGAGGTGACACAGCTCACTTCTGAGGTGACATGGCAGTACAAACCTCTTAGCCAAGAGGGAAAGGAGCATTTTCCAAATTCCTTCCACCTAATGCATATGCTCCATGGCTACCATCCCCTGGGACAAACCCTTCCAGCATTTTCTGCCCCAAACCACACAGTTCCTACACATACACAGATGTGAAGGTGTTGGGGTCTCTGGACCTCACCATAACTGGGTGTATCTAGGCCAGATGTCCAAGATTGCTTCCTTTGGGAAGGAGATGAAAAGAGGTGACACCCCTTAAAAACAATACCCTTGTTTTCAGCAATCATCCCCTTGCAGCTTCTCCAGAGTGCCAGGGCTGTGTGGCACAATTGGGTGGTAATGGCAGCCAGGCTCCCTGGCACTGACAGCAGCCTTCCTCCAGCCAAGAAACACACTCCAAAGAAGGGACAATGAGTCACTGTTTTACATGGGATAACTCGATGGACTGCACTGCTTTTATCAGGAAAAGTCATTTGCTCCTCCAGGGATGTGGCCTGCTGGCTGGAAGGCAGCAGCCCATGGGCAGGAGAGGGACAAGGGGTGTGCTGCCTTCAGGAAATGTTAATGAGGGCGTGGAAGAAGGTTCTAAGCTATTTTCTCTAGAAAGTGATGGATGGGAAGAGCCACGCAAAGGGGTGAGTACATGTCCTGCTCTCATTCCAGCCAGACAGGGAACAGCCAGGCTTGCCAGAAGCAGCAGTGGTTGTGGTGAATGTCTGGAGGTGGAAACATACAGCCTCAGGGAACTGAAGTGGGACCAAAATCCAAACACAGCTGCCTCCACTTGTGCCCAAGATCCCTGATATCTGTGCACAGTCATCTGCAGACAGCATTCCTGTAAATGGGGCTCATGAGACTGGAGTGCCTCTGGCATGCTGCACTGGGGGATGGAGAGGCAGCACAGCTGCATCATCTCTCTGTCTGATATTGGGGTACTTGTCAAACCCACACAGTACAAACTACTCACAGTGCAGAGTCTCACACAGAAATCTGAGGGCTGACAGGCATAGGGACAGCACAGAAGCCCCAGGAACATTAAATGTACTCACAAGGTTTCCAGCCTGCAAGAGGCAGATGGATGCTCCCTGCTTCCTCAGCCAGGGGTTGCAGTGACCCATGCTCACGACTGTCACCTCCCCACAACCATTTCCAAGCTCAGTGACTCATGCCAGATGCAATAAAACCACAGACAGAAAATATGGGTCAGGGGCCAGCAGCATAAGGTGCCACTGGTACCAAGTACCACCAGACTTCAGGTTTCTCCATCTGGATCCAGTTCAAGACAGACACACTGACTTTCATTGGAAAATGCCTCAGCCTAGCCTCTCAAGCACTGTGGCAACCTTTGTGGGGCATGCAATGCCCCTGTGCCAAGAGCAGTGCAGACGCCAGTGGTGTGACAGGCAGCAGCCCCACAGCTGACCTGACCCCTTCCCAGCCACGGGCTCCTCATGGCTGTCCCTTGTGCCACCACATTTCTATTAGCTTGCACGTGTCCCAGCCACGTTCCTTGCCAGGAGTCACACCTGAAGAGAGCCTTCTGACAGATCACACATGGGGCTGGCACTGCAATCACTACAGAAACATAACAACTCGACCTTGTTTCACATCACCACTCCTTCCTCCACTGAAAGGATCCAGAAACTGCCTCTCCAAGGGGCAGTTTCTCTATTCCCACTCCCCAGGATCTGCCGTGCCTTAGGCACAGTTCATGGCTGGAAACAGGGTGCTGGGTGAGATCAGCCCCTGCCACACCACAGCCTGCGTGTCCCATCCAGCACCACGTGGGACGTGGGATGGGAGGGAGGGAGGCAGCGCTCCAATGTTCAGAGCTATTTGGGTTTTCCTCCAAACCACTAAAAAAGAGGGATCTCTGCTGAAAGTGCTCCAAAGAAACACACCAAGCACTGCTGACAGTATAATCTCCACAGTCCATTTCAATTAATGCTCTTACAGGTTTAGCAGAAACTGAAAAGCTTGGAGCTGACTTTACACTGTCCAAGGCATGCAAGAGATGCCAGATGTGCACAGCCAGTGTGACCCTACATGCAGCCCCCATCAGTGCCCTTTGGAGGGGCACTTCCCAGCAGGCTGCTGGAGGAATGGACAATGGACTTGTCTGTGTTTTGCTCCTCATGCCTGGCTGACAAATCCAGCCCACAGAGCTTCACATTTGCAGTGCACACTCAGCACTGTGCAGCTAACCCAGGCTGAGAGATGATCCAGTGCTGAGGGGTTTGCAGCCAGCCCTGCCCCTCTGCCTTCCATCTGCTGCACACAAAGCTCAGGCAGCAGCCACAGAGGTGGCTCTGAGGTTTGAGGGGGTGTCGTCAGATGATGTTTCTTTAAGCAGCTACAAAAAGAACATTAAACTCCTGACGTGAGATGGGGTCAGAACATCCTGCACTGGTTTAGATTTCTACTGCATGTCACACACATTGGGCAGGAAAATAATTATCTTTCTAACTTTACTTTTTTGCCTTCCTTTTTTCTTTTTTTTTCTTTTTTTTTTTTTTTTCCATAACAGGAGGCTGCTCAGCTTTTAACTGCCTGAAAGAGACCTCTGAAATCTGAAATCCCTGGTCTGCCCAGGATTCAGCCAGATGTCTACTGTTTAGGGAGTGCTGGCTGTACCCAAGCCAGTGCAGGGACTGGCTGCCACTGGTTCCAGAAGTGACTGTGATTCAGAGATCTGGCTTCTGGACATGCTTTAAAACCACTTGTGCATTACTCTTGATGTTCAAGATCCTGGAAGTTTTACTTAAGGAGAAGTAATTGCCATTGCCATTAGGAAGATATTAAAATTACATAAAGAACCTCCTTGTTTTCTATAAAGCTTCATGAAAGCTCTTTCCTCTTTTGGCTTCTGCTTTCTCACACAGTTTATTTTGCCTTTATGTTTCTAAAGATCATTTTTCTTCATTTCTCACGGATGACACCTCTTGGACTATCACAGTGCCTCCAGCCATACCCAGGCTCAGGGGCTGGCACAGCTGGGCCTTGGCTGTGTGGCTCCCTCCTCTCCAGAGGTGGGGATGGATCAGGCTCTATTTTTCAAGGAAGGCCTTCTTATTCCCATTTAGTTGAGTCAAGGATCAGCCAGGGAAACTCTAATCAAGTGATGGAAAATGGTGACAGTTATAGGATTAGCTCACAATAAATCATGCAGAAAGAGAAAGAAGGAATCCAGCTGTTTCAAGGAGCCTGCCAAATGCCCCAGGATCGTCTGTGGGGATCGTGTTAGGAACAGAGCCAATGGCAGCTGCTCTGGACACTCTGCCCCGTTCACTGCAGGGGTTCCTCCTAAACCTTCATGTCTCCTCAGCAGCAAGGGGCTCTGGTCACCTGGCACCAGCCTGAGGCAGATGCCAGGAAGGCTTAATAGATAGATCACAGGCATTTTAGCTGGAGGGATGTATTTTGCTGGGGCAGTGTCCCTAGGTCTCTACTGTCACAAGGACTGCAATTAAGACCTTTATAGGAAACAGAAAATTAACAATATCCAGCAGGAAGATGGCCTCTGTGAGCAAATAAAGTATTTGTGTGTAAGTACCATGCAATCTTCTGTTTCCAAATGGTTAATTCCTCCTATAAGCCAAGCTAGAAGCTTTCCAAGAGCAATTTCTCTTCCCCATTACGCCTGTCGTTCGCCTGGCCCCAGCTGGCTGCTTGCATTTATAATACAAGCCTGAACTGCCAGCATTTCCATTCCTTGTCAATAAATTCCTCCTCTGCAGCCTGCTGCCTGAAGGAACTGCAGGAGCAGGGCTTGCACCCGCAGTGCCAAGGCAGGGATCCTTACTGGGATGGACTGGGGCTGATTTTCCCTGGGCAGGGCTGCACCAGAAATCCACTTCTCCCTAAAATCCTGCTCATGTGGTATCCGTACCCCTGCAGGCCCCCATCTCTGGGCAGGCTCAGGCAGCCCACAGCTGCTCACACAGCACCACGGAGCTGCCAAGCCAAGAGACCATCTGCACCAGCCTGCTGCCTCTTGCTCAGCTGCTGGGGCCATGGCAGGCCAGCGTGCAGGGGACCAGGCTGGGCTTGCTCAAAACCTGCCTGCACTCAGGTCTGGTTTGGGCAGATGCTGTTTGTGCCCTCTGCACACAGGCCACCTGCACAGGTACAACAGAGAGGAGTCTCTGTCAGATGGCTCAACTTGCCAGCTGAGTATGTTTCAAGCCATCTTCTCAGCTCTGTGCATCTGCAATTGATGAAAGCCTTAACAAACTGATCTGAGAAAAAATGCACACTCAGCAAACCCTTCCCAGTGCAGCACCTTGCACACAGCCATCCCTCCCTGGCTTTGCTTCATGGCTCTCAGCCCTCTGCTGCCCACAGAGGCAGCTGAGGGGCTGTGTCCTGCTTTTCTAAATGACACGGTCACTAGCTGGTGAGACACTCTGTCACAAGATACACAACAAGAGGCTTTATAAAGAGTTGAAGAGATGCATGAGCTTGCAGAGAAGGAGAGGAGTGAATTACAGCCTGCTGGAGATACAGAGCCATCTCTGAGAACCATTTCCAGCACACACAGCCCCTCGTGTCTACTTCTGCTGCATTTAGTAATAGCCACTGCCTGAGGCCACCAAAGAGCCCTGTCTCCCCAACCAGCATGTTCAGCAGAGGACACAGACACCCCCAGTGCCATTGCAGCTCTGGGGCACACCAGATCCAGCATCACTGGTAGCTGCTTGCCTGAGTAGCTGTTGGATTTAACCCTTCTGAGAGTGGCTGTTGGCTCTGGGGACATCCCTTTCCTTTTCACAGTGAGTGAGCAAGCTCTGATGGGGACCTCAGGAAGAAGGGAACTGGGAGGCTTGTGTCTACACCACCCAGCAGCAGCTATGGGCTACTGGTGCAAAACTCCACCAGCACCAATGCAGCCTTGTTTGGGTCTCACAGTGCCTGTGTCTGCTCATCCTATTAAGCTAAAGGGAAATCAATCTCCCTGATACTGCCAGAAGTAAACTTGGAAGAGACCCAGCTATGAATATGCTAGTCCTGCACCCCTGCCAAAAGGAAGGGCCTGGCTCTGTAGATATGTGCAGGACTGAACTCGCTGCCTCCTCCTGCCATGGGGAAATGTGCCTGTGCAGGGATGCTCCCGTGGCAGGCAGAGCCACGGGACAGCACAGTACAAAGGGGGTGGGGAGCTGCTGAAGAGCTTCTGACCTACAATTAGTTCGTGCTGATTTCTCAGGTCCCTGCTTTGAAGAAAGCTTTCTAGAACAGACAAGGCAGCCCCAGAGACACCCACACTCAGCAGCTCCAAACAAACACCACCTTTGAACCTCCTGTCAATATTACCATCTTCCTGCGAGGTCAGTGAAGCAACATCTGGCCAGAGAGCAGGCTGGGCTTGGGTTTCACATTAGCAGTGACGCTGCAAACTCATAGGGAGAGAGAGTACTGCACGGGATGGCTCAAATGTGCTGCTGCTCCCTCCCTGGAAGAGCTGGGAAAGCAGTCAGGATATGGAGGGCTATAAATCAAGTGGCATTTACATGGGGAAGGAAAAGCTGTGAGCACGTTGTGATAGAGGCCAGGACTCATGGCCTCAGCATCTCTCCATATCACAGGTGACAGGCTGATGGGAAGGGACCTATGGGCCCTGTGCACTGCTGTGAAGATCCAAAACATTTAATGGCACATCCCCTTACACAAGTACCATGGGTAGAGACGCCAGCACCTGCCCATCTGCCCAGGCTACAAGCTTCCTCATCTGTCACTCGAGCCACTGCAGAGGCAGCAACACCTTCAGAGACACTCTCTGGGGAGAAAACAGCCTCAAGTCCAGGAGGATGCTGCTCTGAGGGAGTCTATGAAAATAAAGTCCAATTGAGGAAAAGCTGGGTCTCACCAGAATCAGGTGCTTCTTCAGCACAGCAGGTCTCAGCACGTGTGCTCAGCACGGTTTGTGTACAGGGCCATGTAACAGACTCACCCGAGCACAACACCACACTCAAACCCGGGGCACTGTGGTTTGCAGCACCTCACAGCTGCCAGAACAGCTTCACAGAGTGACACCAGCCCGAGGGTTCAGTCACCAGGGATGCAGCACAGCTGGGAGCACTGAACACCTCTGCCATCCACTGCCCCAGTGTATTGGGGATCACTGGAAGCTGAAGGGAAGGACATGTCAATAGACAGGGAGGCAACCAGGACTCCAGAGAGCCAGGCAGGGCTGTCTACAGAGCTGGGAATGGCTGGTGCTTGGAGAGCCCTACTGCAGGTCAGGAAGCTCTCAACACACCACAGGGAGGGACCTGAGATGGCACAGGACAGCATGTTCAACTGGGATAGAAAAATCAGCGGACACTGAATGCACACACACTCACACCCTCAAAACCAGAGGGTTTTGAGCTGCCAGAGGATGTGGGTTATGTGGCCAGGGTTTCCTGCACTGGTAGACAGTGATGAGCCATCTCAGCTGAGGATGTAGCTGCCCAACCCAAGGGTGGTGGAGCTGCTGCAGTCTGAACTAGAGAGGAGAAACCCTGCGTTCTTCTCCCGGGAAAGATCAACTCCAAGCCCTTCCCAGCCAAATTCCAATCAGTCTGCCTGCCCATAAATTTACAACTATTTACTTAGTCAAAGATCATCCAGATATTAAGAGCTCAGGGGCACTATGGGGAAAACAGGAGCAGGCAGAGCAGCCAGCCTGTTCCTCCAACAGGTTGCAGGAATTCCCCACTGGCTGGTTCAAGGCTGGACACCTCCATGCCCTGATGCCAAAGGTGTTCAGTGCCATGCCAAAAAGCTAAAGGGAGTAGACCTGTGCAAGGACCTCTGAGGCAAGGATCATCAAGTCTACAAACAAAACTTTTCAGATCTTTGCCTCTGAGACTTCAAAAGGTGGGAGGTGGAAAAGGTTACAAGGCAGGGACCTCAAAAATCCTACAGATCCCAGACATCCCAGTAAGGGCTGCTGCAAAGGGTCTGGGAAAAAATTAAACTTGCTCAATAGCATTCAAAAGAAATGCTGCTAGAGAGCTCAGCTTCCCTCCCACCTGCCCTCTCCCTGTCCACCAGAAGCCAGAATTAAGATGTCCCCAGATCAACAAGCTGGCAGGTCAGAAGGACAGCACCAGGTCGAAGATGGAACTCTGATGGCATGACAAATCCCATGTGGTGCCTTCACACAGCCTTTCATCAGCTTTTCAGACTGAAAATCCATATTTTAGACAGAGGGAGCCACAGCAATGCGTGGGGCTGATGCAGAGACCAATTTGCCAATGGCAGGGGAGCATGTATGCACAGAGCAGTGTGTGTGTGTTTGCTTCTTGCAATCACTGTACTGTCTGAGGGGCTCAGACTGAAAACACACTCAGAGCACTACTGAGCTCTAACAGATTCATCCCACCTAGAGGGGAGTAGAGATTTGTGGGCTGTGAAGGGGTGGGGTGACAGTTCAGGCTGTCGGCCACTGCAGGTTCCTCTGGCTACTGGGTGTCCTGGGCTTTCTCAGCTCCATGCAGAGGGGAACTGGCTCTGGTGGCAGCTGGAATCACCCATGCTGCCTCCTGCAGAGACTGCAGAGGTCCCAATGCCTGGCTGGTGCTGCTGCAGCCCTGTTTGCAGAGTCAGCACACCACAGCTCCTATAGCATGAGCCTTGCAGTGGCAGTGTTGGCATCATTTGTGTACAGCAGCCAAGTCACACAGAGCCACTTCTCACACTGTGTCCTCTGGCTCCCCTTCCCTTCCCTGCTCCCATGAGGAACACACTGGGTGTCTCTCAGAGCATCATGTTCTCCTTCCAACACAATGAATGAAGCATCATCTCTGCTCCCCACCTCATTAAACTGTAAGAGAAACAAAACAAGCCCTGTGGCCCAGTGCTATCTCCTACACTGGGTGATCTCCTGTGAAGGACATGCAGGAAGACTTTATCCAAGCAGTGGCCACCCAGCTCCTGGGGATACAGAGAAACTCTTTTTTCTCATCTTTGCCCATGTAGACCTTTAACTTAGACTGAAATTTTGGCTTCCCAATGGAAGCCACAGGCAACTGGGAAACGGAGAACAGAGCAAGAAGAGATATTTGGGGGTTGAACTCTATAGAGCTCTACAACTGACTTTAATGGGTAACTAGAATGACACAGGGTACAAAGCTGCAACAGCAAAGACAGCATAGCCGGAATAAATCACAACAGCCAACCACCAAGCAAGGATCCCAGCATCTGGAAATGAGCATCAGGGATGGGGGACAACCTCATAGGGCAGCAGCATATACAGGGGGCATTTAGCAATATCTCCCACCATCCAGCCTTACTGGGAGGATTCTACTGCCAGGTGGGAAGTTCCATTTGATGAAGGGAAAAATTGAAAGATCTGTGTGAATCAGTGGGGAAACTGCAGAAAGCTTGTGGCTGAATACAGACCTGTCCCACAGCTGCACATCCAGAGAGACAGGGTGTCCCAGTTTACAGCACTGCAAGCTCTGCAGGCACTGGTGCATGTATGGGAAAGAGCAGACTGGTCTAAACTGGGCAGCAGAGCCTGGGAATGCAGGGTTCAACTCTCCATTGACATCAATCACTACCCTCCATCCGACACCAATCACTCCCCTCCATACATGATGAATTTTACTGGCAGAAAAAAAATATCTCCAGCTCCTAGGGTAGATCCATTTCTCCCTGTTTCCACTCTGAGCAAACTGTGCCGTGCAGGCAGGACCAAGGCACAATAGTGTTAAACCCAGAAAGGCCACCAGAACTACTCACTGAGATGTTTCCCACTTATCAGACTGCTAGTAGTCCTTAACTGCCCTTGAACAAGGAAAGTTTCAGGCTTTTGCCCAGCTGTGCCTCAAAGGCTCAAAGTGAAACATCCTCCCTTGGCCCCTCAGAAGTATTTGGGGAGCTAAGCTCTTCTTTGGGTACTCAGCTCCAAGGGGCAGCACTGGGAGTTAAGTGCCTAATTCCTTTGTAGTTTCTTGGCTTCTGATATAGAAGTCCTGGGAAAGACAGCTGTATTTGCACTGGAATTAGGATGGAGGGTTTGTCATGCTCTCCATTCAGATGCTTGCAGGAACCAAGGACCAAGAAATAAACCCAGCACATAACAAATCCCAACACCCTCAAGAGAGCCCTGCCACTGCACAAGCACTCACCTCCCACCCAGCCTCGGACCTCACTGACCTGCACCAACACAGGCAGCAGTCCTACTGGTGCTGCATTGGTGGAGTTCTTATTGCAGGATATTGGAGTTTTGTGTGTGGGAACAAAATGCAGGTGCATTGTGCTGCCAGAGAGAAACAGCCAGGCCAAAATCCCAGAGTAATGCAGGGGAGGCAGGATCCAGCCAGCAGAGCCACCGGGACACCAATATCTCCTGCAGGGACAGAGTTAACTCCGTGTGTGCTAAGCCCACTCCTTTCCCCTCCAAAACCTCTTGCATGTATCAGAGATTCTCAGGAAGCTGTGTAAAGCCAAGAAGGACAAGAAAAAGCATTCTTCATGAAAAGCCTGGCCCTCAGGAGCAGATGGGCTTCATTACTTTCCTGCTCTCAGCACCGGACCGGGTGGATTTTTCAACCCCAACGGGTCTCGGATGGAGCACTTTGTGTCTTTTCCAAACACGGCAGACCTGGGGCCTCCAGCCTGTGTGTGCCAACATCTTGGCTGACAAATATTGCTGCACTTCGAGTACTGGCTCCTCAAAAGGAAGGGGCTGCATCCTGGGCATCATGATACTGTGATTGGGAAAGTCAGCAGGACAAAAGTGCCCCATGACAAAGGGGAAGGGGAAGGGGAAAGGGAAAGAAGAGAAGAGAAGAGAAGAGAAGAGAAGAGAAGAGAAGAGAAGAGAAGAGAAGAGAAGAGAAGAGAAGAGAAATCAACACCATCTGAGGGTGGTTTAGATTTGTCATTCCTGCCTGTGCTTGCAGGGTAAAGCAGCATCTCCCTCCTTATCTTTAAGGCTGAGGACATGTGTCAGCCAGCTGCAGGCATGACCCAGGCTCGGAGCATTCGCTGGCCAAACCGTGCACACGTCCCAAGGCAGTGGCTGAATTTCAGCCTCCAAATACCTTTAAACAATGGGGAGGAACTGAGGCCTAAAATAGGCTCTTTCCTGTTCTGGGAAAAAAAAAAAAAAAAACAACAACAAAATCCCTGGTTTTCAAAGGACTGCTAATATTTAGCTGTGTATTTATCTCCATTCACGTCAGGTCTAGGTGCAGTTGTAGGTTCAGGGACTAGAGCTCTGTGGGTCAAATCACTTATCAACTCTATAGTCTCTATAATACTTTGTTTCCCCCTGGAGGGACCAAATTTTAGGCACAGAGATGGAGCTGACTGAGATCAATAAATTTGGAACGAGAAGCAAGAGTTTCTCCAAGATTTGCAAGTCCTGAGGAGTGTTGGCTGGGCAACTGAAACCATCCGAGAACTGGCACAGAGTGATGGCAGTGATGTCTTCCATATCTACCTTGGCATATCTGAGGGCTAAGAAACACACAAAGATGGTAAGGCAGTTTCCTACCCATGATATCTGCTACATGTGTTGATGTGGCTTCTGGCATTGCTGCTCACCCTCCCGCAACGCCCCAACCCTTCTCTCTCAGGCTGGAGAAGGGGTTGGAGAAGGCTTTGTTCTGTCAGAGCCCACAGGAGATCCAGCTGGTTGATACAGGAGCAGATAAGGATGGAGAGAGAGCTTTTGCTGCTTTCTCACTTGGAAAGCTTTCTGGAATAGTATCACAACCCTGGCACTTCTGGCATCTCTCATTGTGAAAGTCAGACCAAAGGCTGAGTACATCTCACCTGCAAAACCCCGTGAGGTCCAGCAGCTCGTGCTGACAGCAGGTTGTGAAACAACATGGGGAGTGCAGAAGCCAGCATTGGTCCAGTGCTGCTAAAAACTACAGCTGGATGCTGAAAATGGACAGAACCAGAGTAGAAATAAAGGAGCACTTTGAGGTTGAGAGCTTTTCCTTCTTTCTTATTGGAGAAAATCTGCCAGCTCCCCAGAGTTTGCCTACTCACAGCTGGCCCAAACACGTACCATTGGGGTGGTGCCACAGCACTGCCTTGCAGAAACCTCAGGCCAGATAAACACGGGGCTTTAGGACCTGCCACTCATCCTCTACCTCCTTCACATGTTCCCCCTTCCCTCTATCCCACATCTGTACTACCAGAGTCATCCCACCTCCCCCATTGTTGCTAAAATCAGTGTGGTCCCCTAGAGAACAGCAGTGAGCAAAGCTCTGATGTAGACAAGGAATGGCAGCCTCCAGTATCTCCTGCTGTGCCAGCCTAGATGTGCTGCCAGCAGAGTGAGATGAAAGATCAGCCTGGGAGCCCCGCTGTGTATTCTCACCTCTATGCAGAAAATGTACAGCATGCACCAGCCAGCAGCACAGCTAACAGTGCACTACTCCTGCTGGAGAACAGGAACGTCAGCCCAGGTGGTGGATGACGATCATGCCGAGGCCAGACAGGATCTCCTGGATGGCTGTGGGGGTGGATGACGATCATGACGAGGCCAGAAAGATCTCCTGGATGGCCTGTGTGGGGTCGACACCCGTACCAGCTAAGGACTCCTGTGGCCCTCCTCACTCCCCCTAACCAGCTGGCATGATGCGGTTCATCAGAGCTGAGTGCACTTGCCCCATGCCACAGCCCGGTGCAGGAGGTGTTAAAGTTGACTGCTACAGGTAAACCCTGGAACTACCCACTGGGGGCATGGGGGGAACCGGTCCGTAGCCAGTGTGCTCAGCACCACTCCAAAACCGTCCTACCAACACAGACATCCTGCCCTTGGCCATGTATCTGTGAGCCTGGAGCAGGACAGCTGGTGGCCAAGAGGACAAGACAGGTCAGCACCACCTCGAAGCGAGCAGGGGACAGTCCATGGCACTGCTCCAGCCCAGGGCAAAGCTGCACCTACAGCCCCTGTATCTGCTCACTGGTACAGCCACCAGGAAGGAAGACAACAAAAAAACACCAGGGCCACGAAGTCAGGGCACACTCAAGCACACAGGCTCACCTCCTTGTGGAGCACCAAGACCTGTCCCACCCCTCTGGCAAACACACCGAGCCCATTCCTGCCTCCAGGAGGTACAACAGGGAATTCTGCCACTGACTTCAGTACAAACGAGTTCAGCCCACCACCAAAATAACCAACTCAGCGGCATTTAGGAGCAGAGTTATTTCAGCACAGGCTGGTGTGTGGGTGTTCCTGAGGCAGAACAAGAAAGCCTTATTCCAGCACAGCCATGGAGCTCAGCACAAACCACTCCAGCGCACAACTGCCCGGATGGAGCTGTAAGTGGGCAATGCAAACAGAGCAGTTAATTCCTGCTCCCTGAGCTGAGTGAGCCCATAGCACTCTCAGGCTTAAAGGTTTCTGGTTATATCATCCTTCTTCCCATTCCTTGTCCTGGTCACAGGAAGGTTTGGTCTCTATGTGCCATTAGCAAGGATTAATTCAGCGTGTTCCATGTAATGGACTGCGGGTTGCCCAGGGAAGGTAACCTGCTCAATCCTGCTAACGATGGAGAAAGGATCTGACTGCTCCTGCGGGATACTCATAGCGTTGCTTCTTTTCTTCCTAGCATTTTTCTTCATTATTACATAAAAACCAAATGACACCAGACAACTAGAACTCCAAATAACCCCCAGGCAGCCATCACTTTAAAAATGACATTTTCATTTGCAAATTGTTTACCTATTATTGTAATTTGTAACTTCTAAAATTCAAGTAATTGGCCTCAGTTTGTTTTCCTTTGGGATAAAATATGAAGCAATCTTTAGCTTGCTTCTTTTCTGTATATGGTAATGACCTTTCCTCTGCTAGTGTGAGTTTCTCAGTGATCTGAAGAGGAAAGGAAAAAACTGTCAACTGAAAAATAATAAGGGAAAGAAATGGCACAGAAATGAAGGATGGACCCAGGGAGACAACTGTGTGGCAAGAAAATAAGATAATGTTAGAAAATGTGAATATTGCTTTAACTCACCTCTTTTTTGAACCTAAAAGGGCAAATCTGCAGAGGGCATACACACCCCCACAAATGGGTTCCCACAGAGTGACAAACATTACTTGGTTCCAGCAGCTGGAGATCCCTACCTTAGACTTATCACCATCTATGTGAACTTTCAAAAATCACACTTGCCCCACGTGAAAGAATGGATTTGCAGGGCATTGCATTTCTCAAAGCCTCAGCTGGACAGCACTTCTCAAGGTAACATTCCAGACCCAAATTCCCTCCAGCGCCTCGTGAGACACCACCACCATTACCATCACCTGGTTTGCTCTGACCTCAGGGGAACTCTGTGTGAAACTGGGTTAAGATCAGGTAAGTAATTAAAGTCAACTAAGCACAGAAGGTTCTGCTGACTCAGGGCAGCAAAAACTCTTTTTGAAAACCCTGAGCCCTGAAAAGAGACATGTTTTCCAGTCAGATGCTAGAAAGTATATCCAGTGTAAAACACAATCATCTCTTCATTAGCTCCCCTGGAGACTGAAGCTGATTCAGTGCTTCACTTTTTATCGAGCAGTCCCAATACTAAAATAAGATGCATAAATCATTTCCTTAAGAAAAGAAAAAGTTACTAAGGAATACAACACTGATTATGGTCTTCTGGGATTTATGAATTCATCTGACAAGCTTCACATACTCATCTAGAAATAACCAATGCTCGTAGAAACCCAACTCCTTTTCAATCTTACTCAGCCAACAAATTATGCCTTTTTTTTATATTTAGGGAAAAAGCACATTAAAGTGATGGAGCAGCCCCTATAAAAGGAAAACCACATTTCATTTAGTCTACACTGATAAAATTCCATTAACGTTTCAGTCAAGTCAGTCTTCTGAATTTTAAGATGTAACTCTAAAGGCCCCATTGATGGATTGCTGCTGTACTCAGAAAACATTAGTACATTGTTAAAAAGGCAGGAATTACCCAATAACGTCTCTAAGGAAAGAGGAACTAATTTCCCCAAAGGAGCAGAAAAAGGCAGGGAAATAAATTATCCCCGTAGCACAAAACGGTTCAGATTTTAGTTCAGAATTGTTTCCCAACTTGAAAGAAATTTATAAAAGCGCACACTAGAGAAGTTCCTTGAGCTATTCAAGCAGACTCCCAGGGATTTTAGTGACCGGGGGTGTAAATCGGCACTTGCGGGACAGAGCAGCTCCCCTTTCCCATCCCGACCCCGGCACGAAGCTGTGCACGGTTCCATGACCGCACAAAGCCGACCAGGGTTTCATGCCCCGCAGGGACACCGAACAGGACAGCGACCCGAGGGAAGGTGGCTTTAGAAAGGACACACGTGTGTCACAGCGGCGGTAACACCGCTCACACCGCTGTCCGGGCGAGCGCAGCCGCGAAGTTGAACGGGATGTGCGACCGCCGGAGAGTTCACCGGCGGACACAACTTCAGCTCGCCGGGGACCGGCGGACACCCGAGGGGCTCCAGGAGCAGGGAAGGGGCTGCCCGCCGTGCCCCGCCACCGCCGGGGCTCCTCCGAGAGCGCGGCGCCCGCGGACCCACCTGGGCTGAGGCTGCTCTGGAAGTAGAAGAGGACGAGCAGGAGCGAGCCGAGGCCGGCAGCCAGCGCCAGCCGCGGCGCCCGGCTCCGCCGCATCCTCGGCTGCGGCTGGCGGCGCAGAGCAGCGCCCGCGGCCCCGGCCCCGGCCCCGCAGAGCCCCGCCGAGCCCCGCCGGGCTCCGCCGCCGCCCCGCCCCGCCCGCAGGAAGTGACACGGGGAGGCTCAGCCACCGCCACGGGAACTTCGCCCCCCGAGAGCCCCGCGGTGCCGGTAGCGGCTCGGTACGGCCAGCCCCTCCGCGGGGCCGGGGGGGTTTCCTCGGCCGGGGCCGTGTCCGAGCCCGGACAGCGCTCGGCAGTGCGCGCTTCCCTGCGCTGCGCCCGCCGCGGCTTTGGGATTCCCCCAGGGGAGAAGGGAGTCGATGATGTGGTGGCAGGGTCGGGAGTTTCCTGATGACTTTCCTCTGCACGGTCAGTACTTCGGAAGCGTCACAAAGTTTCGTGGCTTTAAAATGCACGTGGCCTTGAAATACACATCTTCTTTTTTTTAAATATTCTTTTGGTTACCCCCGGCCCTGCAGTCTTTTACTGAAAGCAATAATGCTTCTGAGTAATTCCACCTCAAGCAATAAATTTCTGTAGAAGGAGGACATAATTTTCTATTACTCTCGGCATGCTTTTGGAAAGTGAGTGCGCAAAGTTCTCTTACTGCATCCTCTATCCCCCAGGCTCCGTAGTCACAGGCAGAACCAGCCCAGAGCTTCTGTTGCCCCAGTTTTGAAATAGCAGCAATGCTTTTCACCCAGCTCTGTAAAACACTTGAGATCTACTCAGAGGCCACCTGCCAAATTAGCCAGGCTGAGAGCTGGATTCCAGTGACAACACTCATTCACTGCTTCTCTTCAGCCCCAACACACTTAGTTTTAAGAAAAAGAGGACAGCTCAAGGAGGAGCCACTGGGAATGACAAAGAAAGCGTGGGTATGTGTACATGCTGGGCTTCATTCTGCCCTCATTTAGGGCAGAGGAAACCAGGAGGAGAATCTCATTGTAGTGAAGGAAGCGGGAATGAAATAAGAACACACGCAGCGTCTTTCAGGCTGCGTTGGGCTGTGACCATGGAATTAAACAGCTCTTTGATGTCCCTGTTGGAGGCTCTGGAGAGGGGCAATAGAAATGAAACTGCAACTGAGACCCTAATATCCCTTCTTGCAGGGGCACAGCAGTGTGTGCAGTAATCAGCTGGAAAGAGCCTCGGCAGCAGAGCCCTGTGCAGGTTTGATTCTGCAGGGAGGGACGGTGACCCCAACCACCAGGGAGCAAGAGATAGTGCTGGGGGAGCGCTGCTGCCTGGCGATGGCTCTGCAGGTGCAGCCTGCTCTCTGTTGCAAATGGTGCTGTAATTTTGGCCCCTTGATGAGTGTGGAAAGACTTGGGGTCTGCCTCACATGTAAAGATGGGCTGATAGACCTCAGGAGCAGCAAAAGGAATGTTGATACTGCTGTCCGTGGGGCAGAGAGAGTTCAATGACTGAGGGCATATCCAGCCTGTGCAGTGGGGACCCCCTTTGAGTAGCTGTTCAGGAGCTGAAAGGTGTACTCAAGACTGTTGGTGAATTTTTCATTATTTGCATCTCCCAGTACTGAAACACCAGAAAATCTAGCCCAAGGCTCCCAGAGGAGCTAGGGAAAATAATCATTCCTTTAGTCCAGCTTCCCTGGGTTCAGCTGGAGGAATAAAAACAGTAGAAATAACAAAAATGCACCCGTAGTTGGAAATTCCCTTTAAATAAAATACAGTAAAACATCCCAGTAGAAACTCAGGCACTGTACAGGACCTGTTGAGTCCTGCTGCCTGCTGTCTGTATTTCACCCCCGGGGGCAGGGCCAGGGCCATCTGTGAGCACATCACATATGCCAGGCTGGTCTTCAGCAGCCCGAGGTGAATGTGCTGCTTGAGCCACGGGACTCAAAACAGGAGTATGTTGTGAGAATTTCATAGGATTCCTATGTGGACTCAGCTGCAAATTCTCCCTTTTTCAAAGGACAAACCCCTTTCAGAAGGAGAAAATCCCTTTCAGAAGGACTAACCCACTTTCCAGGGTGAGGAGGTCCCTTATGATAACAGCTGACTGCTGGCAATGGCACCAGCTGCCGGGAGGTCAGGCTTTTGCTGTTGCCTGATCCTGAGTGTGTGACAGACCTCCCTGGTCACACAAGCTGCTCTCTTGTACCATCCCCCTTCCCCTGCAGCCCCACCATTCAGAAAAAAAGCAACCCCATCCCATTAAACCAGACAAAAGTGATCAGTGCTTGCTTGAGAAGATCACCGCAGATATCTGATGAAGATGAAGCTGTCAGAGTCTCAGATTATGATCCCAAGCCCGTTTCTAGTGGAATCATCAGATTCAATCTGCTTTGGAGAAGCCCTTTTCTCCCTCCCCAGGCATCACTGATGACTGGGGAACAGCACATGCACAAAGCACACATGAAAATACAACTGCTCAGCAGCACATGTGAAATGAGTGTGGTAAGCACTAATCTCTGGTGTCTTCATCTGTTGCTTTGCCAGGTTAATTGGAGGAACTGAGAAATTAGTTATTTGCAGTGGAATGGCAATGGCTCCTTCCCTGACAGGCTGTGGCCTCCCTGTGGAAGGGCCACCCTGTCCCCTGTCTGCACGGTGCCTCCCCCCGTGGGGTTCAGACCATGGCTGGAGCTATTTACGACTGGTTAAACAATACCGGTAACCAAAAATAATGATCACAAGGTGCTAAAAACATGCTGCAGAGGGAAATTGTTACTGCCAAGGTCTGAACTGCAGCTGACTTGTAGGTGAAGAGGAAGTGCTATTTGCCTGCAGAATGATGCTGAGCCTTTGATGCAGTCCATGCTTGATTCCCTCCCTGCTCATTAGCAGTGCTCACTACTGTCTTCTCAGCAGCTTTCTGCCACATGCTTTGCTTTTTCCCAGGACCTTGGTGCCACTGAGTGAGATTAACCCCGAGCTTTGGTCTGATGACCATGTTGAATAGAAATTAAACAGCGTCTAGTTTCTGCTGGAAACTGAGGGATCTGTTGTATCCCTCCCCGAGGTCTGGTTGTCCAGCCACTGTGAAAAAGAGCCTTTCTAGAGGATGTTTTGACTTTGCACCCAGTTGTTTAACTCTGGAGCCGCAGAAGCAGTTTTCCCTGGCCTCCTGCCGGTGAGACTCCCATCTGCTGGTGGCCCTGGTGCACTGACAGTGCTGTCACTGCCCCGGCTGTCACCGCTTTGGGCAGAGATGTGGGAATGGCACTGTGCAGCACAGGCTTTCCTCAGGGACCAGCAGCTGGGAGGTGCTCCAGGGATGACCATGGGTCATCTCCTCTCTGTTTCCTAAGAACTGCATTAGACATCACCCTGCCTCTGGGATTTCCATGGCCCCCTGTGTATCCTGATACTCAATGCTGTGTTTTAAATTTTATGGCATCACTGTTAACGTGCTGGCTGAGAGGGACCTTGCAAAGCCTCAGCCTATCCCCTGTTTGAGCTCGTTCTGCAAGTTTCCCCAAGATGGACACCTAAGATCTTGCCATACAATCCTTTCCAGACTTACAAACCCTCAAAAATTTTTCCTCTCATCCTTGTCTAAACATGGCCCCATGACATTTTGCCCTGAAAGATAAGCAGAGTTTCAGGTTCTGCTGAGAGCACCAAGCTGGAATACTTGCTTTCTCAAGCAGTGCATTGATTTTCCATCATTTCCTGTAGCCCTTTGCACCTGCAGAATGTGACTTTTCAAATATTATTTCATAAATGCACTAGTGTTTATGTGCATTTGCACTGATATACAAGAGCCTTACAGCATGGCAGCAGAGAACCATGCTGGGATGAACTATTTACTATTTAGAGTGCTGGACTAAATATTGGCAAGGTCAGTGTATAAAAGACACAGATTGGATGAAAAATTACATTAAATACCTCTGGAGAGGTAACTGGGGGATTACTATTTACATAGAATATAACAAGATGCTTCATCTATATTTTCAAAATCTGGGGCCAGATTTTGCCACTTGCTCAAACATAAGTAGCACTGATGTCTTGAGAAATCTCCTTGGTCTCAGAAGGACAGGGCAGGGAAACAACAGCAGCCAATCCAAAAGACATTCTGCACCCTGAGGAATCCCACTGATTTGGTGGGTATGAGAGTGTACATTGCCTAAAGTTAATCAGGTTCTTGTGACTCCAGAGAAAAAAAGTACTAAGGGTTAGAATATTATTATTCTAATATCTATTATTATAGACTATTCTATGCACATAGCATCTGATTCTGAGTAGTCAGTATTGTAACCTGGCTAATTCCACAGCTTGTCAACCTTTCTGTTACCCCCTCATCATGTAAAAAAGAAAAAGCTAATGACTTCCCAGGGACTCTTCTACAATTATCTCCTCATCTCCTAGGAAATCTTCCTGAAGACCAAGGAACTAAAAACTGGGCTGTCTGTTCTCATTTTGACATGCTGGCCTCTGTCAAAATACATTTCAAGGAAATATTCCTTTAACTTTCTTTCTGCCCCAATTTAAAACTAAAATAAAACAAAAAGCAGCAGCTTTTTTTCTTTTAAAAGCACCAGTGGTGATGGAAGCAAACCAAATTACAGGCTCTAAGAACAACCCTCTGCCTGCATCTACTGGAAATGCTGTTGGTAGGATGGAAACTCCCATCAAACTTTTTATTCAGTGGTGGCAACTAGGGACTGTATTTTCTTTTGTACCAGACATTTATATTTCCTTGGTTTATATACTGTTCCCAGCTGGGAGCACTTGCTTTCTGCTGATATCTGATTGAGGGACTCACTGGAGGAGAGGATGTGATTTATTGATACACACTGGAAAGCCAATTGACCTTGGCACAACGATGGGAGTTGTGCAGTTCCTTTGGCAGCAAGAACTGCAAACCTGCCGAGCCTCCTGTGAGGAGCATGGTCAGGATTTGCCTCCTGCTCTCCTGTTTCTTGCACATCCAGGGAAGAAAGCCAACAGCTTTGCTCCCTGCTGCCCAAAGCACTTGTTTGACTCTGCCCTGCACCTCTGTACCATCTGTGGCCAGGGTTGTACAAAGAGAAGGTGATGGCTGAGATGGGAACCAACCAAGAACCTCGCACCCCAAGGAAACCCAGTAACTCCCTGCAGCAAAACCCCACCAGGGTCGTGCCCATCATGTGTCAGAGCACAGCAGCTCAATACACAGCTGCTCTGGCTTGCAAAGGAACACAACTCGGAGGGAGGAGATGGAGGGAAGGAATTTTTCTGCTGTGTCACACAGATCTCCCGTGATGAGTGAGGCTTTGCACAGTGCAGGCACTCTCACATTCAGTGCTTGTTCTTACAGCCTGATTACGGTGGCTGGGAATAAGGAATTAGAGCTTTTCAAGCACAAACAAAACCCCATGCATTTCAAGTGTCCTCTGGAGGTGGGAATTTTTCCCTCTTGTTCCTTAAGCTGTTGCTCCTTCCAAGGAAGAACTGTATCTGCAATATCACAAGGGCTCTGAAGCAAAGGGTAAAAACTCCTGAAACAAGACCCATAGAATTTTGCCTGGCTCACAAACACCTAATTCAGACCAGGTACATTGTCAGACTTTTTATAGGACCTAAATTACTTTCTCTTGCAGGTTTCTCAGTATTTGTGGTCATTGAGTATTCACTATTTAATAAAAATACCCTCTATCTTATTCATACCTTGTACTGCAAATCCCAACAAATAACACCAAATCCTGTCTTGGGGAAAAGAAATACAAATATTCCTATTGTTATATACCCAAATTCCTCAGGGTAGGATGGTCTCTCAAGGGCCCAAGCCTATCATTTTTGAATCAATGGAAAGGCCTGACTGCATCCTATGCCTTGATGCATCACCTCACAGTGTGACATACCAGTATTTAAGATTATGGGAGCTGCACTACTGCCCAAATTTGGGGTCAAAAACTGGTCATGGCCAGTCTTCCCCAAAGAAATGTTTCATTTGAGTACCCTCTACATCTGGGGGAGCACACTGTAGGGGTCTGCATTACTGGGTAGCCCTAAACCTCACAGAAATTCACCATGACCTGGTTGGGGTCTTTGGGAATCCAGCATTGGCAGCTCTGTTAAGCCTCTGTCTGTGTTCAGGCACTCTTGGTCCTCCCCACAGAGCCAGGTGAGATGGGCACAACGTCTGCAGCACCACATGCTGACCTTGCTACCACCATTCCAGCATGTCAGAACAAGAAATTCTCTCCTTGGAGACACAGTTTGCATTTGAAATATTCCCAGAACGGGGAAAGAGAGGCTTGGAGATGCCCTTGAGAAACCTCCCCATATTTCAGGGCAGTTTGAGCACCATGATTTCAACCATTTGGCTGAAGCTGGTGATAGGGAAGCAAAAGGCAGTTCTTGCTCACATAGACACAGTGCCTTTGTGATGAATTTGCAACCCAGGATTGCTAGATCAAAGCCTGTAGTGAAAAGGCCAGGTCCTTGGCTGCTCTAAGCATTTGCTCAGAGACTGTATTCACTTCTATCCCAGCTGAGGGACCATATCCAGGATGCATGCATTTGATAGAAAAAATAATTCATTAGCAGCATGCTTTTATATCTTCACAAAAGGTATAATCCAGATTATTCTAAACTGGGCCCTATTTGCTTGAAAGCACATAACTCAGCAGCACAGACAAGCCTGGTATCTTAGGAGCAGAACAGGTAGCAAAGACTGCTCAGAAATCTCTCTGGAAAGTCCTGTTTCCTGGACTACAATCTATTTACATTGACTGTTCATGACCAGAATCCTGGGACCAAATAATCTGGTTTTGGGATCTTCTACATCCAACCAGCCACAGCCAAGAAACAGCATGAGAGAGACTTTAGTTTTAGTTCCTCGTTTGGAGAGTCCCTTTCTTAGCACAGCAGCATTGAGCACAAGATTGTGACCTGGGGTCTTGCACACTTCCCAAGTCTGAGCAAAGGCAGATTTGTGCCTGAGAGTGGAGTGAGGGGGTGTTTTGTGGGGATAAATGCTTGTGGCCAAGGGAAGCATCTTCCCAGCCTTGCAGGGCACTGCTGGAGAGTTCTCTTCCTTGCAGCATTCCCATTGCTGCTACAATGCACACATCCATCTGAATTGCTCCAAAGGGGAGGGGAAAAACCCCACACTGTAAATAAAAAGTGTAAATTGCCGTCAGTGGTCAGAACAGCACTACAGAAGTCTCCTCGACCATGGAATGAACATGCTGAGAGACTTCTCTTTCTCCTTAAAACCCCATGTTACAAGCAGAGACAGAGGTCCTGTTTGTTCTTGTCCCTCTCACATCATGGAAGCTTGAGCTGGTCTGTCCTTTCTCCCATCAGCACCCCATGTCCTGGCAGCATAACCAGACCATCCTGAAATACTGACATTTCTGACTCCTTCTACAGCAAAGCAACCTGGCCCTGGGGAAAGAGAAAAATGAACAAAATAACAGTATGGAATGACATTTTCAAAGAAACCTGTGTTACTTAGGTACTGTCCTCACTGACCATGTCTAGTTGAGGTTGTAGTTTCCTAAATACCTTTAGTATTGCTGATGCATTCCCTCATGACTAAAACCAGAGTTTCTTGTTTACTGAAGGAGGTGCAGTTAAAATAATTATCATCAACTAAATACCATTAATGGGTCTGTACCCTGTACATACTGCCACAAAGTCAAACTCAGGTTTGTTACTGCAATTTTAAGCATAGAGAAGTAATTGCATATATCTCAACATGACAGGGCTGGTCAAATCCGATTCAAATAGCTTCTATTTCATGGAAACCCTGGCTGAAAAGGCATATAAATATTCTTAGTCCAGCTCTTGTTCATGATACTCTGTGTTTTCACTATTCTAGGAAGCCTGAGATACTATTTTTATTTAGCCTAAAAATAATAAAGGCTTTTCTCCAGTTGTCTGGGTGCCCTAATTGAATTATGTCTGCGTTAGAAAATTCCAGCGCTGCTAACATCAGACAGCCACTGACCCATAATGTCTAGGAGATCTATCAAGGAAGCATGGTGTCTGCCTCTACCAGAAACTATATCCAGAGGGGTCTTTTGCAAGAAGTTCAGTGTGGGAGAGGCACCAAATCAGCCTAGTGTGGTGTGAGGAAAGCCCATTCTAAGTCTTTGAGCCATTGCAAAGAATGCCAAGCCAGCTGGCCTCTCTCTTTCCTAAAGAAATCTTTCAAACAAGCACCTCATCCCAGTGTCCACAGACAGAAGGGAACAGGGCCTTGGATTTGCAGCTGAGGCTTTTATTCCTACCAGAATCAATTCAGGAGAAACAGCCCAAGGAGCCCTGCAGATTGCAGGCCAAACCCCTCAGACCAAAGGTTTTCAGGTGGTGCCTGGCCTCTTCTGGCAGAGATTGGCCATGGAAGGATGATTCATGAGCTTCTGCATCATGGGCTCCTCACTCTAAGGTCTCTCATCTGCAGCCTGTCCCCCACTGCCAGCCATCCTGGAGGAGGCACCAGCATCCACACAGAGATAGTGTGGCTGCCTGAGTTCCTGGGGCTCTGAACTGCTCAGAGCATGGCCAGGGCTCCTCTCAGAGCACTTGGCTTGCTGTATTAGTACTGCTGACAGTGTTGAGAACAGCCCAGCTGCTACAAAATCTATATATGGATGGCAGTTAAATCGTGTAATCTTTAAACAGGTTGCTGTATTTCCAGCTGGTTGCAGTGATACAGGTTCTGCCCTTTTCAGTGTCACGAAAATAATCCACACAAACACCCATGAGCCTGACCTTCTCTGAAGTTTGTCATCAGAGAGAGGGGAAGAGAAAAAGCGACTTCGTTTCTACAGATATTCTCAGCAATAGAGTGATTTCAGCAAAGCTGGAGAGAATTCCAATTCCTCTCTCAGCTGAGGAAGACAGCACAGTCATATGCCTTGCCCAAACCCTCTTTCCAATGAACAGTACAGCCAGTGTCGTTGGGGAAAAAAAAAGGAAAAAAAATGAAGCAAGTAGAGTGTTGGTGGTTTGTTTTTTTTCTTTTTTGGCTGCTATTTCTGTGGTTGCAGCTACAGCTAAAAGCAGCAGTAGCAGGTTACAGCAGAAACTGAATATGCTACTGTGCAGAGGTTCAATTCAGTGGACTGCGCAGATATAAATGGGCTTTTAAACTACAGAAATTATTTTAAACAAAACACGATTATCTCTTTCAATGAGGGCATGTCCAGAAAGCACCAGCTGGACACAGTACAAGGTAGCTCAGGCGTATGTTGTGATGTTTAAAACCTGAAGCAATGAGAACTGCACTGAAGCTTGCTCTGTTTTATTTCCATTTGGCATCCTGGAGCTAATGGAGTGAAGGAGCTTGAACAAAGTGCCTCAGTCAGCCTCTCTGTGGCTTATGCCCTGAGATGCCCCTGGCCAACAATTCTGTCCTGCAGTCCTCCAGAAGGCTCTCCCAAATGTAGGATGGGGGACTACAGCCACCCCCAACCTCCTGGTTTGAACAAAGCAAAACAAAGAATACCTAATAACTACTGAGGGATTAAAAACTTGCTGCTCAAATTGCACACTCTGAATGAATTGTGAATCTGTACTGTACTGCAACATGGATCTCATCCAAGCTTGCATGGAGTGTGTGGGCTGAGGCTCCCTGTGCAGAGCTCCTCTTTGCACCACGAGGCTGGGAAGAGCCAGGGGCTGCTGATGTGTCTCAGCCTTCTGCTGAAGACGGGGTCAAATCCCTCTGGGCTGAAAGCATCAGGCTCATGTCACGTTTTAATGATGTCCACAGACCATGTGGAAAAGCTTCATGCTGCCCAGCAAAGCAGCTGAAACTGAGCTGTAAGATAATCAGTGAGAGGGAATCATGGTTAAACATTATCTAGAAATAGGACTGGCCCAGACTATAAACTCTGGCTCTGTGCTAGGAAAAGATTAGGAATTAGGGGAAAAAATGTAGTAAAGGTCTGCTATTCTGACAGTTATCATCCACACTGCAGTGCAGTATATATGACTTTGCTCTTGTCCTGTACTTTTTGTTCCCAGTTCTCTTCCCCAGTCGTGTGTGTGTGTGTGTCTGAGAGTCTGTCAAGCAGCGGTGTGGTGTTTTCCTGCCTGCTGGGTTAAACCACAACCACTGTCTTCTCCTATTCTGCTCCTATAGCTGTACTTTCTCTGGGCATTCGTTTGTAGCCAGCCAAACTATTCCTGCAGAGCCCAGCAGAAACTCATGGTGTTAAACCAGCCAAGCATGCAGTCAAGGCAAAAGCTAACTTTCCAGAGTCTCCTCTTAGGATGTCCAGAGCTTGACAAAGTGGGCAGGACTCCATGGATCTCGTGAGTCACTGTCTGGCTACACAGGAATTTATAGCTATGTGGTTGCTACAGCTTCAGCTGAAGAAGAGATATACTTAACTAGTTTTCCAATGAAATCTTCCTTGGACAATGCAGAAGCCAAGAAACGAAAACCATTCTCAGCTGAAGTCTCTCAAATGTGTACTTCAATCAGTCAGGACTGCAGAGAGAAGCTTAATCCTAATTCCCCCTCCTTGTGACCACAGTTAGGAGTAGCAGTGAATGACACAAAGCAAAATTTCCTCCTATTTATTGCAGTACCTCAATCACCTGCCCTGGGTTCGAAGAAGTCTGATCTGTGACTGCATGTTGATGTGTGTGAGTGTGGCAATGAAACTTCAAAAATTGCTCTGAGAAGACTATAAAGGAAAAGGTATCAATCAACAGCAGCATGGAACCTCTCCGTGTCCTTCCTTAATGTGTTAAATAATGACTGAATAAAGTAAAAATATGTAACAGCTGAATGAAATATTAGACTGCACAGAAACACATGGCATTGCTCAAAATATCAGCTTTTCCTGCATGGAGAATTAGTGCTAGCTCTGTATGGACTTAGCCATCACAACTTTCCATCCACTCCAGCTTTTGAAACAATTAATCTGATGGAAGCCAGAGGAGGAAATCCTGCTGGGGAACCAAATGCTTTTGGTGAAAGATCCAACAGCAATGAAAACAAATGCACCTGACTTTCTGGGCTGTGCTTAGAGAAAGTCCCCGTTAGTTACAGTGACAGATGTGAATATTTCTGTTTTCCTGCAGCAAGTCTCTCTTGCCAACTTTAAATCATATAAGTGATATTAAGTAACTACCATATTAACTAAATGGGGGGCAGGAGGGGGAAGGAATCTTTTATTAGCTAGCTTCAAGTATCTGAAGGTTTTCTCCTTCAGGTATCTGTTTTTCTCTTCCACCCACCTGCCCATAAGAATATTGGCTATAAAATCAATGAACAATCTGAAGAAACCAGAAGAAACTCAGGTAACACAAGCATTTCCCAGGTGTTCAATGTCCATGTTCTCTCCAGCAGCAGAAAGTGCAGAGAGTTTGTGCCAAGTGGGAAATGTTCAAATATCCAGACTCACACAGCCAACTAAAATCAGCCTATTTGATGACTTCAGGGTGGGCAAAAATGTACATTTGAGCAGCTGGGACAGAGTTGTAAGGACCAGCTCTGCCACACTGAGGGGAAGGAGGCATGAACTCCAAGTGTTTGATTGTTTCTTTGATTGAAAGAGGGGAGAACAGAAAGCTCCTCAGCTTGGATGGTGGGATTGAGGACAGGAGAAGGAAAAACAAGATTTCCAGGAGACAGTCTGTAACAGGAGGCAATGAAATGGGCTGTGATTTTACCATTTGTTTCATAGAGGCTCTAAGGACAATGCTGCCTGACACCAAAAATCACATCCAAGAAATGACAAGCTTAGAGTATAACATATGTGGGTGGTAGAATTTCTTTTAGGACAGGGAAAAACCCCCCCACCATAATCAAAGAATTAAGAACAACATCCAGTATTGCAACTCTCTAACCTTGGCCAAAGAACAGCTGAAACATTTTTGCTGATATTTAAAACAAATTAATCAGCATGAAGCAGACATTCTCTGCTTAGGAAGTTTCAACCCAAATAGCTGCAATTTGGCAAAACTATGAGCAGCTGAAATGAATTATTTTTGCTGGAAGTGTTGGTCCATTTTAGCAATAGGTGGTGTACCTGCATCACTTGCCATACGCACAAAATTCAGTATTGCAAAGACAGAAACGAAGGCTGACACTGTTAATCACTAGCACCTAAAGCATTTTAAGAAAATCAGGGAAAGCAGCTTTTTCCTTGGAGTAAAAAGGTGGTAATTTCACCCTCTCTTGCAGAGAAAACATTGGTTGCTGAATTTAAATTTTCACAGGTCAAAAAAATTTTTAAAAAAAGCCCTCCAGGTGGTTTCTAGTCCATGCAGTTAACTCAGCCTGTTACCCCCTCAGACAGACATCTTATTTTCCAAAGCCTTTTGGAAAGCCTAATAAAGATGAAATGAGAAGCATTTTGTTATCCATTCCCACACAGAGGCCAGGAATGGGAACAGCAGGGACACTGCTGGACTCAGGGACACAGGTGCTGTGTCTTCTCTGCATTAGAAGCTTGGGGGTGAAAACGTGGGCATAGTTTGTGTAAGATAGGGACTGAGCTGTGTAAGAGAGTGAAGATGAAGAAGGAGGTGGTGGTAAGAGGTGCAGAAGGAGCACACAGTCTATGAGCTGGATTGACAGTTGCAAAAGAAAAGATCAGTATAATGACAGGATCCTGGGTCTTGAATATAAATTCTTCAACCAGATTCTAGGGGAATATTTTTGCTATTATCTGAGCAAGACAGTTCAAATGAAAAGAACCCCGAAGACTCCCTGGGATGAATGCTTGCTGGGCAATGCCATTTAGGATCAGAATTGTACTAAGGCACAACCAAAGGATGTGCAAAAGAGCACAAGTGTCTCATTAAGTAGTCCTCAAAAACCACACCCAAAAGACAAGTTCTGTTCCCAGTTTACCAGCTTGCTGTGTGTCCTGTGTAAAAGCAATGGGAAGCATCTGGGGAATGCAGAGCTCTGCTCACACGCTCTGCAGAACATCCCAAAGCTGGCACAGGCAGAAGGAAAGCCCACAGGCCCAGGGGTGTCAGCGGGTCCCCCCCACATTTCTGCTCTGGAAAGGTGACAGTGATTCATAGCAAGCTGCAACACTGTTTGTGTGGTGCCACTATAGAAATACTTTGTTCTGCAGAGGCTGTGTTTCCAGACAAGTTAATGCTGTGAGGAACATGACACATTTATAGCTCCTTATAGCAAAAAGCGGGCAGCCAAGTGTACAATGAATCTTGAAATCTTTGTAGGAGCCCCATAATAGTTTTTGTGGGCTGATGGGGTGAGAACATGGAGCTCTGTGCCCTACCAACCACAGGTTCCTTTCCATTTAACTCACTCGTTAGCCAATTACACTTTCACTGTAATTTTAAACCATCTGCTGCCTGTTTGGCTTTTTAGCAAGGACTTCTAATCCATACCACGCTCTTCTAAACTTTAGAGGCATATCTCCAGATCAACTGAACATGGCCAAAGTGGAAAGTGAACACAGCCACTGCAAGAAAAGCATGGAATAGACTTCCCCTGGATACATGTTCCTACAATCCTTATATCATGAGGATATATCACTTGCCTGTGATGGAAGAACAAGTCAATGGCAGAGCAAAACAGAACTGAGGTAACTTGATTCACAGTAGTTTACTCCAAAAAGTTAATCCCTCCTAATGTACATCTGAAGGAGTTTCTCTGAGGGGCATCCAGGCTTGGTACATAGCATCCTCCCTCTCCCACCTCTGTGAAGGCTGGTGGTGCAGCAAGTCATGTGCTCAGTGCTGGAGGTGTCTGAGGAAGAGCAGGTGTCACTTCTTGAGAGAGTTAAATTTTAAATATGTCTATCAGGTGATCCTTGCCTGTCCTGCTCTGTTAGGGCACCAGTGGCCAGCTGCTGCAGGAAGACAAAATGTTTTAAACATGGTACAGAAGAAGCCTATGTTGTGACAGAGGAACCCCCAGGAATGGAATCCATGGGGAAATCCCCATGCCACAAGCTGGAATGCTGCCATCAAATCAAGAGCTCTTGGCTTGTACTGAACACCCACATCATGTGAGTATCAGGGACCTGGAGGGCTTTTCTGGCTGTTTTAATGATCTTTCAGTATTATTCCAATGTTTTCTTGTTCATTTCAAGTTCTTTTCCTTCCACATTCACAGTAAAAGTTCACTTTCAGTTCACTTCCATAGTAAAGGTTAAACCTGTCACTTTGCTCCAACTTGCCCCAGGAATTGTTACATTATCAGCTCAGCCAAACACCAGCATGGGGACATAATCTGGGTTTGTATCATTCCATCAGGTTCTCCGTTGTGCACAAGCACAAATCAATCCAAACATGATCCCACAGGGATTTAGTCCCCCACAGCAGCACACATGTACACCAGGCTCTCTGGAGAGGATGTGGGCATCCCAAATGCAATGTGGCTGAGAAATCATATTTCTGAATCTCAGCAGATAAGGCATTTCTCCCTGGGGGCCACACCTTCACCAGGAGAGCTGGAGCATTGGAAGGGGTGCACTGAGCTTTCTCCCCAGCCTGGGAACACTCAAAACCCAAAATCCACACTTGCTCCAGGATGCCCACTGCAGCAGTGAGCCAACCTGAATGCAGAACTAGGCCAGGCTGCTCAGCCCGGGTGTTTATATGCAAACCTGCTCAGGATGCTGCAGCAGGACAGAGGGGATCATGTCATTGCCAGTCCAAAGACAGCCTCTCTCTGCAGAGAGGTTGTGCTGCTCTTTCAAGAGCAGCCAAGAGCAGAGTGTGCTCTGCAGTGCCCCGGCCCCAGGAGCAGCAGGAGCTGTCCCAGGGAGTGCCTTGTGCATCCGGAGGGGCTGAGCCCCCGGCAGCTGTGCTGCTGCCACACGGAGCTGCCAAGTCTGCTCACATCCACAAAGGCCACACGTGTTCCTGGGAGCAGCCCCTGCACGTGGCTCTAATTCTGCCTAAATTCACCCTTGAACCCTGTGGGCTTTGCAGGCTCCCCCTCTCACCCCTCCACGATGCTGTGCGGACAAACCCCTCTTCATTGCAGTCAGGGGAGGGCATAAATAAATAAAAGCTGCAATACAGAGGAGCACACAGCCCTGGCTGTGCATGGGGAGCATCTGCTGGAAAGGAGCCGAGTGACTACTGAGTCCTTGGAGTAAAAAACAACAACCAGTTTTCATGAAGAATTGCAAATCAAGACTGAAGGAGATTTGAATTAGATGAAATTCCAAAGAGAAGCAGCACAGCTACCACAAAGCCCCCAGTCCTTGGGACGAAGAGGGTTCTTCCCCAGCAGTGCTGCTTTGCCAGGAGCCCCTCTCATCTTCTCCTTGGCTTTTTGACCTGTCTGAGCATTCACACAACCTAAATATTTATAGTATTTATTTCCCAGTGCTCTCTTGGATCTTTGGAAATGTGAAGTGTCTCATTTGGGTCATCTCCTCACTGCTGCTGCTGCTGCAGAGCAATGGCTAGCTCTCCCTGTAAAGATAAATATGGTATCCAGATCCTCCATTCCAGCTTGAGCAATCCTGATGGGCAGCCTAGGGATTTCTCAAGTTTATCCATTGCACTTTACGATAGCATTTTTGTTTTCAGCTTTTTCCCCATCTCTGGACATGTTAGAAGGCAGAGCAGGCTATTTTGCAGCCTTTGGGCTGTCATTGTCCCTATAAGACCACCAGACCCTTTTGTTCTGACCCTTGTAACTGGGGGAATAATGTCACAGCTTTGACATAAAGAAGCTTATTCTTTTTGTTTTGGCTTGGGGTTTTTTTCATCTTGAGAACATCAAATCTTCTGGATCAGACAGGCCTTGCTCAGGGCAGCGCTCCTAGAATCAAGACTGGTTTAGCTTTAACCTCCAACAGCACCCTGAGCAGGAAGAGGCCATGGGTGCAGATGGACATGAATTACCTCTTGGCTCAGTGTTTTGCTGGCCAAATGCAGGTGGCTTGTGGCCAGAAGTTGTGGGGCAGCAAGAGCGAGGCTCTGAGCCTGGCATGGGAGGCAGAGACCCCACACTCAAGCCCAGGGGTGAGAGTTGACTCCCCACTGTCCATCCCAGACTCCCTTGGCAGGGCAGGGTGCCAACATCTGGCTGGAGTATTTCTGCTTGGCACGACTGCTTCTGTCACAGGCAAGAGCATCACGCCTGCCTGCAGACTCAGAGTTATGCATTTTTATACTTTTTTTTATTTTTTCTTTTAATTTGAATCTCTTGCAAAGCTTTGGTGACCAAGCGAATTGTGATTTACAGTGAATTACTTGCAACACCATCCAATCAGGGGAAACCCCACCAAAAAAGAAATCAGCAAAATTTGTGGGGTCTCTTGTAGCATCTGCCACGTGACCCCAGCTGGGGAGGAGGTGGTTGACTCCTTTATCACCCCGCCTGGATGCCAGGGATGAACAAGGCAGCTGAGAAACTCCAAACGCTGTGTGAAGCAGGGTTTCATTAAAATAAAATACACCAAGCACATTGCATTGTATTGATTTGTAATTCTCGCCAGTGGTTGCTTTCATAAAGTAATTGCAGATGCTCACTCTTGTTTCTTGCAAAAAGAGCAGTCAAAATCTTTGTCTTGCTTAACAGCCTCTGCATCAAAGACCTCATGAGAGGCTTGGACACTTTAAAAGGATCAGCAATTACTTGTGGTGCTGACTTTGCATTTAGTTTCCTTGCATATTCATGCCAATGTAATTTTAACATGCACATAACAGGAGGAAGCAAAGACTGACAGTAGGGGATCCAGCTGAAGTGAAGCAGATGTCTTTTAAATTCAGAACACATACAGCACAGAAACACTGAGTGATCGAACACAAACTAGAAGCGAAACCAGAAAAAACAGATTTTAAACTTAAAACTGAGGACTGCAGAAAGAACAAAGAGCCTGAGTGGTGCAAAACAAACTTATATTAAAAAACTCTTCACTCTGAACACCCTACTGCATTGCCAAGGAGCACAGGTTAGGAATTTCAATAAACTTAGTTTTATGTTGACTGTGTCCCTTTAATTATTACTTTTTGGCACAGCATGTAGGGCACCTCCAGGCCAAAACACAAGCGATGTTGAAAGTGCAACTGCTCCTTCCCTTTGGGAATGAAAGTTTTCTGGTTGTTATATAAAAATATTTGGATGTAGTTTTTAGGGATTCATCCCATTAGCAGCTATATTATTAGCAGAGAGTCAGAGAACGTTTTGCTGATGTTTTAAAATGCGTAACTTAAGGTCAGAACAGAACTACACCAAGCAAGCAGGCCTGGTGTGAAACAGCCTTACTCTCTCTGGTGGGATTGCTCTAATGAGCAAGGGCTGACAGCATGTGATCTTAGATTGTGAACTGTATAGAGCAGCTTCATTTTAATTGCAAGGCACTGGGCACATCCAGGCAGGAGCAAAACGTTGGGATAAAAGAGCAAGTGTAGAGAAACAGCAGATAATTATAAAATGAAAAAAGAACCAGGGGTGGAGGTTTCTCTTTTTGCTGGTTAATCTGGGAAATTTATTCAACCGTGGCAACAACCAGTGGTCATTAGAGGAGCGCTGTGACACCAGGCAGTAAAAAAACCTCAAACCTAGGTTTTTGTAACAATCATAGGCCTGAAGACCAGCATTCAGCTTCCCTGGGAACAGCCCTCTGCTAAAAGCAGACCTGAAATGTAACCCACATGCCTGAGGCTATCTTTGGTGCAGAAGCCCTTCTGGATAAACCAATGTGATGAGTCCTTGGCAGTGGAGCAGAGTTACTTTCAGCTCTGATTTGGCTTTTGCACAGCACATGTGGGGCCATGGGGAGATGCCGGCAGGCTGGGGAGGCTCAGCTGCTTTGTTTTCCTGCTGCTCAGTTAAGATTTTATGAAATTTTGATCCATACAGATTAGACAACAGCCTCCCCTCCCACACTTTAATTTCACTTGGGTTTCATGGAAAGCTAAAAAAAAAATAAAAAAAAAAAATATCTTAAAACACAGCTTCTGTTTTGGGCATGTGCCCATTGGCTTAAACCACACTAGGGGGTTGGCTTCCCCCAGTATGGAGAACATTCCAAAATACAGCTCGCACTTTTCCCAAAAATCTTGTGTTTCCCTGGGCCCTTGCACAGCCATGGGCTGGCTGTGAGGCCACACAACATTCACACTGTTTTGCTTTTTGCCTTAGTATATTTTTATTAAATCCTCTTCCCTGCCAGAACCACAAAGGATGGGTCAAGGAGGAAAAAACACCAAGGCTGTCAGTGAAACCCTTCCTGAATGAGGTGACATAAGCCTCACATAGAGAAGATTAAGTTTGATCCCGGAAAGGGGACAGCAGAAAGGCTGGTAGACTTCAAAATGAGCTACAACAGCTGTGTTTTGGCTGGCCAACAACAGCTCCCGTGTTGGCTGAGGCTGGCTCGGCTCATGTGAACAAGTCAGATTATTAAAATACAGCGTTCAGCAATCCTGTCCTTGGAGCACTTGACAGCACTGCCTTCTCCTTTGTGTGTCGCTGCTTTGACTGAATGTGGTAACAAAGCAAAGTGGAGTAATAATGTGAGGTGCCCATGACAACAGAGTCAGCGATAATCCTATGGTGCTGTCCGTAGTTCAAAGCAAAAGACACCATTTACTGGCTTAAAGCATTGTCTTTTTGTTTCATAAGTACCTTTTGGGTAGGGAAATTCATGTCTTTCTCTTTGTCTGGCTTAACTGCTGAGCTTAATTGGCCTTATTTTAGAGCATAATAGATAAATCAGCAAGACATGGCAGAATTCAGAATAAATCAAGCTAAAAAGCTTTTCATAACTTGCAAGTCACCACAGAAGGAGAGAAACTGCCCATTTTCTACAGTAATAAGCTATGCTACCAACCTGAACAGCAGTTTAAAATAATTAAAAATACCAAAAAAGAAAGGGTGTGTATTTGAGTGGTTCTGCAGAGCCACTCCACCCAGTACAATGGGAAAAAATTAACTGGGTGGACCTGCATTCCCGTGCCAGTTCAGAATGACTGCACTTTATATTTCTGTGCCTGGAGATATACATTTCTTGCACGTGATCACAAGCATTGAGGCAAAAGAAGAGCTTGAAAAGCAAAGCAGGACAAAAAAAAAACACACTCAAGAAAAGGAATGGAAACAATTTCTACAACAAGATAAAGAGCAACTCACAGTGAATTTTCAGGAGTACTGGTTTCCTTCTTCACAGTAATTATATCATTTATTAGGTGAAGTTTCCTGTATGATATTTAGAATTATTGTGGAAGGATGTCATAGCATCTATATTTATTAGATAGCTTTGGGGATCTTGCTGTGGGAGACTGTAAGAGAAAAGAATGAGAGAGATAAATTATCTGAGAAAGATCGAGTGATCTGTTTAAATGCAAAGGGCACCACACACTTAATAGAGATGGGAAATAACCGAGCAGTGCCCTTCCTCCTGCAGATGTAAAAATGTCTGGTATTCAACTTTAACCTGGTATTCAGGACATCTCATACTGACAATAATCAGGGAAAAAAGGATGCAAGCCCTGCCAGTTCTGGCTGGGAAGGAAGGAGATCAAAGGAGAAGTGTACATGCAGACAGGCTGGGAGATCTGAAACAGGAAGAGACTGAGGGAAGGATCCTTGGGGTGACAAAAAAAGCCTGTGCCATACAGCAAAGAATCCCTCAGAGCAGCTAAGTGTACTTTTTACAGAGGGACTGCTCAAAAGGGCTTTCACTGCCAGTGGATCATCAGGATGATTCTACTCTGGGGCCTGGATACTTGGGGTTGATCAACAACTACAGTGGATGGCAGCCTGGGCACAGAGCTCTGTGCCACAACTTTGGGACAGGGGCTGGAGGCTAAGGTCAGACAGAAAAGTGGGCTGGGCTCTGACACGGGATCAAACAATCTGTTATAAGTAATGAGAGCTGTGTTGGTCTGGATCTGGCACCATCACCTCTTTGTTGGTAAGTTTGTTTTCTGAGGAGAGTCCAGGAATGAAACCCAGCACCATTCACTCCACCTTCATGGCAAATATATTGGACTAATACCTATTTTTAAAAAAGAAAAATGATGGAAATTTTTGTTTGAGAAAATAAAAGTCATTGTACCAGTTGTACAGAGAGAAATATTCAAAGTATTCAGGTTCTGTTTCTGGAGTCAAATCAATTTGATTTCCTCCCCTTCAATAGGATGTCCCTTTGGTATTTGACATATTTTCAATTTTTTGAAATTCCAATTTTATTGTTGTGGTTAGTGAAACAGATTTTAAGGATCCTCCCAGCATCCACTTATGAATAAATGTTGATTTATTAATTTCCTAAAATCCATCATCTTGGCCGTGTAGTCTTACTTGGGGGGACACTACTGCAAGTTTATGTGGGGCTCACTCCAGGTCTGCTCTCAGATATTGCTCTGAATATATTGCTGCTGTCAGCTCTGCCAGCAGATCTCAAACATCAGCATCACTGACCTTGAGGCAGAAGCAGAATTTCCTTGGCACACATCAAGGAGGAGGAGGGGGGGAGTTAAATCTAAAGACCACAAGGAAGGGAGGTACCAATTGCATGTGATACCAACAGCTTGGGCATTTTCACCTCTTGCTTCACTCTGCTTTTTCACGTCCCTGTTGTGTGCACGAGTTGCTGCTGTCAGATTCAAGCAGAGGGAACTTGGTGAGAAGAATACAGACTCCAAGCACTGCTGTCCTCTGGAAGCTGAGCACGTAGGTCAGACAGTGGGAGCAGGGGGCAGGAGACATCAGAGCACTTGGGGGGCTTGGGAGCTTAAAAGCTGCACACAGCTGTGTCTTCTATGTGCAATTGCTCTTCATAGCCATGTCCAGTTTATGGAGCTGGGAAGCTTTTTCCTTGTCTAAAGAGTAAGCTTTATGGATCAGCAACAAAATGGTAAGGTGAGTCTTCACTGTAAAGTTTTTATTTACAGCAATGATGGAGCACAGAAAGAAAAACTTGGGGTTTAGCTCTTCAGAGTTTGGAGTGACTGCACTTAGAAATATCACCCTTTGACTTGCAGAAAGAGCACATTTGATCTGAGAATTGCTCAGACAAGAAAAATCAATATGGACCGGTATAATTTGTTTTTGACAAAAAGTTGTTCGACTCTTGACTGCTGAAGGCTTTACACCATTTAGTAACAGACATTTTTCAAATAGATTGCACTGGAGACTCTAAAACCCCCACACAGCACTTCTCTTGGATGCTGGCTGGAGTTTTAGGTTCAAGTAGGATGAAAAACAGACAAAAGGATGAGGCAGAACTCTGCAAAGGAAAAGTTGACTGTGGACACTATTGACATTAGTTCCTAGTTGGGAAAACTTTAAGCTCCACATGAAGGTCTGTGGATATCTGCCAGACTCTTCTGTCCAGGTTGGTTTCCCCATGGCAGCATCATGTCCTGTCCTAGAGAGCACCACAGGCAGAGCAAAAGAATACTTCAGGCTCAGCTCTGCAGCAGCATTTTAAAGCTGGAGGCAACCAGCATAACCATCCAGCTTTTTTCTTTCAGGGATAAGAAATGGCTCTTTTCTTTTCAAATTCTGATTTATTTTTTTTTTTTTTCTGCACTGCTGCTAAGCTGAGAGTCCTGCCTTTTTTTAAAAAAAATTGTCATCTAATGAAATCTATATCTAGAGGAAAATAGCAAATTCATCTCACAAGATGAGTGCAAATGTAAACAGACATCTAAGCAAGCTCTGTCTTAATGCACAATTTGATTATTTCCTTTTCTTCCATCTCCATCTGCTGTCTGCATATAGCTACTCTGGCATTTCCATTGTTCCTGATGAACACTTTCTGCTGGAGTAATGCCTTCTGTCTTGTCACCATGTTGTCCCCATCATCTGAGCTGCACTACATCCCAGTAGTGCAGCCATATAATCACTGGCTCTTTCACTGAGGTTCTCTGAAACTGCAGGTGTAATTTGGTTTGTGATGTTTCGATTTTCAGATGGAGATTTGCGCATGCAGATCTGGAGTTTTTTGGAACAACACTTCCGTAATAAAAATGAGACTGGTGGTGGCAGTTTTCATTATGGTAAAGCAGATGAGTTCTTACAAATTCTTTGTCAAAATTAACCTCTTCCCCTCGGCCCAAAAAAATACCATTTCTCTGTTTGAAGTATACATCTGATATTTTGCTTTTTGATTAAATATCTCTGCCTTCTTAGAGAGACTGCTGTTGTTACTCAATTTCATAAATATGGCACACAGGTAGGGAGGGACTTGTTCACTTCTCTTTTCTCTGAGGCTCTATTTAGGACCTGCAAAAATTAACCTGTAAGTAAATAGTGCGGCTGCTTTATATGTGCTGTGCCATCTCCTCTGTAAATAACATTTTTTCATTAAAACAAATCTATTAATGTCCATCAGTTCAGTCACTTCCATGGCCTAGGCAAGTCAATGTCCTCCTTGATAACAACTTTCCTGTTTGTTTTCAGCTGCTTTCTCACGTGCTCCTCTAAGTGACCCCAAACAGCATAATATGGGAACACATATGATTACTCAAACAAAGCACTCCAAGTTCCATTTTAGGTAAAAAAGCCTGAACAGCATCTTTTCTAAAAGAAACCTTACCTTGGTGTGTGGGTAGGACGCACTGTGCTTGCACCGTAAGTGTCTTTCTGAGTCAGTTCCTTTACCACCCACTCCAGGGCACATTTCTCTGGGGAGATTCCCCGCAGCCAGGAGGTGATTCCATATGCAGCAGCCCACATAGCACCATCTGACCTTACCCTGCACAATGTTCAAGCACTGTTGAGCAACCAACAGTGTCAGGGATGCCAAAGCTGGGAGCTGTGCAGAGTTACACGGGAGACATCTCAAACTGGAGATGCAGCAGGGATGAGGGATTAGTTACAAAATTAAGATGGAAAGGAATGATTTGGAAACTTTACCCTTTCCCATAAGTACTGATTCAGTGAAGCGTTTTTATTCTGCACTGCAGTCATAGCCAGCAGCATATACAGAATAAGGATTGAAATATTTTGAAGTGCTGTCACAGTGTGAATGATTTTCTTTAGAGCATAAAATCTGACTGCAAAGTTATTTTCTCTCTGCAGCGACACAAGAAGAATATGAATGTCATCATCTCTGCCCTGGGCATACAGGAACGCAGAACTGGCCTTAAACAGATTTTTTCATTCTGAGTCCTTCTAAGAAATGTGAAATCCAAAACAAATTCTGATTCTGGCTAGATGTCTCATAAGAGGAACAGGATTTCTGCATAGCTGAAACAGCATGACTTTGATTATTTGAAAACGCATGATTTAATCATTTCATTATGCATACCTTTCCTCAGCAGGCACCACAGCCTAAAACAGACAGGGACAAGCATTTGATAAAACAACATGCTTTGTAGCTGAAGAGACTGGAATCAAAGAGCTTAATCTTGCAAAGCACTGGTATCCTCAATGCCTTTGGACTTGGCTGCAGACAGCAGGAGTGCTGCACACAGCTGAATTGAGCCCTGGTAGAGTCCCCTGCTCAGAACAAACATCCAGCGGGCTGACTTTGATGTCTCCTTTCCCCAGTGCACATCTGCCCATGTCTCACACCCCTCCCCCTCACCTGCTCACCAGTGGAGTGAGGAAATGCTGTCAGTGTCCCAACACCCATCACCAGTTCAGGCTGCTCTGACCATCCCCACCTCCCTGTCATGCATCCATCCAGAGTCTGTCCTGGCTGGGAAATCATCATGGAAGAGAACTGGATCCTGGATCTCTCTGTGAAGGACCCTTTTTGCACCATGTAGTCAACAGATACCCTCAGCACGGTGTCCTTGTCACAGGTGACACGGAGCTGCTCCCTCAGAGTGCACACACCATACCCCAGTTAGCTGGTAAGTCCATCACGTGGGGGTAGAGTGCAGACACCCTATGGTCCCACTCTCAACACCTGGTGTGCCCTCTCTGCAGTGCCAGGTCCTTTTTCTCTAGGAAAGAGTGGAAACAACAGGGACAATGCTCTACCCCATCCCAGACAAAAGGCATTCCCTGCCTTCCCAAACACCAGAGGAAAGAGATGGACTGCACAAAATAAAGTTTCTGCACAAAAGCATATTTTAACTCTTTAGAGAATCCCAGTCAGAGAGCCATGACTGCTGGCACAGCCAAGCACAAGTCCCTGGGACCCCCTAAATGGAGTGGGATGGGACCAGAGGCCTTGCCCCACAGCTGGGGCTGGCTGAGTGTCCCTGAGGGACAGAAAAAGTTGATTATGATTGGGGAAACAGACACCCATCCATTATCAGTGTCACCATATCACTGCCTGGGTCAGTGGGGGCTGAGGGGCTGGGCCAAGGGGCCGTGGTGAGCACAGGGGGCAGTGCTGGCCTCCCCCCAGCCCACACCAGGGTCCTGGGGCTCTGACATCTGTGTTTGGGGGTCCCCATCAGGGGATGGGACCATGCCTGAGCAAGGTGGGCCTGAGCAGGGTGACCAGCAGGACCTACCACCATGTGCTGCTTCCCTGCCACAGACTCATCCTTTGACTTGGACCTGTTGCATCTGTCCCTCGCAAGCTCCCTGCTGCCCAGGGAGGTGGGGTTGAGGAGTTTGGCACAAGCCTTGTGAGCTCAGGAAGGCCACCCAAACCTGCCTGAAATGTCTGCAGAGGACACTGGGGTATCCCCACCTAACAGTCTGTGCTAATGTGTTTTATGTGTAAAGTGCAGAAAGCTCACAAGGGAGGGCAGGGACTGCAAACTCGGCAGGTGAGAGGAGCAGAGCACACGGCCCTCTCTCCACTAGAAAGGAGGCTGAGAACACCGACCAGTTTCCTGCAAACCTAAACGGGATTCATCCGGTGACCCAAGGAGGCAAAGCTCAGTCCCAGGTCCTAGAATGTGGTCTCATGGCCAATTAAATGCTGCTCAAAGGGCAGCAGAGCATCAGGGAGTGCTTTGATCTCAGAGATGCCAGCCAGATGTGTAATATCTGCTCAGGTGTTTGCCAGGTATCAGTTTACAGTCCGTGCACATCAGACAGACAGGTTTCTTCCTGAGTTTGCTAACAGAAGCAGCAGTTCTCAGAAATCACAGAGAACAGAAATGATCTCTACCTTTTTAAACATCAAAAACTGTAAAGCTTCACAGCTGCACAGTTCTGAAATTGAATTGAATGACTTGACTTGCCAAAACCAGAGATCAGAGTTCTAGGTCTTTCATGCCCCAGCTGAAAGCATCAATAGCACTCAAAGGAGGGCACAGAGCTGCCTTTCAAATACCAATTGTGACTTTAGAAACGTTATTTGGTCTCACCCTTCAAACACAGTAACCTCAGTTCAAAATGAATGTGGGAATAAAAAACCCGATTTTCAACATGAGCATTTTATTATTTGATGAACTGGTTTTCCTTTTTTTCTGAAGTTATATCTGAAATTAGTCAAAGAATCTAAATTTTGAATAGGTTTTGAATTTAAAGTAAAAACATTTGAATTCATCTTTAAGTAGGAGGGCAACAATGTGTTTTCTCTGCAAGCAGTGCAACAATTCAAAAGCGATAGTGATGGAAGAACAGACTTGATCCCACAGGGATCCAGAGAAAAAGACTTTTGGGATGAAGCATTCAACTCCCAGAAATTGCTTTTCCCACTGATCCATATGAATTCCAGTTCTGTTGACTTCTCCTCATGCTGTAGGACCTCATTGCTCATCCTGAATATCTTTCTACTTAGCTACTAATCCCTTACCTTCATGTATTTTCCCAGCACCTGAAATACCTGAGCAGCTCAGTGTAAATCATGTATTTATCCTCCTAATGCCCCTTTGAGTTCTGGCACTGCTGCTACCTACCTTTTGCAGCAGGGAAAGGGAATCTAAATACCTGCTCAACAGCAGTGGTTTTTACTCATCGATCACTGCATTATTCACTCAGCTTATTGTAGAGAAACAAAATGTTATTAAACTGATTCCAGCATTCAAACCAGAACTATTTTCCTTGCCAACACACAGAAGGGGATCAGCCATTGTTTTACTCACGACAATATCTCTTTTGATACTCTAAGGGAGGCATGAGGAGAAAATGTCATCATCTGGGGAAAACACCTGTGGGGACTCTGACAGCAAACACTAGATTCATACATATACACATGTACATATATATATATAAACCATGTCTATATTTTCATAGTTTTGTATTTACAAACCTTCTATGCATATATAAACATATATTTAGGTATGTACTTGGCAAAAAGATGTAAAAATATATCATCCATAACTGCTGTAAAATTAACTATCTTCAAAGCAAAACATCCCAAAACCTCTGAAAACCTGTTCTCTCTGACAAGTACTTTCTCTTTTTCCCTGTTTAGCACAGCCCTGAGCTGCAAAACCCAGAACTGCCTTGTGTTATGGCAGAGAAAAGGAAAGAAGTTGGTAAAAGATTTAAAGTCAAAGACAATGAGGCGTTTTAAAGCTACCTTTGCTAATGCTATCAGCACTTTCTTGATGAACACTGGTGTGTGTATTCCACCTAAAGCTAACCTAAATGCTGGTAATGCAAAATTCAGGGCCTGTTTAAAGTGCTGAGTGGGGCATCTACAGAAGGGCATGAGCAGGTTATGCTGGCACTGAACAAGAAACATCCCAAACCCCTGAGCTGTGAGCTTCTTGAACCAAAGCCTTTTTTACCAGTTTTTTCTGATGCCTGGTCCTTGTGTTCATAAAGCCCCAGGTGTGAAGCTGCATCCGAGCTTCCCTGCACCTTTGCTGGGTTTGAAGAGCATAATCCAAATTTTGTACCTTGGGACCCTATAGACAGTGAATGTTTTTAAAATAAACGAAAGAAAACACCCTAAACCTGCTGCATATTTTACATTCTCAGGCTTCTTTGAATCCATACAAATGTTAGGAACCAGTCAGACAACAGATGCATCAGGAAATTAGCTCATCTCTTCCAAGAACACACATTAAAATGAAGAAAGAGATGAAGATCAGGGGACCTGGTGCCCTTCAGGAACTACTGCTGGAAGCTTTGCCTCTAGGTGATAAAGGGGGAGATGGTTAATCCAAGGCAGACCGAGGAAGATAACATTTCTGTACTTGTACAATTCTGTACAACATTAGTCCAGACAGGAGTCTATTAACAGTGTCTGATGGAAGCAATTGTATTATTTATTAAACTGACAAGATCAATTGGCTGCTTTGTACCCATATAAAGAGAACTATTGCACTTTCATGTCCTTTTAAACACAGAGAATAAAGCACTCCCCAGGGTGCTTTCATGGGCTGCCTTCGATTAAGAGTTCTGAGAACATCTGATATTGTCAGAGATGGCTCTCCAGATCCCCAACTGGATTCTCAGTCCTCACAAAGAAGGAAGATGGTAGCAATTATAATTATCAGTGCACTGAGAAGGAAGGACCTTACCTGACTCAGAGGAGTGTTTTTACTCAGTCTTCCCAAAGATTAGGCTCTCAAAGCTGAGGGAGACTGACCTGCTTTGATTGCACCAGCGGCAATGTCAGGACTGGTGTCATGGCACAGATAACTGCACATGAGATGTTCATTCCCTTCTTCACCAGAAAAATGGGAGGAGTGAAGGAAGATGACAGTTTCTAGGGCATGAGTAATTTTTAATAGGACCTAATTACGGCAAGCAAAAGTGTTGTGTAAATTATCAGCAGGTTATGAGTTGTGCAATATATATTAACCCCATGCAGCACTACAGGCTTGGGAAAGAGTGGCTAGAAAGCTGCCTGGTGGCAAAGGACCTGGGGGTGCTGGTTGACAGTGGCTGAACATGAGCCCAGGTGGCCAAAAAGGCCAGTGACATCCTGGCTGTATCAGCAATAGTGTGGCCAGCAGGACCAGGGCAGTGATTGTCCCCTGTACTGGGCACTGTTGAGGCCACAGCTCAAATCCAGGGTTCAGCTCTGGGCCCCTCACTGCACAAAAGACATTGAGGTGCTGGAGTGTGTCCAGAGAAGGGCAACAGAGCTGGGGAAGGGGCTGGATCACAAATGTGATGAGAGCAGCTGAGGGAATTGAGGTTGTTTAGCCTAGAGAAAAGGAGGTACAAGGGGGACGTTCTGGCTCCTCCAACTCCCTGAGAGAAGGTTGTAGCCAGGTGGGGGTCAAGTTCTTCCTCTGGGGAAGAGCCCAAGTGCATTGTCATTTAGGACATGGTTCTAACAACGTGTGTTAACACACACCTTTACCTGCAGAGTATTTTGAGGAGTACATCCAGAGGATGCAACTCAATAAACTACAGAATAAGCACTTTCAGTCCATTCAGAGTGGGTAAATATGTTTGATAAATTAATAGCAGTGCTGTCTCAGAGCAGCTGTTTCTGGGCAGTTGTGGAATTTTCCAGACATCTGAATGTACCTTTTACTCTGTGCTTCTAAACAGGGATGTGCACTGACTGCACCAAAGCTGGAACCAGCTTAAGGGAAGGAAAGAACTCTTTGTGGGTACCAATGCAGTGTTGTTCTGAGTTTAATTGAATCACAATTATGTGCTTATCAACCTAGAACTAAAGGCCCCTGCAAGCTGCCAAGTACTGCTGCGACTCCTGTATGTGATGAAGCTCAGGCTGAGTTTCTCACAGCTTGTCCAGAGACTGGAGATGTCTCTGCTCACAATTACACCAGAATAAACTCCTAACAACTCTAGAGGACTTCTGTGGGTTTGATCTAAATTTACCTCAATGTAAATGAACAAGTTTTGCCTTATATTCAAACCCAGCTTTTATACTGGATTTTGCCTAGTCCTTGCTGTGAACATGGAAAATACATCTATTTTAAGCTGAAATCTGTACAGTCAGTGTTCTCAGTTAATTACTGCCCCAAACAGTTTCAGAAACAGTGGCAAATAGAGCTACATGATATTTCCCTTAGTTCAGTGCCCTACTCTTATATTTTTCCTTGTTCCCTACTTCTGCCACCTGGATTTGCCAACTTTTCAGCAGTGCTAAGAGACCTCGTGGCCAACCATCTTCAGTTTTGAGAGTGGTATTAAAAATTCTCGCTTTCTACTATTTCACTTACGCAATTTTAACCGGCAATCTGTTGCTGCTTTATGTCTCCTGAGCCTTACAAAGCTCAGGATTTGCGTTCAGCGTCGGTCCTGCCAGGGTCACCCAGCAGGAGCCAGCAAAGCCCGTGCCCCACCTCCCGGCTGCTGGACAGCACTGCGGGCATCCAGCGGCCAGAGCCCCTGGGAAAACCGGGACTTCAGCTACGGAGTCTCAGCTGCTATGACTTTACAAAATACTGACCCTTCTTGGGTGGGGAAGTAAAACGTGACTAAAGAGAATACATATTTATGCATATAAATATAAAAAAAAAAAACATAGTATGTGTATTTATATGGTTTTTTAATGCATACAAATACAAATTAAATAATATGTCTATAAAATATATTGAAAAAATACATATACATGATGTATATATACATATACATATACACACAGATGTATATACACAACAGCATCCTCTGCAAAGATCAGTATTGCAGGAAATTCTTTGTTGTTCAAAATTTAACAAATCTGCAGCAATATTTATTTCTTCATTTGATTTATAAGCTGGTTTTCAAGGTACCTCAGCGTGATGCTGTCATCTGAAAGTGTCACAAGTGGAGAGGAAGCTCAGATTCTGATGTGGGGTAGCTGATCCTCTCAGCATGAGGTGACATTGGGAAAGAGCTCTGTAGAGAAACTGACAGAGAGTGGAAGGAGATGGCAAAGAATTACCCATGGAAATGAAAGGAAAGAGGAGTAAGGTAAATATTCATGGCAGGGAAAGAGGACAAGGAACACAAGTGATGTAATACACAAGCAAATATTCAGGCTTGACCATCACACTACACCAATCAGTGCCCATCTTCCCAGGTCTACAACTTTCCTAGATTTTAGGACCTTCAGTATAGTGAGGCCCTGTAGTGAGTTAATTTAAAAGTTTTCTTGTTCATATTTAAAACACCTACCAAGAGATGATTCATTAATTTTCTCAAAAATTGCAATGAGAAAATGAATTCTTAACTCTACTCATTTGTGTGTAAATCTGACAAACAGCTGACCTTGCCTGTAGGAACAACTAAATGTGCTTACAAGACAGTCTTGATGCCTCTAACCATCCTGTGATCCCAGCCTGCACTCACAGAAAAATAAACATATTTCAAGGAAACAATTGTGTGAGCACACAGCATAATTTATCCTGCTATGGGTCATTACAGTCCCAGCACAGTGACTAATGTGTCATTCCCTCTAAGTTATACTGAGTGAGTAACAACTGTGGAAAGTACCTATTCTAGGATAGAATAGTCTGTCTGGATCACAGGAACTTTCTTCTTAATGCAAGTATTTCTCAGGAGTTTCCTCTTTTCTGTAATCTCTCAGTATGGACAATTTCAGGAAAACCATAGCACTTGCTTTTAACATTAAACACCCCCCCCCCCCCCCCCCCCCCCCCAAAAAAAAAACACAACACACAGAAAACCTCCCAAAATGTACACAAACACTATTTTTTTTCAAGAGCTATAAAATCAAAGCTTCCAAAGTTCTTTCTAGCGTGACTTCATTCCAAGAGACACATCCTAGGAAAGGGGCAGTTAAGGTAAGTTTCTCTGTTTCAGCATCATTCAGGACTTTTCTTCAGCAATAACATCCTTTCATTGTTCAGCTGTAGTCTGAGGGCATCAGGGGCTTTTTCACATCCTACACAAGAGCAAACAGAGAACTCTGCTGTGGAAAACACCTACAGTTACAGCAGTGAGTGTCTGGTGTCTGCCTCACCAGAAAAACTCTTACTTGTTTTGGAATTTGTGTCTTTCTGGGACCTGGTATAGTAAACTTCCCTGAAATAATCTTCTAAGCCATAATTAAAAGACAAGTTTAAACATTTATTGTATAATGAAATGACATTGTGAGCACAGCAGCATCCGGCTTAACAGCCAGGAATAGAGCTCTAGAGCACACATTTATAGAATCATATCCAACTTACTGTTATTAAACAGACCGAGCAGAATCTAAGAGGTGAGTCCTCAAAAATCCAAATCTCTGCTGATTTTTATCTGCTCATTGCAAAGTCTTCAATCAAGTTACTTTGATGTCAGCAAAAAAATGCTTTCCCTTCCTCAAGGATCTCAAAAACACTGACTGAGCCTTACACTACCTTGAGGAAATTTACGTGGGAAAGATGAGAAATGGACAAGCAGAGCTTAACCCTGGCAAAGCCAAATCAGTTGCAGGACAGCAAAGAGAATTCAACCTCCCAAAGCTAAATCATTGCAGTTACAGTGCATTCTGCTTCTGAATTCATAGACCAAAGTAAACATATTTACACTAATAATGTGGACAGGGATATCATCTTTTAATCCAAATTTCTATTTTTTCATGAACTTTGTACCTTTTCCAAATAGACTTTTCTGTCTGTCAAAAAGGCTTTAACAAAACCAAAAAATGTGTTTTGCCTCTTTCTTCACTTCTCACTTCTTGTTCTTTGCTTGATTTATTCTGAAGGTGTCTCTAACAAGGGATTAATTTTCAGTGTCAGTAACCTAAAAAAAAGCATAAAAGACAAGCCACTAGCAGAAAGAAAAGCCTGCTTTACACTTGTTTCCTAAACCAACAGCCTGTGACATGCCAGGGCCAGAAAGCATTGATTATAAACAAAAAGGTGCCATCTCAGATTCCCATAGTGAACCTGGCTTTCAGTATCCCCTGACAGTGTGACACTTCCTACCAACAGTGCCTTTGTGTAGGGAGAGCAGAACAAGCAAACTGAACAAAACCACAGAAAAGCCTTGGAGACAGCGACAGCATAATCCCACTTATTCATAGCTCAGCTGAAGTGCTGCCTATAAAACCCTCTGCAGTGATTTATTTTGCTCTCATTTCAATATTGCCAAGAATCCTGCCTTCCTGCCACAAATCTGCCTCCCTTTGCCCACAGAATCACCCAAACAAATGCAGAAACGTTTACACTAATAAATTCTGCGCTGGATTTAGGTGCAGGTATTAAACTTGGTGTATATTTTCAAGCTCCCTCCTGCAAACACAGAGATCCTTCTACCAGTAGATGTCACCCGGAGCAGGGAAATGTCTGTCGGAGCCCTGGAGAATCCCGGTTATTCCCACCTGTGTGTCAAAAGGCTCCCACCAGAGGTTTGGGAAGGAGCCCGAGGAGGATGCTGCCAAAGCACACATGATTCATCAGCAATTCTGCCTCCTGGTCTGGGGGCACACGGTGACACACACCGCTCTCCGTGGAGCCATGGCAATGGTGTCACACAAACCTGTTCCTCAGGCTGTGCTCCAAACAGACCGTGGCCAAGGAAGAACGCAGGGAGATTCCAAACAGAGGAGTTTCCAAATCCCTGTCACCTGCAACCCTTGGCCCCGGTGATTATTCAAATTGTCTGTCACAACCATTCCTTTGCATCAGGAAAAGGTAATCCCCGAGCTGACTTTACACTTTGCTGCTGTGAGCTGAGCCCAGGATCACGATGGGGGTGGTTTCTGACAAAGCACTGGTCAGGCTTTGTGGCAGAAATATGGAATTTCAGGATGATTAAAAACCAACATTCCTACAAGAATGGGAGTTATAAAACAACTCCAAATGCCTCTGAAACCCACCCCCACCTGCACCCAGAAACATGAGAATCCAGCCCACACACCTTCACCTCAAAAGCTAGCTCATGGCAGCAAAAATCTCACTGGAAAAAATATCTTCTCCACCAGTGAGTAAAACTCAAATATGAAGTTTAGTTGAGACAAAAATGTTGGACCATCAGCTGTACCAAATATTCTAATGAATATGTTGTGTTATGCCTCTTTACATCAGAACAAGAAAAAAAATTCAGACTAAAAATGCAAAGGTAAATCTGCAGGCTTTCAAGCTCCCTACCTACAAGGAGAGATGCATATTTCATCTTGAGTACTGCTTTCACCCACAGCATCTGAAAAACAATTCTGAATCTTTTATTTTGCTAGATCCTGGTTATTTTTATCTGGGACTATGTAAGGTTTTCCTCCTGTAATTCCTGGGAAAAAAAAAAAAAAAACAGAAGCTGTGACAAGTAAATGAAACCCCGAAGATATAATTGATCAAAAGCTATTTGCTTCCACAAAATTGCCCCTTTAATATCTTCATCAAAATTTAAGCTTCAATGAACAGCTTCAAATACGGATTCTTTTTTAAAAGTGGAAGACCTATGACAAATACAGAAGCAAGCAGAGAACTTTCACAAAAACTTGACAAATTTACTTTTGTGTTTTTAGTGAGTAGAATGTAGGAGCAGAGTACCAGGGAAACAGCTGGAAAGTGAATGGGCGAGAAATAAGTAAGTGCTTCTGTGTCTAGCTTTTGTAACAAAATTCTTTTCAGAAACCCAACCTGCATCACATAAAGAAACTCCTTATTCAAAAGCCAGTCTGTTTGCACAGTCTAATTGATAGAAGCATTTTGTGTGCATTTTTATTATGAAAAGTTTACTTTTTTTTCAATGGGTAGCAATCTCTGCTTTGGAAGCAACACTTTACCAAAGCAGGATGGGAAATCTTCCAGGGTTTGGCCAGAATAATAGCAGTTCTTGCAGGACTTGTGCCCTGGCTCTGGATTTCACAGAAGGTTCCTTTCTTCCTTCCTTTCACTCCCAACAATGCACCTCCAGAGATCTGCCACAAAGGATTGTTCTGAAGTATATTTAGCACATGGTGGCAGGCTTAGCTGCTGGGATCAGTTCTTCACTCTGAACTGATTCTTATGTTTCTGAATGCAGCAGCTCATTCAGAATTCAATTCCTTGTTTTTCACAGCAGCTCAACTAAATTTTTTACAGGTTCAAAAAAATCAATCAGGCAAACCCAAGGCAGAAAAATCCATGAGATATTCCGTTTAAAGCTCAAGTAACAGCAATACTGCAGTGCACTGGATGCTGTGAAGATGTACTGGAGGGCTGTCATGGGACATTTTCCTGTTCTTTTAATTTCCTTTCTAATGGGCTCTACACTGGGCTCTGTAGACCTCTGGTCTGGCTCATTATGGCTGCTCACACGTGACATTCTCACCAAGAAACCTTCCAGGTGGGAATCGATTGCAGTGACCCCAGGAACAGCAGCTTTTTCTCCCTTTTGGTGTTTAAAGATGGATTTTCAAAGATGGATGACTGTGATAAGGATATAAAAAGAGCAATATTTTATGAACATAATAAAACTGGACATCATTAAGTTTAAAACCTCATTTATCTACATATGAATATGTTTGCAGGGTTCCAAACCAAGGTTCCCCACTTTATTTTTCCTGCTTTATTTTTCCTCTGAATGATGCTGTTATTTTCTTTTTTCAGCAGTTCATTCAATGCAGAAGTCAAAGGAGTGTGATTTGTTCTGGGTTCTCCACACTAAGTAGCCCACTGCTTTTGTGTATGGACAGCAAACACTTCAGAGAAGTTAAAAAAATATTTTTTTTTCCTAAATAGAAGTAACCCAATAAAACATTTATATATATATATATATATATATATATATATATATATATATATATATAATTAGAAAGATTAATAATTTTTTTTTTCCAGCTTAGGTTTTGATCTAAATTATGAACCCTGATTTTTTTGCCTTTTACATAGAATTAACCTTGGGGGGTTTTTGAGAGGGATTTTTTGGGTTTTGGCACTTACTCATACTCACAGAATGCTGTGAAATGGACAAAATTAAGGGATTCAAAAATCCATGCTTGGATCTTCTTGAAATTCAGGTTATCTGATTTCCTTCAAGCAATAAATTTTGTTCCAGTTCTGCTTTCTGATGGAGCAGTGCAGTTTATTTTGCAGGTGATGGAAACAGACCCAAAAAACACCTGAAGAAAAGGGAAGATCCATGAGGTTAAGTATTTTTTAAACATTCCCACTCTTTTGCAATTACCAATATCCAAGGAACATCTATACATACCAGTGAGAAACTTAGAGCATTAACTGCACAGCAAGATATAAAGACCATTTTTAAAAGTTTCTAAGATACCTTCAAAAGCAGTGAGGAAGCAACACTGGAATGTTATCAAGAAGGCTCTCAGACAGCAAACTCTGCTAAATATCCTAGAGCTTTATTGAGCAGCTTGCACTGGAAGATAAAGGAACCGAGACCATCTATGAAACAATCTTAAAGCTGATTTAGTAATTACCTGTGAATACAACTCAACCCAGGCTAGATGAGGCTCAGGAGACCTGAGGCCCATCAGCTCCCCAAAATAGGTCATGAGCAGAGCCTGCAGGGATGCAGACACTGCATGTGGATTCCTCTCTCGGGAATAATTTTTTGCCACGTTGCCACAGGAAGAATCCATCACCTGGTAATTTTGTTCCATTTGCAAGGCACTGAGCGACTTCAGCAGGAAACAGCCAAATTAACCTTAGGAAAGCAAAGCCCATCTCAGCTGAGATGAGGCAGCGTTTTACCACGGGGACTTAGGCACATGCACAACCAGCTGACCCTACTGACAAACACCAGTGTGGGGCATCCTGAGCCAGCACAAGCCTGTCTAAAACATCACAGGCTGGACTCTGACTCTCTGGAAATGCTAAACTTGAGCTGATCTCTTACCATTGCCATCAGAAGGTGTGTACACTTTAATACTTAGGGTCCTGTGTATCAACACCTCCCAGACTGCTGCATTCTGGTCCAAAGCCAGAAATATACAAACAGACTTTTTACCTCCTTACTCAGTGGCCTTGTCCCAGAAATGTTTCAGTCTCCCCATTTGCTACTGCAGATATTTCTGAGCTTTTCTGTTTCTTTGATCTGCTCCTCTCTGGGTTTCTATTGCCAAGTATTTTCTCTTCATCTCTATGCTCAAAGCACTGAGCTGAAAATGCAGAAATTAATCACTTTGAGGCTTCTCTGTGTGGATGAGCACAGCCTGTGAGGACCAGCAGTCTGTGGTTCATTTCAGCACCATGGGCAGGCTAATCTGCTCAGCTGTGACCAGAGAAACTGGGAGGCTGCCCTCCACAAAGTGCCTGGAGCACCTGCCAGAGGCACAAAGTGTTCCCTGGTGCCAGTGGTGCACCTCCAGCTGCAGCACAATCTCAAACATGTGACCGAGGGGCAGGAAGAAAGAATGCACTCCACATAAATTTAGGCAGCACATTCTCAGATCTCACTGCTTTGACTGTCTGGCAAAGCTGACAGAATCTATCTGATGTGGAGCCTTATTCCCAGCCTCCTGACAGACATTTTTAGAATTGTGCTTGCTGACTAGGGACAAAAAATGTCATGAGTCCAAAATCACCTGCCATTTGCATGGGCTTAACACCTTCTGATGAGGTCATGAGAGGCTTGAGGATCAGAGGAAAAACTGTCTTCTACATGGCACAGTCTAGCACAGTACCCCAAAGTACTAAATCTGAAGCAATGAAAACAAAACTTTTCTCAATTCTGTGAATGCCTTCTAATGCATTTTTATCAAATGTCAATTGGTTGTTTTAAAAGCGGATTTTAACACCCTTAAAGTCAAGATCCACACCTTCTCATCTTTCCAGCTGCACTGCTGTGAATCTGCCAACACAGCCAGGTCAGGGAGGCATGGGATACACATCATCCATACAGACCAGGCAGGACCTTGTTTTGGGAGTATTCCCTAATTCCCTCAAATCTGTGACGTAGCATTACTCCTCTAAAAACCTGCAATATACTTGAGATTGGATCAAGATTGAACAAACCAACATGTCAGAGCATATTTTGGAGGTAGGAGAGGAAGGGAAATGAGCATTGTTTAAGGAGTTGCCTTCCATCCCCTTTCCAGATAAAGCTGGAACGCTGACTGGCCCAGCCCACGTAATTGTGTCTAAACCACGACACGCACACTCCCTTCACACATTTCTCAGGAAAACAAAAAACAAACAGAAACCCCAACCTTCCAAAACAGGAAGGGAAACTTGGGGTTTTACCAAAAAGTAAACACCAGACCATTCCTATGATTTCAACTGAATTACTCAGAACAATATTCATTCACTTTTAAACGCAAGAGAACCAACCAAGAAGACCTCAGCAAAGGTCAAATATTTGCTGATACACCTTGTACGTAACACAGCTCTGACCACGGAAAATTGAATCTAATCAGTCATATTGGTTAAACTACATGTGGGTGGAATTTAGGTGGGATGTAAGCAACTACAGTGCAGAAATCAGATTAAGCCTGGGAGAAACTGCAGCATGTGATTATCATGTAATAGTTACTCAACATTTTGACAGAGCTCAAGACTGGGCTCAGCCCAGCCCTTGACAATGAGAAGGCAGCATAAACATCAGGGTATGAAACTCCATCACTTCTGTTAATCTGCCAGCATTTCCTCTGTGGGAAGTCTGTGAGCTTCTGATGAAAGCCCAGGGCTGCAAATTCAGGAGAACCCCTGGGGTTCAGACAAGGTCCAGACCCCTCGAGAAGGCAACACCAAATCAGCTGCAGTACAAATCTGTGTGGGTAACCTTTTGGAATTGGGTCACCACCAACTGCCCATGTATGTGGAGTTCTTAGAGAAACCCATCTGGTCCTGGCATCCATCTGATCTGTGCTTCATGCTGTTGCCACAGCAACTGACACTTAAATGAAAAACCTTTGAGCAAGCTGGATCTATAGACAGCCTTACCAAATCACAAGGCAGCAAAAGTGGATGCTTGAGATGGGTCTGGGAGGCATTTAGCTGTGTATTTACCAAAAGGGGTTTCAGCCTTGTTTTCTGTTTGTGCTTTATCATTTGACAGAATAAGCATCAGCACACCAATTTTTCTTTATCAACAAGTCCTCTGTAGGTCAGTCACAGAAATGATATCTTTCCATTTGGCCTGCTTTGCAGTCTAAACATATCTTAAATATTTTGATTTCTTCATTGTTTCCATATCACACACAAATTGAACATTTTTTTGCTGTAAACACAACTGCTGAGAGAAATAATAGTAGCCATGTGCCTTTTCAGAATTAAAAGATGCTTTACAAAACTATAAAATCTAACTAGATCTTCCCACTGGCATTTATATTTATCACGTTGGATTTGACCCAAATTTCTTAAATACTTTAGGGACACAGACCTAACATTCAAGTTCTTTTCAGGATATTTTAATGTTTGGCTATATAGATGTTAAGACTCATTTTGTTTTGAGGGTAGGAAAGTCTGTGTTGGTAGTAGAGGCTATTATATGGGTTGAACTAACCAATCTTAATATTCTCCCAGCTAGCTCTGAAATATGCTTTATTTCTGTCTCTGGCATAACAGAAATGTGAGAACTAAGCTAAAGCTCTCAGTCTTCATAGCAGGACAAATGAGGGAGGGTTTTGCCCCGGTCCCTGAGCCAGATTTAGGCTCCAAAAGCAACACCCACACAGGTGACATAGGACACAGAACATGAAGGGAAGTGGGAGCTGGTGACTGAGGTCAGGGAGGTGACACAGGGGCTGGCACTGGCTTACACAACCCACACCTTGAGCCTTTCAAATCAATGCTGAACATTGCCAGTGGAAGGTGAACAGAGGAAAGAAACACAATTCAAATTCTTTCTCTTATTCTTTGAATGCATCTTTCAAATTTCTTATTACTCAAAGTCCACAAGTGAGTGGGACTATTTTACATATAAAACATTCTGGTTTAGAGGTATTATGTCTTTCAAAGACCAAGAGGGAGGAGAGAAAGGGGCATGAAAGAAACTGAAGGAAATCATTGAGAGAAGTGAGAAGCATCTAAGATATCTGAGCCTGAAATGGAGAAGCACATTTCCATAAAACTTCACTATTACACATTTTTCTCCCTAATTTCTTTCAATTGAAAGGACTGAAAAAAATTTCCTTGCACAAAACACCTCCCAAATGTTATTTTGCCACTGCAACATTTTTCTAAAAAAAAATCCAAAATAACTTGCATATTAATAACTCATGAGTCAAATTTCTTTCAACTGGCCATTTAAAATTGTCAACAAAATTCATGTTACGTAGAGTTCTGGCTGGGGAAAAGTCAGAGAGGCTTTTGTCTTAATGTTTCCAGCTGTAGGTGTTGGACTGACAACCTTGCTCTCACCCAGCCCTTTCCTGCTGTCATTGGTTACCAAACTTGAAAAGAAGAAGAAAGTTAGAGCAGCCACCATGATTTACTCAATCAGGAGCAGAATAGCAACCCATAAAAATTTCTGGCACAAACCTTCCTGTGAACACATTTGCATGTTTATTAGTTAAACTTTGCCGTCTGTGAGCACTCTTGTGAAAAAACAACAAACCATTAGTACCAGAAACGGTAGAAAACATATTTTCAAAGGCCAAAAAATCTAAAGTAAACCGAAAATCTTTATTGCTGGAAATGTTTAAGAATTGGCCTGTCCTTCAGAAAGTCCAAAGAATCCCAAGGTACAAATTCCATCAAAAGACAAGTCTGAGTCTTCTGAATTTGGACTAAATTTTGAAAATCCCAATTTGCAAATGTAGAGTTAATTTTCTCTGTTAAATGGAAATATTCCAGGTAGGAGGAACTACCCAGCAGGAAGATATGATGTACAGACTATTGAATTATGCCCAAATTTTTAGGTAAAGTTGAGACATTTCATGATTTTGGATGAAACAACCCTATAAATACAATTAAACTTTTTAGCATCCTCAGTAAGGTAAAAGCTATTGACATAATTAAGGAAGAAAACTCCAAACCTTAATTTGACCCTTTACTTTCAGTGATTAATTTAATAATACTTATACAATAATATTGAAAACCTGATTTGGAAAAGCAATATTCCATGTCATGCCATGACTGCCTCTCTTCCTCAGCAGAGAATCACTACCCACCACTTTCAGTTTGTGAGGGCAGAGGATGATTATTCATATTCAATGCCCTGTTAACAAGTGTTTGTTCTTGTCCTTCTCCAGTGACTTCACAGAGCTTTAATTGACATCACAGATGTCAAAGCTCCTGTCTCCAGCCCAAGCAATTGTTTGAAAAGCTTCTGAGTTATATAAGGGCTGGTGTTGACAGGAAGCTGGACATTCCAGCTCTGTTGAGGGCTTTGTTTTAAGGTCTCTCATCTTACCTTCTGTATTTTCCTATCTTACAAGCCTAAAAATACTGCTAATGGCTGTGCACAAAAGGCTTCCCATTTCAACATCACATTTGCATTTTGCAGGAATTCTTGAGATTGTCCCAGATTAGAGAGAGACCAAATCCATCACAGGACAAGCAATTTTAATAGAGGCAAGATCACAGTCTCAATTTCTCCCTGTGTGTTCCCACTAAGATCATAGTGCCTTCTGTTCTCCCAAAGTCAGCTATTAATACAAATTATATGCAGGGAAAAAAAAAAGGACCCCACCAGTAACGTGCTGGATATTTGTATTCCCAGCAAGATCCTGTTAACAAACCTGGTGGATGCCAGCCTTACTTCACCTATTGATCTGGTGGAGCAAGTACAAGGCACGTAGACTTCTGGTCTGTATTAATTTGTACTATAACTCTTGGCACAGGTTCAGCTGGCAATGGTCTCCCCCATATTTTAAATCAATTACCTGAAGTAGTAATTGTTTGTTATCAGTAAGGGGGATTTAATAAACAAATATACTTGATAAATCAATGTGCAGACAAATCCAGACATCCACATATAAATTAGTTTACTTTAACTTACTAAAATGAGGCTGCTGGAATGATAATGTTTCAATACACCAAAATAACATTACCAGTTTGTATAAGCTGGCATGTTAAATACATCCCTGTTCATTCTTTGATCTTTAGAGCTTTGCTTCTAGTGGCACTATTCAGTACCTTAAGGAGGGGCTAGGCTGGAAAGCTGAGACTATTGTCTTTTTTTCATATTTTCTTAATAGAATCAGCAAAATAATATGATGAATTATGTTGTTATATCAGCTGAACAGCTTATAAAATGTACCTCTGTTCCCACCAAATTGAAATTTAATGTTTTAACAATGGACTTTACTCTTCCACTCACCTGTAAATGAGCACTACTGGAGCAGCACTGAGCCTGGTTCTTCCCTTCTCACCAGCTAAATCTGTTTCCTCTTCTGTGAAATCTCTGCTGCTTTACATCATTATGAATTAGGTCAGAAACAAACCCAGTGACTGCTCATTCCAGCTAGTGAAACATATGAAGAGTGGCTGCAATGACAGATCTGTAATAATGCTTCTCATCTGCAGTCAATTAAATTTAGACCACGCAGAACTATAAGAAATACACAGTGGAAAATTTTGGCAGGGTGACTGGCAAGCTGTAGCACATCTAACAAACTTGAAGACTTTTAAATTCGTCTTCCCTCTGAACTTTAATCAAAGGCTATAAAAAAAAAAATCCAGCTGAATACAATAAAAATTTAAACAGCAAAAATCATTAAAGCAGACACTTCTCGTTACCTCATGGTGACTTGCAGAAAGGCCTTGTCAACATCAGATGCTCATCCCTGGTGTTATAATCATAATTCACCTTGCTGGAACAAACAGCACGGGAATGTCTGCATCTGCTAAGCTTGTGTACCACAGGCAGATATGAGAGGAGGCCAAACATGTTTTTGTAAGTTACAAAAGAGAACAATTACTTCTACCGGAGGGGTAAGAGCTTTTGGAATGTGCTTTCGGACATAGGAGTGTCTTTTGAGAATTACCGAATATATCTTCAAATGAAAACTATAAATTAAGTGTAATTAGTTCTGACAGCTTGCATGAGAAAAATAAAGCATTTATCCTGTCACTGAGGTTCCCTGTCTCAGTGCACTCTCAGGACTTTGGAATCATCCTTGTGGCGTATCCACGCTGCCCTTAGCACAGACTACCTTTTTTTTTGACTCCACCACCATGGTGGTTTTTTTTTTTTAAAGTACGTGCTCATCCTTCAAAAATTTGTGTCTAAAATAATTGCTGTCCTTTGGCTGTTTTGATTTTTGACCACTCCTCCAGCAAACCTCATCTCACAGCTGCAATTTTCCCCCTCAACCTATACCCAACAGCAATCATACCCACATCATTGTCCCCTCCTCACAATCCCCAGGCCTTTATGCCTCTGCCCTCCCTGTGTCTGTGAATCTTTTATTTCATTTATCCTCACGCTCTGCCCCAGAATTTCTCAGAATTCATCTGTTTCCCTCTTTGTGCTGCTCAGTGCAACCTTAGCTCTGGTTCTGCCTTTATTAAGTGCATCCCCCATCCCCTTGCCTTTTATTCAATCAGCCCTACAAGACAGATCCTTTCTGTAAAGGCCACGAGTGATTCCTCTGCAAGATCTGCCTCACTAATTACATACTTAACATACATTTATCTGTTCCTACAGCAGGTTCCAGAGAGCGGGGGCTTTTCTTCTGTGCCTTGTCATTTAAAACACTGTCGCTATCAGGCACTTCACAACGACAGCGGCAGCACCACTTTGCTGCAATTAGGAGGGAAACTTGCCAGCAGAGGATGGGATTTAAACTCTTCTTGACAAAGAAGACAACACTGAAACACCCGGCTGATTCCCTGCTTACAGAACCCTAAGGGGTATCTGGGATGCCCAGGTAAACGTGGATTGCCATGGAATGGATGGTTTAGTCTGGAAAACAACCAGTGACAGGGAAATCCTGCTCGTGTAGGCTGTAAATAGTGTTCCATGTGAAGCAAAGTGCACGGCCTGAATTTAGTGGCAGGTTGTTTTTAAAAGTGATGGCACTTTTTTAATTTTTTTTTTTCTTGAAAATGTTGTTAAATATTACGTCTGAAACATAGTGACGTGTATTACCCTATTTTGCTCAAAGAAAAAAAAATTAAAATTGTAAGGATGATATTAAAAGCTGACAATGCAAAATCTTTATTAGCCCACATTCCTGCAGCGTTGTTGCCATGAGATCAGTCTGTCAGATTGCACAAAACCTAAGATAATGTGTTTATAGTCCAGTAAATACATTTCTCAGGAGCAGGTTTTCACAAAACAGCCATTCTCAAAGACAGAATGGATTAACTCTTACCCAGTCACAGCCATGAACTAGCTCAGCCCAGCAACACCCAGCAGGAAAGAACCATGGTTGTTCAAAGAGTTGTTGGAGTTGTTCAGTGTAAAGGAATTTCTGTGACGTCCCTGGTCAGTGGATTAACTCTGAAATAAATAGAAAGTAGAACCCAAAATCTGAGTCTACAAGAGGCTAGAAACACATTTTTCCAGAGCAATATTTCTCTCTGGGAAGGGAGATCAGCTACCCTGCAGACCGAAACAAGGTAAGAATATTCTGATTAGAGAAAACCAGATACATCTAAGATTTTTAGGTTGGACTTATTAGATGACAGAAACAGAAAAAAAAATTATGCTGATATCATTTATGCTAATATTTTGTGTTGTTTCTGACAGAATTTCAAAGGTTTTAATCAGCATTTTCCCCTCAGGGTTACTACAAACAGGTTCCATGCAATATTTCTGGTGCAGCAGGATGCACAAGGGGCTCTGGAAATTTGCAGCAGGCATCAGCAAATACACCTGAAGTTTGCATTAAAAAACTAAATGCAAAAACTCTGTTTTTCAGATCACCAGCAGATTCAGTTGATAAGAAGATAATTTACTCTGTGTGTGGCTTTAGGCTTAGAGAGTTCAATACAGCCTGTTAGGGAGCTCTGGTTGCCATCTCTCCTTTGTCTAAGCCTCCTCACATTTATTGCACTGAGTTTCCAAGTGTTTCCTTTAAGGAGGAGAACAGGTGGATAAGAGACTCCAGTGGGGCTAATGACACAGAATATAACTCAATACTATTATCTGAGCTCTTTGTCAATGTTCTGAGAGGAGATATCTTATTAAGAAATCAAAACCTATATCTTTAGGACTGGGTAATCTGATATGAATTAAGACAGCCAAAATCAAACTTTTTAATCAAGTTTACCTATATTAAATTTCAGAGTGGGTTCTGCATAGGGTTTGTGTAAGTTTTTCTGCAGCAGAGAAGGTGATGAAATTGTTTATGCAATGCATGGAAATGGCAATGGCAATTGTTCCAGGAAAGTATCAAATCAATCAATTTTTACACAGGTATCTTTCAGATGAACAAACTTAGACTGTATTCAGTTTCTCTTACCTTCAGGAACGCCATTTGCAGAGGTGAACTTTCACCTCATGTGTTAATTACTTCCTCAGCACAAACTGACTCTAACTTGCTTTACATGAAGATTGGTTATGTGCTTAATTTAAAATTAAAAAAAAAGTCCTCTCTAAATTTTTAAGTGTCATTCTGGTGTTTTAAAGAAAGTTTCACCATCTCATTGATCACTTCCAGATCAATTTTATGAGCAAGCACAGGAGGACAGTTGCCATTATCCCTGCATGAATTGAAACTCATCAATACTGCAGAACATTTTATGAAATAAGCATCAATGATAATCCTGGGGATTGAAATCATAAATTGACCAGCATTGGACCTAATTCAGCAAAAAAAAAAAAAAAAAGAAATACATGAATAATCCTTAAAGCTGGAAGCCATGCTCCAAAGAGACTCTTGGCAGTTTATTTCTTATAAGTTGTATCTAGCTGGATGGAAAAGATGCATTAGTGTATAAGGAATTACCACTGTTGGTGAGGAAATAATGAAAATGTGATTGGCATAAATCATTCAGAAATCTTATTACACAATCCTGATCCATATATTAGATTGCTTGGCATTCCAGAGCTGAAAAGTACTAAGGTCAGACTCACTCTGGAGTGCTGTATTTCTTTACACATTTCATTGTAAATAGAAAGTGGAATTCTGATCCCACGGGAAATTCCAACATTTTGACATTTATTTTTGGTGCAAATAACAAACATACAGGGTTTGAATCACTAAAACTCTTATATGCAATAGTATAGGAATATCAAAATAATGTAAATATCATAGAAGTTGAAATTAAATGAATAAAATGCCAATATAAAATATTTCAACATTGCCAAAAAGAAATAAGGTAAAATTATTCATTTTGATATTTTCCCATCAAATTTAATCTAAATCAATGTATTCACTTAAGATGATTCATTTCTGATGAAATTGCATTGTCTGGGTAGAAAATTGGGTTTGTTTTTTTTTTTTTTCAGCTCAGTCTCATTATTAAAGATTGATCAGATTGTAAAAGTGTTGGGGGAAAAAACATTAGGAATTCAGCTTTTGCAAACTTACTATATTGAGGTAATTTTGATTAAAATTTCACAATCCCCAAGAAGGAAAAGCAAATAGTCACAGTAATTGTCAGTCATATTCAAAGGACCTAGGTGGCTCTAAAGTGACTTCATAAGAGATAAGTAACTGAATTTCTAACATGAATACGACCATTTGAACAAAAGTTCTGTCTTTTTCTCTGCAGATCCTGTGGTTTTCCACCCTCAGCAGCAGCCCCTGCTTTGGTCACTTCTCCAGTGTAAGAATTTACTGTGAGAATTTAGAGCTGCTCTGCTGTTCCAACATGAGAGTGTCCAATTGACTGTCCTGGCAAGGAGATAAATTTGTGTGTCTGACTTCCTTTTTACCAGCTCAGATTTAGCTCCTGCACCTTGTTTCTGTGGTTTCATGTATCACTTTGCTCCCTCTTCTAATTGTGATTCCCTCATTCACACCTCTCTTTAATCATCCCTCACCTCCTTCTTTAGTTTTTCTGCTTTCTTACAAAATACTCTACAGAATTTGTGCTGTCACAGCCTAGAAAAGTTCTTCCCTCTCCCCAGGAATAGTCTCCTAACTTATTGACCTGTCTCTCATCCTGCATTAAGCTTAAACACTTCAAGACTCTTTGGGGAAAGAAACTCCACATTTATATAAATTGTAAGACTTCGGTAGTACTCAGAAAACAAAGGATAAATGAGCAGAAACTTCCATTCCACAGGGAAAGCAGTTTAACTCTACACCAAGCTAATTAAGGGAACTCATGAAGATAAGGGATGCCTTCTGTTCAGATGTTGCTATATTTTATCTCCAGCCTGTGCAGTTTCTCTGCAGACACAGTGCATCCACTCCCCAGGTGCAAAAGGAGATCAGGCCTCAAGTGTTTCAATGTCCTTAGCTGATTGCTACAATGGTTCTTTCACTAATCCTGCAAAATGAGAGTAAAATCAGTCTGAAACAACAAATTATCCTGAAATTGCTAATAAAACAATAAGGAGGACAAATAAAAGAACTTAGTGTAACATTCTGGCTGTTGCCCAACTTTTGGTGCTGTTGTGCAGAGAAAAAAATCTGGTTTGGAAGAACAGTTGGACCTATTCAGACATATTGAACTTTTTCTCATCTCATGCACCACTAAGCTTCTTGTAGACGCTGAAGTGACTTAAGCAAAGTACTTCAGAGAGTGAAAACATCAGTGAGAAGTGGCTTTGTTTTCAAGTCAGAAGTAGCACATTTGGCCCTCAGATGCAGTGGCTCTGTGAGTGATCCAGCACATTTTCCAGGCTGGAATTGGTAAGTTTACCCTCCTGCAGGCTTATATGAAAGTATTTCTTTCAACACAGTCAGCATTTCTCTGATCAAATGTGTCTGTTTCAAAACTTCTCTCTCAAGGAAGTTTCTCCTCTCCTTGAGTCCATGTAATTAGCCCAGGGTGGCCCTGCCTTGTTCCACCCTAAATTCCTGATGGTATTTCTATACCATAATTGTGAACATTTATCACCAGCAGTTCTCTAGGCAGTCTGTGACTTGGACAGCAGAATGTAACTGGTGTTTAGCATTTGCTTTGTACACTTCCCAAGTGCTAAACAACCTTTCATTACCTGCACTTGGCAGCTGCCCAGGAAACTTAGGCTTTTCAAGCCCATGTGAGTATGGGAACATTACTAAAATAATAGTCTTCTCAGATTCCTGGATTTTCATTTACTTCTGCTGCAACAAAAGTATTTCTTCATTTTCTCAGACAGCTATAACCCCAGAAAGCTGGTGGCACAATTTCTCCCCCTTTATACAGGGCTGCTGATCATCTGGTGAGATGGACATGTGGAGCAAAACCTTTCAGAGAGTCCTTTAGGTCAGCCCTACAGGATAAGGTCACCTAACAACTTGAAACTTTCCATTTTGCATGTAATCTAAGTGTATTTTTGTGGTTGTTTTTGAGTGAAATACTGAATGTCATCTCAGGAAAAGAGATTCTTGTGCTTAACTCATTAGGGGAGGCCACAGTCTGTACATTTCCAGAGATACAAGATAAATCACAAATGGAGGGATTCAGTGATCTATCATTATGTTAGGTATTTTTCCCAAAATAAATCACTGCCCAGTCTATTGGCTGCTGTATCGGGAATGGGCTCAGCAGACAAACTGCAAGCCTTGGCACACTCAGTGCTTGAAAACCAAAACCAAAACACAACAGCACACAGGAATACACAGAACAACAACAAAGGGTTGGGGAAACACCTGAAACACTTCTTGGTTTGATGTGTTTTTCTGGTTTCACACTGCTGTCTTCTCATGCTATGTGTGAGGTATTGCTAGATATTATTGCCATTAACAGCAATATATAACAGCAATGCCAGGATCAGCACACCAGAGAGAGGAAAGAAAATCTAAAAGAAAATTGTCTCACAAAAAAGAGCAAGTCTAATAAATTTGCCATGACTTATTTATCCTTAATTACAGGCAGCCTTTAACCTTCAAATCTTAAGTATTTCTCTTCTAGGACAAGCAGCACACAAAATTCAACTCATCCATTTATGTACTCTTAGGATTTAAAATTTTAAAGTAGGTATTTTCACCCTTTTAAACTCTAGTGACTCCAATGATATTTCCATGTCCATTTAATAAGGAATGCTGATGAAGCCAGTGCCTGGAAAGAGTGAAAGGCCAAAATTCACAGCTGTTTGGGATGAGAGAAACATGGATTCAAGCACCCAGTCTGAATGGGAAAAAGCAAAAATGTGAACTTGCCCTCTACATCTCCTAGATTAAATCTTGGCCACTGCGACAGTTTCTTGCTCAGCACAAAATAACGAAAAATCCATCCTGGTCTTTAGGTTCTTTTCTAACACTAATTTCAACATAGCTGGTGTGCTTCTAGGAAACACTGAAGTTTGGACATGTCCACATCCTTTACCGCTGACTAGACTGCCAACCTAGTGCAAAATGTTCATCTTCCTCCAGTGAAAATCCCCTCAGTTCTACCTCAGTGTTCTAATTTTTTGCTCTGCCACCACTATAGCTCTGGGGCAGTCACTTCATATCTTGCATACTCATGGTGTTGCATGATGCTGTGATTTTCCCTCTCCATATACTTTTCCAGGAAATGGAGTTCTGTAACTGTGACTCTGGCTCCTATCTGAATCTTCACATCTCAGGCTGGAACTGCAGGAAAGTTCAGGAGTGCTCAGGACAAGAAAGCTGCCTGGAGAGTCAGCTCTCTTCACTCTGTGTTCTTGGACTGAGTACTGTAAAAAGCTTTTCCATATGCAACGATCCCGCAGGTTGCACAACACAACGTGACTCCCCATGCCTTTAACATCCCAACAGGGACACACCCATTCATCCAGAGCCACGGATAAGTCAGCAGAATAACAACCTTCCCTGCATTCAGCTCCTCACGAAGGAAGATGTAGTAAACTTCTGTGAACTTCAGTGGTGCACGTACCCAGGCCTGTGAGAGCAGTGTGAGAGCCTGATCACCCCTGAATCATAAACTGCTGCCTTACAGTAGCTACACTCTGCTGCAAAATTGCTGCATTATTCATTCAGTGCCATGGTGCAACTTCCTTTTATTGATTGGGGATTTAAAGCCAGCTCCAGCAAAGGGAAGGGTCAGATAACAATTACTTAGAGCCCCACAAAGCTGTGCTAGAGAACACAAGAAGTCATTCTCTGTACTTGCCTCTTAACCTCTGCCACTACTCTCCCACCAGCTCTGGCAGCTAAATAGGGATTATTGCACCTCTGGCTGTATGAGTGTTGTGTATATAAGAAGGAAGGAGGATTGGTTTTTTCCCTATTGCTACATAAGTAGATCTCTCACCATTTTCTGGGAGAAAATATTTAAATCAATGGTGTGTCTGAAGATTAAATCCACAGGCAGAGGCTTGTGCAGTGCATTTTGAAATTAACCACTGCTTAAGAGTAATGACAGGCAGTCATACAGATCTGCACTTGCAATCCACTTCTACATGCTCGCTTTAGTGAAAACAGATAATTTAATGATATTCTCTTATAAACAGCATTGCAGCTCCTAGAGAATCCAGTTTGTATTTTGTAATTTCGCACATCCCGTCAATACAATCCTTAAGCAGCTTTCAGATGCAGAGCTGATCTCCACTGCCCTCTGATACACCTGCACACACCCTCGGAGACTTCAGGTATTGCCAAACTCTTACTGAGGGCAGAGTACAAATTACAGTGAGAACTACCCTGGAATTTGTCTAGCCAGATTTTCCCTTAATGCCCAACTCACCCTAAGTTGTCCTGGTCTGATTTAATAAGCCCTGTGTGGATGACTTTTTATTAATAAATCTAACAGGTGTAGTAGCTACTGAGAGGTAAACACACATCTCACTAAGAGCACATCATAACAGAGTCACATGCTAATAATGCTTCGTTAATTTCCAAAGAAGTTTGAGAAATAAAACTACCTCTAAAATACTATTCTAAACCAGATTTCACTTACTATATTCCTAAGGCAAAGTTATCAGTTTTCACCTTGGATTTATTCTGTTTGAGAAGTTGCATTGTTTTTTCTTCCTCAGCTTTCCCTAGAGGCACATTAGATTTTAATATCTTAACCACAGAAGAATAGTAGCTTACTAATATTTGTGAAGGACACATAGGCTACCAGAAATCCATGTGACTCATCCTCTCCTGCTTGCATTTCATTGAAATCATCAGAGAATCACAGAGTGGTTTTGGTTAGGAGGGAATTAAAGACCATTTAGTTCCAGCACATCTGCCATGGGTAGGGACATCTTCCACTAAACCAGGTTGCCCAGAGCCTTGTCCAGCATAGCCTTGAAGACTTACAGGGAATGGAAATCCACAGCTTCTCTGAGAAATGTGTTCCAGACCCTCATGACCCTCACAAGGAAGAATTTATTCGTAACATTTACCTTAAACTTACTCTCTTTCAGTTTTAATCCTTGGTATCCCTCAGTCATGAACCCCATATGCAGCAAGGATTTGGGGTTCCCACATAAACAGGCTTCAATATGATATTTGCCCTGAGACAACACACTTGCATTTTGTTAGGGGTTTTTTTTTTTTTTTTTCAGATTTATTTTTAAATACAAGTGGAAAGACTAACATTATAAATCTAGCCAGGAATGATGTTGGGTTTCCTGATTCCTAATGTCCATCTTAAAAGCCATTTTATTAATTCTGTCATGATAGCTATGTAAGTATTCTGCAATAAAGTAGAAAATGGAAGTAACAGAAAGTAGAAAAGAGAGAGAATTCTACCTAGAGACAGAGAAATCCATACCCCAGAATACAGTGAAATGCAGTGATGAAGGTTTTCCCTGCAAGTTCCTGGTTCCAATCTTTGCTTTGAATCAATGGAAATAGGATCTGACTCTGATTCCACCACCCATAGATCTGTACCAGAACCACGAGAACAGAACTATCAGAATCAGAGAGAGCAGATCAACCAGGCCTGGTTTGATTTGACAGCTTAGCTCCTGGGGAGGAGGTGGAGGCTCCTTTACCTCTGATGGTTAATTAAAAGAAGTTTCTGTACTTGTGGAATGACTTTTGTTCCTTGGGAATGGAAGATGCAGCTGGATGTGTCAGATAATCCATAACGCATTAGTTTCTTTTCCACCTGCTCTAAAACACTCCTGACTAAGCCTCACCAAAGGACCAGCATAACAACAGCTCAGTGAAATAAAATTGGTCTGTGAAAGACAGCCTCATCCTCAGTGCTCCAGCTCTTGATCTATAAGTCTGATACTGTATAAAAAGGGGAGACCCCACACATGTGTGCAGGGACAAGCACCAGGGCAGGTCACTTCAGCATCCTCAGCCTTCCTGTCTGCTTAAACTGCTGTCCAGGGCACCCTCACCAGAAAGAAACTCAGTGGAGGACTAATCCAAGTTAATCCTGGGCATTATGGATGAATGACACCTATTAACTGTTGTGCTGGTGCTTTAAGTGAAATTTTGCAGCTCACTGAGCGCAGCAGCAGGAGCAATCCTCTCCTGGCCTGAAGGAGAGCAGGAATGCAGCAGCTTTGCTGTTGGAAAGGGACATGAGAACGTACTGTGACAGAAAGACACAGCAGAAACAGTGGCCCATATTGTCAGTTTTGTAACAGTTTGGTCTACATTCTGTATCTTAAATGTCTTCCTTTTTGTATTTTTCCTGTTTGAAACACAGGAGGTAATAGAATTTTTGCTCTGGGTCACTTGGTGATTCCCTAGAAACACATTAGAACAGCCTTTGGTAATCAGCTCTGCTGCAAAGCCAATGAAAGTACCCAAGAGTCACTATTACATTATACAGGAAACAATTCAGTAAGATTGGAATTATTTTATTAGACAGTAAAGCAGAGTCTATTTGAAGATGCTACCTATTTTAAAATTCAGTGATTATCTGAATTGGTATTTTCTTTGTTATTTAGGAGAGACAATATTTGAAGAGGGCTGAAGAGAAATAAGCATTGTTTTTTCTTTTTTTTTTCAGCAATAAACTCAAGTTCTCTTTTTTTTCTTATGACTTCATTGTGGGAGAAATTATAAATACAGTCTGGAGATAAAAAGGAAATAAAACTAATAAAATTCTTTTAGTTTTCTTAATCTATCGTGCCTTCACATGACCTCAAACAAACTCTCTACAACACAAATGGACTCGGAAAATATTGTGATGTTTCTAAACCCCACAGACACCTATATAAATAAACAATTACTCACTCAATCCTCTCTGCATGCACCACACTGGGTGCTTCAGGAGACAACACACATATTCCTTCACTGAAAATATAACCCATTTGTAATATGAGCTTTATAAGTGATGGATTTAAACTTGAAGCATATTCAGAACACAACTAAAACCCCATTAAAATGGAAATGAATTTTCTGACTCCTATTCTTCTATCAAAATTTTTTTCTTAGTTTCCCTCATCTTCAATGAGGTTACAATTCAGCATTTTTAGCTTCCTATTCCATCTAGGAGAATAAGCAGTATTATCAAGGTGAAAGCTTATATTAAGGCATAAAAGCCTGGGTATTTTTAATAGCATTAGGAAGAGAAACATCAGGTTACATCAGCACAGCTTTCTTTATAATCATGTCACAGCTTTTGCAGAATAACGATTTCTATAATGTGAGGTTCATAAAAAAGGGATGTGAAAGCATTCAGTTAATTTGAGGCTCTCGACACATCACTTGCCATAAACAGGTTCAGGTAACCAGGGCCTACAGAAAAAGCAAAGAGCAGCAGAGAACCAGCAACCCTTCTCTGTTTAAGCACTCATTCACCCTCTTTATCTTTATACTCCCCATGCCCAGGTAGGGCTTGTTTTGTGTCTAATCCAAAATTTACAGGCTACATCAAATAGCAAGGACAATGCAATCCTGTCTCCAGTTTCACCATATGCTTCAAACTTCCCAATCCCTTCTCCTTAGCAGTATTTTCCATCCTCTTTCCCACAATACATGTATAAACACAAATAACAACAGAAGCAGGGGCATTTCAAGGCCTACTATAGCTCAAGCAAGATCATTTTCAAGAGATTCTTGTCTACTTTAAGTGAAGCAAATGTATTGAATGAACTTAAGAGTCTCTTTCTGTGTTGTTTTCTGTGGCTTGTCCAATGTTTATTCCCGTAGAAGGAAGAAAGCCAATATTGGCATTGCAACCAGAAGCCACTGAAATATGTAAAGCGCCAATATAGATGTATCTTGTTAGCAGCATATCTACAGATCCCCTTAGCATCATCTCATCTGATTTCAGATAGAAAACTGAATTTGTTATTTTTCCTCTGCCAAGAAAGTAACAGAGATGGGACAGGACTTCTCAGCAACCAAGGGCAGAAGCAGCAAGGAATTTTGAGCAAAGGAAAGGGCAAAAGTAAATCCAGGACCTTGCTGTGCAGGGTCTAATTTCCCCAGATGTGAATTGTTCCACGGGGGTGTTTGGACAGCAGATTCATGGCTGGCTGGAGTAAGGACACAGACAGAACTATCCCATCTTGTCTGGGTGCAGAGGAAGCACTTTAATCTTAGCCAAGGAAAAGAAAAAATAAGTAATGAGGGAAAATTATAAATTAAAGTTAAATTTTCATTAAAGGAAAAAGGATTACATAACTGAATGCTAAAGAGTTTCCATTCCACTAGTTCTCTGCTGAGGAACAGGCCTTGTTGTTTCCAAGAGCGTTTCCACAGTTTCAGTTTTTTAAAAGTTGTCCCCCACTGATACAATGAAATGGGTGGCAGCATACACTTCATACATTTTTAAACAGTAGAAAGTATTGGTAACTTTCAGATTTTGTTAGAAGTGTTGCAGATGATGAAAGACATCTAGGTGTGGAGATGGCCAGCTCCAACCCTGATGGAAGATGTGCTTCTGCCTGTAAGAGCTAAGAGGTTACTTGGGACCTTTCCCACACATTTCAATTCTTTGACAAATCTGTTACTCATCCAGAACTTCAGAGCTTTACCCAGCTCCTTGCTGGAATAAAGTGTTTCAGTGTTTTGCTATTCCCACTGACTCCACAAACCTGCTGTCATCCTCCAGCACCACTGCCCTGCTGGATTTCTCACTGTTTTGTGTGCTGGATTATTTACAAACTCAGAAATGGATAGAACCATTCAAAGGCTTGGAGGCTGCAATGGGAACAGCACAGCAGCTTCTCCTTTGTCAGGCATCAGCTTCCTTTCAGCATGCAGGGCCTGAGCACAGGCACAGAGGAGAAAATCATGAAATAACTGTCTAAGGCAGCCAACATCAATTACAATACACTGCAGGTTAAATCGCACACGACACTTTCTTAAAGCAAATCACCTTCTCTTATAAAGAGGTTTTATGTCATTTTTAAATTCTAGTGATTTGCTGAGAATTCAATATCAAGAGAAAAAAAGGAAAAATCAATTATTTTCCACAGATGGCCACTGGACTCAAAAGCAGCTGTAGCATGGATGGGGCAATCACAGTGACATGGCTTTTTCCCTCCTGTTAGTAGAGATTATGCTGCATTAGATGGCATTGAGAGGGTGGAGAAAACTGGAATGCTTCTGAGACAGTGATGTATTGTAAAGCTAGATGAGCTAATTTTAGACCATTTAAACTCAGATATTGGCAGCAGTTTTCCTGAGAGCTCAGTTAAGGCTAATTTACCGCAAATCATCCACTGAACTCATCCTGCAGATCTCAAAAATGTAAAACTATCATGCACTTAGAGGATAAAGAAAATACTGTGCTGGTTCCTGCAGGTTACATAAAAATGCTTTTAGAAGCAGTAATGCCAAGAGGATATGACTTGCATTTTTATACTTATGAATGCTCTTCCACAGTAATTAAAAATGACATACCCCATTAAATCACTTAGTACATACCTTAAAGCATATGATGCAGAGGTTTCTTGAAAAAGCCAATTACACAGTGTAGTTCTGTACAAGGCCAATGCTCCAAAGCAATTTTCAAATTTTATGAGTTACATATGCTTCAGAAAGGGATATTTTTTTTTTTTTTTACTGGCAGGAAGATGCACTGCAAATAAGATACAAGCCTCTACTTCATTTTTTCATTGCTGCTGTGAATTAAAAGTCTATTGCATATCTGAGCTTCAGCACAAACAGTAACACATCACTGGAGAGGTCTTTTAATGGGAGAGGATCCTTTTCATGCTGAACCTTCATGTAAATAAAGCAGTAGTAATGATTAAATGATGGAGAGGCGTTCTGGCATTGTTGCCTACTCCCAACAAAGAATATTTCCGCCAGAATCCATGGGTGGGAGAAGCCTTGAGTCTTTGCCATGTAGCAGGATACTGCATTAATCTTGCAAGACTGCAGAACCTAACTGTGCATGTCATAGGAAACATTCAGATTTCTTTCCATCATCTCTGTTTACCCAACACTGATTTGCTTTGATGACACCTCTAGAAAATGAGCTCTATTTGTCTACATAAAGATATTTTTCTTACTCAAATTTGAAAGGGGAGTAGTTTTTCTGAAAACTTCAGTTTTATTTGGTCAAAGTAGGGTTTCTTTCTTCTGTTTCAGAAATGAGAGAGACTCCCAGATCAGACTACACTGACAGCACAAGCCCCAAAATTTCCAAAGCACAGAATTGGGAGAAAGGCTCAAGTTCAGTAAAATCCTTCATGAAGGGCAGCAGACCCTGCTGGCAGCACAACACTCAGCACTGAGGGGGTCAGAGTCTAATAAAAACCCACCTGAAAATTAAATGCAGAAGAAATGTCAGGATTATGTTTATCTTGTGTGCTGAGGACAGCAGAGGCTGTCCCAAGCCTGTCTGCAGGAGGATTTTTCACCTGTAGTGAGCAAGGAGCATATGCTGAAAAATCCACCTTTAATGCTGAAATTCACAAGTTTTTATATAAATATTCTTTCTTCAAGGGATGACCTTCTCTCACTTGAAATTCAACTAAAAGTCTCATCACTCACCAATACTTGCAAAACCTCTGCTTTGTATCCACTGATATAATCGCATTGCCTCATCCAAGAATTCAAAGATTTAAAAAGAAAAGAAATATTTGAGTGGACGAGGAAATTTGTGACAGCCTAGGTATGTCTGTGATGTGTGCAAACAGCCCTTTTTGCTCCAGCATTCTGCTGTGTTTAACAAAAAAAACCCCTATCAGATCACACAAGATTAATTCCCAGGAAGATAAAAAAAAAATCATCCTATTGTTTTTCTGAAATACTCTAGAAAACAGAATAAAGGAAAAATTAATTTTTTGTAATGACAAGAAAAAAATAAAAAAGCTGAAGTTGGCTTTTAGCAAGAGGGCTTTTTAAACCTATAAAGAAGCTTTAAAAGTGCCCAAGACCTTTTTCCTGATAAACTTCACTACAAAATTATATAGTCTTGACATTTTTCCAGTGCTTAGCATAGGCTCTGACAGCAACAACCAGATGTTCCTGCTTATTAGCAAATGCAAAGTCAGGGCCAGCTTATGAATAAGTTTGTCATGAGCACTTCCCTCACAAGTTTAAGGGCACAAGTTTAAAGGAGAGATTCTTGGGGGATGACAGGCAATTAAAAACACTGACACCTCTTTTGTGAGCAGTTGAAAAGATAATTGAAAAATACTAGCATATCTGAGTTAGAGCTCAGTTTGGTGAGCACGCAATGCCTGAGCTTTGTGACCTGCTGCTGTCCCAGCAAATGAATCCTGGATGTCCTTTGGAAACAGCACTTTTGCAAACTGGCCACTTGAGCTCACCTAAGGAAACAACCACCTAAGAAGCAAAGCAGCCACTGAGGCTGAAAAAGAGGCCATACAATATTTCATCTTTGCTCCAGCTACTGGCATCCTCATTTAAATGTAACACAAATCAGTGATCAAGAGCACTAGACTATCACTTAGTTTCCTTCACAGTAGGTAAGTACTTCTCAAACTAAAGGCGAAAATCTTTCACATTGTAATAATTATTGAATACATTTAAAGCACCATCATTCTACTAAAGCATGACTACAAACTAAAAAGATTCCAAAAATTTAGTGTAAGAATTACCCTGAAGTTTTTATATTTCACTTAGAAAATCATTAAGTTTTTAAATGCATATTACTATTTTTTAAGACTAGCTGGAAAAATTATTTTGATATTCCAGGTATTAACCATCTGTTTACAGCACAGGAGCAATGAAAAAGCACAAGGTGAGCTCTCCACAGTGTATCCCACCAGGTCACCTCTGCCAGAAGAAGCAGTGATGTCTCCTGTAAGACAGGAAAAAGGCCACAGAGTCGTCCAAAGTCAGAGATGAACCTGTCCCTTCTCTACTGCAAACTCTATTCTCCCTCCCTGACACAAATCAAAATATTTTGGGGGACAGCTACATTTAGATCCATTCTTATGCTTTCTCCTCCTCATTTCAGTTTCCTTGAACTATTAAATCTAAAAAAACTAAAACAACCCCAAAAACAAACCACCCCCCCAAGTACCCAAGCGAGAAAGTGCAGCTATTTATAAAGGGATCCAAAATTGTGAGTAGCTAATCTCATTTGTTTATGTTAGATTTGGAGATGATAAAATGTTTTTTTATCTTATATTTTGTTATACATAAAAGGCACAAAAAATATAAAATATTAGTGATAACATGTGTTGAAACCAATTTTTTTTTCCTTTAGAAAAGGAGAAAATAACCATGTAAGGAAAGTGTGCCCAAACTCTACTCAGGAACTCATCTTATCTTTAGAACTTTCTGAATTTTGAAATGTATTACTTTCTCAATGTCTGACAAATACATCTGTCTTTCCTACCATGCTGGAAGAAAGTAACTCAAGGCTCAAAAATCTTCTGTAATATTTAGGAGCAATCTATGCTTGCTATCATATGTCACTAGGATGAATTGCAGATAGTTTAATCCTTGATTACAAGTACAGACTCTTGGAATACTGGAGCAATGCACAGATGGTGTGATACTAAACACAACAGCTCTGCCCTATTCATGGTATTTTGTGAAAAGCAGAAGGACCACAGGAGAAGTGCCAAGCCATAAATTCCCATCGCAAAAGCATTAACTACTTATTTGTGCTTGATAATTTAAAAGGGATTGAAGGCAGTAATGTAAACCTGTGTCTATGGAAAAGACACATGGTGAAGTTTGTGGGCTGTTTTCCCCAGGAAGGACCCCAAACTGGAGCAGGGGCATGGTGTAGGGAAGGAGAAGTGGAGATGAAGTGTTATGACCTGACCACAACGCTCCATCCCCCATCTCTCTCTGTTCCTGTGGAGGAGGTGGGAGAGTTGGGAGTGAAGCTGAGCCAGGCAAGAAGGTTGGTTTAATTTTTATTTCTCACTTACTCCATTATTGATTTGGAGTAAGTTAAATTATTTTTTCCCAAGTTGAGTCTGTTTTTCCCATGGCAGTAACTGGCGAGTGGTCTCTGTCCTCATCTCCACCCAAAAGCTTTCTCTTTGTGTTTTGTTTCCCTGTCCAGAGAAGGCAAAATGAGAGAGCTGTGTGGTGAGCACCTAATACCATCCAAGGTTTGCCCACCTCACCTTGCTTAAAGAATTTGCATAGGGAAATCCAGGAATTCACTTCTCAGGACCCCCAATAAGACCTGACACAACAGCAGGCCCTCAGCCAGAAACAGTTCCATGTCAAATAGATCCTGTTGGTGACATTGCCCTTAACACCTCTCACTTCAGAACTCTAAAGTGCTGTGCAAACAACAACTAATCCTCTCACTCATGCAATGTAAGCTTATCCTCAGAGATGTTAAGTAACCAACCCAGTCATGCCACAGATGCGAGACAAAGCAAAGCTTCAACCTCTGCTGTCACAGCCCACATTAGCAAGCCTGAGTACAAGGCACAAACACATTTAAAAAGTCTGCATTTCCTGCTGACTGAGGTCAGGATCAGCGAGATGAACTTCAGCCCCCGTAGAGTGCAAGATAAATTAAATGTGAACATCTCAACAGCAGTATCTTAGGCATCCTAATTTAGAAACTCAGCTCCTTTAATAAGAGGAAGAGACAAACCGGAGCCTGAAGGGAAGGGGCAGTTTAATGATGCTTCATCCAACGTGGGAAGCAGCTGGCCTGCTTCCCGAGCGTTTTTCCTCCACCTCCCTGGCCCAGCAGAGACCTTGAATGCTATGGAGATGCCAATCTGGCAATCAAGGAGCACCTTTCATCACCTTCAAGAGGAGTAATTCTTTTCAAGCTTGTCCTTCAGCTAGGAGGAGGGCAGGGATTGGCAAAGGTCAATAAAATTAACATTGAAGAGCAATAGGAATGCAATTGGGCTGTAATTGAAAGCCTGGAAAGATAGAGGCAAGGGGAAGAGAATCAAAGCAGGGGGTGTTTGCTCCAGGGAAAGTGTGGGACCTTTTTTGGGGGGAAAGAGAATAGGAAGATCTCATACCCCACAGGGAAGGCAATAATCTTGTCAAGAGGGACAGATGAGTAGAGGAACAGAATTAATCAAGCTGAGGGAAGTTCTTCCTACAAAGGAACGGAACTGTGCATAGCAAAGTCTATTTCCCAGTCTGCTCACTGGACTCTTATCTACACCCAGAAAAGATGGAAAATGCAGACACATCACCTGGCAACAAACCTGGCTGACACAGTCCCAGCAAAGCCTTTTTACCTCAGGCTGGTATAGGTTCTATCACAATTTTTCATCTTGCTTGAGGCGAGGGAGGAAAAGGTGAATGAAAAATCCCAGTCGAAACCAATCCTTCCCCTTCCACCAATTTTTTCTTCTTCTGCCCAACCTGTGCCAGGGTGGGCTCCCTGCCCTCCCAATGCACACAACTTCCACTCCATCACAGCTGCCACAGCCCAGACCCCATCCCTGCCCTGAACTGCCCTCGCCCACACACCACGCAAGCCCCAAGTCAGAGCACGTCCAAGGGAAGGTTACGTAAAGCAGTCAGTGCCAGGTTTCCAAGAGTCACATTTTTACAAGGCAAAGCGGTGGTGAACCCTGCCAGCATCTACCCACAGCCATCAGCCTCTGTGGAAAGCAAACAGCAGTGTAAGTGCTGCTTAAAGGGAGTTTCTTGTCCAGGCTCTCAGGCTCACCGTGTCCCCAGCCCACTCAGTCACAGCTTAGGTGCACCTGCAGCAGCACAAACAGGGCAAACCCAGCCCAGCAGGGTGGGAAAGGGAGACAAACCAAATTCCTCGCACACCAGAGTACACACAGAACCCCTCAACTCTTGTATTTCAGAAAAGAGTGCAGTAGTAATTTTTAACCAAGCTAACTAAAGAAATAGCACTTCTATCTTCTCAGTGGTCAAAACCACAAAGCTGCTAAATGGCTGCAAACCCTACAAATAAATCTTCCAAGAAGTCTTGGCTTTTTTAAGACAACTTTTTCTATGTAGAAACTAGATGTCATTAGATTTTCACCACTGTAACATTTGAACTGTACATATTGTGAGAATGGCATATTATTTCAAGAAAAGCTAGTAAAAAATACTAGAGGTCAAAAAACCTCCAAACTTGACTATTTCTACCTGTACCTTCAGATAAGAGTCACTTTTTTCTTTTCTATTCATATCCATCTGCTGCAGACAATTTTACAGCTGATTTTGGTAATTTGAACATTTCTCCTGTTGCAGAGCAAGAACCACAAAGCACATGACATTCAATAGATCCACTACTATTTTTAATTAAAATGCTTGATCCTTCCTTCTTCTGTTGTTCCCGACTCTTCTAAGGCAGATGCAAGAAGTTTTCCCTTGCCAATATTCAGGGAAGGCTTGACAAGCACAGGATTTAAATATGTACTTTTAACTTCAGTTTAGAGCTAAGAAAACAACCCTATTTTTCAATTTTCTGCCAGTATGAGATGTGCTGAAAAAGGGTAAACACTTCAAGTCTTTGTCAAAAGCAGCTCCAAGGGGAATTGTGAGAATCAGAAGCTTTAAACAGTTCAGTTACCCAGGAAAAGTCTTTTGTGCCTAATTTTGGCATTTCATGGCTTATTAGAGAATATTCAGCTCCCCCTTTTGTCTCTTGCTTGCCCCACAGTTCTTGCACAGGCCAACTTTAGCTGCTTGTGTTACTCAAGACAAATTACAGTGCTCAAGATATAATTAAAACTTATGCTATGTGGAAAGCCATCTACTATTTTGAGGATTGTCTTCCGTGTTTACAATAACTATAATCATAACCACTTTTGGCCCTGAAATGGATAAATTTCACCAGTAAGTTACAAAAACACACAGCTTTGCTGTTCATCCGGTTTCAGGAGCTCCAGTAGAGATACAGAGTGCCATAATTATCAGTGATGTAGACAAGCAGCTAAGCACAGATTCAGTCTTAACTGAGCATTTTCAACTACAGCTTATAAAAGGTTCCTGGTATTAGAGCATGAATAAATACCAGAGTGTTTTAAGAACACAGAACAGCTCTCCAGAATTTGTTGGACAACATTTATGACAACAGAAATGTAAACACCAATTTGCTGTTAATGCCACTGCTGGAGTGTCCTTACTCCCCAAATTCAGGGTATTCATTCTGTTTTTACAGGTTCCACTTCTCAGATCTTCTCTTCTTTCTCTAACATCTACTGTCCAGCCTAAAATTTTGGCTATGACCTATGTCTTGTTGTCACAGCACATTTTATTTTACATGTGAGCCTACTGAAACACAAGTGACACATTCATTTCCTCCAGCTATAAGCTACTTACTGTGTATTTTAACAGGAGAGTTGAAAGCTTAAAAGAATAAACTGTCTAAAAGTTCTCAGTGCCACCAGCTCTCTGTATCACCTAGAGCTGACAGCTGGGGCAAGCATGACATAAGGAACATCTGCAATTAGGACACTGTTACAGATATGCAAGTGGTAATTATTGATCAATTAACATGAACCTGCAAATCAAATCTCCATTTGGAATAAAACTCAATTAGTGCTTACTAATAGCAAATTTAGGAATTAGTGCTCATTGACTTGGCTTCCTCCTTCACTTCCTCCAACAGAGCTACACCAGGTAAACTTTGCTATTCCCAGTCAGTTTGTCATCATTTTTATGGGACCAGAAATAGCTCCCCAGGGCTCTGCAGCAAAGCAGCACCTGCAGCTCAGCAAGCATCTTCCCTGTCAAGTTATTTTGCAGTGAGTGCTACTGAGCAAAACCACAAAGTCTCCAAGAGTTACTAAACTTGAACACCAGAAAGATTTGTTTTTAACACTCTGACTAGATTCTACTGAGCGTCTTTGAGCTGTGTTGCAGTTAAAGAATACAGCTTTAAGGAAATCAGAATCTTCTGGAATATGCAGAAATGGTGTAAAACTGTTCTTTCAAGTTTGAGCTCACCTAAGCTCAATTCTGTTCACTTGAACAGAAGTACATCCAACACCTTGAACAAGCCCCCAGGGGTGACAAGACAACTTGTTTCTTCATTTAAAAGACATGCACAAATCCATAGAGGTTTTAGTATTGTATGGGATACACAACATAATTGAAATCAAATAAAATCAACACAAACCACGAGGTCAGACACCACAGTGTGTTGTATGCATTGTTTATTGAACTTCAAATTCCATGGTAGGTCACAGATTAAATAGTTAAAAACTGGTTACTATCATACAATGTTCAGAACAGTCTTTCAAAACAGCTCTTTGGACAAAACTAAGAGCCAGATTCAAGCACAGTTCCCCCAGGACAGAATGCTAGGGGTGGAAGAGAGCTTCAAAGTACTGACAGTACACAACACTACACAAAGCACAGGAGGTCATTGCCCTGGGCTGCCACATGATTCAGAGCAGCTCTGTACAACACTTTCTGCCTCCAAGGGTAGGCACCTACTGTGTTAGTGGGACAGAGTCTGCTTCTCCAGGACTTCAGCATTCCCCATAACAGCACAAACATAGTTCTGGGTTCTGTGAGGTTTTAAATTACAGAGATAAAACCAGATTTAAGCAAACTGACATGGTCTTGCAATTACACTCTTCAGCCTTGACACACAAGATGCCTACAACTCAAACTTTAATTTTGAAGACATGATGTCACCCGAGGTCAAAAAACTGTCAATGTGAACAACAGTGGTGTCTTAGGTTACTTACTCTGAAATTTTAGACTGGTTGGGATGGGAGACTAGTGCTTGAACTGCACTGCCCAACACTGCATCCTATTTATGCCATCTTGCCTCAACTGAACATACAATTAAGTATAACAAAATGCATTGAAAAGATAAATCAGTCAACTGTAAACTGTTGGCAAGAATCACTCAATTATATATTTGTCTTCAATTTCAAGCACTTGTACAAGACACTGGAACTAGAAGTATTAGCTTTAATTTGTGCAATTTAAGAATTTCCTTCAGGAGGAGTTCAGTCATCTGACTAGAGAAGAACCTCCCAGCCTTGCCTGGCAGTCATCAGTCCTAGCTCACCTTGCGAGAAGGTTCCGAGCTACGACGTCAAGAAAGCACCGCAGTGCTAATTCCAAGCAAAGTCAGGATTTACTGTCTGAGATTTCCCTGCTGCATTACTGCTCCCATGTGCAACACAACTCATGCTGAGGAAGCCTCTCCAAGGCACCACTCCCAGCTGCAGCACATACAGTGGGACTGATGCAAACGTTTACTCTGCTGCAAAGCAGCTGGATGTATTAGAGCTTCCACAGGACCAAGAGTGCACAACATGGAAACATGTAAAACAGCAGGTTTAACCTCAGCAGCCCTTCTGAGTGATGTCCTGTCCAGAAGATTTGGTAATATCCATTGTAGTGAACACCTGTAAGAGACCAAAAGAAGAGCTTATTTACTACTGCCTGCATAATCATCTGCATGGCTACTGATTCCCTTTTGGTAAAACTGTCTTCAAGAGCAGGTTTTACATCAAGCTGTGCCTTCCCCCTTTCTTACCTCTGCACAAGTAGGGTGGATACCAATTGTTTCATCAAGTAATTCTTTGGTGAGACCACATTTGATTGCAGCAGCAAAACCTTGGGTAACTTCACCAGCATTGGGTCCAAGAACATGCAGTCCTACTACACGATTCTTCAGAACAGATGAAAGAAAAACATGAGTCAGTACCAGCAAAGTTTGACAAAAGCTCTAGCGTGTAACTCCCACTACACTAAAAATGTTATGCAAGCAGGCCAATAGCAGGGTCTTTAAGATAGAACTAACTACTTCAAATTAAGTAGCTCTGCAGTTCTTTCCATTTCATGAATACCCTCATCATATCCATTGCAGCTTGCTACTTACATTATCCTGTTTATTGCAGATAATCTTTGCATAACAGGTATTGTTATCTCTGCCTGGCACTGTCCATTCAAGTGGCCAGAACAAAGTGTGATAAACCTGTGAGGAAAACAAGAAAAAGAGCATTAGAATTTCATTGAGTCAGACAGGAACAATTCTACTTTTTAATATCTTCAAAAATAGGTAGTTTGACATTCAACACACTATATTCTTATCTATAACACACTAGACAAGAGCAATTTTTTTCCACTCAGCCCACAGAGTCCATCCTCAAAAACTTAGCAGAGGAAGACTTGACTCAAACCATGTAGCTCTTATTTAAATACTTGATAAAAACAGCAACAGCTACAATATACAGTAGCTGCAAATCAAACTTTCAGAAAGAGAAGTGCAAAATTAATATCCAGTTGCTGCAAATTTAAACCTCTTATACATAACAGTGAACAGCAGAAGCTCAATGAGGTCAAGTGATTTTAAAAGATGTAAGGAATTAAACACAAGGCATGCAAGCAGCTTGAACATAACTCCTCAGAGATGTGCAGAAGCCAGGAATTATCATAAAATGGGGAAGTTATCCCCAATACTCCTATAGACATATGTTATGGTCAGCAAAAAATAAATTCACAATTCAAGTACAATGAACCAGCAGAAAATAGTTCATCCCAGGAGTTTGGTACACTTCAGAATAAAAGCTTCTAAAGCATGACTACAAAAAACACTCCTACAGCTTGGCAACCCAAGTCTGGCCTCCTGAAGCCAAATGCTTCTCAGCCACCTGCAAATAGTTATGCACAATTCTAATGGCATTAAGTCCAGTCCTGGGTTTCTGTGAGTCCAGCACCTCACAGGCCAGATGAAAACACAGCCACAACATTCCACCCATCTAAAATTCTAATCTTGTTAACACTATGCCTTGAGAATAAAGCAGCGAGGCCCAAGAAAAACACCCTCAAGCTACAAGTTAATTGACTCTTGGGTGTTCTTACCTCCAAGTTTTGCTTTCCATATTCATCTATGGCTCTTTCTTCAGGATACCCACAGCTGCCATACTCTAAAGGGGTAAATACTGTTGTTGGTACATTGATATAGTCACACTAAAAATAAAAACAAAAAGATCATATTTAGACTATGCAAGTTCTACACAGCACATAACAGAAAAAGGTATATAAGAACTTTCCTTCTTGTTTTTACAAAACACTTGCAGAGCCCACAGACAAGTGGACAAATTAATTCATGTTGCTGCAGTTTTGAGGCAAAAAGCATAGAAATAAGTTGTATGCTTATAGCTTTACCTTTCTGGAACTACCCCCATACAGCCTTCGGGCCAGCAGTTTCCCTGCCTGAATGGCAACTGGAGTAAGTTCAAGCTTTCCATCCAAGATATCCCCAATTGCATAAACATAAGGCACATTAGTTTGTTCTTCATCATTTACAGGGACTTTCCCATTCCTTTAAAACAAACAGAAGACCATAGAATTCAGCACCACAAGTTTCCTCAGATCTCTGCAAAAAACCAAGGGAGAACCTCTATTCTAACTACTGAGCTCATTTCATTATATGTACTTATGCCTTTTTTACTTCAACTGCTAACTCTTCAGAGCATCAATCACCTCCAACTCTGACACACAGCTGAAGTGGGCCAGTTCTGACATGAACAACAGTGCCTGGCTGATGACAGTCAAGCTACTCAGACATCTTTGGACTCACAATCTTTCACCTGATTATTATACAGCTCTTCAGCATAATGACCAACTAGTACTATTCACTCAGAATAGTTGTTTTACAAAGTACATACTATAGAAATTAAGTTAATGGACAATTGTACTCAAACCCAGGACAAAGAAGGTCTCAGAGGTTCACAAAATTGCCACATGTTAGAGTGGGAACTAAAAAAACACCAGTATCATGAGGTATTTTTATAGAGGTAAAAAAAATAATCCTTGCACTCAGTAGTTTTAGGGAGTTCAGCAATACTCACTTCTCATTGATTTTGACACCGATAGTCTGTAAACCAATATTCCTGGTACATGCATCACGACCAATGGCAATCAAAACCTAAAAAACCCCAAAATTAAATGCAGTAACTTTATGCAAGAGAAGTATAACACAAGATTTCCCTTGGTCTTTTTGTGAAAAAACTGAAACATATGAATAAAATTACTTCCGAATTATTTCTTCCAAAATTTGAAAGAGCCACCAACAACCCTCTTCCATGAACAGCTTGTTTTAGAGATGCAACAAACAGAAAAACCAAAACAAAAACAGAAGCAACAGTACTGTATAAAGTACAGGCACATAAAAGTTGACCCATTTTGCTGACAGGGTTCAACTAAAGACAAATACTGAATTTTCACTTTTTTTTCCTGCAAGTAATTTACATGAACAACTTTTTAATGAGGAGTTCCCTTCAAGTTGTTCAAGAAGTATTGCAGTATTTTTCATGTGCATCCATAGCCATTTATTTCAAATCCAGAAATGCTTACAGTGTTATATTCTTCTTCGTGGATTTCCGGTCCCTCAGTAGACTTTGCTGTCACTTTCAGTCTTCCTGGCATTCCTTGCTCCAGCTGCTCAACCTGTGCAAATTTTTGGAAGCTTAGAATGACCTGAAGCAGCAGAGCTCACTTCCATTGTCATTCAAGCTTTGACCTACTAATCTATAATTAAGCAGTAAAAAAAGCTCAGTCTCATAAAACATTTATTTCTGCACAGAGTCAAAGCCTTCCCAGACAACACCTGCACTTTACATGTGTTGTGTCAAGTAAGGATGAGTTAGGAGAAGAGAGCAGAAGGAAGCACTTGCCTGAACAGGTACAAACTTCCTGATGAACTTCACGCCGTGAGTTTCCATGTAGGCACCGACCTTTTCTGCCATTTCTTGGTCAAAACCCCGCAGAAGAATGGAACGCACCATCACTGTGACATCCAGACCCAGGCCAGCCAGAAACCCTGCACACTCCAGAGCCACGTAGGAAGCACCCACAACCAGAGTCTTGCCAGGGCAGTAAGGCAGGGAGAATAGGTCATCACTGAAAAGGGGAGAAGTCTAAGTTACAAGGTTCTTCCAACACAAGCTTGTTTGTCTTGGCAAAGACTTGAGCAGACAAGTTCAATCTTTTGTGCTTTTTCAGCTCACCTTGTAATGCAGAATTCTTTATCCCCAGGGATACCCAGGTATCTTGGCCTTTCTCCTGTTGCCAGGACAAAAGTCTCTGCTGTGTGATAGGTTACTTGCCCTTTTCTGTTAGTTGCCTGTTGATGAAGACACAATTAAGAGAGACATTTTCATATGCTTTATGATAAAAATTATGTAATCCTTTCCTTAATTATTGTAGATATGCTTAAAAAACAAGAAAAAGCAGTTTGAAACAAGAACTAATGCATTTAGAGATGCCACACAGGTCACTGAAGAACAAGTTTAAACAACAGACCATCAGGCTTTTCTTCTATTTGAGCACTTAAAATCACTTATTCTTTGAATCCTGCCCATTTTAACTACTAATTTAGATTGGATTATACATAACAATTTAACTTCCAAATTACAAAAAGCCATAACAAATTAAGACAACCCGCTCATCCCCCCCAATAAAAGGCCAACACAATGCAAGGGACAGCATAACATGAATAGTTCTTAGGGTGATGTAAAAATTTAAAAAAAAAACCCAAAAAAACCCCCTAACAGTAACTAGTTACACGATTTCAGTTCAGAGGGCCTAAGACCAAACCTTGCATGAATTCTAAATAATTTCAACTCTAGAGACCCTTGATCTTTGGAAATTTCATCTTGTCAATGCATCTCTCCCAAAATCTGACCTTCATTCTTCTCTTTGTTAGTTTTCCATTACAGATGAAGAGAAACTTTCTGCCTATTGAGTCAACAAGTAATTCAGGTTGGAACTGATCTCAGGAGGTCACCTAGACCAGTCTCCTGCTGGGAAGTGTCTCTGTACTACTTCATTTACTGATTAGGGACACTTAAGTGGCCTGGACACTTGAACAGATGGTACATGAGACAAATTGAATTTACTATTACATTTCAGTGCCAGGCTCTTCGTTTAAAACACAAGTAGCTCAGCCTTGATATTGAAAACAGACAATTACACCCACTGAGTGCAACAGTTGCCTTCAATACACACTTCTAGGTTAACCTTGCCTCAGTATGATCACTTAGAGCAAGATTGCCAGAACAAGCTTTGTCTTGCAAAATTGACACTTCAATTTGTATGCTGATACAGCACAAGGTTCTAAGGGAGCTCTTATGCAAGTGATTAATCTAAATTTAATTTCAATAGTTTTTACACTTTAGTATGAGGATTTTCCAAGTTGCAAAATCACACAGCAGAGTTCCCTTTGCTTTCCTCCCCTCTTCACTCAGGCTGCTGAAATCACTCATGAAGGTAGAAACCTTTCCCTATTCTTACAAGACACAGGTTTACACATATCCACATCACACTTACATAACTACGTTTGCAAACACTGTGCAGTAGAATAATTATTTTAATCAGTAACTTCACAAATGAGTTATTAACTACAGTTGACCTAACCTGGCAATGTTAAGATGAAGCCTCTTTGGTCCTGAATTTTATAAGGCAGTTCTAGAACACAGGTTTTCCTTCCCAACTAAGTATTTTAAATGCAGAGTATACCTTAATTTTGTGTGGCTCCACGAATTCTCCATAGGAATTGAGGTATGTCACAGACTTCTCTCTCAGGGACACTCGATAGCCCCAGTTTAAAGAGCCAATGTAGTTCTGAATTGCTTCTACCATGATCTCCCAGTTGTGTTTAACTGAAATAAGACACTAATTTCATATTCAAGGAAATAAAAGCGTAACGTACCCCTTAAGAAAAACTTAACTTATTGTACATCATGCTAAGAAAACATCATTATCAGTAATGAGGATACTTGTTCTACTATGTTAATATTGATGTGACATGTTACTATCTGAAGTAAGCCCATTCTAGAAGTTCTGTCACTTATTTCAGTTAATACAGGGAACAAAACACAATTAACTTTCAACCACAAAGGCTTCTGTGACTCAAGAAGGAGGACACCTTCTGATTCACCACTGAAAAGTACTGACTTCTGCCCCTAATTTACTAAGTCCAAAGTACAAGTAATTTAGTAAGTACAAAGTTCAGCATCTCATCTGTATAGTCGTGGTCTGCCCTCTGTGTTCTCACCAACCTTGTTCTTCATACTGCCACCCAAACTTCCTTGAATCTTGGAGTGCCTGACCCAGAAGTGCTGCTTGATGCATCAGCTTCTTAGGAATGCAACCTACATTTACACATGTGCCACCAAGTCCTAAGATAGAAAGAACCACATTATTGCTTCCATGAACAGGATTCATACTTTCCCTATCATGTACTTTGTATAATCACTCATATGTCTCAGGGAGGTTTGCTATAGTATACACACAGCAGTGACATGAAATTTCTGTTGAAAGGGACATCTTTAAATATGATGAACACACTAAGCCTGTATTCAGTTTAAGACATTATCAGACTCACTGACTCAAGACAGACACAGCATGTCAAACATAGATCCTGGTTACTTACTCCACAAGGCTTCAGATTTTAGTCAGGTTGTCAAGTAGGCAAGGCAAAAAGCCCAGAGTTCCTACAATTGAGTATCATCTATTATGTGGAATTTGAAATATGCCTGTGTTTGAAATACCATCTACAAGAGCACATTGACTCAACAGAAGTTTCACTGAAGTTCCTTACTCATTTCTCAGCTGCCAGTATCGCTAATGAGGTCAGCCAGCAGCTATCCTTAATTAGGGAAAGGTGAGAGACATACACAGCCATGGAGTCACTGCTCTAAAGGGAGCCTATCAGTTGTCTACAAAATAGAACTGGATGAACTAAAAGGCAAAATATCCCCACAAACATTAAAACATGAACACACACACACCCTAAACATGGTTTGAAAGTGATCAAAGCTAGAAAAACTTTTGACAAAGAACAGAGTTAGCAACACCCAAATCAGAAATAACCATCTAGAAAAGCAGCAGGCATGCCAGGAAAATAACTCTTGTTATCTGGGTACCAGAATTACAGGAATTCAGCCTCAATTCCTAGGGACACAAATCCACAATATGTAACATCTCAGTATATATCATCAAATACAAGACAAAAAAAGCTTACCCCATGAGGTTCCAAGAGGTGTTGGAACAACATAATCTAACACCATTACTTTCTTTCCCAAGGCAGCAGCTTCCTATAAAAGATGGAGAAGATCAGTCAGCATTACTGAACCAAGCAAGCCTGTCCACTCATTTATGGCCATGATACACTTAGCACTAATAGAAGCCTTCTTCACTACCTTCACTAGTTAGTCATTATCATATACGGCTCTTCTATCTCCTTCCCTAGACAAAAATTGAAATCCCTCAAGAACTGACTTTTTTCCAAACTTTGAATGGCTCCTTGCATGTTCAATGCTGCATCCAGATCATCCTCTGCTGTCAAAAGCCATGATCTGAAAAAGGTATGAGATGGGCTCAGCAGCCTATTATTCTCTTCTACCTCACCTAAAAAAATATTTATGCTTTTAGCTATCCTTTTCTTTCAGATGGACAGAACTGACTTGGCATGTTCATGGATGTAAAAGAAGGTGACAAACTGGAGACATTTCAATGGAGCACCACCATGGTGTTCAGGGGGCTGGAGCACACCCCCTGTGAGAAGGCATAGTTAACATTAATTAACAAGTTAAACAGTAATACCCATTAATATATAGGCTGTTTTATACCAACATAATTAATAGAGAGATTAACTTCTGAAGAAGTTTTACATAACACCTGTTCTTTAATGCCTTTTTCACATCATACCTTGGAACATGCAAGTCCACCTGAGCCACCACCAATAATAATGAGATCATATTCATAGGGTTCTGTAATTTGTTTGTCCCCAAGGAGTTTCTGCAGTGATCCATCCTGATAAGCCTGGGAGAGAAAAAAAAAAATTATCAAATTAGCACATGTTTCAGAGCAAACAACTGATAACATTGCCTCCTCTGACCTACGTCACCCCGTCAGCATCACACAAAATTTAACTACGATCAAACAGCAAATTCACTCAGTCTTGTCTACTCCCAGCTGATTTTAAAGCCAAGTTACCTGATACACTGCATCACAGCCACCAATGTGAGTTCCATTCACAAATACATTAGGCACTGTCCTCTGGTTGGTCAGCTCTACCAATACTTGCTGAATACTGGCTCCATCATCTAAGAATAAAAGGAATGTGTAAACTATAAACAGAGCCTTTAGAACAACCTGAAGTATTAAAGGTTTGGACTGTAATACACTGTAGGCCTGCCAAGACAACAATTTTATTATAATCATTCCATTTGCAGGTTTCCTGGACATAAGCAAACCTTCAGAAACTACTTCTCAAAGGAGCAGGCTTAAATACAGAAATTAAATTGGTATTTCAGCCACAATTCTACAGAATGGAGTAATGCTGAAGTAATAAGAGTTTAGTTCTTGTCTTTTGAGGATTTTTATCTGACTGTGTCACATTTGGTACTACATGAAAATTCTTTTCCAGCTATCACAAAAGATCACACAGCTTTTCTTTCATGAGAACTGTCTTATTTTGGACTATGTTCTGTGCACAGGCACATAGTTTTGCCCAGCAGCTTTGTATTATGAAACGATGGGTGAGGGATGTATGAACATGCTTTTCTACTTACCCTAAAGCTACCTTCCTACTTTTTCTACCCACCACACTGTCAGAAACTTTCTAGATTTAAAATTATCATTGCCTGACCTGACATCTGAATCATCAGCACCTACACACAGGCTCAATTTGGATCTCTCAGCAGTATATGTGGGAATGGGAATTTACAGGAATCACTTTGACTAAAATCTTTTTATTCCAAGATTGTATCTATTTAGCATCTGTAATCGGAGAAATTGCAAGGGAAATATTAATTAGAAGCAATTCCAGGAAGAAAAAGGCTGTGCATTGTACTTTACATATCTTGGGCTATAATTACTTCACAGTATGCCAATTTGAATAAGAAGTAAAAGTAACTAAGAAGAGATGAATACATAGCTACATTTCTCCCAAACATTGCTTAGGCAAAAAGATACTTCAAAAAGGCATTAGAACTTTTAAAAAAAGCATTGGAAACTTAAAGTTTTGTACAGAAAAAATTAATAGATACTCAACAGCTTATCAAAAGTGCATTTAAGAGCTTCATATGAACCATATAAGAAACTATTTGTTCCTAAAACTACATTCAAAGCTACATGCATTATGTCCATACACATAAGGCACCGCACATGTCCTAAAACAAAAGCAGCTGTGACTTTAAGGAAAAAAATAACTCAAAACTAGCAGCAGCCAAGTTACTGGAATTTACCCTTCCTTCCAGTGACTCAGCACCTTTCCCAGAGAAGGTCACCATCTAACCAAGTCAAACATTAACAATTCATCTAAAACCACAAGAGAACCAGGAGCAGGAAAACAATCAAAGGCTTTTTCCCCAGAAGTCATAGTTCCTTGGAGAGAAATCAGATCACCCATTCTCTATCACTTGATGATTTTTACAGAGTCAATGCCTTCAGTTATACTAAAAACACATCCTGTATAAAATCCACATTGAAGCCTAATTGCCTTTATCTCTGCGTATATTAAAATGTATTTTTACTTGTTTCACATATCCCCCAATTAGTTCAAGACAGCTTAAGGAATCATGCAGAGTCACTCATTTGTAGTAACATTAAACAGCAGCATGTGATACATTTTTTTTTCTCCTACTCACCAGTTACATCCAGTTCCAGAGAATAGTACTCCACACGAATGGAGCGGAACAGTTCCTTCACCTGCAACAGGAACAGAAACCATGGCAGTGCAAAGATTCCTCAGCTCAGGGGAAAACTCCACTGCTGGACACACACAGGTGATCTCTAAGGCTCAGTTACTGTGCTCTGAGGCACAGGCTCCACACAGCTTTGGTACTTTGGCACTTCTATGTTTTGCACCTTCCCGTGATTCACACTGTTACTATGCTGAATACTGAGTATTTCACTGTTTTCTGATAAAGTTTCAGCTTTATGCAGACAAACAAGATGATTTTGTATTCTGTACCAACTACAAATTAGGTTTCTTACCACGTCATGTATCAACTGTAACATTCAAAAAAAAGTGTTGCCTCTGTAAGTGATTATATTTGTTCTACAGTTTTAGAACAGTGGAAGTTCTAAGGGAGCTTTTCAGGCCATGTGCATGAAGTCCCTGCTCAAAGCAGAGCCAAATGTGAAGGCTGATGGCATTGCTCAAACTCTGTCCTCTTACTTGGAACATCCACAAGAACAGTGACACCAGAACTTCCCTGGGCTGGCTCAATGTTTAGCCATCCTCACAGTAAAGAGCTTCCATTTGATCCCACTGGAGTGCCTGTCATTGCAACCTATGTTTGTTTGGTTCTTCTTTCACTCTGCAACTCAAAAACAGTCTGGTTGTCTTCCCACTTGTCAGCTGAAGGCAGCAACTAAAACCCCTGGTCAACCTCATCAAGGTTCAACACACTGAGCTCCTCCTTCACACAATCAGTGTGTGTGCTACTCCAGTCCTCTAATCATCTAGATGGATGATCTTTGACATTTTTTGTCCTAAGCTCACCATTACCTTCAGGCTTGCATCCTGGAATGATTATGGCTACAAGCAGAATGAAAGGGAAACAACACTGGAATCACTCCAGACCTCCTGCTCTGCATCTGCTGTAACAAATCCCAAACTAAATGCCATGCAGGATCTAAAAAGCAAAGCTTAAAGTGATTGCTACTTGGAAGTGTTAAGAATGCAGAGACAAATCAGAAAATTAGCTGTTTGGCTGCTGGTTTAGTTTGCAGCAAAGCAGCAGAGCAACAGGCAAGTGTTCATTAGTTTTGTTTTCTTTTTTAAAAACTCTGCCAAAACATTGCAACAACAGCTGGCAAGAGGGAAGACGGGACAGAACATTACTAAACCAAGAAAGATTACACTCAAAAAAAGACAGATTTAAAGCATTTAGACTGCCTTTATTCTTTAGTGAAGATATTCAGTTGAGAGAAAAAAAAAAATCAGACAAATATCAGCATTTTAATTAGCCGTAACTATTGCACTTTACACTTAGGAACAAATCATACTTGTGTTGTGCTAATGAAGTTGAAAGAAGGATCATAGCAAGCACATGAGCAGTTACAAAATCTTCAATGCAGGCAAGAGATAATAGATTACTTGGGTTTGGAGAAGGAAATGATTAGGAGGAGTAGAAAGATAACACACTAATCATGAGTAATATCTAGATAAGCTGAACAGGAAATGATTTCTCAGAAATACTCACTGGAGCACTCAGCAACAACTGCATTTACCAGAAAACTATTTTAAAGTGAAAAGGAAGTAAACTTCCCCAGGGAACACAACGAGAAAGCTTACTGCTCCCTGGCATTGTAAAAGCCAAGATTAAAACTAGATCAAAGGAGTTATTAGACCAACTAATGAAAAAGAAGATCCACTGAAAACTTTGAACTCAATAAAACCAATGCAGACTCAGGCAAGAAATTTCTGTGTCTCACACACACCCCACTGGAAACTTCAGCAGTGTACTAGGAGATTTTCTTATAGCCCAAAGCCAAAAATGTAATTTCTCCAAATGTCTGGGATGGGATACAAGGCTGCAGGGTCACTGATACGACCATTTACTTCACTTCTCACCAATGCAATGGCTTCAGTTACCTACTAAACCCTTTCAGTTTTCAAAAAAGTGAGGGACTAGAAACACTTCCAAACATTATTAAACAATAGATAAGTCCTCTGAAACCAAGAAACTGGTCTAACTTTAGGAAATTCTTCCCAGAGATGCCTTCTGTCACTAGGGTAGCTAAGCAGGTTAGAAATAAGCTTCATACCATAAAATAATAATGGTATGTCCTAGGTCTGCTTTTTCAGGTATCAGCTAGCACTCCATAATAGCTACAGCTGAATTGGCCAGAGCCCCCTGGGGACAGAGAATGTAATCTGTAATAGCAGAAAATATAACTAAAATAACCAATAACTTCTTTGCAATCACAGCTGTTGTGCTTAAAATTTCAACATATCACAGCAGTGTTCAGCATTGCCATTTTTTTCCATGCTAAAAAACTATGCTTTCTGTATGCATTTCTATCTTATTATCTCTTCTGGATGCTAAGAAATTGAAGAAACAGCCAAGTTAAATTATGACAAGGAAGTAATTCCACCACCACCCCCTCTCCACCACTGCCCTGTTAAAGCAGTTGAACAACAAATTGCATTTGCAGAAGAACAACAGCACAATTGCCAAGTCATGCTATTAGCTAACCTGAATACAATCACCTACTTAATTCACTTAGGGAATTTATTTGCAGTTCTGTTTCTGAAGAAAAGCACAATTTCAATTTTCTTCTAGCATGGCTACCTACCTCCACTTGAAACAGAAAATTCTTTCCACCCCCAAATTAGGTCCTTTCAGAGCATGAGCACTAAACATCTTTAGTTTTCCAATTAATCCTACCACTGCTAACAACCATCTACATTAATACAATATAATGCCAATACAAAGCACACTACTCATATCTAAGAACTCAGAACTATGTGATTACAGTCTAAGTACCCAAGCTGTAACTACACTTTCAAATCATATCCACTTCATTAATTCTATAACTTGATCACCTAACAAGAATCCTGCACTACCCATTGTTTTCCCATTCCTTTTACTAATTTCTAAGGCTTTGGCAGGAGGGATTGTTAATACCCTTAGTGTTACAGATATTCCTCTGTTTTATCACTTGATATCTCTTGTGAAGCTTTCTTCTTCCATAAACTTTCTTCTTCTAATTCTCTGTCTGCAATCTATACCCCTTCTCCACATTTTCTTTGTTATATTGCCTTTCTGCTCCAAGAAGGAAAATAAGCCAAGGAAATCTGCATACCAGGGCAGTCAGCTCTTCTTCCCCCAGCTCTATTTATGACCTGTTTCTTCACAAAAATTCATACAGGGTTTTTCAACTCCCCCTCCTAGAAAGGGCCATGACAGAGGACCCTCCTGCTCCCTATATTAATTCTTCCCCTTTGCAAGACAATAAGGATTATATTCCTCATATCTGATTGCTTCCCTAAAACAAGCAATCTGCCTAATGGAGAAGCTATGAACAAATACAGGAAAGAACAAGCTGGAATTTAATTACTGGACTACAATCAAGTTTTTTTCTCCCCTTTTGGTCTCGTCTAGCGCCTCTGCAACACCACAAACAGATGAAGGGAAAAGGCACAATGTTTAAAAAGTTACTGTGCATCATGTGATCTCAAACCCACTGAACTGAGTGCCATGAGCATCAGCATTTACAATCACAAGCACTGAAAGCACACAGGGCAATACTGACAGGCACAACTAAGGATTTCTCAATGGGCAGCTCTGAAGTCCTCAAGAAATGATTTCTCCTCAGCAGAAGATAACACTTTCGTCAACTGGACTAGACTGGAACAAGACTCTAACTTTTCATTTACTGAAACTTTGAATAAGTTGTTAAGAAGGATTGGAGCTATGTACTATGCTCTACTATCTGCCAAAAGGTTCTTAGAAGGCATTGGTTTGGTTCATCCTCCCAAACACAGACATTTCCTTTCTCAAACCCTCCATTAAGTTGCAAGTGAGACTGGATATATTCAATTAAGTTTTCTGCAAGGGGTTCATAATACCTCTTCCCTCCCCAGAGTTCCCAGAACCAAACCTAACCTACAAGTGGGAATGAGGCTTCTGTATTTTCCTGTTATCAGTTCTATTGAGGAACACCAGGATTTGATCCAACAGTTCGAATTCCACTATTGCCTTCCACTATGGCGATATCAAATATGGTAGTGTGAGGTTTTAACAAAATTTCGTAACACACTTACTGCAAATATCCAAGAAACTCAAGGCTTACAAACCTTCAGATCCTGTGTGGACTATGACTAGTGTGTTGGTAATCAAATTTTTAACGGAGGTTGAGTTTTTTAATGAGTTTGGTTTAGTAGTTACAGCCAGCCCTGTAACACTGATGCACAACCAGGGCTAAAAATATATTTTCCCTAAACATAACAATTAACCAAGAGTGCTTTTCTCTTCTTTTAAACACACACTGCGACCAGGATTTAGAACTTATACACTTGCGATAGAGTCAACCTTCCTCAAATTCACAAAGGGCAGAAAACTTAATTCATCCCTCCCATGGCGAGCAGCTTTGTCCAAGCTGAACACCAATGTGGTACCCAAACTTCCTGAGCTTCGAGCAGCTGCAGAGCTGAGCAACGAGCACACTGCGCAGGACTCGCCACGCATCCATCTCCCATCGTGGCGAAGGGGAAAGGGCTACCTCGAACGTCAGGGATCTTCGCCCGGTTTCAATCCCGGCAAGTGTTTTTCCACGGCTGGCACACGGTGCCGGAGCAGGATGGATACAGCGCCGCTCCCGCACGCTCCAAAGCCGGCAGCAGCCGCCCGTTCCCCACACGGCCCTCCCTCAGCCCCGCTTCCCCGCGCCCTGCCCGGGCGCCCTCGGGGCACACATCTGCCCAAGCATCCCTCGAGGGGAGGGCCGCCGGGGAAACGGCTCTCACCGCCGCCGCCTCACCTTGTTGCAGTAGGGGCAGTAGCTCTTGCTGAAGATCATGACGCGGTGGGAAGCGATGAGGGCCTTCACGCGGAGCTTCAGCCCGTCCCAATCCGGGAGCCGCGTCTGTCCCGGCGGCGGCGCCATGGCGGGACCGGCGCCTTCCCCGCGGCGGCCGCGCTGACCCTCGGCCGCGCCCGCCCCTTCCGCGGCGGGCGGCGTGACCAGCCGGGCCGACCTATTCGCAGGGAGCGGGGGGGGAAAACGTGCGAGGGAGGGCTCTCCACCCTGCATTTCGGCCACAGGCACTGTGAATCACTGTAAAATAATAAAAACACTTTAACGCAACAAGATAAAGCGTCAGTATTTGCCTAAAGTCTATGCAGAGAAGGACAAACTTGCGTTGTTTAAGCCTCTCTCCCCTCTGCGAGGGGGCGTGAAGCGAGCCAACAGGAGGCCGGGGAGAGCGCGCATGCGCGGCGGTGGCGGGCGGGGTGCAGGGTGGTGCCGGGTGGCGCCGCCTCAGCGTCCGGCCGGCCGCGGCAGGGAGGGCGGATAGTGCTGGGCAGGGCGGGCACTGCTGGGCAGGGCGGACAGCGCTGGGCGGGCTGGGCGGACAGCGCTGGGCAGGGCGGACAGCGCTGGGCAGGGCGGACAGCGCTGGGCAGGGCGGACAGCGCTGGGCTGGATGGACAGCGCTCGGCAGGGCGGGCAGCGCTCGGCAGGGCGGGCACTGCTGGGCAGGGCGGGCACTGCTGGGCAGGGCGGACAGCGCTGGGCGGGCTGGGCGGACAGCGCTGGGCAGGGCGGACAGCGCTGGGCGGGGCGGACAGCGCTGGGCAGGGCGGGCAGTGCTCGGCAGGGCAGCCGCAGCGGGGGTGCGGCGCGGGGCTTGTTCGTTGCCTCCTCACGAACCGCCCGGCCCCGAGCTGGCGGCGATTGCCCCGGCCTAGAGCGGTCGGCCCATGTCCCGAAGCGGCCTGTTTGACCTGCCTCGGTGACCTCTTAGTATGGGGGAAAGCTGCTTCCCCCGTCTGCCACCGCCAGCCCCTTAGGTCTCCTGCGCAAGGAGGAGAACGGGTACAAGTGGAGCGTCTCGTGTAATAAAAAGGATTATTAGCCAAGAGAGCAGAAAAAGTTCCATTTTCTCACACGTTCCGGGGTTAAAGGAAGGGCATGCTGGAGCATCCGGTACTGCTTATTCCATGCATGTCTGAGGAGATGGACTAGGCTCTTCCCACGAACCTTAGCAATTCCCAGGGCTGAGGGCTGGAAGGGGCCGTTGTCCTGTGCAGAGCCCGTGTGAGTGCCGGCAGCAGGAGCAGCCCAGCTGCTCCGAGGGGAGCAGGAGCAGCCCGGCCCGCTCGCTGCCCGAGGGGAGCAGGAGCAACCCAGCAGGAGCAGCCCAGCCTGCTCGCTGCCCGAGGGGAGCAGGAGCAGCCCAGCCTGCTCGCTGCCCGAGGGCTCTGGCCGGCAGCAGGAGCAGCCCAGCCTGCTCGCTGCCCGAGGGCTCTGGCCGGCAGCAGGAGCAGCCCAGCCTGCTCGCTGCCCGAAGGCTCTGGCCGGCAGCAGAGGCAGGGCCGCGGGGCTCGGGCAGCTCCGCGCACAGCGAGCGCTGAGTGCCGACTGCAGCAACGCCCGGCTCTGAGCGATCCTGCGGGGCTGGCCCGGTTTAACGGCTGAGAACTTGGCTAAATCCAACCCGGCTCGCTTCTGAGTGACAGGAGTAATTTTCTGTAGGTGAGGAAAGCATAGAGTGATTTCATAAGATTCAATAAGGAGTTTTTAACAACGTAGGTCATGAAGTCCATTGCTCCCTCCCACACCTGTCACAGACCAGTCCTACTGCTATTTACTAATGCTAAAAATAGCCACATATAATAACTGTAATGCCACCGGTGATGAAAATGGGCCTGGTGGGAGACAACTGAATTAACTTGCTTAATTCTTTTTTGTATCATGTGTACCTATGATGTTTACTGTCCAGTGAGCTTGAGAAAATATGTATTGCATTTATTTGAATGTTGGCAATAAAGGAGTTCTACACTAAGACTTTCTACATTCCCCACAGAGGAAAACAAATCTAAGTTTTGTAGCCTTTTATTTCAGTATCAGCATGTAGGAAAGTGGATACAGTACCTGCAGCTACTGAGGTTTGACGTAACATGCATGGGCCAGAACTACCCCCTGTACTTTGTTCATAGTCCAAATAAAACTTCTTGTTTGGTTCCTAGCTTTGGCTAATTGTTCTCTATCCTTCTCAGACTCCTTTTACCTTGTGAGAAATAGTGCTGCCTTTATAATTATTACAGGAATTAATATCCCAAGCTTAAAGGTTTGTGCCACTGTCTGAAGGCTTGTAGGTTTGCGTATTAAACTTGGTCTGATTTCTTCAATATAAACATCCATGAGCTCTGGAAAGGTCTGAGAAAGGAATAAATATTCAAAAGATCTTTTTTCTGTTGGCATGCTCAACACTGATGGCCATGTGCCAAGTCCCATGAGGAATAAAGGTCCAAGGCAAATTAGGTCACTTGAGGGTTTATTTTCTGCTCTGCACACTCTGCTGTTGGTTGTTATTACCTCTGTTGCCTTGGAGCAAGAATGGGGTGATGGTTTTAAACTAAAGGAGGGTAGATTCAGATTAGATATAAAGAAGAATTTTTTTGCAGAGAGAGTGGTGAAGCATTGGACCTGGTTGCCCAGAGAAGTGCTAGAAGAATGTTGCGGTTTCATCCCTGAAAACATTCCAGTCCAGGCGGGATGGATCTCTGATCAACCTGACCTAGTTAAAGATGTCCCTGCTCATTGCAGGAGCTGGGAGTAGATGATCTTTAAAGGTGCCTTCCAACCTAAACCATTCTGTAATTATATGATTCTGTGGAGAATGGATGAGGGGTCAGGATCGACTTGCAACACAAAGGGGCGGTCCGGAAGCAGTATGATGACAGTTTCTTGCTTAGCTTTCTTTTCAGTCTCTGTAGGTGGTTGACAGAAAAGGAAAAGATTGAACTCTAGAGGAAAATAAAGAAATCATTGCTCAGTTCTAGAGATGAATGGACTGCCACATTAGCACCCTGTCTCTGTACCCCAGTAATGGCTCTGACTATCGTTAACAGATGACGCCCTGAATCTGTCTTCTGTTCTGAGAGTTTTTTTCTCCCACAGAGTACCAGATCATACTCAGGTCTCAGATCTCACTCTTCAGGTGTGCTAGGGAGAGAAGAGGTTCTACAGCCTTTTGGGCAACCATTCCACTCACTAAGAGATTATGTCAAAATATTTGAAACAGCAGAAGTGTAACATTTGTAAATGAAGTGGTTTGCAAGAAGAGATTTTGAAGAAGGGGCAAGTGACTTTTGGAAAGGATCAGGAAATTGTTTTAAGGATAGGAGTGCGAGAGACTTGTTTAATAAAGGTTTAAACATGCTTGCTTGAACTGTGGCTCCCTGCAGGCCAGTCAGCAGCTGTACAAAGTGCTTACAGGACGATGATAAGCTTCTCCACCTTCCACATGAAAGGCCTTGGTCTGCTTTCTGTAATATAAACTGTCTCATTATGACAATTCTCTCCTAGGCATTATTCAGCTTAGTCTGAGGATTAGTAATGAACCAACCACATAAAATAATTCTTAATTATGTAGCATTGTGCGCTATGGGAAGGCATTGAGGTAGAAACTGGTAGGGGGGGTTTATGAATAGAGTAGAATAGAATAGAATAGAATATGCATAATTTGCTCAGCTCTTGCACGGGACTAGAGGGCTCTTGGCATTATTAAGATCTGATTTCATATTTGAGAGAGTAAAGCTACACACCATTCTGAAAAACATGGAGTAAGACAATCTCTGCCATAAAGGAAATGCTCCAAAAGGCAAGTCCATGCAGACAGCAGATGCTGGAAGCATTTCTAAATGAAGTATTCAAGAAGGTATTTGGAGGAAAGAGCAAATGGCTCATAGAAAAGAACCAGGGAAGTGTGTTAGACATAACTGTGAAAATCTTCAGCTATTCTTTCATCTGAAAACCTAGGCTCACTCCCATTCCTCATGTGCAGTCAGATAGCCATGAGCCTTGATGCTGCTGAAGGCAGTCAAATTCACAGCAAAGAATAATCAGAGAGTTCCCTCCAGCCATATCCCTTTGTTCCCTGACACAGCCTCATGTCACAGGACAGGAAAAGAAAGAGCATGACCTATGTCCATCTTTATATTCCATTGTAGATCTGTCTATGAAGTGGTATTATCTAAGGTTGCTCCCTCCCTATTTTATTTATCCAGAATGCGTAACAAAGATAAAAAAGTGTAGAGAATGTACTTTGAAGACCAAGAAGGTGACAAAAGGCCTAAACTGTGGCCTCAGTCTTTCCCACATTATTCCATTGCCTTCACTGATCTTCTGGGAACTTCACCTGTCTGCATCAGGAGACGAATAAAGGTGCTGCATTTTAGAACTGTATTTCCTGTTTTGGAGAAGGAGCTCCAGATCTCCCCAAAGCCTGAAGTATTTCATGAGTAGCAGAAAGAAAAGAGATACTGATTATTCAGAAAAAGATAACAAGTGTCACTCATTGGATTGCTTTAGAAATTGGTCATATGCCAGGAGACATCCAAAGTCCTTAGCCACCAGCATGGCTACGCCCTTTGTCAACACCAACAATGGAGAGTCAGTGGAGCCTGAGCCACACTGGAGGCTGTTGACAAACTGATTTGTTTGCCAGCCTTTTGGGCGACATGTGGATAGCCTGAAGCTCAGACTTTATGGATTAATGTTCGTGGCAAATGATATAAAAAATCTTCTGGCACATTCAGAAATTCTCACCATTAAGTACATTAAATCAGCTCGTTGGAGTGCTGATGGTGAACATAATCCAGAGTGTGTAATAACCCTGGGCTCCAGGCTGAGATAAGGAGAGTGTCTCAGATCACACAAGACTTTGGCCAGGGAGCAAGCAGGAAGAGCTTAGGGAGAAATCAAAAGAAAGAGGAAAATAAGCTCTTCAGCTGAGTAGCAGCACTCTCCAGGAAGGGCCAGGCAGAGCAATAATTTCTTTTAGCAGTGGTACAACTAAAATACAGTGAGCATACACACAGCAGAGGGCAATCACATCTTCATTGCTGTAAAAATTCAGCATCCCCCCCAGAAAAGCTTGTCTGGACTGTGGTGGAGTGTTGGAATGATGCCTGTGTGCATCTAGTTAGCAGCTAGTGTGAAGTCAATGGGGGGAGCTCAAGACCCACCAGGAATAATTTTTCTTCAAGATCTTAAATAAATTGTGAGAAGCTGTTGTGCTCCTTTTTAAAAGGCATCAGAAACAAGGCAGTTAAAAGGAAATAATCAAAGTGGTAGAGTTAGGACCTGCATCTGCTAATGATGTACACATGTAATTTTTCCGTGCAAAACTCATGCTTGTGAAGTTGTAAAAGACAGAATGGTGCTTCAGTTTCACTTTCTTGGTTTTGCAAACCATCTGCTAGTTTGTGCTTGCAAGTGGGATATGACTGTGTATCTGCTTTCCTGCAAATGTAATGTTGGTACTCCTCTGTTTAAAAAATTGGCTCTGGTGGTCTGCTGAATGTGTTTCATCTACTCTTACCTGTCATACTTTCAATCTAAAATGCATGGTTAATGTCCCTTTAACAGTGTTTTAGTTTTTATATAATAGTATCATTGTTATGAAGTTCTGAGGTGAGCGTGAGATTTTCTGAACATGCCTTAATTAGATTGCCAACACTTAGGCTCAGGGAACGTGTCCTCATGTAGGCATAGGGCACAGAGTTTGCTGATGATGTTCCATCATGAGCAAGATGTTATTGTACAAGAAATAATACTTTAGAGAGTGCCAGGCCTTCTTCCTCAGGTGGCTGCAGTGCAAGGGAAGGCAGTGAGGAAGCTCTGAGGATTTGTGCAGACCAGGGTCTCCCTTTGCCCGGTTGAAGCATTAACGACATGAGTGAGACTCAGCCTGGATCTAAACCTGTGGAATAATGGCCTCCACAATTCAGTTGTGTTAAGTGCTGCAAGCCAGAAGCTTTTCTACAGCTGACAGAAAAAGTGCTGGTGCTCAGCTGCTTTACAGGATAAGCCCTTTATTTATCTGCTTTAATGAACAGTGTGGTGTCCATCTGCTGTGCACTAAAGTCACCTTTTCTTTCTGGGATTCTTATGAAGGGTTTTTAAAGGAGAAAGGAAAAGAAAAGAAATGCAGACATAAAAGATTAAAAAAGTCCTTAATCTTTCAGAAATATGGGAACTTGGCTGTAGTTCTAAGCAAACCCAGTTCCTTTAAGCAGTCATATGCTGCACATTCCTCAGAATAGTATTTTAATGAAGGTTGTTTTGTGGTTTGGGTTTTTTAATTCTAATCAGTTTTAGCAGGACAACTCTTATTCTTCCAATGCAGGGGTATTGCTTGGAGTCTACTCCCTTTTGAAATCCTCTCTTCCAGTGAAATTCCTGGTGTCTTCATCTGTCTACTGTGCCATTCTTCACTTGAGAGAAGGATGGTCAAAACTATCACAGGTTAATATTTCAGAACAGGGAATATTCAAATGTTCCCTACAGTATTTTTTAGCTGGTGCAATTTATTTAATCCTGCAGCTGCATGGGAATGCTCAGCAGGAAGGTCAGATAATAAATTCAAAAGCACAGTTTTCTACATTGCCTTTTGTCATAGATTTATTATCAAGTGTGTCTCTTAAAGTCTATTTACATGTTTTTTCCTTTAGGTAATTAAATAATGTGCTGAACAGAGATTCTCCCAGCTTTTCACCCTTGGGATAGCTCTGTCAGAGAGATCTTTCTCTGTGTGTAGATTCCCACACAGTTTGTAGTTTCCCCTTCATTTTTGTATTCCATTCTGTGGACGAGCAGGCTAGACATCTTTGAATCTTTGGAGTTGAGAACTCTGCCCTTGTGCATTTTGGTTCACACATGCTCTGCTCCCTGCTGATCAGAATAATGTTGGTGACTCCATGTGTCAAAAGAAGTCATCCTTCTAGGATTTTTTGCTGTTTCAGTGGAATTAGTTGATTTTCATGGTAACTGGTGCTGATATTTCTGGCTCCATTCAAGGTTTCACAACTGCTCAGTAAGGTGGTTCCTTCAGTAAAAACAAGCCCGCCCAAGCAGCTCACAATATTTTTCTGCTCCTGGGTGGTGATCTCAAGGAATAATCTTCCTTGTTGTTATTTGGTGCTTCCAGGCCTGGCTGGGACCCAGAAAGATGCAGGAAGTACAGGAGAAGGTATTGTGGAAAGGAGAAGACTTGAGAGACTGGTGTTTTCTAAAGATTTAGAGATGGATGAAGCTCAAATTTCATGGAAGGTTCAAATAAACATGTATTTGTTCTCAAATAGATTTCTTGACCTTGCTGAACAACAGCACATCTCAGGCACAAACCCAGACTGCTGTCAAATCTCAAAATTTTAAAAGCCTTTCAATTTTTGTATTTTGCTGAAAGAGAGTGATGGGGAGAGAAACTTTATCATCTTTTTAAGCTCCTCATGCAAACAATAGTTTGGAAACATGAGCTGACAATCTTGAGTATCAGGCCAACTGTGCAACAAATTCAACATTTCTTAATAATACAGTTTTAGAGCCAATTGATTTTTGTAGGCTTTGATGGCAAAACTCAGCCCTCCAGTCTTTAGATATTATCATCTTGTTGACTCTTGATACAGTTTTCAGGTTGACCCTATTCTTCTACCAGCTTAACCCAGAAATCAGAATGAAATGTTTCCAAACACTGGTGTTTGTGTCTGTGACAGGGTCTGAACATAGTCTTATGGGGTATCTGAAATGTTTTTGTTCTTCATCTGCAGCATTAGCAAGGTGCTGCTTTAAAATTCCAATGCCTGTGCATTCCCTGAATCCCTGTGTTCAGAGGTGCCTTACATTGCCAAGACAATATTCACAGTATGTCTAGCTAATTTAAAATTATTGACTTTATAATTGGTGAATCTGTGAACGAAAGCCTTAGTACTGTTCAGTGAAGGCCTAAACTCCAAACCAAGACAAATGCAGTTATTGATTTTAATTAACTGAGCCTGAAGTGATAGTAGCTCAAAGTAAGAATTACTGAAGTACTTTGTTGGCCTTGAGTTTCCCAAGGCTGTTTTATGTTTGTCCTTCTTTTCTGTGGGATTCCACAAAGATCCCTGTTCCCTGGAATGTCAACTGCTAGCATTGCTGTCAAAATGAAGAGTAACAGGACAGAAATGACTTATTCCCAGCCCATCTTTCTCTCCTGAGAGGGTGCTGGGCAGGAGCTGAGCTGGCTCTATCTGGTGCGGGTTACCCGGCATCAGGAGTGTGAAGGACTTTGGTCCTGCATTTTCCATGTCTTTGGCTTGTCCCCACAGCTCTTGGGAGTGTCTGGAGGATGTGGTGGATGGGGTTGAGGATGGTGGGAAGAACAAAGCAATGAGAGCATAGAAACTAGTTATTTAGCTTAAATCACTGAGTTTGGAGTTCTGCTTGGAAAGTAGGGCCAGCCAGGCTAAGGGAGGGAGCTGCTAGCTCTGCTGCATCCCCTGCCTGATTTTTCAATTGTTTTCATTGTCCCTTCTATGGAATTCATTTTGTTATTTTGACTTTTCTCTGGCTAAAGTGTTTTATGTAGTACTTTGGATGTTACTGAGTCATTGATAAGTACTAACAAACCATCTGCTTATCTCAATTTGAGCCAGAGGATAGGCTGCAAAGCATGGCTGGATTGTAAAAAAAAACGTTGGCATACTTTTGGGGTTTTTTTTCCCCTTGTTTCATTCTTTTTTTTTCTTCTTTTAATATGTCAGAGAAAACTGCAGCAGAGGGCACTGTGTGGTTAGGTTTCAGGGGAACACTTATTGAATTGCACTGGGTGGCTGAGAGCAACCTCCTCCTGAATGCCTGTACAACTAAATAACAGAATATTAAAAGCAATTCCTCCAAACATGAGGGTTTTAGGGTTTAGAAAGCAGGCTTTTTTTTATTGTAAGGACTTGGCTGTTTTAATTTTTAGAGTACCTTGGAAGTGCTGGCATCAGGATCTTTTCCTATTCTGTTCAGGATTTGAAAGACAGCCTCATTAAAGGAGCAGCATAGAACACAGATGACATCGAGTAGGCAGGCTACCTGTAATAATGTCATGTTTTGTCATTTATAATAGATAGTTCTTCCAAACCTTTGGGATTCCCACAGCACTTGGCAAATTAAATATTTGAACGTTGTTAAAGGGAATCCTGTTCAAAGAGACCAGGCAGATGTGAAGTGGGACACCGATGCCACTGTAGGAAGAGGTGGAGCGCTGAAATTCCATTTAAGGGAAGTCCCCATTCACACAAAGCATGCCATGGGACATTTTTAAGTGTCTCTTCAATAAATATGGCCTCGTTTGAGTCATGATTGGAGAGAAGTGGTACAGTAAATAACACGCAGGGTTTTCAGAGCGCTGCCGCAGGGCTCATCACACAGCAAGCTGTGTGCAACCCCCCTTACCTTCAGCTGACAGGAGGGAGGTGGATCTAACATGTCTGGAAATGAAATCCATGCTTTAAAGAGTCTGTGTTTGTTCAGACTGGAGCCTGGCAGTGCAAAGCCATCTCCCCATGCCAACCTTTGATGTCAAGATAATGTAGAAGATAATGTTAAGTTAATTATTTCTGGATCCTCAGGTCAATGGTGAAGGTTTCCCTGGCAGATAGGGATGCTGCTGGGACAAATACTGTACATCCCTGAGCTCCCTCTGGAGTAGGACTTTGGTGTCACAGATTGTACCAATTCACAGTGAAACATAAACTCACAAAAGAAGCTCATGATTGTTCTGATGCTTGAAGTTAAGCATGTGCTTAGAAACATAGTAATATTTATTTAATTTGTAAAGCTGGATTTCTGGAAGAGGGAAAGATATCAAGGAGAAGGATGGACTGCTCTGACACCATCCAGTGTGGCAGGACATGCTAAGGGTGAGGGGCAGATGGAGCCCTAGAGAATGCAGCTTGATCCCGTAAGAGCAGGAGGTGCAGTGTGTCTTGTTTTGGGTCAAAATCAGGATGTCTTACTTCAGTTTAAATTTATGACTTTCCTATGGGATATTAAAGAGAATGGAAAGTGAAGAAGCATCTATAAAAATGAACAGCATTAAAATCTCCAAAAATCAGAAGAGAAATAAAAGGAATGAGGAGAAAGCCTTCCACTCTCTCCATCACATAAATGATGTTCTTATTCTAGTAATGGTGACAGGAGGTGGTCAGGTGGCATTATTTATCTGAATGGTCTGCATCTCCATGTGTGCTCAGATAAAGTTCAAAATGACCTTTAAAAAAATCCATTTTTAAAGATTTTTTTTACTTCAGAAAGGTCCAACTTTAGTCGCTTAAATTTAATTTTGTTCTTGAGGGAATCAGCTGCGGGGAGGGAAGGCAGCGCCAGAGATACTCACAGTAAACTAATAGCAGGTAAAATGTCATTTTAAAAGAGTGAGTGGAAAGCATTTGCCATCGCAGAGACGTAATTAATGAATGCTTTTCCCCTAATTCCTTTCCTCAGGTTTGATTTCTGATGTCTTTTCTGACTCCCACTGCCTCTGTTTATGTTAACATGAACTGATTAGCTGGCTCACTGGTTAGACTGAACCCAGGGTCACAACACAGGGACTCTAGTGGCCAGCTGCACACACAGGCACAGGCATGGGGACACAAGTGTCTGCAGCTCTAGGAGCACACAGCTCACAGGACAACCCCCACTGCTCCTTGGTAAGCACAGACTGTGCTTTTTTCCCCCTGTAAATCTCCAGCAGAAGGATAAATTGAGTGCAAGCACTTTCACAGCTGTACCCTGTAAGGAACAGCAGTGACATGTTGTACATGGCCAGGGACTTCATCACTTCTTAAGAAGCAGTTGCACTCCTTAGTTCCTACACTACAGAAATCTGTCTTCAGGTTAGCAGTGATGCCAGGCCAAGGAGAGATTGCTGGGAAATTCCTGTCAGGACTGACTGGATGAGGCATTCTGGCACTGGCCTGTTACACAGGAGTGAAGCCACCTGTCTGATTCTGAGATGGCCTTTGCTTTTATGGAAATTTGATTTTGAGCTCCTTTTAGTGTGTACTGTTCTTACGTAGAAAATAAAAGTTGTGCCAATTTTCCTCAGTAAGAATTTCAAAATGCACCATTGCAGCAGCTGGTAAGCAAGGAAAGGAGTGGCCAAATGTGTTTTACAATCAGCAGAAAATACAAGTGCCATTTCGGTCATTGGAGTGAACAGTAAAATCCTCTGCACTTATTGTTGTCCACAAAAAAACATTCTCTCTTCATCACATATTTCCTTTTGCTGCCTGGAAGGTCCTGTTTGGATGCTGGGGACAGCTCAACACCTTCATGCTGTGAGTTTGAGGTCCACAACACATGGAACACATTCTTCCTGTCTGAGAATTCCTAAAGTCAAGCAAAGAGCTGTTGCAGATCTGCCCAGGACACTTAACCTTCTTGCACTTAAAGTGTCCACCTGCCTCTTGAAATGAAGCTGGATTTAGCTGTGCTGATAGCATTGGTTTGGCTTGTCCTTTGGTCTCTGACAAGCTAATTCACACCACTTCATCTTCCCTGGACATCCCAGCCCTCTCCTGGGCTTGTTTAGAAGCAGAAAAGAGGCTGGGCTGGGAATAGACAGTCCAGAGTGCCCATGTGTAAAACAAGCATGGACTGGCCAATATGGGAAGGGCATGCAAGGCTGGCTGGGTCTGTTAATGCCCTGGGATGGAGGGATAAGCAGCTCCTTGTGGACTGGGCACTCTGTGGTGCATTGGCTGGATTTTTGCACATGATCCCTTTGTGCCTGGATCTCACTGCAGGGTGCTGCCAGGGCTTGACTGTGTTGGCAAGGCAGCAGCCTGGCCCCCCGCTCCCACCCTGGTGTGTCCCACAGATAATGTCCAACAGGAGATCCAATTAGAAGCTTGACTGGCTAACCAGAAACAGCAGCTGGAAGCTGAAGTTGGTGTGCCTGCTGTGGATAAAATAGAAAACTCTACCTTCAAATCCATCTATTGGAAATTACTGTGTCTCGGTTCTTTATTGCTAAGGAATAGCCTATCTGCTTCCAGTTCTCTGATGCAATGACTCATTCACAGGAGTTCAGTAACTCTTTGTTTTTTCTCTTCCTGCCACCAAACACAGTAGATCTCCCTCCAACAGCAGGTTGTGCTGGAGCTAATTCTCTGCTGAGCCATTATTATAGAAAACAAAAAGTTCAAATATAATCCTGTTGGTCTCTCCCTGCAGGAAGAGCTTGGGCCTCGATGTACTGCTGTTGCTTTCCTGGGAACATCTGCAAGCTCAACTTTTTTTTGGTATTAGGTAGCTGAGAGTCTGGGCTGTCTGGATGACCCCAGGCAGATAGTCAAAGATGACTTTAAAGGCTGGATAATGTATTTCACAACAGTATAATCCTGGAGTAGCCTGAGGGTTTAGAGTTGTTTTGTACTGTTTTTGATGTAGGGCTTATTTTAAGTTTTATGAAGAGATGTTGCTTTCTTAACTACCACTGCAGTGGCTTAGGAGCTGGCCTGCTTAGGACCCACTTGCTTTAGGTTCTCTGCATAAAACCCAGTATTTTTGCAGGGCTGTGTTCAGACATGTGCTTGACATGCACTGCCACTGCCACATGGAAAAAGATCTTTATCTTTCAATGTCAGATTTATGTATCTGTGCAAACACATGTTTGTACATGCAGAGAAGGAACTTTATGTTCTCACATCTCTGTACAGAGATGTGCAGAAACAAACTCATACATGCAGTTCAGTTGAGGCCTCTTCATAATATTTGTTCATGTAGTAGTTTTGCATGTATTATTGTCTGTATCCTGACTCTCCTTAGATCCCTGACAAGTGTTGGTTTCACCTTTGCCCCAGAATGCATGAACTAGTGATGAAATCTAGAGAAAAAAAATGGGACCACAATGTAATAGAACATTGTAGGAGTCCATTTGGAGCTATTTTCCTCACCCTTTCCTCCCAACCCCTTCTAGACTAGTCATAAAAGGTGCTCCTGCTGTTTTTCTCCTCCAACATCTTTCCTTACAAACTTTAATAAGTAATCAGGTGCGATCAATTCCAGCTACTACTCTCCTGCTTCTCCACTTGCTCTTCTAGTGAAGAGCGATTGTGTAAAAAAGACCTCCTGGGGATCCTGCATTGATTTATTCTCAGCTGATCTGAAACTTCAGCCATTTTCCTTCTAACATTGTCCCTGGCAGAGCCTGTTCTGGGAAAAGAAGGATGCTCTGAATGCAACCTCTGGTGTGTGATCTGGATCTGAAGCCTCAGACAGTCCCTCTGGTGCCAAGAGTGCAGCAGGGCAGACGTGGCTCAGCTTCAGGCAGGGAAATGAGAGAGGGGCTCAAAGAGGACATTTAAACATTACCCTTTTTTACATCTATTTGGAAGCCACTAGTAAAAAGTTACCATGTGTTTTCCTGACATGAGGGCTCAAAAGGGAAGTGATATGAAATAAGGAGGAAGTTAGGAAAGTGAAGCTCTCTTTCACTCTTCTTCAGCACTGGAGTTTCACCAGTGCAGTATGAGAGACAGAGCACAAAGGGTATCAAATAGCCATCTAACCCAGATCCCTGGTGTTGATCAGTAATGGGGGATGGTGGTGGAGTCTGGAAAAAGGAAATAAGAAAGAGAGATGCAAATGGATTGAATGGTCTCTGCTGCAGCTCCTCCGCAGCAGCTGGCAAACTGCAGTTCAAGGGACAGTCTTGAAACCCAGCTATGTTCTACTGAAGGAATTTTGCAAACAAGCTGGTTTTACTGCCCCAGGGTGAAGATGGACCTCGACATAGAGATCTCAGGGCAGAAGCCCACACAGCCCTAGAGGCTCCAGAGCAGCAGTTCCGACTTTGGTCTTCCTGGAGCTGCAAGCACAGATGCAAATAATCTGCTGTTAAGTCTGCCAGCCACTCAGACAGAATTAGCCCAGCTGCACCATCCTTGTTCTCTCCACATTTAGAGAAATGAAACTCAGGGGCTGTATATCTATGCTCATGGTGCCAATGTTGACCTTCTTTCTTACTGAGAAAGAGGGAAGAAGGCAGGGTTTGGATGCAATTAGAAAGCACCAGAACTCTGGCAACTCTGACAGCAGTGACAACTCTCCCCCTGCCAAATCAGAGGGGTTTGGGTTAAAGCCTTGACATCAGGGCTCTGTAAGACATGCATGAAGATATGTAAGGTTAACAGAAAGTTAAAGCCCCAGATATCAGAATGACTGTGTTTTCAGCACATCTGTTTTTTCAGTTTGTATTAAGTGCTATGGCAGCCTTTGATACAGGAGTCACCTTACAGCCTGCCTGTAGCTGTAACCAACAGAGGTTGGCTGCTTCTCTTTACTTCCTCTTCCCTTTTGTGCTCAGCCCATTGCATCACTGGAGCAGGATGAGGATAGGGAAATCCTTTGACCCCAGTGTGCACCCTTTGTTCGTCTGGGAGAATAAAATCTGCTTCTCCCCCCAAGCAATTATAAGTGATAACTATTTTGCTATTCAAGGACTGTGATTTCAACACTCGAGGGGTTAATGCACTGGGGAGGCAGCTGAGGCTTTCCTGCTGGTGCTGTATCAAACAGCACAGTTTCCAGGAAGATGAATATCCGTAACCAAGTAGCACAGCAGAGCCCAAAGCCTGTTCAAAAGAATTCTTTTTGATGATCTGGTTTTATTACTTTCAATGAACTGAAGTCTCCAAGGTACCAGTGAATAAGGGATGCTGTAAAGCCGCATCTTGTATACATGTTTCAAGCTGTGTCTGCTGGTGCTGAAAAGGATGAAAGAGAAACTGCTTAGCAATGACCCAAGGGCCCAAACCCAGCTCAAGTTTCCATGGGGCATTTGCTGAGATAAAAAGAAGATCTTAACCATTTGCACTGGGACATGACAACTGGGACACAGCCTACATCATTTGCTGGCCCCACTGGGAAAACTAATCCATTTCCAGGACAGAGCATGTGGCATGTGTTATATGTTTCATAAAAGCTCTTTGCCAGCTGGAAATGAAAAATATGAAATGTCAGATCAGGAGCAGGTAGATGTGAATTATGGGGCTCTGTGCTATCTGGAAAATCTAGGGAATTTATTGTGAGACACTGCAATGGTCAGAAGCCCTCTAGGGAAATGCAGCGCTTAACTTCACCAGTCTTGTTTTGTCTGTACAGAATATGTGGACTTGAGTATAGAACACAGCTTGGACCATGAGTACATGGACCCAGCTGGGAATGTGGTTCAACATAACCCCCCCTAGACATGTGAAGGGAGGCAAAAATGAGTGAAGCTTGATCAGAATCAGCAGAAGGAGCATCCAGCCATGGTTTCTTCTTTGAGCATCGTCTTGTCATTTCTGTGACCAAGGAGAAGTTTTATAGCTGTAGGCTGGAACTCAACTTCTAAATGGACAGATTCTGAACCATGCAGAGTCATGGAGTGTTTGGAAGTACTCTTATCAGTAAAGGAGGTCAGCTAGTGCCCATTCTTCCTAAGTCCTGCATACACCATTATAACAATATTAGCCCATGCACTGCCTCTCAGTGCTTTGCTTTGGAATTCAAATCATGTGTGTGTTTTATAAAAGGCTCTCTAGTGTGAGCCTCAAAAATACATATGCACACTCCAATGGTGTGGGTTTTCTCCTTCCTGCCTGTTTCACAAATTACTCATTGTAAAATGATAAATGAATGGGGCTGTGTATCCCTCTCTGTAGTTTACAGTTTTTATAGTGTTTTGCCACCATATGTTATAAGTTCATGAAGCAGTTGTAGTGTGTAACAAGTTTTTCTGTTTGTGTATTTAGTTATTTGCTAATTCTTACAGCTGTATATAGATGTATGGATGTATGTAGTATATATAGATATTTGCCTGGTGGACTGAAGCTTAGGAGAAAAGATCAGCTGCATCTGGAGAGCACTTGAGGAGCAGAAAACAAGAAGGATAAAAGTATTGCCTTGATATCTGGTGAGAAGTGAGGAGATTGAATAGACAGTCAGTTCGCAGGGAAAATTCACATTTCATGATCTGCAACATTTCGGGGCAATTTCTGCTAAAGTCAGCTGTATTGTACAGTCAAGGAAATACAGAATGTAAAATTGTGTTATGAAAAGCCTGGGGAATCTTCATGTGATCTGCAGCTTGCAGACAGAGAACAGAAGTGGTGAGCCAAGGAATGAGGAAGAACAGAGCTTTGAATAAACTTCTGGGATTGCTGATAGGCATTGTTATAGGATCCTGTAGGAATGGAGGTTGGGGGAAGGAGCTAAAAGAAGTGTCTGAGGAGGAGAGCATCTGGATTCCCATGTATGAATGTGAAATCTTCTTTTAATCAAGATGCAGTGCAATAATCTTCCCTAAAACCTCCCATATAACTCAGTGAACTTCTGTGTGGTGCAATCAGAGGAGGAACAAATCCAGCTGGTCCTTCAGGAGGGTTTATGCTTGGAAGGGACTATTTGTAAACTGGGCTTTCTTCTTGCCAATTATTCTGTTCCTATTCGTGCTCTCGTGTGACTTCCCAGCAGGTACTGTTTGCCTAGGCCTATCTGTTTGATTCATCAGTTGTGAATAGGGAATTATATTCATTGAGTACCCAGACAGGTTGATTAAATTTTCCCATGTTTCCTGGTGGGAAATCAAGCTGGTATTTTAGTGAAAATCCCCAGACATTAAGACAACTTGCAGACAGAAGGAGCACATATAACTGTCTATACACCTATATCTGTGTGAGGGTGCAATGTTTGCACATGCAGAAACACATGCATAAGTGTATATATGTGTGATCATGTGTATTTACTGTGTGCCTGGCCAGTTTCAGTATCTTTCTTAGCAATTCCACTTGCATTCCCATGTGTCTCACTTTTTAATGGAGTTGGACAGGATGTGTTTGCACTTTATTTAAGAAACACTGTAAAAACAAAGGGATCTTTATCATCACTAACCATGGTAGCTGCAAATTAAATATCTGAGCTCTTGGAAGCTCATTCATCATAAATACCTTTAATGTCTCTAGGAGGGGACTTAAGGAATCTTTGTTAGTTCTCCTGAGGGAGACTATTAGAAGGACATATATAGTGTAACTGAATAACATCTATAATGATGATCTGGTACTCCTAGTAAAAATAGTTCCTAGTTTTTGGATGTTTTATTTTACTTATATATTTTTCCCATTTAGAAAACAGTTTTAAGACTGGACTCATGCCATAACTTCCAAATTTAGAAATGCAGGAGGGAATCAGGGAAACTACACAGGAAAGGGTCAAACAGTATGGGAGATATGGGTTGTCATAAAATAACAACAATAATTTTCCATGTCCTTTCTCTGGCCTCACCAGATGAAACATGGGGCCCTTTTGTCTGGTAGAAATTACAATGTAGCTGATGATTCAGTGTAAAAACACTAGCTTAATTAGTAGTTCCATTAAGCCAATTTTCTAATAGTTCAGAGTGAAGAAAAATTCTTTGCTCTCCTAGAAGGGTAAATTGTGATGAGTATTTTCCCATCAGGCTGTTTTATTTACCTACTGATGTAACATTCTGTGTTCTGGAATAAAGCTAAACCTGAACTCTGGATCCAATCCTACTGAATTTTGGCAGATGGAAGATTTATACACTGTCTTGGAGTACAAACTTGCTTCCTCATTGTGCTGATGAGCTGTAGAGGCCTCTCTGTAGGTCTCATACAAACCATGTTTCAGCAGAATTGTGTGGTCCCCAGCCCTTGATATAGCATCAGACTTGCCAGGTACTCAGCCTCTCCTGGAAGTCTGACCACTTCATGAGGTTCCTGAGCAAGGCTTTGAGGGCTTGCTTTACCTTCTGCTTTTGAAATCGAGAAATGCAGAATTTCTTATTTGCCTGCATAAGGATTGAATTGAGGAGAACATTCCCAGTAAGCTGCAGACATACAAGTTGTGGATATTGACTTTATCAGGACGATGCAAGTCTATATAAACTGCACCCAACTCAGAGCAAAACTTTTATCTTCACAGGGGCTGAGGTTTACATGCTGTTCTGCAGCATGGTGTTAGGAAATGGACAGCAACAGTTGGGAATTTTTAAAAAGAAACATGCAGGACGGCTTTAGCCATCTGGAGAAGCAACCTTGATATTGCGCAAATGCTTTGCAAGGTTTTTTTGGTAGGCAGTTGGGGAAGATATAGAGGAACTCAAGCTCCTAAAGTTAACATAGCAGCTCATTGGCTTGCACTTTACCCCAAATGAAAGCAAATCACTTGTTTGCTCTAGAAAGGGTCACCATCTCCCAGATATTTTTGTTCAGAGATGTTAACCACCAGCAGTGATACAGCACCCAGTCTGTCCCAGGGGAAGCTGGTGCTGAGGTCCAGGGTAAGTGTGTGCGTGTGAGTGCTGGAAGAGGGGAGAGAGGAGGGAACTCACTCTTAAAGAAGCTTAGAGAAAAAGGACATTAAAAAAAAATTTACTTTCTCCATCTTCTCTCTGTGATCAATTGAGAAAGATTAAACAATTCATTGAATCACTGCCAATCCAATGAAGCATTTACCAGCACAGCCCCAAAGAGATCCTCAGAACAACAGTGGAGATTCGTCAGCTCAGATAGGACTTGAAAGGTTCAGGGCTATGCTGAAAAGTGGTTTCGAAGGCAAGATCTGAATTGTGCTTTTCCTTGAGGAGTGATGACATGCACACCTTGTCCTTCATCACTTGTTAAATGAGTGTTTGCAGAGCTGCAGGGTTTCACAACTGCCTTCTGCTTGGGATGTAATCTGATGGGGAGACCTGGGGGGCCACGGTTGTTCTGTGGTTGGTGAGATAATAGCTATGATGTTGGTCTGTATTGTGGTGTACAGCAGAGACGGATCTGGAACCAGCCCCACTGGTGGTTGTGTTGGGTCTCTGGGCTGTGCTAATGAATTTAGCAAGACAGAATCTGTTTATGCAGGTATCTCTAGGCTTATTTGGCTTCGTGGGGCCGTCTCACCAGCCTGCTTGGCTCTGTCTCCATTTATTCACTGAAGGTAAGCAGAACTTTGCCCTCACCCATCTGCTCCAAAGGTATTCACATTGCCTGTCTCTAAACAGACTTTCCTCTAATCCACACATCACGTGGCACTGCTCCTTCTCATTGTTTTGTGCCCCATTTTGCTTCAGTCAGATCTGGATTTCAAGACAAAATCTTGGGAGCAAGAACAAAATAGAAATGGACATTACTTGTGAGCAGATTTTAGATCTACAGGCACCAATTGTAACTAATCTAGTCTAAGGTCCTCTTTGAGCCATAGAATTTCATTCAGTAATTCCTGAAGAATTCCTTTGATTGCTTTGATGTTATTTGACTTCCCCTTTGGCAAGTCATGATCTCCTGTAAGGTTAGATCTCACAATTACCTGCACTCCCACTGTTAAGTATAGAATAGTCCTGACTCCCATTGAGTCTGTTGAAATCAGCTTTGGGCAAGATCAAGCCACGAGTCAATTCTGCCTCCTCCCCTCCTCCTCCCCTGCACATCCAGTTTTGTTGCTTGTTACCTTGTCAAGTCCTGCCTTTGAGAGGCCCTGGGTCCTGCATTTGTGCTGCTGTCTCCCCACTTCCAACCCCTCCGAGGTGAGCCTGTGTTAAGATAGCTCTGATCTGTACCACAAAATGCCTCATGCCAAGGACACCAAATGCCATCGTCAGACAAGATGAAGCTGACATTGGTAGTACATGCAAATTCAGCCAGAGACCCACATCCCAAACTGCCATGTAAATCCACATGTTGACATCTGCAGGCACACACCCTTGGTTCAGGATTTTAACAGTGTCAGAGGAGGTGGCTGCCAGGCATCGACTTCTGAATCTGATTTACAAGGAAAATTTGCACTGCAGTGGCATAACCTTTTCACTGCCTTTGCTCTGAGCAGAAAAATGAATTGTTTCAGACAACTCAGGACATGTTTCCAGGACCACAAGTGATAAACTGAGACACAAGTGGCCATCAGCAGAACCACACTTTCTGCCCATGCAGCTGCTCTTAAACCCTCCCCAGCGGCAAGAGAAAATGGTGTTGCTTCAGCTCTTGGGTTTGTGTAGTCAACAGAAAGAATCAGGCTGGGCCAGAGGAGTGATGTGGGACTTAGGAAGTCCTGGTTTCTCATCAGCCTGCTGATTCCATGTGTGGCTATGGGCATTTTCACCTCGATAGCCAAACTACTGCAAAACACGTGGACTTTGGGTCTGGTAGGGCATGGGCATCGGGGAGGTTTATTGTGCTCTTCCCATCCACTGCACACAGGCATGGTCAGGGTCTGGTTACATCTACCCCTGGGTCCATGAGTCCATGGAAGGTTTCTCAAGCCTCCTGCCTCCTTCTCTGTGCCAGGGTAGAGGAGCTCCTATCCTAATAAAGATTAGAAAAGGCAAACAGCCTCACACTGTACCAGGCAGCATCAGTGGGCTCAGACCTTCTTCCTGCCCCTGGAGAGATCTGTGCTATTTATCTTGTTCTGAATCTCTGTCTTAATATCTGCAGCTTCTTGTTTCAAATGATTAGTGATCTGATGACTGGCATTAACAGTGATTAACAGAAACTCTGCAGAGAAAGAAGCACTGCCTGTGTATATACCATCGGAACTGGGGCTGTCAGTAAGTAGACTCAAGAGAGATTTATTCTGCATCACTCCCAGCCCTAAAAGAATGTTGCTAAACTCTATCCCAGCTTTATGAAGCCTCTTATGGCACCCCACTGCTAGATTCAACAAACCATTTTGCATATATTTACTGTCTTCCTAGCCCATAAAAGCTGGCTTTCCTTTATTAACTACGGTTTACTGCCACTCTCAGCAGAAGCAAATAATGGAAATGAAACTGTACTCATTCTGAAGACCCCAGTATGCTTCCAGATGTTGTTCACATTGGCAGTGTCTTGTCAAACTGTAATTGCATGTATTGTGATTATAAAATGGTTAATAAACACGAGTCTGACAGATATTATCACTTCCTCCACCCTATATTACCACTGCAATGCATGACTGCTTTGGAGGCTCTTATTGTTTCCATATCCCTGACTTATCTAAAGCCTCTGTGCCAGTAAGTGCTGAGCACCCAACAGTGGTCCTCTCCTCCCTGCAGGAGCTAAGAATGCCTGGAGGAAAAACTGGGAACACTTCTTAGGAGTATGGCTAGAGTAGAGGAGAAGGAGGGAGCGTCAGAGCAGGCATGTCATGCCAAAGCCATGACTGTCACTGTGGCTGGTCACATTGCTCTCTTCACCTTGGGCTGTTGCAGGCTGGGCTGCAATGAACTTCCCTTGAGTTAAACTTGTCACACTAAAGGTATTTTCAGACTTTACCTCTCCACAGATCCAGACGTTAATTCAGATCATAATAATGTGCTCAACATCATGGGTAACTGGCTATAGAAAGAATGTCAGGAAGATGATCTGCTTAATCCTTTGCTGGCCACTTGACCTCATACATCCTCGTATTATTAATTGGGGGTGGTAGATCAGAGATGCAAACATTTGTGACTGCACCTTTCCATAGCAGCCAAAATTACTTTGGATGGCTGAGAGTCAGGATGCAATTCTGAAGACTTGCAAGTGGCACCTCTCACCCAGCCTACTGGAGGAACCTCATGAAAAATCATGTCTGGGAGGTAGAACAGAGCCAGCCTACACAGAGTCTCATACAAGCTAAAATTGCCTCACTGAGCTCTTCCATCACAGAGCAGAGTGAGGATTCAGTTCAGTCTCCTGTGCTGAATAAAACAATATTCACCTCCACCCAATATTGTTGTGATGGGTCATGGGAGGTGGCTTTCAGTTCTGCCATAGTCCCAGAGAACTACTAAGGAGTTTTCTGTTTCCTCAAGCAGCCTTCTAAACTTGGTGAAGTTTGCTGGTTGATCTTTTTCCAAACAGCCTTGAGGGCACAAATGTGGGTCATGTCTGTCCCTTTGGTTGGAAGTGTATTTTTCTCTGCTTGAAAGCACAGCACACAGTTGTTGGCAGCACTCTGAGTAAATCCAGCTGCACTGTTTAGCAGTTTAATTATAATCTCTGTGCCTATGGCACCTTCCATCCAAGAATCACAGAGCTCTTTACAAGCATTAATTCTTTTTCAAAGGTAATCTGGTGAAGTAGCTAAGAATCCTGTCCATTTTCTGAATATGTGTGGGGAGAGGGAGATGGAAAAGGACGTGAAGACTCAGGGGGATAAAAGGTACCAGATTCATCCATTCACATGATCATTTATGACTCCAAATGTAGAGGTGTAATTTTTTAGCTAGATTGCACACCCCAGTGCAGGTGTAGGCTTGATAGGGATCCCCCACCTCACTATGCTCCACCACTGCAATTTTTGGCCAAGTTGAGGATCCAGTTGTGTGGGCATTTTCACACATGAAACTGCGCTATTGCAAAAATCATGATCCAGACAGCCTGACAGTTATCAAAAGCTGTTAGCAGAGCTGGGACCAGAACTTGTGTATCTCACCTCTTACCAGCCTGTCTTTGCACCTCTCCTTCCTGTTCTGAGTGAAGGCTCCTGAGGGCCATCCTGCCGTGGTGTTGCGTGACTTGTCTTGGTGCCAGTGGCTCTAATGCATATTTGAAACTAGTTTGGCACCTCAGAGGAGAAAATCAAAGCAGATCTTTGCACTGCATCTACTGTACCATGTGTATAGTCAGTCTGATGATGCGTTCTGACAGCATAATCTTATTAAAGTTCATTCCTGACAAACGATATAGATATGAGTATAGGGGGGAAATCACATGGTGTTAGCAGTGACAAGGTAACCTTTATCAGGGTACAGTCCCTATATTAATTGCTGGAAAATTCCTGCTTTAGAGAGGTTTGTTGGACTCACAATTGGCTCTGCCTCCACTTGCTTTTGTTCCAGTTTAACTTCAACATTATGATTAATTTGCTCTCCTTGCCTTCCCTTGAGGCCATTGCCTCTGTCAGTCCACAAAGCATTTCTCAGCAATATTTCAGGAGAAGCTTATAGGCTTGATAAACCTTTCTAGTTCTGGATTCCAAAATCTGGGCCTGTTTCCTCTCCTTCTGTGCTCTTGGCCTCAAGAAACAAAATGGGTTTTATGATTTAGTGTCTGAATTCTCTGCTGAGGCAAGAATGATGCAATCACTACCATTTGTTTGTGGTAGCATCGTTTGTACAAACACATCCCTGATGATTCATAGGCAATTGCAGTTGGTAGGTACCAGGATGTATGCACTGAATGGGTTTTTAGTAATGTATTCACTAGAAATTAAGCTGAAACTTAGCAGCTCATTTTCCAGATGCCACTGATGCAACTGTCAGACAGGAACAACTCCCAGTGCCTGCTTGCCTGAGCCAGAATTGAACTGGAGATTTGCAAGTAAAAAGCTTTGGCTTACAATTTCAATCACCAGTAGAAATTTTTTTGGCATTCAGCTTTACCAAAAGTCCTGAAAATCTGCTATCCCTAAATCAGGTCACCTTAACTTTTCTCACATTGCACACCCATAAGCAGAGCCACTGGAAACCACCAGCAGGTTGGGGAAATTTTTATTTTTGTTTCCATCTATGAAACTCTTGAGGATGCCATGTCTCCTGCTTTTATGAATACAGTGGTCCTAACGGAGAGCCTGTCCTCTGAAGCACCTTACAGGCACTTGATGGGAAAAAAATCTATGCCCTGAACAGCACAAAGCCCAGAGCACACTTGCACAGTCTCAAGGTTAGAGGGGAAAGCACAGAGAGATAAAAGGTAAAGACTTCTAAACCAGCCATCTGCATTTAGGAGCCAGTGCCCAAACTGAGGAGTGTGTCCCACTGAAAATCAGAGACATTCGAGCTGTCCTGATGGTTTGATGAATTTGCTTGAAGTCGCCCAGGGCATATGGAGCAGAGGTAGGAGCCAAGTCCAGAACTCAGAATTTCTTGGCCAAAACCTAAACCACTCTCTTTCTGATCCACAACATCCTTATCCCCAAAAGCTCAGATGGAGAGGACTTGATAAATGTGCTCAGGCAGCATAGCTTCTTTTTTCCTTTCTTATTTTTTTCCTGTCTGCAGAGAAGATAATATTAATTATTATTCTGGAAAGCAATAAATAAATAAATAGATGGAAATTCAGAGGAAAAAAATCTGTAAATAGGAAACTGATGATTTATGGAGCACCACCTGAGGAAAATTCTCCATCTCTTTTATGCTTGGCTATTTCAGTGCTGCATTCTCAGGCTGGGAGAATGAATCCTAATATGCAGATGAGGCTGTGATAATGATTTTGTGCTGCCTGAATTACAGAATCATATTTTTGATGCAGATGTATTTAAGACATCTAAGCAGGGCTCTGAGTTCCCTGCATAATTTGATGAGTAATAAGTAAGACACAGGTATGCCATGCAAGCAGCAAAATGTTAAAAGGTTATAGAAGTGTATTACATCCAGTCATGTGAGAGAGCAAATTAACAGCACTGTTCTTCCAAAGAGACATGGGCTGTAGAGGCAAGATCATCAAGTTGATCTCATGGGAAGAGTTTAAAAAAAAAAAAAAAAAAAAAGACGCTTGTTTTATGGACTTGGACTTGCCAGCTCTGGCTGGTGGGCTGCAGGGACTCAGCTGTTCTTCCAGCTGAGTTAGAGTTTACTTTCAATTTTTTTAATCTATATGTTTATTTAAATAACTTGAGAAAAATGTGTTTATTCATGCAGTGGCATTTCCTGTGCTACTTTGAGATATCAGTAAAAGAGTCTTGGCACAAAAATCAGTCACTTTGGAATATTCTCCCATTAGTTTGCTCTGTCGGTAAAATGGGAAGCATAACTCTCCAGCATACAATTCCTACTGACATCCGATCAAAACATCTGACCTAACATTTTAGTACTGACACCCAAATTACAGGGCATTTTCTGAATAGCTAACAATTCCTTTTTTTTTTTTTTCCTTTCTTTCCCTTTCTCTACCTCTTTCCCTCCCCCCCCCGCTCCTTTTTTTTTCCTTTAATGCAATGTGTGACTGTTCCTTGTCAGGCTGGAGCACGTTCCCATCCCGCTAAGTGTCAGCGTGCTGCTATCGGCTCACAGCAAATTGTGCTTTCCCTGGGCTCTGGCTGATGGGATGAATGGCAGCCCAGAGATAGTCCTGTCCTTCACAAAGCAGAAAGGCCCAGAGTTCCCACAATTGCTTTTCCCTGAAAGCCCATTATGGTAGCAGGTCAAGGGAGTCAGAGAGTTGCAGGGGAGAAAGAATTAAGAATAGTGGTCTGGAAAACTTGGCAATATCCTTGTTGTAATCAGATGGAAGCAGAAGAGTAAGGGCATAACAAAAAATCACCCAGAAAAAAACTCTTCCTCTCTCTCCAAAGCATTTGTGTCACCTGAACCTAATGGGGTTTTGCAAGGCTGAAGTTCAAGGCTTTAAGCTGAGGATGAAGGCACAGCTTCATCTCCTCTGGCTATCATGGACAGAAAGGTGATGTTCAGTGGCAGCCCTTGCATCCATATGTGCTTGTCACTGAAGAGAAACCCAAACTGTACTAATAATGGGACCTAGACCTGGATTTCACACAGCCTGCTGTATTAAAGCATATTAAAGGTGGGTGGTAATTGCATTACATGCTGCATTACACAGAGCCGTTGGTGAAATCTGAACACAGCCCCAAGTTTTCCTTCCAGATGTCTGTCTTGGCTGATGCACTGAGAGAGGGAGACAAGTGGCATTTTGGATGGGTCTCCTATCACCTGCCCCACTGAACAGGGGAAAGCCATGAGTCTCTGCTTCAGGAACTGCCTGGGCACCTGTTTCACCCTCAGTGTTCCCGGGTCAGGATGGGGCAGAGCTGCACATCATTACCCTGTTACTTACAGGGAATATGTCAGGACTGTCTGTGTCCAGTGGCTGCTCCCAGCTGCTCCTTTGCTGCTCTGGGTACCTCAGCCCAGCCCTGGGCTCTGCCCCTGCCCCAGCCTTGTGTGGAGGAAATGGGAGCACTGCTACAGCAGCAAAGAGCACTACCTGAGAGCACCACTGACCATTGCTCCAGAGAGTGCCTGACCTCTGTTAAACCCTGCCAAGGAGGCTACAAGGCTTTCCTGAAGACCTCTGAAGCAATAAGCACTTTTTTTGCCCTCCTGCCACCTCAAACAGCAACAACAGCTGTTACCAAGCCAACAGTAAAGCAAACGAAGCTCTTGTGCTGCGTCTGGGAAGTGCTGCTAATGATATTCACTTGCTACAGTTCAGAGGTGCTGGCAGGGAGATCATGGAGCAGTCAGGTACCCAGACTTGGGAACACTGGATGTTTATGCAGGGGTGAGTTTCTCCTGTCTATTCACAAATTCATTGCCTGCATGCAGTAGAGGTTTTAGGAGCAGAGCCTAAAGGTAATCACAAAGTAAGAAAGGAGAGGCACTTTCCAGGGGCCCCATCCAGCTCCATCTCCGTTGCCATGCGTGGGAGTTGCACCGGGCTCTGAGCAAACAGACGGCTTCTCCTCACTGCCTAGGCTGGCAGCATATGGCTTTCCAAATGTGTTTGGTTTAAAGGTTTGAGCTGGTATCCAGCTTCTAACTTCCAACAGGTTCCCATCACAGTGTTTCATCTGCCTGCCAGAGTGACGGGCCAAACGCAGTTCCTGTGTACTCTGAATAGGTGTTCCTGTAGCAGGAGCAATATTGTGAAGCTGGGCCCAGAGTTACCCGTATCTCCCAGAACTTACATGCTGTCATAGAAATATGGTGGGATTTCAGCCCTGCTGGGTTCCAGATTTGCTTCAGTGAATCAGTCTTTGTTCTGCTGCTCTTGGGAACCAAGTATTGCCAAGACACAGGCTGTAACTGTCCAGAAAAGGAGGTTATTACGTACCTCTGTTAAGGGGGCTGTTAGGAAGTTTGGGGTTTTTTTGCTGATTTTTGGTAATACCTCCAGCCTTCTCAATGCAAACAACTGGCAATAAAATAGAGCTAAGAAGATGCTTTTCCAATGGCAGTCATATTCCTTACTTTTCCCTCATTTTACTGTTTTTGTCCTTTTATGCTATGGTGTCTTTGGAGCACAGACATCTCTGCATTCACCCTATAGACTAACATTAATTCTTTCAATTCCTTTCTTATCCCAAGCAGAGATCTTCCACTCACAAGCATTAAGGTAGCATTTGTAATACTACCTTAGTAAATGTTTCTGCAGCAAACTTCTGTCTGCTAAAGGGCTCTTCTGTCCAGGGCAGAAAGGCAGAGCAGGGAGCTAATGACCAGAAGTAGGAGCCAGATAAATTCAAAGGAGACTTAAGGAAATAAGGTTTGCATTTTAAGCAGTGAAGCTGATTAGGCTCTAGACCAAAGAAGGTGGTAGATTCCTTATATTCACCTGGCCTTGAAGTGAGCCTGGAAGCACTTTCTGGAATATCTGTTTCAGCAGACACAAGTTGTTACACTCGCACAGGGACATTGGGTAACATATAATGGCCTGAAATAAACAGGAGGTCGTCTGAGCTGTGCTAATGGCCTTTTCTGGCCCTAAGCTCCATGACTCAGTGAATAGTACGCATATAAAAATATACTCTCTAAAGCAAGCTACTTAAATATGTGCCTGACTCTAAGTGTGGAAGTATTCCAGCTCTCTTCTGGGGAACTTGCCTACTAAATCAAGACTCATGTCCTGCAGGCTTGATCTGATACACCTTGAAGTCAGCAGGGATCTTATCCCTGACCACTTCAGGCTGCAGATCAGGCTGTCAGAAAGACACAAATAGGTTAGTACAACTCCTGAAAATGTGTTTCATGCTGAAAGCACTTTGCACTTGTACGTGCTCTGTCTGATGAAGGATCTCAAAGCGTTTTGCAAACATTAATTCGCTACTTAATTAAACTTAAAACACAAAGCAGATGAGCTTTGTGTCTTTCTTCAAGCACCATTTATCAAAGGAACAGGTTGCTCTTGTCATGCTGATAACAGCGAGCAACTTTTCCCGCTTGCATTGTGTTTCTAAATCCAGTTTAAGTTGTTTTCCTTCAATATGAATAATTTTTGAGCCATTTTTGAAAGAAAAATGCAATCCAAGCACACTTACTTATTTTGTTGGTGATGCTGGAAATTAGAGTACAAATGCTTTATCTGCATTACAAATACTATTACAAAGTGCTGTGGCGCTTTAATCTACCTTCTAGATTTTTTTTTATTATTATTCATGCTTGAAGTGCTTCATCTTAATGCTCACAGTAGTTACCACAGGTACATACAGCAGCACCAACCTCACTAGAGGGTTTTCTCTGTTTTGTTTTCTTTTTCCTGATGCTCTTATTATTTGGATGACATTAAAGTATAAACAAGCCAACAGATGTGCCCACAACCTGGTAGCTCTCTTGGTGGAAGGAAATACTTGATCACAGGAAGAGGGGTTTTGTGTGTGTGTTAATATTGGGATAATGTCCTGAGTGCTACTTGACGATGGTGTTATCAGAAAGTAGATTGGAAAATGTTGCCTAAAAATCACATGGGAGACAGTACATAGCTGCAGGGAAAGACCTGATGGTGCTGGATTTATATTTGGGTTGGCTTGACTAATGTTCCAGTCCCTATTCTGAAGCACAGTTATGCCTGTCTCCCTCTGGCTGTTAAAGGCTAAAGGATGATGGATCTGAGGCTGCAGCATGAGGGGAATTATTGGAGCTTCAGTTCCTTCAAAATGCACCATCTGTTTAGCAGCCACAGCGACTCTAAGACAGTAGTCCTCTCATATCCAAGGCTGAACCCTTATTTTTGGTATTTGGTCCTTTCTACAAACAGAGGGAAACCTGACAGGTGTGGTATGTTTTTACCTAAGGACAGTGATTCTCTATGAAGAATAACATCCTGTGTGGATGTCCCATCTCCTCTGCTCATTGCTTGTGAAAACTCAGTGTGGGCTCAACCTGAAACCTGGCGCTCTCAGGGACAGAGCTGCTGGAGAAGTGACCACACCACCTGGGACAAAGCAGAGTGTTTTTCCTGTGTTTCTGCATTTTGGGGACAAAAGGTCACCTGCTGTAAAGCAGTGGTTTCATTCAAGCAGCAGCAGTTACCACACTTTACAGTAGGTGAGTGTCCACAGCAACCAATTTTATTCCTTGATTGCTCAGAAGGGGCTCAATTGTTTCATGGATCATTTGATAGTTAGGGTGAATCATAATTTACAAATATTCCTATCAAAATCCCCCAAGCCAGCTTAATTTATCTGATTTCCCTCTCCTCCTCTTTTTAAAGCAAAATCTCATCAATCAAGCTATTATGAGGAAATGTTAGTACTTTAAGTGCATTTGCTATGTATGGACAGAGTCTGCACACACATCCAAGCACATAAAAATTTGATAATCCACATTTCAAACAGAGATATCAAAAAGCATAATTTAATACGTTCTCATTGAAAAAATAATGAACTGCACATTCCTTAGTGCTGTATATTCAACAATCCTGATTACTGAAGCTATTTACATTAGAAAGATGATTTGCACAACCTGAAGGGTTAGAAGATGGTGATGCAAATGGGCTGTTTTTGCATTGCATTTCAGTTTCCTGTGAAGGCCAAATCTTCTGATTCCTGGAAACCTGATGCACCAACCTCCAGGGCCACCACTGAACTACAGATCTAACCATGGAAATGGTTCATCATAATTTCTCCGAAGATGGAGAATGATTGAATTGAGCTATTGTACTGGAAAATACCTGGCAGAACCAAAGCCTCTGGGATTTCTTGACTGGTTGTGCTTATATATGGTTGCTGGAGTCCACAAGCCTGGCAGATTTTTTCTCCATGTTTTCACACCTGTGGAAGGAGGGGTCAAGTTGTGGTAGTTTGGTGAACACTATAAATTTCAGACGGGTTTGTGGATAGACATCCTGTGGAGGCGGAATTGTGAGTGCTTGTGTGGGACAACCCACAGCAGGGCTTTGCCTTTGGTATGTGTTTTGGGACAGATAAGAGCAAAGAGAGATGGAGTTATTTCATAACCTGTGTACTAGGCTGATCTGCTCCATCACTGAGATGTTGAGCTGTGGGAATGGAGTGTTTAATCTGTATTTGTGACTCTCCCATCTTGACTCTGTTCATGGGTAAACACAGGAAGGTAGTAGTACTTTCACATTAGAGTTTGGTGGACAATCACTTCCTAGCAGGAGGGCGTGAACCTCTGAGGGAATGTGCTGAAATTTATGCAAATGTATGCAAATGTACACAAATTTGCAATCTACTTTCCCCCCACCTTCTTTTGCAGAGGATATTAGCAGGTATGCAAAGATCTAAAATTATCCAATTGAGAGGAATGCTGTAAAAGTCAGGAGGGGCAGGTACTGGAAAGTTTGGAGATTGAATAGATGTGGATGTTTACTGAACTCTCTCCTCCCATCCATCCCTAATAAAGAGATTAATCATTCCTCCCTCCTACTGCAGGAAAACCTAAAATCATAAACACCTAATTGTGCTGGGGGCAGTGAATTCACATGAAAGCTGTTGGTCTGTTGCTGACTTGGAAGGAGTTGCCAAACCTAAAGACAGAGTTCCTTTCACTCGCTTTTTTTTCCCCTGTAATTTGGAAATTCAGTGACAGAAGGATGATTTTCAAGCTAACTACTATTTGGATTGCTGAAACACAGACATCCAGAATTTGACATTTTGAACAAAACAATACTCGATCCAGACAAGTAATACAGCAACTATGTGATTGAAGTGTTGGGTTTTTCTTCCTCCTGTAAGAGATAGTTTTCCCCTCTTCTCTCAACAGCAAACCAGAATGTTCTGCATCCTCATAATTACCCAGTGGTGGATTGGGTGATTCCATATATGTTTTGGGAATAAGATGTCTTCGTTTCTTCATGCCGTGTAAAAAAAATAAAACCCCTAACAATCCAATGTGCAGTTATTGATGAAAATAAACATTTGCGGAAGTGGGGTTTGGGTCTGAGCTGAGCAAACCTCTACTTAAACCTTGAATGCATCCAGGTCTGGCTATTGGTGAGCCAGGGAGCACTTTGTATTTATGGTTCTGCATCTCCATCATGTTGCTTTCACTGTGTGTGCCCGAACAGCTCTGGGCATCTGGAACTGGATTAAAGGTGAGTGATTCTCTGCTGCACTTTGCATTTGCTTAGGTGATTCTCCAGCTTTTGCCCAAACTATTCAGCTCCCCACAGTTTTCTGAGCACAACTGGCAATCTCATGGGCACAAATATCCTTAGAATCACGGGATCGTTTCGGTTGCAAGAGACCTCGAAGATCATCCTGTCCAAGGATGTCCTCGCACTGCCGAGTCCACCAGGCTGAGCCACGGGGTGATCCCGGACTCACATCACTGCTGGGCTCTGCAGTGCCGGGCAAACACACGGGCGGGAGAGCAGCAGGTTAAAAGGAATCAGCCACATGGGGACACAAAACCTCCGATTCCACGCCAGATTTGGCTGAAGCTCCGGGAGGCTCAGAGAGCCATTTGCCTTTTAAGTCGAACGGTGGCTCCTCTTCCTCCTCCCGGCTTGAAGGATCGCCACTTTGCAGCTCCCGAGAGGAGAGGAATGCTCTGGGAGGGGCTGAACCCACCCCAGTGGCAGCCCTTGCAGTCTGCTGTGGCTGAGCCCGGGGACAGGTGACCACAGGGTGTCACTCGCACCCCGCCAGCGGAGCATCCGCGGCGGGGAAAGGGCGTGCGAGAGGCTCCGAGTTCCGCTCCGGAACTAGAAAATAGAAACCTTCTCGGGGAAGCGCCATCCATTTGCACATCTCTTTTGATAGCCAGGATGCAGCCGAAGTTTCCGATCTTCCCGGTCCTTCTCTTCCCAGAGAAAGTCTCCCAGGGAATTGAATTATCATGGTCCAGTGCAAACACAAGCTGGTCTAGAGAGGGACCTAGTGTGGGAGTATGAAGGAGAGGGGGATAAAATAGAGATTTACAATAACCTGCACTATTAATGTTTGCCTATTTCAAACTGTCTTTAGGGGTTTTTTTCCAAATTTATTTTAATGGGATTTATTTTTCTTATACTCACAGGATTTTTCTCTTTTGGACCAGGTTCTTGGAACATTTGGTTTTAAGAACAATTCTTATTAAGATCTATCTAGCAGTCTATCTGTCACAGACATTTTCTGCATATACAACAGCACTGACAAGTGTCTAAGATTTTCCAGGCTAGGAAGCCTTCCATTTGGAGTTGGCAGCTTGGGGTATGTGAGCCAGGTGGCCTCAGGGAAGCTGATTCAGCACGTGGCTTCTGCCACTGCCTGCAGGCCTTGGCCAGCAGCAGGATTTGTGTCCTGCTGAGGCAACAACGATTTCCAACGAGCTTTGCTTCTTGACCTGGGAAAAGGGATTGGGCAAGGAATGGAGGCACTGAGCTTTCCCTTTCTTGATGCTTTTGCTGCATGAATCACATCTTGTCTGCCTCAGGCATAATCCCTCCTGCTGGGTCTGTAATTTGCCCATTTGTGTCAATTTACAGGTTAAAAAGAAGGGTCTCTATCCTGCTGCTGATGGGTCTCCAGACAGCTTGGGTAGAACTTTCCACCTGGATATTCACGGTGTTTGAGGATATGGGTAAAGGACATTATCTTCTTGGTATGCAGCTCACCATGCTTCATTGTAAGAGTGCTTGGCCTAGTTACCTCTTGTTCCCCCTTTTCTCCTGTGAGAAGACCCTTCTTTTTGTCTGGAAAGACTCAGCATGACCCGCTGAAAAGGAAAAAGGGAGGTGGAGAGAACTCTTCTCCCTCCCTCCCTTAGCTGGCTCATCTGCAAATTTGCAGTGAATTTCTTTTCCTGGTCTTATGCAAATCCCTGTTGGGGGAAAAAATGTAGATTTGAAGAAAAATAAAGTATCTGTTCTTTTAAAATAATAGCTGTCCAGCAATTCAAAGATATTCAAAGATACAACCTTTTAATTAATCTTTTTGTAGGTTCCTCTGCACAACCCTTCATGAATGCACAGACAAGAAGCTGAGTCTGTGCAAAACACTGAAGTGACACAAATATTTCATTGGTACACTGCACAACCCACAGCTCTAACACCATGATCTGTTGGCTACTTTGGCATCTCAGGAATAGAGCAGTGGAAGCCAACAGATGCACTGACCTTGTATGAGCCTGTTCTGTGCCATGCCTCCTTCAGCTGCTCTGGGTGATTTGTCACTAAGGACAGAGGTGCCATTTAGTTTTGTTTGCTTGGAGAGAGTCCCATGTGTGCACCCAGCACTGAGATATCTTCAACCTTGGGAGCAAGGAGTCCTGTCCTCGGTGACTCTGTGCCTTTTCCCCTTTTGTCTCTAGGTACTCCTGACCCATCAGAGTTGGAGATCTGTCTGGAGCATGTGGAGTCATTCCACATCACTAGGCTAGCCTGGAAATGAGAGTTGGCAGTGGCTGTTATCTATTACCACTCGACAGAGGGTTGGCTTCCTGTCAGATTTGTCTCTAGAGTCTTCTTCCACAGGCATGTGTGTCCCTGTTGCAAAATTCTCCATCCCAAATGACTTCAACTGTGCCTTCCCCGCAGGAACTGAATTAGCCCTAGAGACTCACTCATCCATCAAAAGCTGGAACCAAGTCATGCTAGGAAAACAGCAGGATGAGGAAATTGTGCTTTCTAAGTCCCACTTGTTTTATGGATAGGTCAAGACCTCCAATCACCAGGGTCATCAATCCAATTAGAGAGCGTACTTAAGAAAACCCTGTGAATGCTCATTATCAGCAAGTGCTGCAATGTGTGCCACAGGAGAAGAGCAACAACACAGACACAGGGGCAGCCCAGTGATGCTGACCTGCTCAAAGGACTTTTGCATGGGCATGATTTCTATGGCTGCCCCTGCAGCTTCCCAGCCATTGTCAGTAAACCAGAGGAAGGTGAAATTTGTGAGTTTAATTGTTCCTGCAGTTAACACAGAGGAAATGGGAGCCGTGGGCTGCTGCAAGGCTATTTCTTTTTGGTGAGATTCATTTCAGTGAACTTCACCTGGTCACTGAAACTCCAGACATTCTTCTAAAATGTATGAGTTTCTCACTTCTCCACTGGCCTGAGATCGATTTTCAGCTCTCACTGAAGCTGGTTGCTCCTTCAGCACAGATGACTTTGTGGACATCCTGCTGATCTCCATCCTAGACTGAGGGGCTCCAACTTCACGTTGGCTGACACCACCAATCTAGAAGTGTCCACTGAGTCATTCAGATTTCCAGCCCAACCACCCTGGCTGTCCTGCAGCACGGTTTGCCTCAGCTGCATAACTGCATCCCAAGTGGGCACCTGCTTTTGAAAGACTTCATCTCCCCTTGATATTTCCAAACATGATGCTTTGCCCTGCTAAGCAAACAGCTAGAAACCAAAATGGAAACAAGGGAAAATATGACACCCTCTGTTAATAAATGCAAAGCGAAGGAAAACAATTTTGCCAACTAGGCAACTCAAATTAGACTTCTCTCTCAGAGGAATATGGTCGATTTGTAGCTCTTATTACAGTGTAATGCTATTTCCCTAAAAGTTTGTGTGTGCATTTTAATGAATTCATAAAACCCGGACTGTAAAAGCCCCATGGGGGAAACCTGGCAGCTCTTTAATTCAGCATTAAAGCTCAACTGATGTCAATTGAATTGATTTCTGCACATAGAAATTGCATTCATTGAATGAAAACTTTAGCCCTTGCCATTCCCCCTTTTAGAGCTCACTGTAACACAATTGGCTCCTTGAGTCAGGTTCAATTACATGTTGAAAGTTTATAATCTGGTGGGCTGAATGGAAGCTGTGAAATCAAGAGAGAAAACCCAGCAAACCTGATTAAACCTTATACCACGGCCATCCTGGGGCAGTGAATGCTCGCTGGAGCACAGGGGCCCAGCTCTTCTCAGAGTAAGCAATGATTGCAGCTCAGGACTTTATTCTGGTAACAACCACAGCAACCTCAGTGTCTCTAACAGGAGTTCAGAGCTCTGACCTAATTTTAAATTTCTCCTCTTTTTAGCCTCATGAGAGACTTGAATCAAAACAGGAATTGTGCAGGGAAGGGAAAGATTTAGTGGTTTCTCTGGGTTTGGATTCTCTTCTGGTGTCAGACACATCTGTGTTAAAGTATGACCTTATTTGCAGTTGTGTTTCATATGAATTTTACATCCCTCGATTTTTGCTATTAGCCTGGGGAAACTCCAGAAATTCCCCAAATTTTGACCTAAACAGAGTCAAAGCCAGGAAAGTTTTACTTGTTGGCAAGTTTTAGTTATTTCCACAAACTCCAGTCTGCAGGAGGAGTTGCTGACTCCTGCAGGTATTTCAGCAGATGCAATCTGCAACAGATCCCATATTTTGGATTTTATTTCTAGAATTGCTCCCAGTTCTCCTATGAACATAGTACAAATCTGATGAAAGCAGTCTTCGTTTGCACTGTTCTATTGAGGGTCAGATTAATGTTAGCTGTTCTCTTTGCTTTTCCAGTGTTTTGAGTACTTCTAATGCTTTTTCACTGCTCCCAGAGCCAAAAGCATATGAAGAAAAAAATTGCTGATCTTCCCACTATTAAAAACCAATCAAATGGGCTTTTTCTGTGTTTCAGCCTTCAGTAGAGGATGGACTTGTTCAAATCATTTGCTTATCCAGAGCCAGCATCACCGTTATTTCTATGGAACAGAGCCACCTTCTAAAATCCCTTTCAGTTTGTTTGGGTCATATGCAAAGAATTTTTCCCTAGTAACAACAGTGAGTGTTGGTATGGTGTATTCCAGCCAGCTGCAGGTTTACTGCAGCCACAGATCCTCACACACCCATCTGAGACAAGTGTTATAATCCTGTTTTATGGATGGAGAGAGTGAGCAATAGAGATGTTCAGCAGCTTGGGACAATCTGGCTGACTTTCTGACTGCCAGCCCTGAGCTGTGGTCTCCACCTCAGTTCCTCCATGGGGTGTGTGAGACATTCTTGAGCCCCAGAGTCTAAAGTTTTGGATGGAACTGCTTTCCTTATTCTGACATCTCAACCTGCTATTTAAACCTATGTTCCCACTGGCAGCCCCTTACCACAGGGCTGCCTGTGGTCACTGTAACAATGTCAGACTAGAGAAATTCAACCCTTTAGTGAAAGAAAACTGCAGGTCTCTGCTATTACTTGGTCTACAGATCTAAAGGAAAAACCTCATCCCCTTCATGGCTGCTGAGGGTAGGTCAAGGACAAGGTGCTCCACTACACCTGGGTTACAAAGACCTTTTGAGTGGCACTTGCACTTTGTGGTGCACAGGGAAGGCCTTTGGGGTATTGGGCTAGGTGCCAAATGGCCAGGTGGTCACAGGGCAAGCTCAAAACACCCAGCACAGAGGGAATCTACATTGGTCCTGGGCACGGATGGATCTTTTTCCATCATTCATGAGCTGTTCTCTTATTTGCAGTCCACAAGGTCTTTTCAAATCCTTCTTTGGAAAAAAAATCCCCTAAGCCTGTCTTGTTTAGCGATGCCATAAGAACTGAGCTAATTGCAAGGGAACATGCAATTTTATTAGAGCATTTCAGTATACACTGTGTCTTTCACAGTGGGACAGAGACTGTCAAACACATGGAAGGTGCCCAAGAAATGGTCACAGATGATAATTAGCATAAATGATACAGAACCAAAAAACCCGAGACTCTAGGAGCTTTGAAAAGCAACCAATAATTTTGGGCACAGCATCACAAATGGGCATAATAACCCAGAGTCCTGAGCAGCCTCTCTGGAAACAGAACAGATTAATACAGCAGAAAACTTTCCTTGAAGTTCCATTTCTGATTTCCTTTTCTTATTTTTAGCTTCCTCGGTCTAGTGCCATGTCCTACAGACTCACCAAGCAGCACTTACAGGATTTTCCCTGCCTATTATTAACTTTTTCAGTGGATGCTTTCTTGCTCCATGAAAACCATAGACCCTGGTAGATCTCTACAGGCTTGGATAAGTAAGCAGAGTATTGGGGGTGGTGGTTATCCAAGCACACAGAGGGTTCGTGTCTCTCTTGCCATAAGTTTAAGTGGGAGCACACATTGAAAATCAATGTCCCTGAATCCCTCTGACCTTGTTTTCCCAAAAAGACACAACTGCCCGTACATGTTTTTGGGGATAAAAAGGAGCAGCAAAGCAAACAAAGAGTATAATGTTCAACTTCAAAATGAATTCCCATTTTCCTAACCAAATGCTGGGGAGAAATCACCCTCAACATAGCCCATGTGCTTATCATTTTACAGCCACAACATACTTTGCTTTGTTGGCTTTGCCAAGCAGCATGGCTGAGATGCAAATTGTGGGAAAGAAAGGAACAGCAGAAGGACTTTTTTCCCTTCTCCCTTCATTCAAATTTTTTTTGCTGTATCATCAACTTCAGGCATCCAGCAAAAATAGCCGTGAAATATGGAAATGCCTTGTTCATAGCACAGCAATTTTTAAAGGCTTCTGCTGTGCAAATGCAGCTGAGATAGGCTTCTATAGTCTCTTGTCATCTTCCACTGTAGCAGCGCTTCCTCGCTATTTCACTGAATAAGCAGATACAACGGGAAACTATTCACCAAACTAAAACAACATCAAAAGCCCATTAAAGTTCAGATTTAAACTCTCCAAAAAGCATGGAAATTCTCAGCAAAATAACAGGCACCTAGAATCTCTTTGCAGCTAGCCATCACCCTTAACATTATCCAACTGTGCCTGCATATTGGATGGCTGGCACTTGGCTGCAAGCTTTTTCAGTGCTAGTGGGTTTAAACCATACTCTTCATAGCCTTTTCTGTGCTGCTCCTTCTCAAACACTGCCCTGTTCCCCCTTTCTTTTCCTACTACATGGACAGAGCAGGAGGCTCAGACCATTCTTTTTCAAGAGCACAGGTCTCCTCAGTTTGCAGTGTCAGAAGGGGCTCTGTGCAGGCAGCATCAGCTCCCCTCTCTGGTATTGCTCTGCCCTGTGCAGATCAAGGATGGGACCCTTCTTTGCAACCCATTTACTGCTTGCTCTGTCAACTTAGTGCTAGTTCTAGTGGGGACTATGCTGGGACCAAGCCTTCACTGTATAATCTCTCCCCCTCATCCCAACTCTGCTTTGCTGAGACTCTTATTCATCACTTCAAAGTGCCTTTTGTCCCTTCAAGCTGAAGGAGTGACTATGGAAAGCACATGCATCTGCAGGCAAATTAATACCAGGGAAGTAAGGCGTGGCTATAAATTAATTAAACCTCATTAAGCCCCAAGTAGATGTGGCCATTCACAATTCAAGTGGCAATATCAGGTGACGGTAAAACAGCTGAAGACACTTTTAATGTTTAATGAGAAAAGCCAAATAGATAGTTAATGCAGCATTGTAATTTTCCTGGAGGAACTTTCTCTGCTGGTAGAATACTATAGCTGATTCTCTACATCTTTCCAGATTTGATGCTGCTCTTGCTCTGCCTCTGGAAGCATGCCTGATGCCCTCAACCAGCTTGGTGGCCTAAACTGGCACAAAAGCATTTCTTTGGATTTTTCTTTCTGGTGACTTGCTTTTCTTAACCAGTTCACTGAGTGTCTGCCCAAGGACAGGCTGGTGAACTTTGAAAGGGCAGGGCTGTGATGGGGTTTGCTGCCAAGAAGCAGCACCCTAATCTCCCCAGGCGGTCAGCTGGGCAGGGAGCAGGGCAGTTTTAGATCAGCCTCTTCCTAAAGAACTTTTCCTGGGGTCCTCCTGGAGCCTAATGGGGCTCTGGGCACTTTACAGATTCTACCAAGGCACTTAACCAACTCAAATCATAAAATAATATACCTTCAAACTTGAACTAAAAATCAAGAAACTGTATTACCAAAGCTAACATGTTATTTATCATTGTAGACTACCAAATGCAACTGCCAAATCAAAGTCAAATCAGAAAGTGAATCTCAGTATGAGACTGGAGCTATATTAGGCAAATTATCAACTATGCTGCAGAAATAGCCTGTCCTTATAAACCCCTGAAAGAATCTGAGAAACTGCTTCTACATGGAGTTTAGAAATGGGAAACTGGACTTTATGCCTGGCTGTGTCCATTGATATTCCCCTGTCCCTTGCTAGGACTGAAAATACATGGGCCTTAAATCCAGGCAATTTTGAATCTGAACTAAGGACAGATAACAAAGACCAAATAAGCTTTATTTCCATCTGCTGTCCCAAAGCAGAAAGAAAGCTGTATTTTTGATTCTAGCAGGAATGCAAGAAAAGCTTGCATGATTTCAGGATCTCCCACTTGGAACAAGAAATAAGGAGCCTGGGAGGTAGTTAGCTGTGTCTCCATTCCTCTTGTGCATCCTCTGTGCTACAGTTTGACATCTCCAAATATCCTTGCTGTCTGCAGAGACAGCAGGCTATTTTGTGCTTCATTCACTGTAGGCTGTCAAAAAGGAGAAATCCCTGCCCTGCAGGCTCTGTCCTGGAGGATTTTATTTTGCAAATCCAGTATCTGTCTCCTCTCTGCAGATCTCCTGCAGGGTTCAGCGCCTTTCTCCCCTTGCTTTGCCTATCGCTGTTCACCTGCTGGCAGGGGATTTCTGGCTGCCTGTATCCCCATCTCACAAGGACAGAAGAGCCTCATGTACTCTGCTCTTTTAATGGGCCTGCATCTATCATCACTCATCCCTGCAGAAAATGTTTGGGAAGGGCATTAGTGTTTTCACAGCCTTTGTTGTACTGACCTGTCTCTGCAAAGCCTAGGAAAGGTGGAATGGGAAAGAGAAGGAAAAACTGCACTGAGGACATCCTGTCCCTCTGCCAGTGTTTTTCCTGTGAGAAATCCTGTGCTGCATGAGGAGTACACTGGTATTGTAAATCCTTATAAAAGCCTGATAAAAGAATCAACCTGTCACATAAATGAAAGTCTCCATATGCTAGATACGGAAATGCAATCTGAAATCCTTTAAAAGAGAAGCTGATAAATAGTATGAATTCAGAGTGTCAGCAGAGATAGGGCTCGGATCACCTTGTTCCCTTTAATCTGATCACCAGGAGAGAATCATAGTAGGGAAGGTCACAGGGCATTGGAGACATGCTGTCTCTGGGGTGAGAGGGCAGTGGTGACACAGGCATGCTGTCCTGCTGACTGCAGTGCTGGCTCCGTGTGGGCATTGGAAAACACCACAGTGCAAACACAGGATACATTTCATCTGCCTGAAATCAGCTTGCACGTGCCCAGTGACCTTTATAGTACAAGGAGACCCTTGTCACACGCCTGTGGCCACAGCACTTGCATGCAGTGTTTGATACATTACTGAGGGCTTGAACACGCAAAGGAAGGCTGGGACAGGAGAGCTGGAGCTGCACCTTTTCCACCTCATGCCACAGCTCTCAAGAAATGTTTTGGATCCCTTGCAATCAAGGTGTCTTATTTTGGAAGACAGGTGTCTGCTAGGAAAACAAAAACAGGAGCCTCCCTTGGGCTGGTGAATACAAAACCTCCTCCCTCCGAATTGTTATAATTCTGAAATTAAAGGGGTCTCAGGCAAAGATGTGAGGGTAGGAATAACAGTTCTAGTGTTAGACACTAGTGTGTCTAACAAGATAAACAAAAATAACAACTGTAACTATAGCATTAAATATAACTATTAACAACTAAGAACTAGGGAAAAACAGTCACAGTTTCCTCTGCCACTGTCACCTTCCCCGCTTTGGTACCATCACAAGCTAGCAGAGTGAGCAGCACTCCCAGGGAATGAGATGTATCCGGGGTCCAGCAGCGGTAACTGGAGCTGTAGAAATGTCCTGGCTGGGCACGGGGTGCAGAACACAGCGTGAGGAAACTCCGAGCAAAACTGAAGAAGCAGCGGGTGCAGGGCAATGGGGCAGGAGCTCCCGACAAGGTAGGGAGAGAACAGGTTCTGAAATCCTGGGGGACACACAAAGAGACAGTGGTGGGTCACTCCGAGCTGAGCTCCAGGTGAGGGATGGTGAGATCTCGTTGCAGTCAACTGAGCAGTCCTGGCAGCTCCCTCTGAGAGCAAAAGCTCCCTAGAGTGAAGTCCAGGTGCCACCCTGTCCCTAACTTAGCTGCTTCCTTTGTCTTTCCCAAGCACCCATGAATACTCCCAAGCACTCAGCAGCTTCCTAACAACTTCTGGGAAAAAATTCTGTGAGAAAGCAACCCAACCCCCAACATGAGAATAAAGTGGAATGCCTACTATTAAGATGTTTAGTGGACGGTGTCACAAAAGATGAGGCCTAATTTTCAACCTGTCTCTTGTCTAGCTCCCCTGACCTCTGCTGGGTCAGTGGTGACAGTCCCTGTGTCCTGCCTGTGGGAGCTCCCATCTCAGGGACCCAGCCACAGCCCCGGTTTGGTCCTGCCTGGAGAACGTTCAGGCAGCTCTGCTGCTGCAGCAGGAGGGGAAGCAAACGAGCACAGAAGGGGGGCCAAATTAAAACTATGCTCGGGATATGAATGAGTAAGAATCAAGGTATCTTAGCTTGGATAGAAAGCAAAGTGTTAAAAACGAGCCAGGAGAGCAGCTACTCTGAAAATACCTTTACTAAGGACAGCTTTGGGTGGGGAGGCCGAGGGGTCACACACACAGTCACTGCTCCCAGGAACAACGTGCAGGAGGAGGTGATCAGCTTTGACAGACAGCAGAACTGGGGCTTCCATCCTCACAGGACTACACAAGAGGATGCTTGTTGGTTTGTTGTCCAGGAGTGTTACTCTGGTCCGGTTCTTTCTAAGTTATTGTGACACCATCCAGACTGTAAATGTGTAACAGAAAAAGCAGTCCTGCTTCTCAACTGTCAAGATATGTCTTTTTTAGTCCTCTATTTCCATGTTGGCTCGTTGTTCTTAGGGGTTTTTATTTTCCAGTAGTACTTGTTGTCCCCCCATTTGCATATGGTCCTGTGTGCAGTTCTGTGTGCCATTTTTGGGGAGCAGTGGAGGCAATACCTGATGCAAAGGGAGTACAGGTACAAGGTAAGGAAAAACAACTAGGGGCATTGACAATTTAATAAGAACTTTTAACAACCAGATAACAAGTAAACCTTAACAATGATAACAGTGACCAGCTTGGCTAAACAAACACTGTGTGTATGTTTATTTACCACACAAAGGACTTGAGAACAAACTTTTATTGTGAGAGACATAACTCTTAGTAGTTGATTTCTTTTAGAGTTTATTATATGCAATGTTCAAGGGCCATTATGGCTAAATGTTTCAGCAGAATTTAGTTTTGCTTTTAATACCTTTTGTGTTTGGACCCCTCAGGAGTCCTTTCTCCCTTGGCTGATGTGCCTCATGAGTTCTGCCAGCTCCCCTTCTGCTTCTCTGTCATTTTTGTATGTGTCATTTTGAAACTCAGTTTCCCCTTGTTCTTCCTGCCTTTCTCCTTATTGTTGTGGTCCTTCTGCCTTCCCCAGGACATTCTGGTACCAGCACCACATTGCCCAAGCAAGTAATGGCATCAACCTGCAGGGCTGAAGGAGAACTTGTGTTGTTCTTCTCTGCTAACCCTGCTAATGCAGGGTTAGCTTTGCTTATGCTTTTCCTACAAACATCTGACAGAATTTAAAATTTTCCCACAACAGAGACTCAGCAGGAATTGAAGGTCACCTGCTCCAATGCTTAAACTCCTGCAGGTTTATGGAAATGGTGTCCAGTGGGCACAGCTACAAATGACTGGACATCTTCAGACAATGTCTTTTATCTTCTTCCCAGGCCCTGCATCTCCCTGATTTTATATTTTTGCTTCAGTAGAGGAGTTCCTCAGGACAGCAGCCCCATGTGACATTGGGAACAGCGTCACAGACTTTATGCCCTCATGTGTTCTGAGGAGGACAAAAATCCCATTGCCTGATGGATTTTGAAATTGTGCCAGATAGTGCAAATCCAGGAGATGTCAGAGTTCTCTGCAGTGGAAATTTAAAAAGTAATACCCTTTCAGGTAGTTCAAAGCAGTTCCCTTTTAACAAACAGAGACGTCATGCCTCAATTTTCCTTGATTTTGTGTCATATTTATAGCACATAATATAATGAAAAAAATAAATGGAAGGTAATTTCAAAATGAAAACCAAAAATGTTTCACTTTCAAAATGCTGAAACAGGGCATTTCATCCATTTCAGAACTATGCTTTAAATCTCTTTTTTTTTTCCCCAAGCTAAGAAATGCATTGAAAACAATCCTCATCTGCAAAACTTTTCAGTTTCAACAAATTGACATTTTTCACTGGAATTTTCTTTAAAAAGATCCAAGGATCTTAAACATTAATTTGTTGTTGGGCCTCAGAGCACTTCTGAGAGGTAGTTAAGTGTTATGATCCTCATTTTGCAGAAAGAGAATCTGACTCATAAAGAAACGTAAAATGCAATTGAGTTCCTACTTACTTCAGTGGAAGAATTGATGTGCCCAAGGTCAGAGAGAAAGTCAATAGTAGAGCTGGAGGAAAAAAAACCTGGAGTTTTGAAACCAGTGCCTTTTATGCACCCACCAGATTGCCCTCCCTTGCAGAGTAATCAAAACCCAAAGTCAGTAATGCCTGCTCTGCTAAAACCTATCCTTGAGCAGGAAGGCGAAGTAGGAACCACCCGAAACTAGGAAAGAACCTTCCTTCCCAGAGGTGTTTGGAGCCAGGATTCAGCTGCTGTGGGTTGGATCCCATTTGGCACCCAACTTCCACTGGAGGTGGACTGAGCCTTTGGAATTCTTGTGGTTTAACTTGTGGTTATTGGTTTCTGCACTAGACCAGTTTCTCTTCCCTGCTTATGCTTCAGGAAGAAAGAAAAGAACAAAGCTGTCACATTTTATTGCAAATTGAATAACTCCTTTCTGAATTAACTTTAAAATTTATAGAGCTAAAGTATAAGAATGTACCTGGAATTGAAAACCAATATATTAGTGTGCACAGCTGCTGCACACAAGCTTTTAAGATATCATCAGTCCCTACATGCTACTGTGCCTTACAGACACACCTGCTAAATCTCTTCCCACTCTGGATTGATGCACCTTGTGTGTGGTGACACATATCCACCCACCCTTCCTGTGCCTCCAGCTTTTCCTCCACAGGGACCCCACCCCTCAAACCCCCTAGTGCTGGTTTCCCTGTCAGCAGGTCACTGTGCTGGCTGCTTTCCCTGCCAAAGGAGAGAGATGGGCTCACAGATACCAGGGTCTGCAGAGGCAGTGCCAGGTAGGGCTTCAGGACTGAAGCAGAGGGAGGAAGGGATTTTGTTTGCCCTGCCTGTATGTGATTTTGTGTTTTCCTGACAGCCCTGCACCATCTCCTCTCCACACAGTGCTGTGCAGACAGCATTCAGGGGGCAGCTCAGCCCTGCTGCACATACCTGCTCCTGCTCTGAAACTGGTCACGGGTTGCCGCAGCAAAGACACGTTCTCTGCTCTCCCTCCCCCCACCCACATCATTTGGATTCATATAATCAAGCGTCTTGCAGCTGAAATTGCTCATAGAAAAATAATTTTAAATTGGTTCATTAATGCTCATTTGCACAGAATTCTTAAATATGATAAGAACATGAGAGCGAAAGAGAAAGGATCTGAGTGAGAGTAGGAGGATGTTGAAAGCAGCTTTCCTGTAATTGTAAAATCTTGTGTCTAAATATGTTTAGACAATGTGAAAAGTCAATTTAAGAAGCTAGGATACATAGAACCATAGCAAGGGAGGAGATATCTGAGAGAGTGGAGACATCCCATACTTAAGCTTTTGAGTTTTCCTGGATCATACAGGGTTCTGATTTGGTGCAAAACAGAAGTATCACCACAACAGTCAGAAGCTGCAGTTTGCAATTGGAGAAATGGGATGAGCATGATGCTTTTCATAAATAAACTCATCATTGACATCATCATCTCTGTTTGGCACAGGAAAGGGCAAAATAGCAGGTAGTCACGGCTCAAATTGTGCTGAATTACACAAGCTGATGATCTTTGTATCAGGTAAGGTCAGTAGATCTGTGCTATTGCATATCAGCAAAGGATCTGGCCCTGGAAATGCATCAGCAGAGAGGTGTTAACCACTGTGGCAGCTGAGAGACAAGCTGCTAGGCATGAGTCCATCCCATCCAGTTGTTCTCTTATTCTACATCAAAATTCACCAGCAATTCTGTGAGTGCAGAATATTATCCTTTGTGGAGGCTATATACTCCTTAGAAAGAATAAAACTGCTGAAACACATCTAATTGTCCAGTACCCTAACAAAGAGGTGCTCTGGCAATTACTTCCTGAGTTAGCCACTGATCAACTTACCCCGTGAAGCATGAGGATTGATAGCTCCTGTAATTTTATTTAATAAAGATCAATTTAAATAGTCTGCCTTAAAAACAAAAGGAAGGTTAATGAAGGTAGAGTCTTAAATTATATAGATCACAGCTCTGATTTTCATGCTAACAGAAAACAGATCAATGGAAACTGTGCAGTATAATTGGAAATGTAAGAAAACTGAAAACAGCCATACTGTGGAAAAGGTAATAAATACTGCTGGCAGAGTGGAACGGGGGCTATCAGAGGAGGCTAATACTGAACACAAAAAGATGAACAAAAGTCTGGCCGGGAAAGAGGCAGGAGAGGTCAGACTGCAATTCAATCAATGGGCAGCGTGGGCTCTTCTGTATTACTTTGCCAAGTCCTATCAGGAGCTGTAGTGCACCAGGGTCTAGATCAGACCTGATTCGCCATTCGAGTAGTGAACCTCTGAAAATAAGCGCACATACATCTTCCCAGAACATCAGTCAGGCTGAGGAACTCTCTCTCTCCCAGCACAATTGTGCTCCCAAGACCAAAAGCCCTAGCGCTGCAGCGGGGTCTGGGAGGAGAGGCAGCGATCACCCTCGGGGTGAGAATGCAGAGCAGCACCCTGGTGTGAGGCCTCGGGGTGAGGAGTTCACAGGGCTGTGCTCCCACCCGCAGCGAAGTGTGAGAGGTTGGGCGTGCAGTAGGCAGCACTGCAGGTCAATGTCCCTGCATGGTGAACTGCCCTGGCATTGAGGGGACACGCAGGTGTCAGGACGGTGCAGAGCTCACCAGCAGCTGCTGGGCTTTAGCACACCATGACCACCACAACGGCGCCTGCTTGTGGGGAAATATTCCTTCCTGCAGCTAATGAGCAGCTAATGAGCTGCCTCGTTAGCGTGTGCAGAGCCATTGATCTGACCTGCACACTTAGGCACAGGAACCACACGTGTGTTTGGTCCTGTGCTACATTTCTCCCTCTTCAAGGATAGTATAGTGTGAACCATCCTGCCCTGAAAAGCAGAGGAACAGTGCTGGCTAATTACTAATCAAATGAGCCTTCTGTCTGTCTGATAAACTGGGTAAAGCATATTTTTCTGGCTTGTGGAGAAATCTCATACTGAATTGGACTGTAATGTTCATTACAATTGGTCTTTGGAGAGCTTGGAGAACTCCTTTAAAGTCTCATCAAAGCAATCCACAATATAGAGATGATTGTCCCATCTTTGTATTAGCAGACACCTAAATAAATGCCTTCATAAAATGAGAAATTGTCTTTATCAAGGAGATCACTGGAGTGCCAGGTACTAGGGTGTTTCTAGCTTTTTTTGTGATGGAGAGATAAATCAGCATGGGCCAACTTCAAAAAGGTTAATGGCTTAGAAGAGCATAGCATGTGGTATGGCTATCTCCCTGGCCTCAAGGCAGGAAATAGCATGGGATTAAACCCTCCTATTAACATTTCATCATAGACAACCCACACCTGACTGTTTGAAAATCAAGCAGACTCTTAATGCTCAATCATGTATTTTCTGATCACAGCAATCAGTCATAGATCAAGTTTAGACACAGTATTTGGGTTTGTTCTAATTTTATCTGGAGTAGATGCTCAAGAGTTCCTGTGTTCCACACATACACCAACAGCCTCATTCTTTACTCTTTACCACTGAACCTCAGGGATGGGTTCCCACTGCAGATGGGTACCTACGTGAGGGGACTTTTTCTCAGTCTCTTTACTCTCTGACGTGTAATATGAAAAACTCAGTTATCCACAATCCTTGAGTATCTTTTGTGTGTTAGCCATCCACAATATCCCCCACTGCCCTTGCATGAGATGTGTATTTGAAATAAAATTCAGTGTATGCTAGTTACATCACTCTACTGCAGCTGCAGAAATACTTCTTCATCTTTTTACTGGTTATGGATGTTGATAAAGAATGCAGATGTTTCCAAAGTACTGAGACAAGCTCAAAACACAGCTGCCTTTGGAGCTTGACTTTGCCATCACTTGCTGTTCAAGGACTGTCCAGACTTCAGTTCTGGGATGTAAACTTCCTCAGAACATCCTGCTCTTTTATTTCAAGGAAAAAGAAATTCATATCTGAGGTAAGAAAGATTTTGTCTTTCTCCTCCCTGCTTGTTCTGGTTAAATCTCATTAAGTGCTTTTCTGCCTCTTGTTTTAATTTTAAAAGTCATAATCCCCCAAGTTGTATGCAAGCAGCCTAGAAATGCCTCCTCAGCCCGGCTGCTTTTACTGTCAGGGGAGAGAAATGAGCACCTGCGGAGTAGAGTCAACACCTAGAATTACAGAAAACTAGTGGAAAAGCCAGAAAATGGGGAAATTCTCTACTCCTTGCTTTAGTCAGTAACAAAGGGCTCTGCATTGTATCACTTTCACTTAGAATAGTCCTGTTCTTCTCTCTTGGCTGGTTTCCCACTGCTAGGCAGATGGGTAAGTTTTTCAGGAACATAAGCAGGCAACCACAGGACTTCGCTTTGTTCTACATGATTCAGCTAAAATATTATTTGTCTGTACCTAATCTTGACACAATTGCACTCCTTCAGTCAATAGAGAACACCTCAATAGAGCTCCTTTCTAAGAGAGTACCTAAGAAGGACAATATGGATATCCTTAAATAAAGAAATTAAATGCACATCAACAGGTACACACACGAACATATAGACATAGATAGAGATATAAATATTCCTGTAGATCTGTAGATGATAGATTATTCCACTTTTCCTGGCAGAACCATACAGTCTAAAAGATCTACTTGAGCTTGGTAGGCTCAACTCCTCTCAAGCCTGAATAAATCAATGGCAATAAGTACATTAAAGTGAAAAGAGTTATTCCAATGCTAAGCAGTGCAAGCCAACTTGTTCTAATACATCTCTGTCTGCTGTCCAGACATTATATCTTCTTATATGGCTGAATCCTAATATCTTTAATCCTTTCTGACCTCCAGCACTGCACACTTCAGCAGTGGGAAATTGGGTACAGGGAATTCAGGATTTGGGCTGCCAGCCGGAAGCATGTCCCACCCTCAGCCAGCATGTACCTCTGTTTACTCTGGCCTGCTACTGCCACTTGTGCCCTCTCAGAGCATCTGAAAAGGTTCCTATTATATCTACTCAGTGTTTATTCTTTCCCAATACCAGCAGATGGTCAAGTGTCACTCTCTAGCCCTCTCTTTTCTGCTTCTGTATGTTTCTGATTGTTGGCACAACTTCTCCAGAATATGTCTTGGAAACTTTCAGCATTTAACTTTCTCAGCCTGTCACCTGATTTTGTCCCTTCAGAGCCATAAAAGGAAATGATTGCTTGAGGGGCAGAGCTACATATATCATCCAGAGTATATCATGGTGAGGTGGATGTAGTGGAAAAAAATGTATGTGTGTGGAGGAGGGCTGTCTTTCAACACATCCATTTGCCAGGAAAAAAAATATGGCAGTTTGGCTTCTGAAAAAATAGGAGGAGGAGGAGGAGGAGGAGGAGGAGGAGGAGGAGGAGGAGGAGAAGCTAATTAGCTGTGTAAGTCAGCTCTGAAAAAGTAAATAGAGAAATAAAACAGTTAATGCTCAGATGCACTCTAAATCCCAAGGCTGCTTCCTTGCTCTTCCTTGTATGTGTTTAATAATGCACAAGTTCCTCACTTGCCGTGTTCTTGTGCTACACTCCAAAATCCAGGGGAGTCAGAGGACACAGTATCTCACCTGAGACCATGCAGTGGCCCTGGAAAACTCCACAAGAACTACCCTGAATCTTGTTAGAAAGCCCAGCAGAATAGAGAAACACCAAGCTTTCAAATTAGGGCATCTATGTCCCTCTCTAATCCACATGCCCCTCTCCGCACTGACAAATATTTGATTACCTAACTAATTTGTGGGGATAGTCCATGCTGAAATATGCTTTTCCATCACATTTCCCTCTATTAATAATCAGCTGGCCTGGGAGATCATCCGTTGTTTGCAATGCAGCGATAAGTGCATGTTCTGGACAAACAGCTTGTTAAGAAAGACTTTTAGGTCTGGCCTTGTTGCTAGGAAACTGGAAAAGCTACTGGAAAGCTGCTTGAATGTGGTGGAGTGTATTGCTGGCAATCAGTGTCACTTGCCCTCAGTGATAGCCTGCAGCCTGTAAAAATACTGAAACATAGTCCAATGCCATCACATTCATACAAGATGTTGGAGGGACATGCAGTTAATTAAGTGGCCCATGTCTGGAGCTCAGGATCCCAGTAAATACCATCATTTAAAAGTCACTGGAGGAATGTTTAAGATGAAATAGGTTATATGCATGGCTGGCCTGGCTCATTAAAAGCCAAAGCTGGCCAAGGTGTGACACTGCAGCAGGGTGGTAGAAATCTCTCATGCACTTTTGCAATACTGGCAGCAGCCCCTCAGTGTCACATCCTGGCTGGATTTGGTTCCTACTCAGGAAGTTATTTTGGCAGCTCTCCTCACCTGGAGTCACAGTATTCTCCACTTATACATCTCCAGGTCCTTCTCTACAGGGTGCATATACATCTTAATCTCCTTACTTCTATGCCTTCTTAAGCCAAATAAATCCTCAGAGTAATTCCAATTGTCAAGAGACACATTCTGCTGTGGCACTGGGAGTGTGAGAGAACATGGGGATGAAAACTTCGATATGCCTTGAGAGGGCATTGGGGGAAACTGTGAGCACATCAAGCAGCATCCCCAGCCACGAGTCCCCAGGACAGCCTGGAGGATGTGTACACCATGGATCCCACACCCCTGAGCCCAGCTCAGCCCTTGGGGAAGGAGCAGCTGCAGCAGGGGAGGCAAAGCCCTCGGCACCGTCTGAACCATCAGGTGTCGACTTGGGTTTTGTGCAAGAGCCCTTTTTGTGCTCTATGCCAGGCTGCTTCCCTGCAAAGTGAGCACAGGAACTTTCCATTGCAACTTTTCCACGTCTTTGGAAACCTTCCTCGCCCAGAATTTAGGTTATGGCTATTTTTTCTTGCCTTTCTTTAGTACCTCAAACTCTCCAGGACTTTTTCTTCACAGAAGCTGTCAGGTGGCTCTGAAGTTCTGCTCCTTTCTTTGCTATCCAAGAGAGAATTACAACTGAAAGTAAAAGCCCACAGTTTCCACATGGAGGATCAGCATTTTTTCAGACTAGTTACAGTGCCTCAGATTGTTAACCAATAACACTATTTTAGAGACTCAATGCTTTATGATGGGGACTGGCATGACCAAAGGATTTTTTTCCAATGCCAAGACCATAATTTGTGATTTAATTTGACAGTGATTTTTCAGCCATTCTTACTTTGGGGATCCTGACTACTCTTCAAACAGAGTTCTTTGGACTCTTCCTCCCCACCCCAAGACACATAAACTGCAGCTCAACATCCCAGAACTAAAGGGTCATTCCATAAAAGCCACCCAAAACTGATGACAACCTTTCTGAGGGTGGAAAACACACTGCATACATCAGCAGATAAAACTTCACATGTATTCTTCCCCCGCCTGCATGGGGTGAAGGCATTGCACCTATCCAGGCTGCCTCTGCTCCCTCTGTGGCTTCTGCCAGAAAATTTGGAGCTCAGTGGAGCTCCCCTCCCTTGAACGAAGTTAAGGTTTTATTGCTTATTCTGAGGAAATGAAAACAAAACACAGGTGCCACGCAGTAAAAGGAGATATGAGAAGGGAAAGTGGGATTCAAGGGTGCAATAAAAGTGTTTACAGTTGTGCTGTCTGCTCTTAGGACAGAACATCAACAAAGACATAGTGGCAGGAGAGACTAAAATGATACCAAACACCTGAAGTGATCCAGCATCACCCCTGAAGGGTCATCAGCTGTGGTTAAGTATGTAAAACATGATTTACATGGCATGTAAATCCACATTGTTTGTTTACTCAGAATCAAGCTCATGCAAATGTCATAGACCTCTCTGTCACCTTCCAAGCTTTGCCTAGAAAAACTCTCAAGGTCAAATTTATCCTTATAGGAGTTGTTGAATGAAAACTTGCATGAAGGGAAACTGCAGATGCCCTGAAGGACTTTGCTCATTTTTTTTGGGTGGTCCTGTAGAAAATTCATGTAAAAAGGTGTCTTCACTTCAGGGCATGAAGTGCCCCCTGTGCACAGCTCCTGCTCCCAAAGCTTTGTCATCTAAGAGGCCACTGCCTCCTTAACCCTGTGCTGATCCTGTGGAAGGACAATACCAAATATGTGATGTCATCAGAGGTCTCACCTCACCTGTATAAACACTCCACTTGAAACATACTCCTGACTGTGTTGTCCATGTGCCTGCTTCTGTTAAACATGGTATGTTTGAACTGAAATAAAACTGTCAGGATTCACTCTGCTCCCTTATCTCTGCCTTGTAGTGGCCAAGATTTCCCTTACCATGCAATCTGGGAACTCAGTGGTCATTAATAGACACTCACTGCAGTGCCCCTGAAGGGAGCTGAGGCAATACCAAGCCATTGCATGGATTGAGCACATAGGCACAGATCTGTCCCCTTCCCCAGGCACAGGCAGAAAGCTGTCTGAAGGCTGGTATTCAAAATACTTGAGCGTTATCTTCTTTCAGGGCTATTTTTAAAAGGTTGCAATCCTACAGGGATCTTGCACAGCCAGGAGGAGAAGGGTGGGAGCAGAGACCATGAAAGAGCCAAAAAAGATGATTCTCACCATGCAGTTTTCTGCTGGGAGCAATGGCTTTAGAATCTGTCCTCTTTCCACCTCCAAGACTCCAAACTGTGGAAAATCAAGGATTCTCTAGACAATAGGGACACTTGCCTGCCCTTGTAATTTTCCAGTTCCTTCTCACAGTCACTGCTGAGCAGGGGACAGCTGGTGGTCCCACAGCAGAGCTGGCCCCACCATGGCTCAAGTTTCCCCACACACCCTGTCCTGCTCAGCAGTTTTTCCATGAACTTATCTGTGCAGCTCTTCATGCTTTGTGCTGTGAAGATCAAAGATGAGGTGTCCAGAATAAAAACCTCACCGTTACCATGAGGCCTCTCTCAACATGCTGGGAATAGAAATGTGGCAATCAGACTTGGGGATGAAATCATATTGGACATGCTGGCTTAATCTCTAAAATATGAAATTGCATGGAAAGAATTACAGCTAAAAAGCATTTTACATTTTAGAAAGCTGCTCTGACCCATGCTGGATCAGGAACGAGAAGAAGAGGGGGGAAAAATAAAGCTTGTGGGGTACAAATGATTATAGCCAAATGGATTAGAAAAAAACCTATCATCAAATTAATAGTACTATGTACTCTTGTACTATGGAGCATGATTCTGTTTGAAAAAGAAAGGTCTGAGATGGCTCATTTCAATTCTCAGGATCAGATTATTTGCTATTTGCAAATATCTGGATGTTACTTGCAAATCCTCCCCAAAGCTTCATGTATTTTAGCCCAATTCATACATTCATTTCACGATCAGGTTTAGGTGGGATACACAGCAGGACTGAGTTGGCTGCTCTCCCAATACACGTTTATTTAGCCAGGCCACCAGGGAGCAGAAACAACAGGCCATGGATAGCCAGCTGCAAGAGATAAATTACAAGTGGAATAAATGAAGAAACATGCAATTTCCTTGTTGAAAAACATCTGCAATTCAATGAATATTTTCTAATGCACATCCAAGAACAGATTCTCACCCTCCCCTGCTCTGGGTTGCAAAGCAATACAAAAAGTTTGGGAAGTTCTGTGTTGTTTCCATGACACCATGAAGAGAAGACTGGTGTGATAAGGACAGTGATGTTGAATGATGCTGCACTTGGTGACACATCTTGAATTTATTTATTAATACAAAATCAGGGCAGATTGCTGTAACAATGTTTGAACTGCATCTTCACTATATGGCAAAATTTTCAAACCCAGAGATTAGAAAGGCCTTACACTCAGCAGCAGAACTTTGCTCACTTCATAGCTCAGTGTTGTGTCAAGCAGTAAAAATAAACAAATGTTTGTGCTTTTTGGCTTTCAGGGTCAGAGCTGGTTTTGGCTGTCACATCCAGAAAGATTTTTCCTGAAATACTTGTGAACTATGCAAACACCATCACATGGCAGGTTTTGGAATAAGGTCTCTTTGGTGCCTGCCCAGGAGGGCTGCATGGACCCTTTGGGCAGGAGGCCCCTGGGAGCAGCACAGGAGGGAGGGCTGGGATTTGTCTGTTTGGTTTCTCACTCTTTCCCAAATGCTGATTTCTGATTGCAGAGTGATTTTCCCAT
>CM031868.1:10113083-10360997 GCA_018697195.1 Certhia americana | reverse complement strand
GGAAACAGCCCCATTAAACTCCTGGCTGAGGGGAGGCTGTGTCAGAGACACTCAGCCAGGCTCAGCAGGAAGCCAGCTTTATTAACAAGGAGCAGGAAGCACTGTGTGTCAGAATATCTCTACACTTGCAGTACCTGGAGGGAACATTATCACTTATCAGCCTAATATTTCAGTGCACTCTTCCTTTCACAGGCCTGTGGTCCCTTCTCCTCACACAACAGCCTAAACACACTAACTAGACAATTGGCAAAATATAATAAAAATGTTTATAATTTGGACAAATTTTCAGGGGTTTTCTGACAAGCCCAGTGAGAAGAAAAGAAAGAAAACAAAAGTAAATGGTAAGTGAAACACATTTGGGCTAAAACCTGTGTATTAGGTCAAAAAAGAACAAATCTCTGCAGGATCCCACAGGGAGATTATATTTTATTGGTGTTTTTATGTACAAAGGGAAAGGTTAATAGAAGGTCTGAACAGAAATGTTCATAGAAAATTGTCATCTGTTTGTGTTTTCTTTTTGAGGTAATAGTTTTCAGGAGCCAAGGGAAGAGGTAAAACAGTAAAGGCCAGAGGTAAATTGAAGGTGGAACATTTTGGAAGAACTTTGACAAAACCACGTAAAACTGAGAATGCAGATTTGTCAAGACTGAAATGAATTCCTGAATTATGTGAATTTTTTGCCTAATTTTAGTTGTGGAACAAAGAATACAGGAAGGGATGAGTGCTAACATTGGGAATAACAGATTTTTATTTTTCTTCTCCAAATGAATTTTCAATTAGATCAATTTTTCTAATTGAGATGACCTAATAGGTTGTCCATAAAATAACAATGAATTTCAAAACAAACAGTGCTGATCTAGAAAGTTTAAGTCAATCCTAAAGGAATCCCTGTGGAATGTTTTCTTTTGCAAAGAATCATGTAGCTTTCTGTGCTTGGTTTTAAGCCAGACTGGAAACACAGCTAAACAAAGATGATGCTGGGCAAAGCTCAATTTCCATGATATGTTCAGTGATGGTCTCTGTGTGCAGCAAGACAGGAAGAAGCAGCTGCTGGGTCTGAGCTCCCCTCCAGTCTCAAGAGCAAATGACTCTCATGTCAAAGGGCTCGTTTCAATTTTGATTTATGTTTTGTTTAACATAAAGTTTGTTGTCCTGATCAGACCAGAGGTCCTCCTAGCATAACATTCAGTCCCAGCAGTGGCTAATAGAACGGATTTTTTCAGGGTAGAGAGGTAAAAACCAGTTCCTGGATAGAATTATTTTTTTCCTATCATGTCAACTCCGTCTGGCAATCAGCTCTTTAGGAATTCCAAGGCCAGGCTGGACAGGGCTCCAAGAAACCTGGACTGGTGGAAGGTGTCCTTGCCCATGGCAGGGGGATTGGAGTGAGATGGTTTTTAAGGTATCTTCCAGACCAAACCTATTTATGATTCTCTGATTCTCTGATTCTTGTTTTATTGTTTTGCACATTATTTAAAAATTGGGATGTAATGGAAAGCCATCAGCTAATGTAGTCTTTCAGCTGGGCTCTGAGGATTTGTGTGCTGAGGAGGAGCAGTTTGGGCAGCCTGAGCATGCTGTGGCTGCTGTGTGTGCAGAGCATTCCCAAGATTGACACCAGATCCCTTAGGCTGATCACGAAGGCAGGAGCAGTGGGAGCTACAGCAGCATCTCTTCCCTTACCAGGGCAGGGGCAGAGGAGGGCAGGGAGGCTGTGTGACAGCCCACAAGCTGCTGCCTTCTCCAAGCCCAGCAGATCATGCTCCCCTCCCAGGCATCAAATGCGAGGAACACAAAAATGTAATGAACACAAAACCTATTTCTGAAGTAACAAAATTCCTTAGTGATCCTTAGTTCTGAACTGCATCTCTCTCTCTCAGAGTTTATAAAGTAGATTTCATTGAAGGCTGGGGAAGCTAGTGCTCCCATTTTTCTCTTTGGTATGTGTTTGATACTTAACCTGCCTTAAATCTATAGTCAAGCTCTAAACTCTTCCTGCCATACAGTTTCCTCCTCACACAAATGTCTTAAACCTACAAATGCAGCGAGATGCTCAGAAAGATATTTTTCTTGGTCAGGCAGTATTTCCTGAGGGTCTTCAAGCAGGGCTGTTTGTGCTCATGTTTGACAAAGGCATGTGCATGGGGCAAGTTAACAATCTTATAAATTAGAGAGAAGCCTTAAGAAGATCTGCTTTCAGTGAACTTAAGGATATGACTTGCCAATTCATCATGATGGTGCTCCCTGTGAATGGAAGCTGTACTCTGTGTTTCTAAGATGTTTTATGCAATTTTCCAGGATATTGTATCATATCAGCAGAAATCCAACATTATGCAGCCCTTAAGCAGCACAATTTGACACTTTCTTACAGCTTTAAAGAAAGTAGCATTGGTTCTTCTAATCCTGATACTTGCCAATAAATCAGGACAAGGAGGCTTAACCAAACTATAGATACAGCAGTTTGCTCCTAGCTATGTTACCCACTGAGATGTTCAATATATATTCACATGGAAACAGGATGCTCTTCAATTAGTTGGCAAGCTGCATCAAGAAGAATGGTGAGATGTTGACCACAGATATTTATCTGTTCATTATCAGGAGTACAGGTAGCTAGAAAACTTGCGAGAAATAATGACAGGTTTGCAATTGGGTTTGAAGAGAGAACACATTTGAACATGAGAACATAACCACTTTGGTCTTGGAAAGATGGAGAGAATTGCCATGGAGAGATTAGACAGTCTCAGTAGGTGGGTAGGTGAGTAGGTAGAAAGAAAGGAATAGAAAGAAACTTGAACAGAAGCAGGAGAGAAATTAGGCTAGTGAAATAAAAGGTGGGTGTAAATGCCATTTCAGGGCTTTCCTCTGTTAGAGCTCAGAGCATTTAAAAAAAAATAAATCAGGGTTTTCTCAAGAAGAGCTGCAAAGGCAGGAGGAGACAAATGTTTGCCAAGAGGGCTGTGCTGGAATTAGGAGCAGGATCAGGACGTGCTGGCTGTGCTGCTCGACCCCACAGTGCTCTGTGAGGATGAAGTCGAGCACGTTTAGGGGAAGGGAGCGCTTTACAGGAAAACAGGCAAAATATTTCTTTGTGAAACTGCTCTCTGAGAGCCCAGCACAGCAAAGTAACTCATGGGGAGGGAGAGCAGTGGGGAACTGCCACGGCAGGCTCACTGTGGGAAGATAAGTTGTTGTGCTCCAAGATGGATCATCCCCCAGCTGTCCATTGCACTTTCTGCCTGAACTGCTGCTGTCTATGGAGATAATGTCAAGTCCTTGGGGCCTCATCTCCCTGCATCTCCCACGTGAGATCGAGGGCCTGGCAAGCACCTTCCCAATAAATTATTGTTATTGCAAGGAAGGGAACAGGCAGGGAAAAGACTTTTCAGTGATCCTAGCAACATTCTGCCTCCAAAAAGCACACGTCGTGGGAGAATTTTGAAATTCCAGGAGCCGAGAAGGCAGATGCACGTTGGAAACCTTTGAAGGAGATGAATAGCAGGAAGCATCTCTAAAAGACCCACAACGGCATTACTGCAGAAAAACCAGCTGCAAAATGAGGTAATGACTCTTCAATACTCTCCAATATGCTGGCACAAGTCCTCTGTGTTTCATCTTGCTATCTATCAATGCAGCAGTAGAAGATCTTAAAGTGTTTACAAGTGTATGCAGGGTTGGTCTGCTGGCCCCGTGGGGATGCTGACCCCTCTTTCCAGAGGAGGCATGACAAGGCAAAGGTTGTCCTTCTCTGTGCACTCAATTACAAAAGAACCAGACCCCACTGTATATTTTTCCCTGAGAGTCCCCTCCTGGGTACTTACTCTATAATTGTCCCCCGTCACATATTTCTTTCTCCTCAGATATTAAAAAAATAATTAAAGGCAAAAGATAAGAGCAGAGAAAGGCTTGGGGAGGAGGAGAGTGATGGGGGAGCCCTGTCCCTCAGACGCTGAACAGCAAGTACAGAATCATTGTGGCTCAGATGCACAGATGACATCCTGATTTGGGCAGGACCTGAGCTGGCTCTCCCAGTGCAGCACAGCCAGGGAATGCTGCCATATCCTGCTCCTTCCCTGCGCCACTTGAGGGGACAGGCTGCTGGCATCCTGGGCAAGACTGGGCCCTCTGGAAAGGAAACTTCAGGAAAACAAGCCTCTGAGGGTATCGACTCCAGCAAGTGCCTCTTCTTTGTGTGAAAGGAAGCTTTCTGCATGCAGGCAGCAGCAGAATAGATGGAGACCTGTCAGAAAGTGATGCATAGGCAGCTAAGTGAAGCTCAAGCATTCATAAAGAAACAATGTTATCAAAGATGAATAGCTTGAAAACTGCTTTTAGGAACATTTACACAGGGTTTCACCTCCTGGCAACACAGAAACGTCAGTGCTGCTGGGGCTGACTCATAGCAGAGCAGGAGAGCTCTACAGAAGGCTCCCGCTCTCCTTTTTCTTCCGCACCAAGGTCTGTGCTGAGGTGAATGTGTGCAGGGTGGGGGTGCTGCACTGAGGAATCACCCGGAATTGGCTCAGAGAGAAGTTGTTTTCAGAGTCCTTGCCATGCTTTATTAGTGTGGAAATTCAATAATCTCATTAATTACAGAAAAATAATGTAAGGTGGATCTGCTGGGCCCCTGCACAATTTGAGCTCTCCTTCTGTGGGTAATTGCCAATGACATGTCTGAGAGAAATATCACAATGATACATAACAAAGGGCAGCACAGCTTTACAGCATAGATCTTGTTGCTATGGGAACTTGTCTTTGCTCCTATCCCAGAGCTCGATGATTTATGTATGTGCAAGAGTTCCTTTATTTTAGGGCTTTTGCAAAAGAGAAAAAACCCTATCAGATCTCTATCCACATCTATCCATCCGGTTATCTATCCAGTTATCTAATAATTCTTTCTTTATTATAATTACCTGTCTATTATAATCTTTATCCATGGCCTCATTCTTCCAAATATTCTACTCTCTATCTACTTTTGGGGACCAAGATACAAGACAAGCTGAGGGAGGAAAAAAATTGTGGACATCAGTTACTCTTTGTGCGTGCTGCCCGGACGTGACTGCTGTTCAGAAGCAGAGACAAAGCAGTCAAGCCACGAGCCACGAGCCTGTCCTGCCCCAGTGATGCTCTCTGTGCCCACATGCAGCAGCAGGACAAAAGCATCTCTGTCATCCCTGGGGCATAAAGGGAACAGTGGAGCAAGAAAAAGCCTCAGATCTCACTCCTTGTGAATGGTAAGAGAGCACAAGGGTCACCCACAGCTGTGCTGGGTATTGAAGGTGGAGCTCTGGGAGGAAATGCTGAAAGTCCTTAAATAACTCCTCAAAAGACAGAAGTTGGAGCATAACTCCCATTAACTTTGGTCTGTTCTTTCCAGGTGGTGAGAAGATTGGTTAAAAGGTGAAAACACTGTATTATAGTTCAGAAATGGGCACCTTTGGCTGCAGTTCTTTGCTCTCTTTGCATTTGATAATTTGTTAGGCATTTCTTAACAAGCTCTTGGGTTCACATATACCTGAGGTTAATAGGAGATCTTTTCTTCTCCGGTAAGATTCTGTTAGGGTCATTGGTTGCTCCAGGGGGACCATGTAAATTACCTGTGCATCAATAAGAAACTACTGAAAGGTTCACACTGAAAAATTAGTATCTTGAAGTCTCACGAGACCCATCAAAGATGTTCAAGTTCTGGTGTGCACACAGGTCTAGAAGATTTTGAGACAAAAAGCTGGTCCTGTCAGCTTCTACCTCTGAATTTATTTAATTCCACATTGTCTCCAGTGATATGAAACTGCTTTAAACAGGTGCGTTTGTTTTTGTAGGGTATTTAATTTAACAACTTGCAAGTTCAAGATATGATACAGGCAACCTGGCCAGCAGCCATATTCAGGTCCAGGTTCATCTTTAAATCAGTCCAAACAAGAGCCTGAGAAGCCACCTGACACTTCTGTTAAATCACAACAGTACATAAAATGCAAGCTCGCTCTGATTTTGCCACATGCTGTAGCATTTCTCAAGGCTATTATTTTACTGGGAGAGTGAACATGATGCCCATGACTTTGTTCACTCAATGGCTGGAAACAATCTTGTTCTTCTATAATGTATCAGAAAGTCAGGGCTTTAACTTTGCAAGGGAAAAAATAATCACGCAAACCACTTGATCTTGAAAAGAAAGAAAGTGAAATTCCATATTTATGAGAGTTCTCTTTCAGCCTGGAAATTCACTGATCAGTGAAACCTCACTTTGCAAGTTCAGGGAGCTGATTACACTCCTGATCTAATCAGTTCCTTGCTGCATGGAAGCCTCCTCCACACAGACCTCCTGCTTGACTTTCCTTCCCCCCAGTCCTGTTGTGGCTGAACCATCACTCTGCTGAAGTGCTGAATCACGAGGTGGAAATTGCCTGTGAAGGTCCCACTAATAAGACAAGCTCATGGCCTTGGAAGCACTCCTGTTCTGTAATTTCTCAGGTCCTCATGATATGGGTGGCACACTTGCAGAAATCACTGTCCTAATTCATGTTGAAGATAAAAGTTAATCCCTCGGCACAACTGATCGACTCTTCATACCAGGGCTCCTGATCCACCACCAGTCTGTGGCCAAGAGCAACAGCTCCCTCCTTCCCAGCTCCCTCCCTCACACTGAGTTTCGATTCCTTAAAGCTAATCAATATCCTTATTAATGTTCCAAAATCAATTATCCTAATAAAGCCTGGAGGGAGTTGAAGGGTTGCTATTCAGCACTCACCTTTTATTATCCCGACTGTTTATTTCCTCATTGATAGAACTGTCTGACTTTATGACAGATTACGGGTGAAACTGCAGCACTCAACACACTTGTCAGCCCTAGAGATATGTTGTGTTATTATTACTATTTCGAGAGCCTTTTGCTTACATTTCCTGGTTGTATGGATGCTTTGGAAAGAGTCCCTGGCCTCGCTCTGCTGGAATAGGATAGGGAGTGCTGCAGCTCCATGCAGCACATCAAACGGATAATAATCTGTTATAGCTATTCAATTATAATATTGCCCCAGGCCATGGCACGTTGTTTATGCAGCAGGCAATGCTCTGTGATCTGCAGCAAGACTGCAAGACATGAGCAGGGTAGATAACCTTGTGGTCATCCACAGAAATCAGGTGAAGGTGCATTCAGAGGCATGATCCCAAAAACATCATGGGAAAATGGCATTTGTCCTGCAACTGAATCGCTCTGTTCCATGCAGAAGTTGTGTCCAGAGCCTGGAAGAAAGACTGCAATCCCCTGCAGTCAGAAGTGCAGCATCCCAGAGGCCGGGATGCAGATTGGTTCCAGCTCAGGGCAGGGGCAGAGGCAGTGCCATGGGAGGGACACAGCTGGAAACTGCTCAGTCTCCTGAGCACTGAATTCAGTCCCTGGCTGCCGAGCATGGCTACATGTATATTTTAAGGAAATTCAACTGCATGGTTTTTATTTCCTTCCTGGGCTTATTGATCAACCATTTAAGAGTAGAAGAAGAGACTCCAGGTCAGGTTATAGGTCAGGTTATCCTCCAAGATTGTTCCAGCAAGGTGCTGAAGCAGGAAGTGACATGAAAGCCTGTAAATGAAATTAGCCCCTCCTAAGTGCCCTCCTTCACCTTGCATGCAGTGTCCACCCTGGCCATCAGCCTGTTCTGCTCACCAGCACCCAGGGAGCCTCTGACCAGCAGAGCTGGGGCTGGGAGCACTGGGAATGTGGTCTTTGGTTGTGCAGCATCTCCCTGGGCTGGAATACATCTATTCCCTGCCTCCATCTTTAGACTGTTAGCTCCTAGGGAAATTCCTCTACTTGTCTTTGGAGGAAGGTGTCTGAAATGCTTTCCTCTCAGTCTTGGAACAATTTCTGTACCCTGTACAGTAAGTCTTTTATGCACAGGATGGCAAGTGAATGGGGAGATTGACCGTGGAAGGACTGACAGCATGGCAGAGAGAGGCTTTTCTTTCTTGCTGGGTCCAGTAAAGGATATGCATCTCTTACTTCTTTTCAGTTAACCAGTATTAGATCAGACCATGCACACCAGTTGTTAAACTGGAAATGAGACAGGCTCCATTTCAGAGAGATTATTATTTTATTATGAAGTGAACATTCAGCAGATGTTTTAATTTTACAGAATTCAATCCACATTATCAAGATTTCTCTCTATCTTATTTGATTTAATGCTTCTTAAGAGTGATTTGTCTCTCTCTCTAATGCTTAAGACCAGTGCAGTCCAATCAGGAAAATTGTCTGTATTAAAGAGTTCCTCTGGGATTTATAACAGCAATGGGGCCTTTTGGGTTTTCTTCCAAAAAAGGTTTCTTCCAAAATACCCCAGAAAATACATCCTGTGCTAATGATTTCTCTCATCCTAGTCCTCTTTTATCCCAGCCTTTCCTGCCAATGTGCCCATATAGCACAATTCCAGATAAATCAGAAATGCAGTGAAAAGTGGCATGAAAGCAGCATCACAAAAAGAAAAAAACTTGATTGAAGTTGTGAGCTAGTGAGAGAAATGTGAGCCCATCCGAATCTGAATTAATTAAAGATTTTATTAGCATCTGATGGCACCCCAGGGAAAAGTACTCTTTTTTTTTCATAATCCTCTCTCTGTTTTAAAGGCAAAATATCAAGCAAAAGCATTCAAGGGTCATGCCAAAAAATTTGTTTTGAGGGTGACACAGCGATCCTCCGGCTGTGCCAAACATGTATGATGGTGTAAACAGGGCCAAGCCAGTTGGGTATTTTTCTGTAACAAGGAACTGACAGCCTATGCTGACTGTGAGCTCAGCTGAGTGAAAAAATCAAATGCATTATCAAGTTTTACTGTTCTTTTTTTTTTTTTTTAGTTTTATCAGTGTAAGGGAGCTCTGAGAAGTCTGGGTAGGCAAATAGCCCCATGCCTGGGTCACACAGATCTCCTGTCCCTCTAAGTCTCACCATGTTTGACTCACTAAGGCAGCCAAGAGGATGAGTTCTCTGCTCTGTCCCATGCTTAGGTAGATTGCCTTTATTGCATGGGGCTGAAGGCTCTGTAGAAAGAACCTCAGTTATGGAAAAGGGTGTCTGGGGAGCACTTGAGGTAGAGGAACTCCAAAATCAGCAGCCCCAAAGAGCAGCATGCATTGCAAGCTCCCCCTGAGTGCACCGGGAGCAGAAATGCTGCCAGGCTGGCACAGCGCTGGCCAAGAGCTGGGAAATACCAGCTCCACTGCCCAGACATCCTCTGCCATGTGCAGTCAGGAGGAAGGAAGTGGAAAACTCCCCCTTCCACCCACCTCTGCCTCCCTCCCTGTCCCTGTCAGAGCCTGGCCTTTATAACAAGGCATTTTCTTCCCAGATAGGGAATGGAACCCCCAGACTCCAAAGGATACGTGCACGACACGGATTCCTGCTCTCACATCAACAGTGCTGCTGTTTGCTAGAGTGGTGATGCATTAAGGATAACAAAAAAGCAGATGGGCTATTTTAAGAAAACCAACCTATTCATAATTAATTTTTTCAAATCAGCAAGTTGGCCTTGTGCTGCAACGCTTAGCTGAGTCACTGCATGTTGTGTTCAGAGGTAAATGCAGGTAGATGTGTCACCAGAGATCTTGCTTTAACTTCTGTAATAGTTATGAGCAATCAGGAGGAGCATGAGACCAGAAACTGTAGAAGACACTGACTAGAGGTATGTCCTGGTACAAGTCACAGCTGACTGAGAAATTTCTTGGGAGACCAATTGAGCTTGCAAAACCTGGGTGAGAGAATTGGCAGTGGGGCCTGTTAGGCAGAACATTAAAAAGTGAGTGGATGCCATGTGGGGCGTGAAAGAGCAAGAGTTTTTTCATGCAGTGGTCTTTCTGGAAAAAGAAGCTCTAAGTGAGGATGCTCCTCAATGCTGGCTGTGTTGTGGGAACCATGTTTTCAACCATGCTTTGTAAAGAAATAAAACCACTTGTCAAAGAAACACCTGGCTCCATTGTCAAAATCTCCAAAAGAAACCATTCCCAAAAGGTGGATTATTGACTCATTTCTTGGGCCAAAGCACAGCAACAATATAACCAAGCCACTCCAGCTGCTGCCCATCCCTCGAATTCACCGACTTTAAGCCCAAGCAATGATTCATCCAAAAATCTAAACCTCAGCCTTCCTGCTTTGGACACACATTCCAACAGCAGAGAAGAGGGGACTGTGCTGTTTCTGGAACCCTCCTTTAAAGCTTTTCCCTCAAAATCCCACTCCTGCACTGTGTTTGAGATCCTTCACATCTGCCATGACCAATCCTGGCTCATGTGCAAGGCCCTCAGCACCTCACGAGAGAGATGCTAATAGCAGTCCCTGTGAAATGTGTTTCCCAGTTGGCCCTGGTGGATAGAACTTGTGGCAGACACAAAGGGGAGGATTAAACAGGCTGCTCTATTTGAAATGAATAATCCTTAAAGAAAAAAGCACTTCTAGTCAGGAACAAAGCTAGACCAAGCCCATCCTCTTCCCTGGTATCAAAGAACACGAGGTAGAGACCTGGGAATTACTGTGCTACATTGCATGAACAAAATTGTCATATTTCAAAATATAGATTTTTTATTAACAAGCCTTTGTGAAGAGAATGGAGGGAAAGAAGGATCCCCATAGAGCCTTGTCCTCAGCCAAACCAACCACCCATTGATGAAATCCACAGCCTAGGCCTTGAAACTGCTGTTCTAAATTGCTGAGAATAAAAGCAATGTGATAAAATTTGCTTTTTTTGTCAAAGGATCCCGTGAAATTCTGTAGGTGGGAGCAAAGGGTGGAAGAATAAGGAAGAGTCTTGAAGTTAATTATTTTTATTATCATTTGCAAACCATACTTCTGGCTTAAAAACTGTGGTCTGTTCAGGAACAATACTGTTGAAATATCATTTTTATTCTTGTTTTTATTATTACTATTTTTTCCATTTTCCATCTTACTTGATTCCTGATTGTTCCCCACTTCAGTAGCCTGGCTTGTTATTCTATTATCTTCCTCAAGAGGCTTTTATGTGGAATCTGTAGGAGGAGATGGAGGCTTCAAGGGGGAACTCCTGCAACAAACCCTTTTCCATAATTTCTTTACTCAATTTCATGCACTTATTTATTTTACATAATAATACACATGATATCAGGAGAAGGAGAAGAAAATAATACATAAAGAAAGGCCGGAAAAATTAGTTATAGTTCAGGAAGCCTTAAAGTGAATGCCAAGAAATGAGCCTTGTTTTTTTTCAACATGCAAGTAGCCAGGGTGGTAAATTACTTGTCATGCTTTTGCTGGACATCTTGATTGCTTCAGTTTCAGCGGGTCTGTGGACTGCATGGAAAAGTAGTTTGCAAACAACAGAGCCACATCCTAGCACTTGCCTCAGCAGACACTGAGTGAGGTGACCTTGGCAGAAGTGCCTGTCTTCATGCCAGGATGGCTGGGCACATTTAGCAGCATTTATTTGAGAGTACCAGGAAACCAGTTCCCATGCTGGCTGCAGGAAAGTATTCCTGGGGGACAGAGAAGTGTTATCCCCATTTTACATGTTAAAAGCTGAGACAAAAAATAGTTTATTTGTTTAATTTGAGGCGAGGCAAGAAACCTGTGGGAGGACTGGGGAGCACCTTCAGTTCCCAGCCCCAGCCAGATGGCCAAGCCAGCAGCATCTCTGAGCTTTCAGCTATGGAGAAACATAAAGTGAATTTACTTCTGCATATGAGCAGATGCTGGAGGGGAGATTTGTTTTCCTGTTCTTTTTTTGCAGTCCTTGCCTAGCTCTGCTGGAGGCTGAGTAAATGAGATAAAATGCTGAACCAAAGCTGCAACACCCACTGATGCAAATTGTTCTTGGCCAGTGCTCATGGCCACCTTCATTTTCTGCAGAGAAAGGAGTGTCTGGTGTTCATACCCATGAGTTTTCTGCAGATCCTGATAATTTCTCCCAGCCCAGCTTATGTGTAACAAGGGATCAGCCAACCAAAAAGTGATTTCCTAAACTTTGAATAGAGCCAGCCTCCCAGGAGAGCGTGGGGTACTGTCCTGGCTTCACCCAGAGCTTGGTAGCCTGGTGAGGCTCAGTTGTTCTGAACTGCAAAACTCCTTGCAGAGCCAACTACAAGGCCATCCCTATGGGATAATGCAACTCACTCACTTTTATATTCTCAGCTTCATATTAAATTGCAACACCGACCCCATTGACAGACGAATTAGCCAAGTCAACATTTGAAGGATTCTCACTGCTAATGATCTCTGGTCCATGAAGGCAAACCTAAAGTCTTCAGGCTATACAAAATACTGCAGATGAAGAACCCATCTGTTGATGCAGCTGGCATCAATAAGCATTTCTAATGCAGAGTCCTCTGTGCAGAGGACAGATCTGTGTATAAAGTGCACTGCTGCAGAGAGATCATGCAGAAGTCAAGGGCTGTGCTGTTTACCTGAATCTGGTATTGAAATCTCCCTCAGTCCTCCTTGCAGTACACACAGCCCAGCCTACTGGGGCTGAAGAGTCTGCAAATGCACACTTGTTAACACACAAGATTGCCTCCAGCAGGGACAATTCTGTGGGATTGCAGCCACATGGAGGGGAACAGCCACACGGGGGAAGAGACAATGGTAAAAGCAGACCTACCACAGGCTGGAATGCAGGAGCAGATCGAGGGCACTGGCTTAAGGATATGTGAATCTTCAGTGCAAAAGGTAAAAAAAGGGGGTTTGAGCTTTCTCAGAAAACACATCTCAAACATGTTCAGGGTAATGAATATAGTGTATGTGGAGGGGGGCTGTAAGTCCATTCCTCCCCAGCTGAACCTGGGGCTCCACCACAGCCATCAGGCACCTCCTGACAGAGGATCACTGGGGTCCCAGAACTCTGTCCAAATACTTCAGCTTCATGGCATGACTGAGGTGCTAAAGAAATACAGGGAAATGCCTTGCAAAAATGAGCTTGGCTAGGCTGGACTGAATTATACACCAGAAGAATAGAGTAAGGCAGACTGAAAACAGCTCCTTTGGGTAGAATCCAAGGAAAGACAGAGATGTGCCAATCCAAAGGGAAAGGTAAAGGCACAGTCAAAATCCTGAGAAGTAGGTGAGACAGCTGGAATCCAAGGAATCAGCTTGTAAAGTCAGGTGGTAGCTGTGGCAAAGTTAAGAGAGAAAAGAGTTAGGTCTCAAAGAAATCTGGAAAAGGCAGGCCTTGGATGCTGGATTTCATGGCAATTCAGTGCCTGAGGCAAAACATAAGGCTAAAGCAACACTGTGCCAGCAGCTATTTTAGGCAGTGGAAGTGGTTGGAAAGCCTTCCTTCTCTGAGCTGGTGCTTTTGTACTCTTGCTCCTGTTAGACCTGTTTCCACCTGGGACCAGTGAGGCTGTGATACACTCTAAGACTAAATCAGGCCCAGCAACATTTACTTGTTCAGTACAGACAAGGGATTTTTGAGGTCTGATTAGCAAATATTTGCACAGAGCTTTAAACACGTCAAGGGCTTGGTTTAACTAGGCTTTACACTTCTGTACAGGGATGTGCAGGTAAAAAAAAGGAAGAGTCAGGACATGTTGTCAAACAGGGTCTTAGCTGGCTGGATTACAGAACTGGACCTGTCCTCTTATCCTGCCTCGTAGGAAGTGTTTACAATTAAGATGAAATGTGTGCTAAAGGCCTCACTATCCAGGTCACAAAGCAGGTTTGCTACACCTTTGGAAACAACCAAAGCTTCTTGGAGGCTGCAGAACTTGCATGCAGTGAGTGTGGTTCAGAAGTGATGTTGGAGGAGCTGTACCAGGACTTTCTGGTCTCTGCAATGTGGACACCAACCCCACAAAAGCTGCTGCAAACTGGTTCCCAGCAGTGTCCCACGGGTGTGAAGGAGCTGTAATTTCTCATGGTTGTAGGGTATTTAAAATATGCAGAAAGAGCCATAGGAAAGTTCCAGGGTTGTTCACCACCCTTTTAGTGGCCAGAATGGGCCCTCTCAGCTCTCACTGAAAGCCTGGTTTCTCCTGCCTTTTTTGTTCCCTGCTTCCACAGTCTCGTTCAGCACTGGTCTGAGGACAGCCCCTCCTCCCTGCTCTCCCCCTAGGGCAAAAGCCTCTTGAGGCCTTGCTCAGCCCCCACAGGACTGCCAGTGAGGGACTTATTGCCTGCCCTCCCAGCAGTCTGCCTTCCCTGGGCACTTCCTTCAGCTGTTACCTGCCCAGGTCTGAGTTACACCTCATCCTCCTGCTCCACCATGATCAAACCAACAATGGATGGTGCTGAACAGGATGGGAATCCCTCAGGCAGCAACTGCCCCAGCTAATGTTAGGGAATTGATTACCTTTCACCTTCCACAAAAATGAGGAATCCCTTACTGCCCACTGGTAATTGGGAAAGCGGGATAGGTTTGATGATAAACAGCAAAGTCTGTATATTAAAACAGAAATTATCACAATAAAAGAGGCAGTGGTTGTCTTCCAGGATGGTGTATGCATTTCCCTTGCTCTCCTGCATTGGTCCACCACACCCCCATGGCATGGCTCCATTCAGATGCTGCAGCCCCAGCTGTGGGAAGCAGACAGTGCTAGGACACAGCATGGCAACACTGGGTTTTTAAAAGCTTCTTGCCTTGTCTTTTTCTGTGGCAAAGTCAAGTACCTGATCTAGAGGCCCTGCTGTTTGCCTCCATGCTGACAAACCTTCCTGAAACAACCTGAGCTACAAAGTTTGGTAGGAGCCAAATTACTTCCCCAGTGCTTCCCAGAGAGACTAGACTAGTTCAGAGGAGAGATGTCAGCACTGTCATCAAAGGGCAGAGAGGATCTCACAGGGGACCTCTTAACAGGGAAAGAGAGAGGGAAATGTGGACATTCCTGTCTGGTCTGAGTATCCACTTCATCCCCCTGTCATCAGAGGGAAGAAGAGGCAAGGGAGAGAGAAACAAAGCTGGTAATTAGCTCACTTGGGTATCCCAAGATGATTGCAGTTCAAAGTGTTTGGTCAAGACCTTGGTACACTCTTTCTCACTGCACCAGACAGCACAAAAGAGGACAAATGAGTGAGAAGGCAAGCAAACTGGAGAGTTCATCTCATTGTTCATTAAGTGTCTGGTGCTTAGAGGAACAATTTCTCCAGCTGCCTCTGGATGGAAGAAACACTTGTGAGCATTAGGAGAGATGTAGGTAGCAGCATCTTAATGAAGACAACACACTGCATTAAGGAAAAAGAGGGAGGAGAAGAAAATTAAAAGAAGGAATTAATCTTAGTGTCTCACTTGCAAGGCTAGAAATTGGAACAAAAACCCCAGCAGGACTGGCTGGACTACGGTTCCTTTGCCATGGGAAACATCTGACAGGTTATGTCTGGCCAGCAATGAAACCAGTTTCCTTAGAAATTAGAGGAAAGCTGTTCTACCTCTCCCCTATTCCTGGAAAAAAAAAAAAAACCCCAAACAGAATCTGATTGTGCACTTAGCTTTATTGTTGGAGGTAGATGTTCTCAGTAGAGCATAAAAGGATTATCCTGAACTTCCTCTCTGGTGACAGCTCTGTGCCCTGTCCACCTCTGTGAATTCAGTGTTCAGAGAGAATCTCCCCACAGCTCTCCATGGATGTCACAGGCCTGGGAGCTGGTGCCAATCCCTCAAGGGAAGCCATGTGCCATCATAGGCTGAGTCCTGGCTGCTCTGCTCTGAATTACATCAGTGTTTTGATACTCTGTTGGTGACAGCTAGCAGAAGGTACAGTGCCCTACCCAGGGATGGCAAAATCCATCCCCACTCCTCCGCTGGCTCAACGAGTTGTTACATTAACTTTTTAGAGGCAGGTGCTCAAAGGCATTGTCCTGCCTGACTCCCACATAGGTGCTGAGCACCTGTGCAAATCTGTGGAAATTCAGGACATCATCATTCCCACGAGGCACTGCCCTGACTGCTTGTGCCAGTTCATAGCCTCAGTTTCCCCAGGGCACATTGAGAGGGGGCACAGCTTCTCTCTCCTCTTCAGTCTGGCTAATTGTGTGCTACCATGGGGCAGGATTAAATGTACATGTGGAGATACTGTTACTCTATTCCTCTCAGACCTGATCTGGGTAGGAAATCTGAGTGCTGAGCCACTTGTGAGCTCTCTCCTACACTGTCTGGCAGAGAGCAGGAGCTGATGACAACTAAAGAGAGAGAGGATGTCTGTAAATTAAGGGAATTCTGAGATATGTTTTAATACAGAATAGCAGAAATTGCCTTCTCCTTCATAAACCATCCTAAGATGTGTAGCTCACAACGTGTGATAGAGACAGGTACAAATGCCTCTGTGCACTCTGGTTTATAAGTGGCTCTGTAACAGGTGTTATCATTTTGTCTGCTCAGTATTTTAACATCATTCATTTGTGCCATTGCAACGTGGCACAACAACGCATCTTAGAATAATTTACTGTGAAGAAGCAATTGCTATGAATCACATCATATTGTCATTATGAATAAAGTACATCCACATGCTGTGCCTTCAAGGAAAGTGTGGAAGAGACGTGCTCACCATTCAGCTTCTCACAGGCCCGCATTTACTTTTCTCCTTTCATTTCAGTTGTTCTCAATCTGCCCCTGCACAAATAATCACATCCCAAGGCTCAAAGAGATTTTTTGCCTCCCTTTTATTCTTTTTTGTCTTTGTTTACTAGTCACAGAGTCTGTCTGACCATGACTTGTGGGCTTTCTGCGACAAAGAGTACAGCTGCTGGTGCTTGTAGATGGATGCTTGCGTGACTGACTTAAAGAGAATCACTGAAAAATTCAGGTTATGTGGTATTTCTGGAGGTCACCTTTACCACCTTTCCTCAAAGCAGAGCTAACCTGTTTGCTACCAACTCTCTAATACATCAACCTGAGAAAATGAAACCTGCAGGGACTTGGTAAGATGAGAAGTGGAAGGAAAATCAGAAGAGCCGTTCACACTCAGACACATGAAGGTCAAGGCACAGTCCGTAGGTTTGGGTATGCTGATCCTGTCTCTGCTTGCTTCACAGCAATAGAGAATGTGTATTTACTGATTGATTAATTAATGCATTAATTAATTTATAGAATGCCAAACCAGGGAAAGCTGATCTCATCCAGAGTAGGAACATGACCTTGAGACTGCTAGAGCCTCAACTTTCAAGGCAGAGTCTTCTCTTCCTTCAGCATGCACTCAGATTTCTCAGTGCTTGATTATTAGTCAGAAAACAAATATTTTGTCCCAGTTCCATTTCTGAAACACGTCCCCATACTTTGACTTTTCTCTGTCACAACTGGAGGAAAAAAACACCAAACAGAAAGCAAAAGACAATTTTAAAACCTCAGAAGCTGACACAAAACAAAATTGCCATTTTCTCCTCCAGTTTCACTTTCTTAAGTCATTGTTCTCAGAGATCATCCTGATATTTTTTATTTCTCTTCCCCCTTTCTATTTCATTTTCAATCTGGTCTCTCTTTCTCTGACAATTCCGCCTGGCTGCTATCCAACAGGCCTGTCCAGTTCCTTCTTGTACAAGCATATAACACAAAAGAATACAAAGAAGACTGGAAATGCAATTATAAAACTGTCTCTTCCACCCAGGCACAGATTTTTTAGACAGCAACCTCCCTTTCAGCACAGTTGGAAGGAAAAAAAATGTAACTAAAGCCATTCTGAGCAATGTCATTATTTATTCTGGATGAAATGTCCTGCAGGAAACCTTAATTAGACCACATGTATGATAAACTAACAGAGCAGGCTGAAGGAAAAAAAAAAAAAAGAAATAAAAAGGGTAATGGTGCAATTACCTATATTCCTTAAAGCTGAAACTCTTGGAGGTGAGCCCAGTTTATTCAGAGTTCAGGAGCTGAAAATGGGACATGCACATTGAGGTTGAAAGTGACACAAACACATACATACAGTTGTCACTGAAACAGCTTTTCACTGGAAATTTGGGCTTTTGAACTAAAGGAAAATACTGTAAAATACCTCATTAAGGACAAGAATTGTCAGGGAAAGCAAAATTCTGAGTTCTTCAGAGAGCACGAGAAAAGATTTAGAATTATAAGAAAGGAAATGTCCCTGTCAGAACTACTGTGAAATAGTTTCATGTCTCTGTGATGTGCACACACACGTGTGCATATCAATACATGTACAGGCATATGTGTGTTTGTACAATGGAGTATTTATTTTGTGAAAAAACTTTTTCAACTATCAGCTAAATTGCTTAATTGCAGAAAAGTAGGAAAAAAGATTTGTCATAAGATCAGCGCTGTCTGAAAATACAGTATCAGCAATTAAAAGAAATAGCCAACCCACCAACTGCTGAGCAGCAATCTATAACCCATGTGCAACATCCTGCTGATGCCTTGTGCATCCTTTTCCAATGCTCATAATAAAAAAAATATAATTTCAGACCTCAGGTGAATATCCCTCAATTGTTCCCTTCTTAAATGGTAATATTTATAAGCAAATATATGGCAAAATGCTGAAAATATATGAGAAAAATGAAAACTCATGAGGAAACTATGAGGGGAGCTGGAGTTTGCTGGACATTGTTATTGATGGAGATAGGACTGTGAAGTGCAGTTTTAATTATATACAACATTTCCTAGAATTCCCTGGGAAAAAAAGGGTCTTTTCATTTGGCTCCTGCACTGCAGACAGAAGACAGGTGGAGGGACAAAGTTCCTCTTCAGGTATTCAACCACCTTTAAACGTGAGGAGACTGGGGAGCTCTGCAGAGAATGATGCTCTGTCAGGCTGCAGCTCTCACCAGCAACAAGTGTGCCTTGCCAGGGGCCAAGAAATCCAGCAGCAAAAGCAGAGCTGAGTCTCCTGGTCCTGGTCTCCTGGGGATCTGTTGTGCTGAGACTGCCATCCAGGCATCTTCCTAGCTAGTTATCCTAGCATGGAAAGAGGTTGCAGAATTGTCACTGGATTTTAAACCATTGTTTGCGAGCAGAACCCTTTTGAGATCTCCATTGAAGTACAACTGAGCTAATACAGATGGATGCCAAAGATGGTTGAGGCAATTGGATTTATAGAGTGAGAAATGTAAGCTATTACTAAAGACAAACTTCCACCATTGCTAATGTGGCAGTTTTCCATGAGTTACCTCTGGTTTTGACTGCTTTTTAGGCATTTAGGCAACAGCAGGTAAAAAAACATAGTTGTTATTTCTTTCTTACTTGGCTCCTAAAGTTTAAATGGGACCAGTGTTGTCCAAAGCATGTGGAGGTGTTCTCAAGTGCTCTCAAGGAACAGAAGGATCTGTGCTTTGGATTCTGACTTCTGACCATCTGTCACATTTAATGCACTGATAAAAATATTGCAGTCTCCTGACATTCCACATGTCCAGCCTTTTCTGTAAGCAACTTGTTGAAAACATGTAATTTTGGGGATCCTGGTTTGGTCTTTATAGATCTGTGTTTTCTTTCTCTTTCCATACAGGAATGGAAAACAGAGTTCTCATCATTTCCAGATGGCTCAGAACAGCTTTCTGCACTTCCAGAAGTTCCTTGGAGACACCTGGGCATCTGCATCTCTGCAACCTGACATTCCTTTGTGTGCTGCATGGGAACCTTTGGCTTCATTTAACCAAGAGGCAGCAGCAGAGGAGAAGGACTCCAGGGAAGAAGGGCTTTGAGTTGTTTCAAATGCCCTGCAGTCCTTACTCAGCACAGCATCTGAGCTGTGCTTAGGGATAAACGTGTGCTCCAAGCCTCACTGCCTTACCCAGGGTTTAATTCTATCAGTTTGAGCATATGCTTATGAACTCTGCTGAATTCAGTCCTTGAACTCACAAGCCTATTTCAATGGAGAAAAGGCAAAGATCACCAGTGCTTTAATAGAAGAAAGGTGGGGCTTCCAGCCTTCATGCAAATATCCCAATTCACAGAGGAAAAGGGAATTCAAAGAGAAGTTCAGAAAGGATCTGCTCTGTCAGCAGCAATGACTCCAGCTACCGTGTTTTTCAAAGTATACCATGAATGTGGTGTATTAAAACATTGTTAACATACAGGCACATTCACTGGATGTATATGCAATGTGCCTTCCTATTACACATGGATTTCTGTCTGTGATAAGCATAATATGCACTGATGGAAGGTGGCAAAACCTGAAGGGAGCCTGACTTATCAACCACAAACATCTGGAGCAATCAGAAGCCAAAATCAAAGGATAATATTATCTACATTTTAAAATGGACCTGTCACGTGCATCAAATCAGAGGCTGTGTCAATCTTGCTGCCACTGCCCTGTGGCCCATCACATCTCACATTCTCAGACACCTTTAGGGAAGGAGGGGAGGTACATCCCACAGGAGGGCTCCTGGAATGACCCGATTCAGCCTGGGGTCTCAGCAGCAGCTGGGGCTCACTGCTTTTTGCACCCTTTGCAGAGGAACTGTGGTCATGGATGTGGAGACACACTCTGCCAGGAGCACCACCCAAACCCCAACTCTCCTCTCCTTCCTGAGATGACTTTTGTCTGAGCCAGGCCTTACACTACCCTTGTGCCAAAGCAAGCAGTCAGCCCAGCCTGTGTGCCCACACCCCTTCTACAGACAGTGGTCACAGGCACACCAGAGCAGGCACCATTCTGCATGGATGCAATGTTCCATGCTAATCCACCTTGAGAACACCTGAAAGGACTTAAATACGTGTACTATACAAGCATCCCACTGAGACAGTGGGAATAAGAACAGACCTGTAATTACCAAGTAAAGACAATAAAATCACACGTATTCCTACCACCTGCGGTTCTAAATGAGGAGAAGTGTTAGTTACACTGTTGTATTTCTATAACATCTGAGGGGAAAAAGCAGAGGGTGTAATGAGCTACCAGACTTGTGATAAGCAGAATTCAAGTGCATTCACAATTTACCACAATTTACCAATCCGTGAGGAGGGATGCAGAGGGAAGCACAGTTGAAGTTTTGCACTTCCCTTTAATTTGGGGAACAAAGAATATGACTGAGAGAACAATTTTCTGTTATTTCACAGTCCTCAGCCATTTTCCACCCCCCTATGGAAAGATGTACCATGGAGAGAGGAAAGGTGCACAGTGGCTGGAAACTTTTGCCGTGACATTGCAGATCTGAATCTGTGAGGCTTGGGCTGAATTTTAATCACCAGGTACCTGCTTTGCCCTGTGAAAAGGGGGAGTTCACAGGACTGATAGCTGAGCTGCTGTTTGAAAGAGATCAACAGAAAATGTCCCTTTCTTCTTACGTAGACTTAAGAAATCTTAAGGATATTAATATGAAAGTAAAATGGTAAAAGAAAGATACTCCCTGAAGTAGGTTCCTCCATGAAGGCTCTCCTGAGGGGAAGACCAGGGGTTTTTCATGTCTTTTAATGCTCTATTTTCAGTACTTTTAAAAGAGTATTGGTTGTGAAAGTTTTTTTCTTTGTTCACCTCTTTGAGTACTATTGGTTTGGTGTTATGTGGTTGGGAGTCCTTTTGTGGTGGAAAGGTTTTTCCAGAGTGAATGTTGCTGCAGTGTTTGCTCTGGATGCTCAAAGTTTGCATTCAGAAACATCATGCAGCCTTTTCAGTGGGGACCCAGACTAAGGCACAGCTAATTCAAAAGCTGTCAAATATGCATTTTCTTATGGGGCAAAATCATAGTCCCCATTATCTTACTCATTTTATCAACAGGGCAGTTTGTTTGAAGCATTTTCTTGGGTCAGTGGATAAATATTTTAATTCTTTCCTCAGATGGAGCAGGTTAAAGAGGACAATTTGTAAGTATATTCTTAAATAGACTTCTGAATGGAAACTTTTGTGGATTCAAAACTGATTTTCTGACACTAAAATTGTGCTTTGGCCTCATTCTAAGGCAAGAGCGTTAATCTCTTCTGGACAGGCAGGCCCTTTGGAAATCATTCACTTAGAAGGAGAAGGAAAAAAAGCACTCTGAAAGCCATTTTCTTTATTCACAGAAAACAGAATGTCATGGAGAAAATGATGAGCAAGTGTGTGTGTAATCATGTATTTATTTATCTGAATCCCACACTGCAAATTTTGTAGGTACAGAAGATGATGAGAAAGATAAGGTACTGAAATGATTGTTTAAACTGAAATTGAGTCTCACCCACTGCAGAGTTTGAATTAAACAAAAATAACCCAAAGCAGCAATGTAATAACCTTAAGTGAGCCACTTTTTAAGCAGCTTATACATAATGGAATTCTCCCAGCTTTTTACAAATGTTCCACATATGTTCAGATAATCATCGAACTGATGGGCTTTCCTTACAGATGCCTGAAAATAAATGTTGATCTCAAACCCTGAGCGTGGCTTCTTTCTTTCCCCTGTACATCCAGCTTCTACACGATGTTCTTTATCCAAGTATCTAAGTGCTTTCAGTAGACCAGGGTATCCTGGTTTTATAGATATATAAATATGTTTTATAGCCACTATAGGGATTTCTATGCTACAACACACTAATGGTTCACCCAAGCAAGGTACTGTGGCCATAACAGTGATCAGTGCTGGTTGTTTCAGTGCATAGAAAAGCTCCAGTGTCTCTCTGAACTAGGTAACCTATAAATTGTGTAACATTACCAGTGCTGACTCCTTATTATTTTCTTCTGGTGAGTGCCACTGTAGAGATAGTATGCAAAAAAAAAAAAAAAATTCTTAATTGTTAAGTACCATTTTCAGTTTCAAAGACATGGAGTAAAAGTAAATAGCAGCCTAGGAAAAAAAAATGGAAGAGAGGGAGAGAGGCTCTAACAGGGAAATAGTTATGAGGCAGAAGTATAAATCCTGTTACAGATGAGTCTGAAAACAGGGCTCCAAGCAAATCTGGTCTGTGCAGACACCTAGGACATTTAGATTTGGATTTAGTAAGGCGGACTGTACCTATCATCTCATTAGCTTATGAATACAATTATAGCAGAACTACCTTGACTAGCCTAGCCCTGAAAAAAAAAAAAAAAAGCAGGAACAACCCATTTTCTTTAGCTCGTCTGTTCATCTGAGAGGCACAGGAAACACCTGGATCTAGATGGCAGCACTGGGGACATTGCTGAAAAGAGATTTAGGCCAGGTGGGCTGCAGCAGCAGCAGCAGATCCTAGAGATGTGCTGCTCTATGATCTGTTATTAAACATTTTCCAAGCAGCGCTGAATTGTGCCTTCAGCTGAACTTGCTGCATCCTCGGCTTCAAGTCTCGTGTGCAGCCCAGCAGCCAGCAAGTGACAGGAGGCAAATGTGCTGCCTGTGCTGATGCAGACTCTTTCTATCAAAGGGAAAAGTGCCCGGACTTGAAAGAGACTCCCCGTGACTGAGTAACACAGTGTCGGTTCCTCTAATGAGCGCCGATCGGGAGCGCGTGATGGGTAATTAGCGACTTTGATACCTGTGGGGAGCAGGTCATGATTTTCCTGTCAGGAGCTTCAGCGCAGGAGACACATCATTACTGCACTCAAGGCTGATTATTACCATACCTGCTCAGTGCGATTTCAGATTGCTTTTTGGTGAGAAAAACAAAAATGCTATGAAGTGGAAGGGATTCTCTCCCCACCCCCTTTTCCCCTTTCTTTATTTTTGTTTTGTTGATAAAAAGGAGAGCGCCTCTGTGTTTTCACACAAAATTGTCCCTCTTATAAGAAGATGAAATTGAGGGATGGAAAGCACCTGACAAGTATCCACTGAAAACAATTTTTTAAAGCAGCAAAAACACATCCACAATGCGCCTGTATCAGCAGAGATCAATAGAAGATGATGTTACTGTGATGTCTGTGTACGCATTTGCCCATCTTACGTGTCCAAGATAGGAACAACACGTTCCTGTTAAGTACATCTCAGGAGACAGAGGAATTCAACAGACCTCCCCAGTTCTCTTAATAAAATCCTGAAGGAGTCAGAAAGATAGATGAAAAGAAAAAGAAAAAAAATGTTAGAAAAGGGCTAGGTTACATCCTTGTGAAAGATGAGGTATTTCCAGTGGACACAGTTCAAAAAAACCCTTTATCATACAGGCTGCAGTTCTCTGCTGAGCTGTGATGGACCACTGAGCATTCTCTTGTCTCCTGGTGTCTGGAAACACTGACCAAGCTCCACTGGAGATGTGCAGTGCACCTATAGCTGGGGATGCAGGGTACACACTAGGCTACACTGGGATCCATGGCACTCATCAAGGTGAAGTGGCTAATTAAGGCAATGAGGCCAAGGGCTGATTTTGTTGCACACATATCTCAGTACAGTGCCTAATACAGTAAATGGCTCTCAATCACTTTCTTCATTTTAAATACAGTAGACATGGAATGAACCCAATATTTTGCAAACATGGGATGAAAGTGTGCAGAAAAATATTAATGCAGAACTATTTGTGCATTTGCCATGGCTCACGCATGCTCGCTTGGTTAAATAGCTTTTCCTAGTGTGGAAATGCACAGGGTGATTTATTTCCCTTTCATAAATAAAAGATTTGGGATGGAAGATTGGCTATTTTCTTTTATACAAACTATGACATCCTGTGGAAGTGGAGATCTGAGTTCAGCTTCCTGTGGTCTGCTTTGACTTGCTCTGATACCTGCTCTGTGGGGAGCTGCTGTTGACATCAGTGTTTCTGCAGCCCCTGACTTGGAGTTTTTGGATACCTCAGCATCATTACTGATTATTTCACTCTCACAAGTCCTAGTGAATGGAAAGATAAGAAGGAGTAAGTTATCTGTCCAAACTTCAGGGTAAAGTCTCCACAGTCCCAGCAGAGTGCTCCTCTAGGGAGTAGAGCCTGCTGCTAGTTCTAGGTTCTACTGCCCTGCTGCAGGCAGGAGCACATTGTGGACTTGTCATCATTGCACCTCATCCATCTCAGCTAAACTAAAATACAGCAGAAATTATTTCCCCAGGAGCAATACTGAGCAAGCAAGACCCCAGACCACCAGCTCCTGGAATGTCCCAGGGTGTCCTCACCTGGGGAGGACACATCAGGTAAGGACTTAGCCTTTCTCATCAGTTCCTCTTCAGGAACTCTGATAGAAAAGTTTGATAAGGGAGATTTCTTCTTCTGCTATGCAAGCCAACTGCAATTTCCAGGTTCAAAAGCTGGTCTCTTACAAGAAGTACATTTCTTGTCTGGAGGAAGACTCTCTATCCTAGGTTAGAATCTGTGTGCACAGTGTAGTTACACTTTCACTTAACTTTTCCTCCAGTGCATTCTTCAGTTATTGCTTATTTATAATATCAGAGACATTAAACTTTTCCAATAATGATCCTGATAATTATAGCCATCTCACTCAGTCTTAAATGACTGGCAATTGTGTCCTAATTTGGGATCAATAGGAAGTTAAAAGAATATACTTATTAAACTTAATAAGGATAAGTTACTAGTTAATGATGTGAAAATTATGTCACCAATAACTGTGTAATTACATTCTTATTAATGCATTCAAACATCTTGCCATTTAATTGGCATTTAACAAGCTCATTATAGCAAGATAATTAGATAGCCATTAATTGGTAAAACACTGATTGACGTGTAGTATGCTAATAGATGCCTAGTGTGGTATAGTAGTCTTGCTATATGGTAATTTAATGCTTTCATGCTCCTATCAATTAGGTCGTTTAAAATATACAAATGTAATGTATTATAAAGTGATTGTATATTTATTGGCAAAGTCATCATGACTGAATCAGAGTCAATGTATTATTTGCATACGTGTTTATCTCACATTTCAATACAACCTCTGCTGGCATTTGTTGGAACTACAATAAACAAACGAGTTCCTGAGACATCCTCTAACCCCTATCTTGCAAAATGAAGCCAAAGTTTCCAAGGTATGGCTCATGACCAAGGTGTGGCTTTTGAAGCACATCTGAAATGAGCCTCCTAACCAAAAGCAAGGCCTTGCTGGATAATCCTGGGCCTGGCAGAAATAAAGCAGCACCAGTCACTGAAGTGGCATCATCACCATGCCCAGGGATGAAACTGTGTGTTCAGCACAACCCAGCAAGGAGCTGGTACCCCATGAGGAACTGCTGTCACTTCCCACCTGTGTGTCACCACCAGAGCATGACTCTCTGTCAGTGTTGCTGGCCTGAGATTTGAGTTTGCTGCCTGTAGGATCGGGAAAGTTGATGCTTCAGAGTCCCTAAAAGTCTTATAAATGTACAAAGGCAAAGCTTGGACTTTCCTATTCTGAAGTTCTAACTGTGTGTTGCTACCAAGGAGGCTTGAAGTGTTCTGAGGTCTGCCTGGAGCTGTAATTCTGTTGATGGCTGCTAAGCAATGTACAAACATAAAGACCAAGCCATTATCTTAATTATCCTTCCCTATATCATCCCTGTGGCAGTTTGGGGTTTTGTGACACTCAGAAGATGATCTGGAATTATGTGCTGTCCACTTAATGTTAGATCTTGTTCACATCTGTATAATGCGTGCCTTTTTTTTTTCTAAGGAGGTTGTCAGATCCATTGAAACAGGACAGGGAGTTCAAGGATGTAATATTATTATTATATGCATTACACTAGCAGCTAAAGGTCCAGCAGAAATCAGTTTCCCTTCATGCTGGGAACTGTATAAACACAGAGACAGAGATCCTGCCCTGCTGTCAAAATGGACTGGACAGCCAAAGGGCTTGTGGTGGAAAGTCAATGTCAGGAGGGAGGAGAAGACAGAAATTAATATTGCAATCTATGCTAACAAAATAAAGACAAAACAGATTCTGCAGTGGTGCTCTGAGAAGTCCAAAATACCAAAAAGGAATATCTCACTGCTGCCTCAATGCTTCACTCTAAAACTCTGCCCTGGGCAGCCTGTTTCCCTGGCGTGTCTCACATCCCCAGGTCATGCAGCATTGCAGCCCTTGGATCTCTGCTGGCACCCTGGAACAGCCTGCATTGCCAACAGCTCCTCTGCAACAGGGGAGGTTTAGGCTCAGAGAGAGGAACTTCCTGGGACTGACTCTGAAGTGGGTTCATTGTGCAGAACAGGAGATCTCGATTAAGCATAGAATCATATCAGAAATAATGAATTAACTTATAATACATTTCCCCAGCTACCACAGGATTGGTCCCAATGGTGCATTAAGTGGAAATGATAATGTGAGTCTGACTGCAATGATGACGTGAATGTTGTTAATGTTCATATCCCCATTAACTCGGGGAGGGGGGGGAAAGGGTAGAATTTCACCTAGAATTTTGCAAACAGCATGTGACTACTGTAACATTTAGAAGAATCCTTTTAATTCTCTTTCCATTATTTTTAATTTCAAAGACTAGGAGAATAACAGGAATGACTGGTTCACTAAAAATAGCCATGATGTGACCATGGAGATGCAAGCTTTTCTTGAGAAGACAGTCAGCACTGCAGGGTATATAACAGGGTGTTTTGCTTAGCTGTGGCATCATTCATCCAAATATAGGTAGTGAAAAAAGGCTTGAAAATCATGGTGTGTTTCTATTAGTAGCAAATTTTAGCAGGACACTAGAGAGAATGTTTTGTTTCTTCCAGCCATCATGGTAAGAAAAGAGATTTAATGCATTGAGAAGTAAAGAGGACAGGTTGCTCTGAAAAACCTGGCAGTGCTAAGTTTGTGGGTCTACTGAGATGCAGGGTGTGAAACAGTGAGAGTGGAAGAGCAGTGGACAGGGATGGGGCTGTGCAGCTGAGAATTTGTGGTTATTGAGAAAACTTTGCTTAGGTGTATGAATGAGATGGATTGGAACAGAGGACCATGCACAGGTTTGAGTTGGTGGCCTGGGGAGAATGATGGGGTTGGGAAGGGATGTAGCACAGTGGAGGTGGGCTACCAGAGCCTGGCCCACATGCTGTGAGTGGCACAGGAGGGGCTTTGGATGGCGGTGGGGTAAGGCAGGGAATGAAGGGCTTGGGGATGCAGCTGAGGCATGATGGTATAGGCCCCCATTCCCTCGGGCCACATTTCCAGGAAGGGTAAATGCCAGTGCCACCACCAACAGCAAGTCAGCAAGAGAGCCTGTAGCAAAATGCAAACTTGATCTGTACCAAAAAAAAAAAAAAAAAAAAATCTCTGTAAGTACAGGTCAAATAAGCCCAAGGGACAAACTTTCCTACAGTTCAAGTAATTTGGAATAGTGCCCTTGCCCTTGAATGCAGTGGGAACACACAGTGATGAGCAGCACAGGTTGCTCACCCCCGGGCACAGTAATTCCTGTGTTTTATCCAGCACTCCTTTTTATTTTGAATTAGCAACCAAGAGCAGGTAGGCAGCTCCTGAAATCATTTGCTTACAAGCCCTGATACCCATCTGGGATCAGGATGGAAATCAGATTAAGCTTGTTTGTGTGTTAAATGTTAGGGAAAAAATTACTTGTTCTAATAAGGGACAAGGGTTGGAATGTGCTCCCCAAAGTGGACAGCCCTTATACTTATCTGCCTGAGTCAACTCTGATCACACCAAACCCTTCCCTCATCACTGTGCTGCCTTCCCACCCTTCCAACTCTCCCTATACCTCCCACCACACAAAAAAGATGGGATTAAAGGAGAAAAGTACTCCTAGCAAAATGCCAGGGTTTTAAATTAAATTTAAAACAGTTTAATTGCCTAATTGCTCAGCTATTTTGTGCAGTTTATTAACAGAAGCAATTCTTCGGCAGTCATGCCAACATAGCAGAAAATTGGCATTTGAGCCAGGGGGAATTAAAGAGGCAGAGTGCGGAACTAAAACAAAAAGAATGCCTCGAACCTAGTGGAACAGACATTTGAGGCTTTCATCTCATTTTTATCTCTTTCCCTAATCTGCTGTAGAAAGATCAAGGCTTGGTTTTGCTTTTTAATGTGGGAATGACAGTTGCTCATCACCACTGCCTTTGCATTTGGAAAAGTACTGGATTTCCAAAGAAATGGATGTTTAAGGAAGCAGCACATTTACAAAGAAAATAAAATGCAATTCTTGCCAATAATATTGGCATCTTTTAGAAGAGTTAATTCGAGGGCATTTTTCATAATAAACCTCGCTTTTAAATATGCGTGTGTGTATTCAAACAAAACTAGCAAATCATCCATATAAATGAATGCATGCACTGACTGAATAGAAGAGATTAATATTCAGTTATAATATACTACACTCATCATATGCTCTTTCCTTACCATACAGAGGGAAAAATAGAAAGGAGAGGAGAAGGCAGTCATGATGCAAAATAAATAATCCAATATTTATTGCCTGTAGAAGAGAAATTCTAGTTGACTATGGATGATGCTATTGCTCTAATCTTCAGGGCTGCATCCAAGTACCCATCTGCTGGAACTCTTGATATGTCCTTGCTGATGTCTCCTCTCTTTTCAGGGCAGGCAGCCACTTGGGAAGCTCTTGTCACATATTCTATAGCAGAGATATTAAGGAGGGAACCCCAGATTAACTACTGGGACTTCAGTGTAAATTGATTTCCTGTGTGTATAAAGGATGCACACAACTCACCGTTTTGGGGAGGATTTCTGTGATGAAATCAGCTCACCAGCTGTGATGAACCTACTGTGTCACAGCTCACCCTGCCTCAAACTGAGAGTCCTGTGCACAGCAATCACTGAGATGGTATCCAGGACAGCTTTTGTTATTGCTGTTGGTCGGGGTCAGGGTTACACCCCAGTGTATTTAAAGCAGACTGCTGGCCATGGTGTGGATAACTGGAATATGCAACTGCAGGAGTGGTGTTCATAAACCAAATTCCCTGCTGGTGTCTGGTAAATTTGGGCCACTTAAGAGATGACACATTGTAGGTGAAAATGAGCTAGAGCAGAGCCCCTCATTTCTGTTTGAAATGCATTTCAAGATTCCCCTTTACATTTACAGGAAGGTCTGCTTGAAATAGCAGCTAAATCATTCCAGCTGTATGAGCGCATCACGGTAAACAGATTTTTCCAGATTGCATTCATCCCGTGCAATTTGGCAGGTTTCCTGGGGAGACCTGGAGCAGCCCTTGGGTGTGTCCCCATCTCGGAGGGGGCCGAGGTTGTGGGTGGTGTGAACACAGCCCTGCCCAACGGTGCTGCCAGGGACGGGGAGAGTAACAGCCTCTGGTGCAGCATCACGCAGCAGGAGCTCCTATCTCAAGCTCTGTGTGCCCCCACACCAACACAGAGCACCAGCAGCTGGCAAATGATCAGTGCGTGACAATACCTGGGAATGAAAAAAGGGCAACACTTGCTAGATTTACACTGAGCAGCGTGCCCAATGGAAGTGTCTCTTCCGTGAGATAATCCTGATACCTCCAGTGCTGATTGCAGAGCCAGAAAGAAATGCCAGCTGACCTCACTGGGGCTGAAGGCTCTCAGAGAGCCGATGGAGTGATAACAACTTTATCCAGAACACTCAACGCCCTGTTTCTCCCTTAATTTCATCATTCAGATATCTCAGTTTTTTTCCTCTACATAGAAAGGACACGGTTACACCACACTGTGGAAGAAGCCAGATGCAGTAATTACTCAGTCAGAGAAGTCAAACTTCTCCCTGCTTGAATTTCTGCAAACAACCCCACCTCAGCTTTAGTTCAGACAAAATAACTTTGATATATTTTGACATATGACATTTCAATGCATTTCTCTATCTGAAAAAGTGACATTTTCCATGAGACTCGGGTGTTTCCTGTGAATAGACTTATTTAGGTGCTAACTGTTTGTTTCTGAAACCCAGTTTCAATGGAAAAAGGTCATACTGGCTCCATTCTTTCATCACGTGGAGAACAGGTAATTTGCCTTCTCTCCTGGTGAGCTTTTGTGATGCCATCTCCCATTCATGGTCTGCTTGTTTCAGCCCTTGACTATAACTAGAGAAAAGCAATGTAGGTGACAGTCAGATCCCTATATGCTTGGGGTAGAAAATTTGGAATCATGAAGAGCAGTAGCCCTGGTGATATTCAAAACAATATCCCACCCACAAGTGGGTGGGATTTAACTAGAATGAAAGGGAAGCTCCCAGTCCCTATTCCCTGCAGGTGTGAAGGGATGATTTGAAGCACTCTGTTCTTCCAGTAACACACAGCTGCAATTTCTTCTGGCTTTTTTGCCTCTTGTCTAGAAAAATGGTGAATAGGGCATTCAGCTTCCTATCTGTTCGACGCTTCTGACACTGGGTGATGACCATACATTTATTTTCTCTCAGCCTCTGTTAATCTTGCTGTACTGAGATGGTTTATCTCAAGCTTTGCCTTTGTCACTAAGAAAAAGTGCATTTTCCCACGGGAAAACACATGTGCTTGAGCCAGGAAGCACCTGGTGAGGACAGAGAGATAAAAGTGCAGACAGGGCATGGAAAATAAAACAGCACAGGGATGCTCTGTGAGCCACAGGACATCACAGTGGCACTGATAAGGAGCATGGAAAGGCATCCTAAGGCCTGGAAGCTGAGTTATCTGCTGTCACGGGCCATCACCCAAGCTCTGTGTGCCGTGATTTGTGGCACCTGCTGCTCTGCTCCCACTGCTGCCAGACCCTGCGGGCACAGGGAAGAGAGCAGCCCCCAGCCCCCCAACATCCCCAGAGCAGACACTGTAGGAGATGGAGCATGAGGGCTTGGTGCACTCAGGAATTGCTGCTCCTGCCTCAGTAGCACATGAAAGAACACCTTGATGCACCTGAGAAGGAAGAGTTTGCATGGCAGTGAGCTGTGTCCTACTTTCCAAGCCGCTCTCTGCATGGCGCTGCTCCAGGGCCTTCCCACCTCTTCAGTCTAGATCTCACAGAGCCCGCAAGCAGCCCTAAAAGACCCTGTTTCACAATGGAATTCCAGGGATTTTGACCCCTAATTCACTTTGATTCTCTTGAAGATCCCAGCTCCAGCCCCTGGAGGCGGAGGATGCTGGAGGATTCACAGCCTGAGACTCCCTAGGGCCCCAGAGATTTCCAGCTGAACCAGTGCCAGTTGCTTTCTGTGCTGCAGTCCTTCTGCCAAGTGCATGTCCTGATTTTGTGTCCTCTAGGTCTGGCCATTTATCTTGCAAATGCCCCACAGCACAAATCCACCTCTTTCCTGTGCTCCTCCTGTGATCTCTCTCTTTCAATTCAAATGTGTGTTTGACAGAAGTCAAACTCCTCTGTGCCTCATGCCCCAGATGAGTGACCTAGAAAAGAGACTGCAGGTAACCCTTCAGACCCATCTTTTCATGTCCCATGCCAAAGCCCAGGGCATGGATCGCTCAGGTGCTTTTTAAGGATGACTGGAAAAATAATATTTCAGCTCACTGGCAATACTAAAAAATATGCATAGAGTAGGTGTGGGAGATACAGCCCAGTCATCCTTCTAGTAGCGCCTTTGGTGAGTAGAAGAGTTGACAGGCAAAGTGATATTGGTTTTCCAGATTTATTTAATACATTAAAACTGGTAAAAATATATAGAACATATAAACCCCAGAAGTTTTCTTTTTTAGTCAATGTTCTGAGAAAGAAGGAATTATCTTATCTATTAATTGATTTCTCCCCACCCACCTGCAAAATGTTTCACTCAACCTGCTGTGCCCCTCTGGGCTGAAAACCACTGTGTCAGTCTGGAAGTTGTTGCTGGGCTTCCACAGCAGGGTGCAGGTGTAACTACATCAGTGTATGAAAAATATGAGAAATGGCATTAGAGTCCTCCAGAACCTGGGAATTGCTGTGTGGAAAATGAAGCTGGAGGTCTTCTCTCTGCCCACTTTTTTGTGTTTCTGATTTTGTCAGAAGGGCACTGTCTCACATGGCTGGGTGGAACACCTTGCCAGAGCACCCTCCCACCCCACCACCCAGCGAGAGGGAACAGATTGGAAAAGGTGGGGTTTGATGTTCCTACAAGCAGAGGCACAGAAGGGTGAGGTGTAATCTCCACTACAAATCTGGCTGATTCTCTTTTGAGGATAAAACAGTGGAGTCCACGAAGCAGGGAAGATCAAAGGGCTGGTATTTAGATGTGGATTGTAACTGTGAAAAAGGTTTGGCCCTCAGGCAAATCCAGAATTAAGCTCTCATTTCAGGTTTGATGGTAACAAATTCCCACCAGAGGATCTGTGAGGTGTCCACCAGCCTGGGAAACACATGATCTGGTCCTGAAAAGCCAAGTCTTTTATATGTTGGCTCCAAGTAAAGGATTAACGCTTTAGAGGAAAAAAAAAATGTTGGATTCAAGTATATAAATCCCTACCACCCACAGTCATATTAATATAGTTTATAGATCAGTGGGAGGTTATGCTCAGGTCATGTCTCTGTTTTCCAGTGTATCCCTTGGATGCAGAGCTGGGAAAATAACAGCTCCTGTAAACTTCTCTGGTCACTGAAATTAACTGGAAAAATCAGATACAGCATGGCTGAACCCCCACATTCCAAAGTTACTGAAACTTCAAAGCCTACCTGTACCCCAAGAGAAAATGTCAATATTGGGATAATTTCCTAAATCTTAACGTTCATTTCATGTTTTTAAATAAAAATAATGGATAGTTAATATGACAGCCCAGTAATTAAACATACTTAGTTCCTATTGAAAAGAAAATGGGTTATGACTCTACATGCAGGCAATGTATCATTTCTTCTAAAAAAAAAAACCCAAATGAGAATTTCTTTTAACAGAAATGGTTTCTTTGGCTAATCCTCTGCTGTGACCAAATTGCTTTCCTGGGAGGACTAGCATATGACACAGATCTGGTAGGATATTTTATTTTGGACCATGTAATTGCATTAATTGTTATGGCCAATGATCAATGTTAAAAAAAAAACAAAACAAAACCAAAAAACAGACTACAATGGCATACCATTTCAAAGCTTCTCAGGAAAATATTTGAGTAGTGAAGCCATTTTAGGTCTGTAGTTAACCCTTCCATCTGCTGCACTGTCAAAGCAATCCTCTGCTAGGCTTGTACATGCACTGTGGCCCCAATTATTTTGGCTGATGCTATCATGGGGACAGAGAAAGTAAAGAAGTGCAGTTGACTGCAGTCATTCTCTCCCTCCCTTCCTCATCTGAAATGATGGAGAATGGATCTTTATAGAAATACTTGGTATAACCAATGGATATTTTCACATCTTACTACAGAGACATGTTGAACTGAAAGATCCTTCTAGGAGGACATGTGGAATGAGTCCTTCCACTTGCTAGACCCACTGGCCAATTTCTCCTTGTGTCCTGTGGATATCACATCATTAGGGCTCACTCAGGGTTCTGTGAGGGTCAGTGATGAAAAATCTGACTTCTGGCAATAGGAATATGGAATGGGAAATACTGAGGGACAGACTGGGGTAGATTCCCTTCCTTGCTTTGAAGCTGGCAGATTGGCAGATTAGTAATAAGCTGTGCTAAGTTTTGATGGCCTCACGAAAGATGTGGTGCCTGTCCTGAGCCACTGAGAGTCTGGAAACCTTACAGTTTGAACAGCTGTTTAATTCAGACCCCTTTGAATCAGTCATTTCCTCCTGCCCCAATAATCTTTCTTGCTAGGAAAACCTGTTGACTAATACTGTCAGAAGTGAGTGTGTGCAGTGGGAAGCCAGGGATGCATCCATCTTCTGACAGTAGGAGCTGCTGTAGCATTGTACATGTCCCTGCAGACACCCAGATTAATGGTTTGACCTGGTTCCAAGAGCTAAAAAGTGTTTGTGGCACAGGCTTTGTCACAAAAGGCTGCCAAAATATTCTGCCAGACAGCAATAAACTCAATTTACATTATAACTTAACACTTCTTTACCCCTCGCCCTCCTGCCAAGTATGACAACATAACGTGCAGGAGTTTGCAGCACAGTGTAGGAAAAACTATCTAACATTTTCAAGCAGAAAATTCCTGTGAAAGATCTACTCACTCTCTCAAAGAACTGCTGGAAACCTCTGGAAAGCACTTTTCATATTGTCCTTTCCCCAGAAACAGCCTCCTTCGTAACTCCATGTATGTACAGAAGACACTGAGCAAAATCCCCTTGCTGTTTCCTGCCCTGTTTCCATTATATAGGGAAACACAAAGGTCCTGGCTCATCTCATGTGGCATGGCTCACGCTGTTTATGAAGTGCAAAAGGAATTTCAGACAATGATCAATAAAGTTTCCTCTTCAATAGTGAAGGTACACACTCATGTTAAGTGCTCAAAAGCATTATAAACGATTTTGTTGCTTGTGTTTCTATCTGTATTTAGATCTGAATTAAGCAGCACTTCAGAGTATTTTTGAACTTGAGAATATTTTACTTGGTTCCTGAAGAGCAAAGCCAACAGTCCCCATTAAGGAAGCACAACAGATGTCCAGAGGACGCAATGAAGAGCAGATCATGGAAGCAGTTCAATTGCTGCTGGAATTCTGCTGTCTTCACCAGTTGCTCTGCTACCGTGACCTCCAAACACTGCTAAGGGCATTAGAAACACCAGAGCCAAATCTGCTCAAAAAATATTTAACATGAAGGGAAACAGGTTCAAATGGAATGAAAAGCAGAGCATCAGCAAATTACAGCAAAGCACAAGATCTGCCTGTGTTTCCAGAATAATGAATGTATTGACTACATCAGCTGTGTGTATCTGTGCAGTAGCCAGCCATTTTCAATACCTTTAATGCATACAGCCATATTTTGTCTCCAGCAGCAGACTAATGCTGTAATCGCTGCATTAAACCCCTCATCTTTTCTAATAAAGGAGATCCCTCTCTGTACTCTGTACAGTTCTGAGCGAGCTCCTTTTTATTTTTCTTCTTATTTTTTCTTTTTTTTTTTTTTTTCTTTTCTAATTACAGGTAAATTCACCTACATGCACATGGATATGACATCTTACTCCAATGTTCAGCTTCCTCTGTCCCAGTCTGGACAGCTAATGACAAAGATCTTTCTATTTTATTTATTTTCCTCCCCCTCCCAACCTAGCTGTATCTCTGAGAAAGGCATGGTGGTTGTTGTCTTCCAGTATCTTTGAAGGAAGAATTCCTTGTTAATATGGTTGTCTGAGAAAAAGCCTGTGTGTTTATGGCCAGCTTAGAGGACAAGCAGAAGGGACTCACAGATTTCTGGGTGTTGACACTGACATACCACAGAGTTTTGCCAGTTGCCACTCCTAAATTTACGAGCAGTTTGGAATGAAAGCTATGCTGGGCAATCAGGCTCTTATATTATGATAAGCAGGTACAGAAAACAGTGTGGTTTCCCAATAAGAAAATGTGGTTGCAAGCTTTCTGAGTTGGAAGTGAAAATAAAAAGTATTCCCGTGTGTGTTGCCTGGAACAGCACCCATCAGTTTAACTGCAGCAGGAAAACTTGATGGTCTCCTGTATGTCTGGAACTGTCTCAAACAATCCACTCTTCCATTAGTGCTAGTGGTTTTCTTTCTTTTTCAGCACACAGACACAGTTCTATCAAGCACCAAGGCTCAGTAGCAGGACAAAGTCATTCCCTCCTCAACTCCTGCCTCCAAATCAGCCACTGTTGCTGCCACCATGAGCTAACGCTATCAAAATCATCTTTGGTGACCAAGGGGGAAGAGCTTAGTGGTCCAGCTCAGGTCCTGCCAGGGAATAGTCTATAAGAACAAATACATGCCTGAGGCCAGGCTTGCATTGACCTTCCTGTTGGAAACCCTGTCAAATAGACTGGTCCAGAAAACTGCACCCCTTTTTTGCCCTTGGAGATTTGTGGCTATGAGGAGTCTCCCTGTGTGTGTGCTCCATGCTGAACCTGTGTGGATTTGTGGTTTCACTCTCAGCAGCTTGTCAGGCAGGCTGCTCTCAGCAGCACAAAGAACTGCTTCTTAAAGGAATCTACAAGGCAAATATCTCTTGTCTCTCTTGTTCTGGTAACAAAGGCAACACAAATTACTAGGAAAGTTGAAATGAAAATGGAGAATGAAAATAATTAAACCCCTCTCCCAGCAGCTATGCTAGACCTGGCTTTCTACTCTGGCATTATGCAGTTAGTGCCAGCAGGAGCAGAGCTGGCTGTAAGAAGGACTCTCTGGGCTATCTTATTTAGTTCTAATGCAGTTAATATTTTTTGGTTTTTCTTCCACATGCCAGCAAATGGCCCCATGTATCTGTCCTGTCAGTTCAGCAGTCTACAGAGAAGCTACACTCTGGAGCCCCATTCATCTTGTCAGCCCAAAATTAGCCATTGAAATAAACCTTACCAAGTAGGGGGAATGTGCTGGTCCCAGAAAGACAAATATATGTTTTTTGTGGGCCCAGACACTTATTTATTGCTGCTGGAGAACTGTTTGGATGTAAAAACATGAAACTTACTGATGCTGGGATACACCTTGAAGGGAAAAATTCTATAGCATATATTTTCTTTATATTTTCTTTTTCAGGGCTGGGTGTAGAAACCCTGAAAGAGCCAAATATTAGTGCAGTTTGGAGACAGGAATCCAGAGGACAGATACCTTGCTGGATTCCTCCCACAGCTCTGCCAAAGCTCTTCATTCCTGACCTAAGCACAGAGGACTAACTCTGTCTGTAGCCCCTGTGTTTATTTTCAGCAACCTCTGACATTACCTCTGGAGTACCCTGCCAAAAGACCTGACTCCTGACCGTCAGGATGCTGTAGTTCACCAACCCTTACCACTGTGAGGATGGAGCCCCCTCTCTTCATTTTCCAACAAACAGAGGGTGAGACACTTGCCTTGCAGCTTCCTTTGCCATCACAGGTCTGCTTGGGCACAGGCAGCTTCCCCCCATCCAGGACAACTGGAGAGATGCAAGTGACAGAGGAAGGTGGGTGAAATCTGTCAGCTGGATATGGTTAAAGCCAGATAGGAATCTTGGTCTTGGAAGATGAAAGTTGCTTATGTGACCACCCAGGAAAACTAGGCTGTGGAAGGATTTGCAAGCACTTGGCACTGATTCCACTCTGCTCCCCTTAAGTCTGTGGGACTGCAGCCCTGGTAGGAGCAGTGCTTTACCCTTATGAAGTGTTTCGATATTTTTGACTGATGAATTTGCACATTATATATGTGAAGCCATATGTGGCTCTGTCGGAACTGCTCCAGTTTCCCATCCCTTGCAATGTGTTGTGCTGCTTTTAGCACACAGAAACATACGCCTCCTATCACTCATATTGACATCCATCACTTTGCTTGGACCATTTCTCAACCGCTGGAGGCTGGAGTAGCACTGCTGAAGACAATGGGTTACTGTTATTTATGGCAAGTCCTGCTTTTCCCCCAAATGATGACTATGTTCAGAAGAGTGGCACACTGGAGAGAAAACAAGAGTACATTTTTGGTCAGAAAATCAGGGTTATAATTTCATTTCAATTCAGACATCTTTTAGACCTGCTCCATTGTGATCAGCTTGGACATTACAGGGACTTCTTCCCATGGAGATGAAGCCTAGAGACTGAGAGCAAATCTCCAAATTGTAAGTCTGTCTTTGGTGCTGTACTAGGAGGTCTAGGCAGCCATTGGAATCCTAATTCTTCACAAAACACTGGCACATATTCAGCAGAAAGAAAATCCTTGTCCAGAGCTGTTACATTCAACGTGCTCAGCATCCTACCCACAAAGGTAAGTTTGGCTCTGCACCCAGCTGTCAAAACAGGCCAGAAGTTCAGATACCAGAGGGAAGGTGCAGGAACAGAAGACAGAGAAGAACAGAAACCTAGAAAGCTACTTACGTTCATTAATAACTTTCTTTTTTCTCCCCTGTGAATAAAGGCATGGGGAATAATAATGGGCTCTGTGCTTGTTAGCTGCAAAACACTACCATCAAGTTTGCTCCAAAGCTCCTATCCTCTGTCATGCAGTATACAAAAGAAAAAGGCAAAGAAATTCAAAGGCAGGAGGGAGTCTAAGTTCAACTTGTCGAGCAGAGTTTGATACCTCTGAGTCTCATTAATATTTATGTAGGTTTGGAGAATAGAAACTCCATGCAACAAGTATGGAATATATGTACTCAAAACTCCACTTGCTATATAGACACACACATCTTCCTCTGTAGTAGTTTGTAGCCCTTGATGCTTTACAATTCATAGCAAATCATTGTGCCTCAGTCAGAGTTACACCTCATTTCCCCCTCCCCATAAATATATTACGATCACATAATGTTTTAATAACTTCATGGGAAAATTGAAAATAAGGCAAAGATGACAACTTCTTATGGATATAAATTTCAACAGTCTGGGTTTTTCCTTTTTTATGAAGTCATTAAATGCTTCAAATTGAACAAAAGGCAGTCCCATAGCTTTGTTTAGCAGGGAATTGGAAATGTGATCAAGTCCATAACTCTGGAAAAATAAACCTAACTTTGTCGACTAATTTTGCTTCCATTAGGCTCCACAATTCAACAGGCAATGATACCTTTTTAAAAGGATCAGTAGACATGTTGATGAATTCCCAGCCTGACCATTGGCAGTGATTTCATCACATCTCTTTCACTCATAATTGCTTTAAGAAAATATTCTCTTTACTATGATTGATGGGGAAGGAATGAATTACAGCATATATGTGAGAATGTTTGGAAGAAATAAAGCTGCTATTTCAACTTAGCTTCTTAATGTGATTCTGTTTTCTGTTTTAGATCTAGGGACTAAATTTTCATGTGGGCTGAGTTTGACCCTTTCTTGCTAACTGTAACTCAGTCCTTTGTTCAAACCACCTTTCAACCTGCTGACAGCAGCTCTGAAATTTGGGAAATAATGGCTGAACATGGCATCAGGGCTGAAAACCCTGATGGGGTTAACCTTCATGGCTGGAACAGCCCAAATCAAACCCACCTCATCAGGAGACTCCTCATTCCATTGGCACCCTAAACTCAAGCCCTCTCTGTTGGTTCATTTCCCACAACAACCACTCATCCTGCAGGGTGGGCTCAAAGCATTTTTGCAGCAGTTCACAAGGAAGCAGGTGGCATCTTCAGGCTGTGAAGCTTTCCCAGAGCTGTGTGAAAGTCCATAGCACAAGAGAAGCAGTCAGAAGCAGCAGTTGACAGCTTGGTTAGGATTCTCAGTGTGTGGAATTACAGAAGATGCTCTGCTGGTGGCTAGAAATGTTGACTCTTCATGGAAAGAATTACCACTCACCTCAATAAAAAAGAAAAGATCCTCTGTGGAGCAGAAAGACATCATCAAAGTGCTAATTCTTTCTAAGACTGATTTATTATCTGCTGAGCTAATAGATTAACAAAACAAAACACAAACAGTGGGTGTGTTATGCTGGAAAGTCACCAACACACTGAAGATCTACATGTAGTGATAAGAGGGGGGGAAAAGCCATCTCTTTCCAATTCAATTCATTTGAACTTGTGCCAGGTGCCACAAGGGAATTGTGAAGATCTGGTGTGTGCATAATCCGTGTGGGAACATGTGTACTTTGGTTCCTGTGGGAAGCACAACACACACAGGGATGCTGCACTGAATACAGGTCAAGGTGCAAACAGAGAGAAAAACAATGGTGGAATTAGATAGTAGAAAGCTGGGAATAATGAGAAAGCCTTTGTGTTTGTGTGTGTCTGCATGGCTGGATATGTACGTGTGAAAACAAGCTTCATCTGACAAGCTTTTCATCACTTCCATTGTAGTATAGGGCCCAGGAAATTATTCACTTTCTATTGAACAGCCCTAGGAGGCAATACCAGAAACACAGGTGAATGGAGAGCTGGTTTGGGATAACATGAGCAAAATATCAGTCTCTCTGCTTTCACTTTTGAGACCCTCAAAACCCTCCAGCCCATCCTGAAGTCCTTTGCCTTTCCTTTTTCTTTCCCTTCAGGGTGGCAACATCCCACAAGGGGTTTGTCAACAGCTTATTTCAGTCCGAGGCTCCCTGAAGTTTTACATCAGGGGCTTGAGACCCAAGTCTGAGTAATCCCTCATGCTGAGTGGCTTCTTGAAGAACAAGAAGCTTGGTTACAGGACTATGTGACAAAGTCACATCATGTCAGTAGGAACAATTTCCCTCACACTAATCTGTGGTCAGCTTTGGGGGCATGCAGGGGAAGTTTAGTGAGGAACATGAGTGAGGAGACCTTTCCAGAAGCTCTCCTATCAGCAGAAAGAAGGCTGCATAGGAACACACAGAGCAATTCCTCTTCTACCTACCAAAATACTGGCACTTAAAAAGTTGCCTCTTCTCTTCAGCCCCCTTCTGCAGCATCACGTCATCTTCTAGCCAGAGACAGCAGGAACTAGAGGCTGTCTGGGGGAATGGACTATTTTGTCAATGAGCCATCATGACTCTACAATGTCCCAGATCTCCTGTGATGGTCTGGGGGGCCCAGCCCTCCCTGGAACACTTCTGAGGGGCTCAGCACAACACCCAGCTGGAGTCCTTGACATAGTCGTGAGCAAGAGGCAGCTGATCAGCACAGAGTGCAAAGAACCCGCTGCTGAAATATCTGCCATATTCATATGTATAAAGCAGCTCTTGACCAGGCTGTTTGTGGATAGGTCAGTTTGCTACCCCCACACCTGTAACTGCTTTGAACACACTCTGATATTTGCCAGTGAGACAGATACTGAGCCTTTGAGGCCAGAGGTGTATTGTGGTCTGTAAGGCTGCATGAATTGTCCCAGAATCAAGGCAAGGTCACGATGTTTTCTCCTCAGCTGAAATCAATAGAGCTTTGGTATGGAAAACAGGAGAGCACCTGCACACGGACACATGGAAAATCCAACACAATCCCAGGCCTGGGAATAACAGGCTTGCCAGGGCAGAATTATCCCTCATGTAGTGAAGCAGATGAAGTCTCAGTAAAAATATCCCTTATTAATCAATAGCTGATCTCTTTAAGCAAATAATTTCCAAATTTAGTGTCTGTGCTAGCAGTGGGAGACCCAGTAGGGATTACAGCAGCAGTATTACAGCACAGAGTGCCACCAACATCAACTTAATTTACTGGTCCTTTAGAAAGAGGAGGGAAAAATTGGACTGTGGTACAAATCATGCTACTACTGTAAGTTTAGTTTGCCAGGCACAAATATCCTTCCAGCCAGGTAGCTTAGAGCTGTACGTTAATATATGTCAGGCTGCCATAGACCCCCAATTTAAAGTTTCCATTCGGCTCAGTGGGAATTAATTGTTAGGTTCTGGCTTCTTCTGTTTTCTTTTTAATGTCAAACACCCATCTAGCAAGAGCTGCAAATAATACCCTCCTAAGGGTAAATTGTGAGCTCATTGCTCGTTTAAGTCACATTGAGTGAGAATACTCCCTGGCTGTGCTCTGTGAATCAAAGACAGAGCATATGCAATCATCTGAAGCAGCAGCGGCAGCAGCAGCTGCATTTCCCAGAAACCTTTGGGAAACCTGACACAATTACTGATCAATACCCTCTCCAGTTAATTGATGAGCTATGTAGCCAAAAGGTAAAAAAAAGAAAAAAGAAAAGAAAGAGGCTATCAATAAATAATCTTAGTTAGGAAGCTGAGGTCTGAGGAGAAGTGCTTGAAGTTCAAGGGATGATGACCATGCCTGGGAAGAAAAATGAGGGTTGAGGAGAAGAGGAGCATTCCCAGGTATACATGTCTTTTTAAGATAACGGGCACAGTAGAAACTAATTAGATGTGATGATGAAACCTGGAGAGAATGAAACCATTGCATCCTCAAGAAAACATGCTCATTGCTATGAAATTTCTTCCCAAGACTCTCATCCTGATCTCTGTGTGCAGATTGACACACAAAATTATTTTCTACATTAAACCATTTCCGGACCCACCTCACCATGTCCAGTTAGTGAGCCAAGTGTAAAACTTTGAAAAGGTCATAGGACAGAGCAAGCAGCAGCAAGAGGCCGCAGCACAAAGCCGATGAAGGTCCTGGCCACTGTCTTCTGGCAGTGGCAGCTGTAGCCATGCTGGCTGCTGCTTTTCATTCTTGCTCTGTCTAGACATCAGCAGATACGCCAGTCATCACCCATGAAACAGCAGGACCAAATCACCCTGCACAAGAGCTGAGCCCAGAATTCACCTCATCACAACTATGGTGAGAATTGGAGCCCATAAATTAGGCCAGACATCTCTGAGTCTGAAACTCAGACTGGAGCTCTGCTCCTCACTGTGCCGTGTGTTATTCCATCACTGTGACTTCAAGTCGTTTCACTGCATGTGCCACTGCTTCACCCCCAGAAAACAGTACAATCTTTGTCCTGACTTATGTCTTATTGGTATCAGGAGGCTTCATAACTGACAGCCAGGATAAAGGTGTTGAGAGGGGCTCTGAGCCTGTTGCTTTTATTGAACACATGGGAAAGGCTGTTTTATCAGCTGTCACCTGTACTAAAGACAACACCCTCTTGTCTTTTGGCAAAGGAGTTGATGTGCCTTTGTGGGTAATCCTGACCTTTTAAGGAGCCATTTCTGAGCTACTGGTTTAGCTGCATCTGTCTGTGGGTTGAGGGCAAGAATGGATGCAGTGCTTTAGCTGGTTAATCCCTGAATGCTGTGTCTGTGGTAAGGGATTGTGAATCTCCCCATCATCACTGAATTTAAGGAGCAGCCCCAGCAGAAGCTCCATGGTTTCTAAAGGCAGGGAAATACGAGTGTGCCTGTGTGTGCATGCATGTGTGCGCCTAGAAATAGGCAAGGGGGAACAAGGGCACCCCTTTGAAACTCCTTCTTGTTCTTCCCTTTGATGTGATGGCAGGGCAGGTGCTCACACACACAACTTCTTTGCTTTGATAAATCCATGCCTCACAGGCAAGATTTCAAAGGGAATTTTCAAGCACCTTCCCTACCCTCTCTTGATGAAATTGAGCTGGGAAGGGGGGAAGCTGGGTGGAAATGGAGGAGTCGTGCATCAGCCATAGAGGCACAGATGTGCTGATCAGCAGCACCATCAAAATCACTTATGGCACAGGCACAGTGGAAGGACAGGCTCTCTCCTCACTTCTGTCTTCCAGGCTGGTGGAAGGTGCTGTGCCTTTGTGGCAGGATTGCCATATGTGTGGATGAAGGTGGGAGTGGGGGGCCACCAAATATTATTCCCACCACTCTGGAAGTTTGTTGCCAGGGTCTGTGTCTTTGGTTCAGAAAACAGAAATCCACTGTGATTTCTATTGACTCACTTATCACTTGGAGCCTGTAAATAACACTGTTGTCTCTTGCCTCGGGAGCAGCACAGTTTAGCAGAAACCATGAAGGTATCCCTGTGTCCCTGCATAAGGGGAGGAGGAGGCTTCCCTCAATCCTCAGCCAAAGAATGAGATGCTGTCTGGAGTCAGAACAGGATTTGGAGATTAGGATTCAGAAGGAGCCTAACGTAGGAGCCAGTGGCCTCACAGGAGAAATCTGGCTTAAGAGTTTTAGTGAGGAAAAAATTATACAAGCAGGAAGAGATTGTAATCCCTAAATTTTTTGTATAGTGAAAATTCAGTCCTATTAAACTCAGCATGAATTTCACCATCACCTCCAGCAAAAAGAGACTTGTTTGCCCCTTTTTGGTCTAAAAGCCTCACTGAAGTGAGAGCATGTCTGGCAGGGATCAGCTGGGTATGGTTACATGCTCCTGTCCCCAGCAGCTACACAGGAAATCCTTCCCCAAAATCACGTGAGTCTGACCCACTCAGGGGTTCTGAAATACACCTTCACATTCCTGGCGTGCTCATGGTGGTTCCTAGGGAGGAGTCAAGGGAAAGAGGATCATTGAGACCCTACCTTTAATACACACTCAGGTACTGAGCCGTATGTGGGCAAGATTAAATCATCAAACATCATGAAATATCATAAAAACAGATTTACTTTTGCTCTGGGAATTTTACCAGCTCAGCCCAATCCTTCTCAAGGGTGATGCAGGTAGCACACACAAAATTTAGCACACTTCTCCCACAAAGAACACCTTTTCTGCCAGAATATGCAGCAGAGGTTAACTTAATAAACTCAGCAGCTCCAAAACCTGCTGCTCTGTTACAGGAAACTCATCTGAGTTCCTCAGATGAGGAAATGGGCAGCTCACAGGGACTCAGTGACACAGTATGAAAAACTTCATAAACTTCCTTTTACTCAAAACTTCCAGTTCTTTGATTTTTCATGTTACATCATCCCTGAAATTTTGCATTTTGATGACAGTTCAAAAAAAAAACCAAAACATTTTCCCCAAGAAAGTCCTAACAATGTGATTTTGTTAGGGGTTGTTTTGGGGTTTTTTTTATGGGATAGTAAATTACCTTTGAAAAATTATTTGAATTTTTTTGGGGGGGTTGTGGGGTAGGAAATTGAGTGATTTTATCATGGCAAAGTAAGGAGTAATTTGTAAGTCACTGTCAAATGTAGAACAAACCCCTTTTATTTTCCCATGTGAAACATTGCCTTCCTGTTCTTCCTACAAATTTCTTTTATTTTGTTTTGCACAATTTTTTAACCACACTTTACCCAACCTATTTGCATAGAGATGAGCAAAATAGTTCCCACAATACTATTCACAAGCATCTACCTAACCTCAGACTTCTGTCAAAAATACAAAAAAAGGACAATTACTTTATTTCTAATGGTTTAACAACCTATCCATTTCACTTTATATTGAGGGATTTGTATTTATTTACAGAGACAGTGGAATATTTGGCTGAATTAACAGTTTTTGCCTGCTTTATGGTGAAAAGCAGAAACCCCCTTCTATTTCACCTTTTATATGTATTATAAATCAGCTTAAGTTCATAAGGAATTCTATGATTTTCTGCTCTAATATAATCATAGAGCAGCACAAAGGGCTTTAGCCTGTATTGGAAAATGGAAGTAGTCACTATATACCACATATAGCCAACCAGCAAAAAGATATCAATGTGTTCTTGTAGCAGCAACATATGGTTTCCAAAAAAATCCATCCTTAAATATACATTGATTTTTCTGGGATGGGAAACTCAGAGTGAAAAACCTGTAGGAGATAGGGTGGTGGACATCAACTCAAATATTATGATCTGCTGAATCAAATCTGAATTTTAGATTGATCTCACAAGCAGCAGATTCTTGCCTGAACTTCTGTAGTGATTTGAAAAAGATGGTGTTAGGGAGATTTGCATATTATTACAGAGGTACAGAGCCAAATTACCTCTGTCAGGATGAGATAGAATTTCTCCTCTGACTACAGTGCCACAAGGCATCCTGAGAGCCCTGGTATGATAGATTGTGTTGGGAAAAGGAGTTCAAAAACCAGAAAGTACCTGAAATAAGGCAAAATAAAAACATGCTGATTCTTCCTAATAGAAATCAGTGACCTTATTACTTTGCCTAAGTTGTCTATTTTGCATCAACCTGCTCGTAACCAAATGTTGCAATGCCAGAAATTCACATGGGGTTGCAGCTTGCATTTCCCATTAGCTCTAGCAACAAGCTATTTATGTAGGACTTGTCATTGTTCTGTTTGAGTCGCTCCTAAACTTTAATTAATCTGTCCTTTCAACACCCCTGCAGCCCTGTAAAGTGAGGATACAGCTGGTATTCCTTTTTGCATGATTAAACGCCTGGCCCAGGGTCACCCCAGGAGTATGAGACAGAGCCAGAAACACAGCCTAGCCCTTCTCAATCTCAAAGGGCTATCCTTCTTCAAATCTCTGCCTTTGATGGATCTTGGCAGAGGTTCAGTCAAGTCTCATCCTACATTCCTTCAACACTCGGTTCACATTCACTAAGAGCTGAGCTCCAGGGGCGTTCAATATTGAGCCAGCCTGGCTTCTGCCTGTGTTCTTGGCCAATTCGGCTGAGGGTGCCACATCTGAGTCAAGCCAAGGCTTTGAATTTTTTGAAATTCATCCACTGCTCATCCTTACAGCTCACACCTCCAGACAAAGGGAAGCAACTGCTTTTCTGGAAGCTAGAAGGAAAAAGAACTTCTCTTTCAACATGTATTCAATCTTATTTAGCTCTCTTTCCCTCTCTTCTTACAAAATTTATAATGTATATGTAAGCTATAAAAAGCAATGAGATGCAGTTTATGCAAGTAGTATGCTAGTGCACCATAAGTTCCTGTCCCTTCCATGAATTAGGCTGGGATAAATTTTTATGTCCGGGTTTCCTGCTGATTTGTCTTTAGGTGGGAAATACAGCAAGTGCCAACTGGAGGACACTAAAAGATCAGCCTTGCAAATCAAGGTCAACTACCCATATAAAGACCTGGCTGAAATATTGCCAAATGGCAGTGTCCCTGTTCTGCTTTGCCCAAGGGAAAGTGCAGCCATAGCCATTTGTTCCCCTCCTGGCACTCTTTGGTGCAACACATCTGTTGCTTCAGCTGCTATTGGAGCCTTCGGCAACTCCCTGCCCCTAGCTGGTCCATGCCAGCCTGCTTTGCATGGTGATTTGCAGCCCACATCCTTTCTGTTTGAAGCTATGGCTAATGAAACAGGTGGCTGTCATTGTTAAGAGCACTTGCTGTTCACTCCAGCATCAGCACTTCTTGCAAGGTGCCAGTGTTATTTCTTCCCACCACTGTATCGTTGTGGGCATAACGGCCGATGCCACCATTCTTACAACAGTCCTGACATTCCTTCAAAGGGAATGAATAGGCTGCTCTCAACCCATCCAGAATCCTCTTCCCACAAGCAGAATCCCCTCCCAGCTCAGCAATTCTTAATCCAAGCTCATCTGTCCATGGGGAAGGGAAAGAACAGGTGGACAGATGGAGAGGGCTGGAAAGTCTGGGCAGTGACAGTGCCACAGCCACAGGAAATCTGTTACAGCAAGACCTCCTCTATGGCAGAACTGCTGGAGCAGAGCTGGAAATGCTGGAAGAAGGAGCTGACTTGTGGGATTGATGGCCTGACCAAGCTGGCCCCATCCCTTGCTTCTTCTCCATTCTTTATTTCACTTCTCTCCTCAAGTGGCCACCAAATAGGATTGGTCTTGGGTGCTTCAGTCTGAGCAGGGCTTTAGGAGAAAGCACAAAAAATAGTGCATAAACCATTCATGAGAATCCTTGTTCCTACAGAGCATGGCACAGAGAGCTTCCGTGAGAGCAGTCCACCCATCAGGAGATGAAGTCAAATGGAAGGAGCACATGGTGGTTCTGTGCCACCAGGCAGCTCTCAAAGGCAACCTTATCCTTATCCTTCAGCATCAAACCCTGCCCACTGGCCCGCCAGCTCCACTGAAAGGCTTCTTGCCACCAGCTCCTCAAAAACTCAAGCTTCCTTTTCTGCTTTAGTAAGTTGTATTTTGGTCCATTCAAGAGCAAACCTTTGAGAGACTATTTCGGAGTCTTCTTTGATTACTGAGGAGATCAACCAACAGCTGGGACCAAGCTGATTTTGAAAAAGCAAGAAGACATAATTAGTGTATATTTTAGCAAATATATGTCTTCTTATCCTGCCCTACAATAGAATTTCCTCACTGAAAACACCTCTGTATTAATGAAATATATTAAATATTGCTATAACAAACAAAAATCATGTTTCTTGGAGCTCCCCCAGTCACTGCTCACTGTATATCATTAGTAGAACAGTAAAATAAGATTACAGCTTTACAATAAAGGAACACATTCTGCATGATAATTTACCCCTTCAGGAGACATTTTCTCAAATTCATTAGATTATAATTCTGATTTTCTACAGTTCTTTGAGGAGCACAATATTGAACATGATATATAGTCTCTTGAGAGGAGACAGCATTCTCATATCCATCAGTGGGGCTTACACAAATATAGGCATGAAATTCAGTAAGATTCATGTTCCCCATAGGCCTCTCCTGGATAAAAGAGCAGATTCAGATACCTTAAACTCTCCTCTCTTTACACCTAAACATCTTGCTAGCAAAGATAGCCTGCCTGGGTAAGTTTTTTAGACTCTGCTGTAAACAGTTCATTGGCAAAGCAAACATCCTGCCTTATCTCTTGATCAAGTGTTGTAAATTTGTACTTTTAGTGACCTCATAAATTTACTGGAATAACCTCTTCCTTTGGTCTGAATTAGAATTTGATCTTTTCTGTGATATCTGTTTTGGTAACGAGAGCTCTTACTTGAAGGAAAGATCCAAGAAAGGCTCTTCTCAAGTTGTGTGCTGCTGCAAAACACAAACAGTGTTTTCATGACCATGATTTCCTTTGCTCAAAGTCTTATGCAGCCTCAGATCCTTGAAAATTCTTTCTTTTCTTTGTATGCAAGAGAAATTTTGCAAGGGAAATGCAAACCATTCTAAAATACACAAAATAACCCTGGAGGAACTTCAGAAGTCCAAATATTTTGCATTTCTCCTTTATTTACATTCCATTTGCTTGTTTGCTTTAAAAAAAAAAATTCTTTGCATTCTTATGTTAGAATAATATTATCTGAGAAACCTCATAGTCATGCCTTTTCACAAACACAATGTGGTTAAGAAATAAGGAGTCATTTAAGAATGCTCTTAAAATAATCTTCCATGGCAAATCCCTTTGTTTATGAGGATTAAAGAACACATGATAATTTTTTAAGCTCATTGTCTTGGTGATTTTAAGGATATATTCATGGACTCACTGTAAGTCATTTTTAGCATTGAATCCACCCAAGGAAAAAAAATTCTTTGTATAAATTTGAATAAATCCTGTGCCACCTGGGCATAACCTCTTTCCCTATTGACAAGCCAAAGTCATGGCAAGTTGAAGAATCTACCTGTAGATACAATGGTTTTTAATACAAATCCCATCAGATTTTATAGGGTTCCCACAAGAAAACCCAGTAGTTCTAGAACATCAATTCAGTTTCCCTATCTCTTATGAGATGAAAGTGTTCAAGGCCAGGTTGGAGGGGGTTTGGAGCAAACTGGGGTCCCTGACCACAGCTGGGGGAAGGAACTAAATGGTCTTTAATGTTCCTTCTCACCCAAACCATTCTGTGATCCTGTGGTAGCTCTGCACTAAGATTGATGGCTGTGTCTCATCTTAAAGAAGACCAAGGACTGGTAATCTGGAAGAAAAGATTTCTGAATAAAGGAAGAGGAGGAGTCACTTGACATAGCCAGACAAATAACTTGGCATTCATCACACCAGTGATGCTGTCGAGAGCCAGTCACAGCTGCAGAGAGAGATTCTTACCTGTGTTGATTTTATTTCTTCATTTTCCCTATGTAAAAGGCATCCTCTTGCTCACTCAAGCTCCATCCATAAGAAAGATTGAGAAACACTTTTAGCAAAGAGCACCATAGCACTGTCAGTCTCTGCTGTTTGCAAAGGACCAGGGAAGCCAGGAAGCCCTAAGCCACTGACAAATGATTCCACCCAAAAAACAGTGTTGGTATTAAGCTTTTAAAGGCTGGTAAATCTTCTGCTCTATTAACCCCAAACCCACAGAAGCCATTAATTGGTGTCTTTCTTACAGTGAAGCGTTGATTCTAATCTGACATATATTTTATGCATCACTCTACCCCTTGGTTCATAAAAATGATCCAAATTCGCCTCGCCTCACTGGCTGAGGCCACTTTCCAAATGCCTGTCCACAATCTTAGATGAAAAATTATAGCCCTGGAAAGGTGATGTGTCAGAGGAGTGTGAGACGCACCAACACACATGCAGATGCAAGGCAACAATCTGCTGAACTAAAATTACAAAAAGAGGAAATGATGAACCATCTCATTAACTTAACTTGTCACTCTGATGGCCTCACTCCATGTAAATAAATAGGGAATGGGGGAAAAAAAGAGCATTATTACAGCACAGCTAAAACAAGAACATATTCAGGTCATCACCCGCTCTAAGTGACATCAGTAATGATATAGCTTTGACCTCATGATGATTTGGTCACCCTGGCTGACCATGGCATTTCTAATGTGTGATCAGACCCTGTGGGAGCCTGGGCACTGCTGGGGAAGGTCTCAGCACATTCAGTTCCTCTGGCTGTATTGATAGTTTAAGGAATTTATCCAGACAATCCCCAGTGCTTAACAGAAAAGACCCCACACTAATCTCTGAGCATTTCCCTTTTCTAAAGCTTGAAGCCATGTATGTTCTGCAGTGTATTTTATTTCTCTCTTTAAGATTCTCTCCAAATATTGAATGACTTTGGAACACAGAGACTTTTCTGCCTATTTTTAATCAGTTAGTTAAATAAAGAAACAAGCTGAATTTCCAGGGTGCACCAAAAGCAAAGGCAGCTGTTCAATACCAGCAGCTCAAAATGATGAATACCACACTTACTTCTATCTGAAACATAGAAAGCAGCTTCACTCTTTAATAAAGCCCCTAGGAAAACTAGAATGAAAAATCTAGCCACATTACTAAGCCAAAAACAATTTAATGGGTTTGGAAATTATGTCAGATCTTGTGTTAAACAAGGTTCTCAGTAAATCTCCAAGAAAGAGTCCTCTGGTGAAAGGGTCAGTTCTGTGGAAGGCACACCAAGGCTACGAGCTCATGGGAATCATCATGGAGTTTCTTATTGGAAAAACTCTACAAGCCCAAGGTCTCTTGCTTAGCTCCAGTCTTGCTGATTCTACTCTTATCCTTAATTGCACCTTAACATAATTTTGGTTACAGAGTAGGCTTTTATTTTGTCCCACTTTTCCTGTACATGCTAAAGCAATGGTAATACCTTCTAGCACCCATCCAACAGCTTTATATTCAAGTTATATGGATATGCCCATATCTACATTTGTCTATCAATATAGTTCTAGTTACAGCCACAGCTGGTCCAGGACCTCTCTTGTGATTTGCAATGCTGTGCTGAGGGATTGTGCCACTTTTTCCTATGGACACAGGGCTTTGTCCCAAACCCTTTCCTCTCACACTGGGAAGGCTGTCAGCTGAAGTTAATGCAAAGTCTTGGGAAAAGAGTTTACACTGTACACCTGAATATTTCATAGAGCTGTAATCTGCACAAGACTGATGACAATTTGGGAAAATCATGGTAAAATAATGGCAACAACAATAATAGTAGCAATAACAATAAATGTTTTCCCATTTATCCTTTTCTTCTTTGCTGAAAATGTGATTGGAAAGGGAGGCACTGCAAAAGCTCTGAATGACCTACTTTGAATTTTCCCATCAACTTCTATTTCTGCAAATTTTCTTCTGCACAGCAGCTGCACAGAGGGGGCTGGAGCACTGTGTGAAAGACTGGTCTCATGGGCTACACTGGCAGAGTGAATGCTAAAGCCTCTCCAACAAGGTTGTTCTCAAGTGGTTTCCTCATTTTCTGGACTTCAGTGGTCTCAGTTATTTCAATCATGGATAACAGGATCCACTTATCCAGATGTCTGTATAAGCTCTCAGAAACTGGAGGCTTTTTTGTCTTTTGTTTCTCTATTCTTTTATACATACTGCATTTCCCTCAGTGTGCTCTACTATCAGGCCCTTCACTATGATACAGGAAAGCAAAGCTTGTCCCTAGGACTGCACTCAATTTGCATGTCAATGGCCAAATTTGATAGATATATACTGCAAGTTCTCAGCCATCAGGGTAGTTTCAAAAGAAATGTGGCAATTTGTTCTATTTTGAATCAAGTTTGTGGACTTGTTGGCAAAAAAACAGATTCCTCTCAAAATCAGATCAGGGGGCAGAAAAGGTGGTCCCTGAGATGTGTATGAACATCTACCCTTTTCAGGTCTAAGTGTCCATGCTGCTAATAGGGTTTGAATTGAAATCCACTTCCAGCCACCAGCTGTAAGACTCCAACTGGACCCAGATCAATATGAACAAAGGCATGCTGTGGGTGTTACTCAGAGCATACCCCAGACCTAAGCATAGCATTCATTTAAAGCACATTCTCACTGGGATGCTGTTGATTTGGTAAATCTCACTTTTCTTTAATCCTAACTCCTGAAAACTCTCTCCTCATGCCTGCAGCTGCTCAGTGCTCTGGAATTCTCATTCTCATGGACATTTTCCTATCCACAGCCAGACGGAAGCAGGCTGGAGGAGGCCTGTAGTGAAATGAATTTTTTTCCCCTGCACCATGAGGAGGAGTTGTCCTCTGTCCAGTTTCTTTCAGCTCCTCTGACTGCCGCCTTTTATTCCACCCTCCCTCCCTCCCTCACCTGCAGTAGCAGCTCTCCTGCCCTGCTGGCACAGGCTCTATTCTCTGTGCTAAAGGAGGGTCCCAGTAGCCCCTCTGAGGTCTCTATCACCTTCTGATGCAGCTGTACACCATTGGATATGTTCTCATGATCTCTTCTTGATGTCTCTTATTGTCCATAGAGTAGGATCCGAAGGGCAGGAGGGGTAGGAAGGAGAATTGTTGTGAAGGTGACATTTCCTACCCATATTCCTTTCTGTATCATGAAAATACACCTCCATCCCCTGTAGCATTTAATCATATGGTTTTAGCTTTCTTCCCAGTGCACAGGGGGAGGGGGAAAGTCCCTGGCTAAACTCAGAATGCCATTTTGTGGCAATTTATGAACAAACAAGCTTCCCACCAAACCAATCCTTAGAAATGTCACTCCAGGCTGGCACTAAGCAGAGATTAAACGATGGATTGTCAACCTTCCTTTTTTTATTTGATGTTTTGAATTTCACTGTTCCTCTCTTTCATTAAAAATGAACTAGAGGGGGGAAAAAGCAGAATAAAATAGAATCTTTTTACATCTAAAAGTCAAGATAATTATCTCTTATATCCAACCCACTCCTCCAAGACTCTGAATGAAGCCATCATTAAAATCTGTGTCCATCTGGTGACTTTCCCACAGCTAATTAGGTGAAGAAGCCAGTTAACAGATATGTTCTGCTGAAATATTTCTCCCTGTCTCCAGCTTTTTAAAAACTTCCAGACATGGCCCATGTACAACCTGGATGCTGCTTGTTCATCCCTCAGGGTCTGGGAGAACAAGAGGAGTGGAAGGATGGGAGAGGGATGCTTAGTGAGATGCACACCAAGGCTATTTCATGGCATCAGGGCTGGGAATAAAAGGAGGAAGGGGATGCAGGAGGCAGCAGGTTTGAGTTCTGCTGTGCAGGAAGCCCTTTGGCGAGCTGGTCGGATGTTTTACTGGCAGTGTTTCAGTGCATTTCTGCGTGGGGCTTCTTTTAATACTGTGATTTTCTCCCTGTGGTTTGTCAGGCACTCAGCCAGCCTACTAAAGACTCTCTACCAGATCCCCATCTGCTGCATTTATTAGAGCTTGTCACCCTAACACCTAGGGGCTGCAAGGTATTGATTCCTCCTGTGTCCAGATGGATGGTTCGTGGGGTACCCCCTCCTCCCCCTGACCCTGCACCAGATCTTACTGTTGGCACTTTGAGGACTGCCAATTTTCAGAATAGCCCCAAACTCACAAGAAGTTTCCTCTGGGAACCCTCCAAAACTGAATATGGTCCAGACTGAGTGGTATTAATGTGAGTGAGGGAGTGTGCAAAGTGCAGTGACCTCATTCCAGGTTCAGTGCTGGAGGCATCAGTCTTCAAGTACTGAAACTATCTCTAGGGTCACGGGAGAAGTATTCAGCCACCCTTACATCTCATGAGAGCTTGGATCTCATGTCAAGGACAGTGGGTAAGTGTCTGACTGACACATAAATCCCTTACTGATTCTGCCATCAAGCACCCAGAAGATCTGGCCAGTTACACTCATGGCCCAGGGTTAAGGACAGCTGACTGATGGAGCTCCAGAGCTTACTGTCCAGTCTCTCACATGCTCATCCCTCCCATTTTTCCCTTTCTGGTGTAGCTGCCAGAAGCTTGTGCCCTTTTCCACCAAGACCCCAGGGCTCACAGCCCCACAGCTCACAGCAGGGTACAGAGCATTCTGGTTTGGGGATCAGGCATGCAAGGAATTGCTGGCAATGCCATCTCCTGTGTGTGTGTAACACAATTCCATGCCTACATACATGAACATCCATCACAGGAGAGGGAAAGACCCTTGGGATTTTTGATGGCTTTTCTAGTGTGCTCTGTGGTCCCTCCCAGCTGAACAGTCAGGCCCCACTGCTTTGGGGCTCAGCAGTCTCTATGCAGCTGTGCTGTTTGAGAATATAAACCCCTGAGATTACAAACCCCACCTTGCTCACTCCCCCTCTCTGGAAAATGTCTGCTTCAGTTTGGCACAATTACATTAATGCAGTTATAATTCTAGAGGGATTGTAACAAGTGAGTAATACAATAACTTCCTAGTCTTCTCTCAAAGACAAGTAACAGACCACAAGGACTCTGGCTAAAGGGAAGCAAGACACACTGACCCAAAAGGTCTTGGCTGATTTTAATTTCTTTGATTGGGTTCATGAAAAGAGAAAATTACTGGAAAGATTTTCATTGTCATTTACTTCTAAGTTTTGAGGTTAAACGTTAAGAGAAATCAGAAGGGTTAATATTCACCAGACTTCATCTCTAGCCAATTATTCCCTGCTGCTCCTACATTTACATCATGCAATTGTCATTATAGCTAGAGATGAGAAAACTTGATAAAAGGAGCTCTCTATGAACACTGGACAGAAATAGAGCTGGGGGAAGAATTGGAGCAAGGAAAGGATTGCAGGCCATAAATGTATCACACTTTTTAAATACAACCATAGCTCGCTACAGCGTCATCTAAACCACTATACATCCTGTTTTGTGCTCCACCGTTCATGAGCAGCATAGGAAAAGCTGTACAATTCAAACACACAAAGAAAATAAACAAAGACTATTTTCTTTAATGTTCCTGCAGTTTTCAGGAACACTGGGTTTCTTCAGGGCCGTGCAGGGAAGGTGCTGAGCCAATTAAGATATTTTTCATATCTTGTGATAAGTTCACTGTATTGGAGTTAACTCTGCCTTGTACATCTTCATCAACAATGCAATATCCCTTATACCAATTTAATTTTACATTGCCAGCAAGATAAAGGCAATTTATAAGTTTCAATGAGGGCAGACTGGCTGTGCTCCAATCCAATCCAGGGAGTGTAACGTTTGCTAGGGAATTGCTCAAGACCTTAATGTCTGGCATATGGTGAGCTGCTTTCATTTCTGACCTGTGCAATTAAGGTCAGCGGCAAAAATTACATTAAAACAGTTCTTTATTAATCATGTTTTATCTAGGGCAGATGATGACAACCTCTGAGCACAGACACCCAGCAGCCACAAAGCAAAATACTGTGAATCTCAAAAACCATTCTTTAACAAAGTTTTGAAGGACATTTTCTTCGGTGTTTTGCCCATGGCTTTGTAACAATAGAGGGTAGTGGTCACATCTTGGGAGGAACAACTTGCATCCAGTGCTAGATGGTGATATTCTTTCAAAGTGTGGAGGGTTTCAGTGGCACCTGGCAAGAGAAATCCATGGGGACTTCTTATGCCTCTCTATTCTATTGTAAAACAGGTTCTCCAAGCAGACACTAATTTCTGAGACGACTCTGGGTAACTCTTCACAAATATGCCTGCCCAAAAGGCCAGCTTATTTCCCTTTTGAGATGCTGTGAAAATGGTCTCTGAAAGCTTGTGGTTAGTAAAACTTTAATTTTCCTCAAACTCAGCTCTCGAATTTACCCAAAGACATATAAATAAAAGTAAATTTACAATGCACCATGAATTTGCATGATGTAGTGGGGAGAAGGAAGCCACCTCTTCTTTCCCCAAAGGAATACCCTCACATCACAGTCTTCTTCTGGACCTAATCCAAAGCCCACTTAGTGCCTCAGACACTGGTTAAATCAGTTTTTACTTGGATTTTGTCCTAGTCTGTCATGACACATCCCCTGGCCTTGCAACATGAACACTTGCAGCAGAAGCTTGTGGAGCTGCTGACCCATTTGAACAGACCAAGGACAGACTGAGACTCTACAAATCATCATGTGCTTCATCCTCCCATGGACAAGGCTGGCTGTTTCAGATTTTTGCTACTGATGCAGTGATGGTGTGAATCACAATATTACAAGTGAACACCCAGTGTCTGGAAGAGAAAGAGTGACCACAGGAGGAACAGCCTGAAAAACCTACTGAGCAGTGCCCCAGTGATGATCCTGACCCACAAAAGGAAGGCAATGTCAGAGCCAATAGAAACAGAGATGCTGGATCAGAGACATGTAGTAACACAAAAAAAAAAAACCTCAACACATTGAAAATTAAATGAAAAATAGAGGAATCCAGGCAGAGGCAAAGATTAATTTATAATTTCTATCAAGAGAAATGTGTAAATGAGGGAAAGACAATCTGAGCCCACATATCTTTGTTCCAGCATTCATAAGCATCTGCATTAGGCACTAAGAATAGCAATCCTATCTCATCTCTCTTCTCTTTGTTGTACATTACTAATGTTAAAAGGAAGGAAAAATAATGAAAACAAGGTGTTCCTTCCCCTATTGTTCATTAAAACATAAAAAAGATTCAATTTAAAAAGAAAACAATAGCCCAAAAGTTCTGTTTTACAGTCAAATATCTTCAATATCTCAACTGACAAAATTAAGAGTAAAGCAGGATTTCACCAAACTGGCCAAACATCAGGAAGCCATTCTGGGAAGATTCACCCTGAAAACACCAACAACATGTTCTGGTTTTGTGGCTTAGTTTTTTGCTTTTTTTTCCCCCCCTTTTTTCTCCTACATTCCTCGTACCCTTGCTCACTGTAATTAGCCCCATAACTTTTGCTTCGAATAAATTTCTTTTCCTGTCCTCTCTACTGTTGTCCACCTCTTGGGATTGTTTTCACTCTGTGTTTTTGTTTTTTTTTCTGTTTGTTTTGTTTTCTTTAACTAATTCCTTTTTAAACACTACCTGCAGCTACACTGCCCTTTCACCTCACTGGTGTGACCTCTTTCTCCTTCCATCTACCTGATATGTGTAGCCCAGGACTTCTGTTATCCCCATGATGGGTTTATTTATCACACTCTAATGATTCTTCTATCCACGCTTCACATCTCCAGGGCTGGTTCTCAGGGAAGAGGGCAAGAGGTGGCTGTGTAGCAATTTTTGTTTATTTTAGATCTCAGTAAACTACTTGAGCCAGAGAGGTGAGAAGAAGAAACCTGTGTCATCTTCTTTTTTTTTTTCTTATATTTAATGGAAAAAATACATCTGCAGGTGTAGCTTTTTTGGCACTTGAGTCCTCCTAGCCAGAAATATCTTACTGCTTAAGAGAAAAAGATATATGGAACCTCAAGATGTATTTTACCCCAACTATGTGACTTTAACAAGAAACAATATATGACACAGATAGGATAAGTAGCCGTACAGGCTTGAATTGCAGTGAACATGCTGATGTGATGTACTCCAGGTACAGATAAATTCATAAGCCAATGCTTTAAGCCCTTGATTCTAAGACTAAGCTCATTCTCAGGGACTGAGTTTGGTCTGGAAACAGGGCTGTATTCCTTTGTAACCAGCTGGAGAGGGCAATGTAAAGTTTCTCCAGGTTTTAGGATGCCTGCGGGAGCAGATGTAGCTCCAGGTCCTGCAGAAAGCCAGCTGATGCACAGTCAGCCCATCAGTCACTTTTGAGCAAAACTGAACTCTCACAGCAAGCACCCACCAAATCAGTGCTTTGCCTCATGCAGCCACAACATAACTGGTCCTGTGATGGAAGCTTAAATGGATTTGTTGTATCACCAAACCAGAGGTGGAAGAGATTATTGTGCTGTGGTGAGGAGTGGTTACATGTCATCAGTTCCATGTCAAAGTGACCTGTATCCAACCAGAGAATGTTTTATAGATATAATCAGCAGTGGTGCTGTCTGTGATGGGGACAAACGACAAACACTTGTCACAAATCTTAACAGAGGACAGATCCTGTTGGACAGTGCACAAATAAAGATCATAACAGGACTAAAGACTGAGGACAGAAAGGCAATTAGTAAAACATCTGTAATATTCAAGGTTCTGAGAACTTTTTATCCTTTGAAGTTGAACAGTCCTTCAATTCACCTTCTAATAACTTACAAGCCCATTAAAAATATATATCTATGTATTACTTCACCCCTAACCTTCCCCCAAACCAAATCTTTAATCAGCTGCACCTCTAATGCAGAATCAGCAGCAGCAGCAATGAAGAATGACCCTTTAGCAGCAGCCCCATGAGACAGGGATTTATTTTTCTTTTCCTCTCCCCCTTTTCTGTTTTCCCCTTTGCAGCTCAAATTGTGCCTTTGAAACATCTTTAAGCATTGGAGCTTTGTCCTTTTCATTTCCTCCTCCTGTTTGTATATTTTCCAGACAGACTCCCTGGAAAAATTGTTTTTATTGTTATTAGCAAGTCAGACATTTCTGCTTTTTCCTAAGGTATGCATTATCCTCCAGGGCTGTGCTGCTTTGAGTCTGGACAGTACTTGGCACGTGTACTCCCTCTCTGAAAATTAAATCTGAAGGCACCACTGCAGTGCAAGGAACAGTCAGAGCAAACATTATCATCCCTTTTAAGAGCTCTTCTTATTCCTAAATACACCCCATACAAACTCAGATCTTAAATTCATGGTGACCCAAAGACCTTTAACAGAAGGGCTGAAGGCAGAACTTAAGTCTGCTGCTGGTAAGTTTTATTTCCCCCCATTGGAAAACAATATTCATTAGGCAACTGTTTTTTATGTATCATCAAATAAATGTTTTGCCAGAGTGCAAAAAGTCTTGGCTCTTGGAAATGTCATCTCTGTGTTGTGGCACTGGTGAGGATGTGGTCAGGGGCTGCAGCACAACTCCACCAACCCAACTCAGACCTGACAGGCAGCATCTTCTGCCAGTCCAGCCTTGCCTACCCACAAAACTCAGTCAGTAAGCCCCATGCCTGCCACTCCCTGCCACTCCAAGAGATCACAAAGGGCCAGAGATAAAAGACAGACTTCTTTCACCAGGAAAAAATTTAAAATTGAGCCTCGAAGGCAGTTTCCAGAGGAGAAAGCTGGTAAACTAATGTCTTCTATCCTGGAACAGATCTCAGTAAAAACCAACAAGCCTTACAGTACAAGTTTTGGTATTTTCTGTACAATCCTGCTCAGCATTAGTTGTAAATCTTATCAGGGGATAGGCTGTTTGTTCTCACACAAATAAAGTAACAAATGGAGTGAAGATCGTAGAGAGCTGACAATCACCAGAGGCAATGCAACACTCAGGGCTCTTGGAATCAGAAGAACTATTCAGCTCAAGAAGCTTAACAGCTCTTCATTTCTCTCTCCAGAAACTTATGAGCCCATTAAAAATATATATCTCTGTATTCCCTCCACCCAGAAGCCTTCCTCCTCCAACCAGCTGCGCCATTTAATGCAAACTCAGCTGCAATGAAGAATTATCCTGTAGAAGAACCCCAGGGAAAAAGCTTTTTCTTCCTTTCCTTCCTTTCTTCCTTTTTGCAGACCCAGTTGTGTGTCTGAAATCTCTCCAAGCAGCTGGCACCTTGTCTTTTCTTTTCTAATTTTTTTTCCCTTTTTGTGTGTTTCTAGGCAAGGTGGCTGCAAGAGAGGCTTTCATCTTCATTAGGGCCATACGTTTCTGCAGGTTCATTAGGCTCTTTTTTTGTTGCTATTGGTGTGCAGTTGTCTGCAACAAGAAAAATAGCCTCAAACATCGTTAGTCTGCTAAAGAAAATTTCAGTGCTCCTTCCTGGGGCTTTGGGAATTTGTGCTGTGTTGAAACTTCAGCAAAATCGAGAATCTGACATCAGGCTTCTTCCTTTATTCTTTCTCATGCCCCTCGTGACAGACACAGTTCCTAAGGGCCCAATCTTGCCTTTGCATAAACTGTGCTGTAGGCTTAAATATAAGCCAGGGCAAAGCAAAACCCTGATGTTTTTCCAAGGCAGCAACACACCTGCAGTGTTCACTCCCTGAGGTGAGAGCTGACCCATTCATCATGAGGGGTGTTGACTCTACACATGAAAATGACAGCTTAAATGGTATTTAACGATATTAGCTATTTCCCAGCTGATCATTTTAGCAGATTCATTCAGCCATGTGCAAGCTGGCAAAGCTTGGGGCAGAAGGCCACACCTGGCCATTCAGAAACAGCCCCCTTGGTAGCTGAGTGCAGGTGAAATCAGGGCCCGTGTGTTGAAGAGCTTTTCATCTCACATCAGCCATCAGGAGGCTCCAGGCCCCTACTCTGCTGACCCCAGGGCTAATACACACACACACACAGAGTGTGCAAGCTCCTGCTAATGGTTTTTGGCTTGCAATCCTCTCCTCAGCATCTGTCTTGCTTACATTTGAGGCCAGTATTTTTTCCTAATTTATAGACTAAATAAATTAATCCATGACCTCCCAGCAGACATCCTGCCGTGCCCTGCTGAACACCAGGATTATTTCTAGTTGAGTGAATTAAACAGCCTGGGAAACTCAAAAGAGCATTTAGATTCTAGAACCTGAATGTTGGTCCTCCAGAAATATTGGCCAGTGCTTGAGGTGGAAGACATGACCTTCCATACCAGGGCACTGAGGGCTCTGCTGTCAAGGTGACTCCCAATCAACTGATCATGTGTCAGTCAATCCCCAAAGTCAAATTTATGTAAACTCCTTCTTCATCTACACACTCCACCCACTTCACCCATCTTTACAGTTGATCCCAACTCCCACTGACTGTTTTCTCCTGGCTCTTCCCCATATTCTGGCTGCATGTGCACAAGTACTGACAACTGTTTTAATTTCATCTGCCTGTTTTCAGCAGGACAGATGAGCCCCAAAGTCATCCTGCTTTTGACACCTCTCTCCATGGAAGGACCCATCAAATTTCCTGCAATAAACACTTCATCCTCTGCTCTCCTGACTATGTTTCATATATCTTCTGCAAAATGACCAGTCAAATGACAAATTGCTGCCCTCATAAACTTCTTAAAGTGCCTACCAGACACATGGTGGGCTCTGCAATGTGCTTAGCTTGCCAGTGATCTCCTCATACATGGTATAAGGAAATAGTCTTATTCATGCAATGAGAAATTGGAAGGAAGGATGTATTGTAAACATATTTCATAAAAAAAAAAAAAAAGTCCTCAGATGTAATTGTTCGAACTAGACAGGAAAACTAATTGAATATAGTAAGTGTGGTAAGGCTTTGTGCTTCATGGCAAAGGCAGCATTGTTGGCTGAGCTTTATCTGGCATTATGGCATGTGGGTTCCACAGAGAATTGTTTGCAGCCCTAGGAAACAGCCTGCAGCCTGGACAGGCTTCACAGAAATTGTGTGGCCACCAATCCCACCTCCTTAAAGTAATAACTGATTTTGAGAGACATAGATTATATAAGGTTGCTGTAGCCAGCTATTTTCTAAATAAGCAACTCCATTTTTACCTTCATCTTTTTAACAGTTTTTACTCTACTGATTGGTGTTGTGAATATAAAATTTATTGCATCTTGAGTGAGACCAGGGGATTCAGGCAGAGTAAAGTAAAATGTAATTTGACATCAAAATAACTCACAAAGAACCTGCTTCACTGACTGTAAGATTAATTGTCATATTTAATGCATTATAAACCTCTACTTGTTAATTTATGTCAAGTCACCCCAAGATTTCCAGGCTGTTGCATCAGGCACTTACTGCTTTCAGGGTAGCTTGCTCTAACATTTAGGTCCAGCTTGGCTATAGTCCATTAGGATCTTACTGCTCAATTACAAAAGGAACATTAAAAAATTATTTCTTCTCATGGCATCGATAATAAATCAGTTCTTCATGACCAAGTTTTCTGCAATGGCTGTCTGAGTATATTTTAGCATATCTTTTTCAAAACTTTGCAGTCTTACTTTGGAAACCTTCGAGTTTTCTGAAACCTTGGTTTTGGGCACCTGGATTCCTGTAGCCCATCCCCAACTCAATCCCTGTGCAGATTAGAGCATCACCTTTCCCAAATCTATGGGACTCCTTGAGCCACAAACCACTGGCCAAGAAACTGAGAGTTTTACATCTATTTTACCACCCAATTTTTAAGAATGACTCCTAAACATCTATTATTATCCAGTGTTTAAGAAAAGAGATGGCATCAGCTGAATCTTTGGTCAGATTTGTCCTCCTTGGAGCACAGCTTTGGTCATGCATCTGCCAGTCTGTAAGAGAGATGAGGGATGGATTTGGTAACAGTTGTGTAAAGTCAGCATCCATGACAGAGGGGCACGAAATCTGTTTTTCACACAGAAGTGTTCAGAAAACTCCTTCAGAATCATCTGGATGGACTCTCCATGCTGTTTGCTGTGCTGCACAGGAAGCGCGTTTCCCTTCAGACAAGGGCAGATCACAACAGGCAAAGGAAACCTCTGTTTCAAGCATATTTAAAGACTATCCATGCATGCTTTAGAGGCACAAATTAATCCCCCCCTCTCCCCACAAACCAATCAAACAGCAATGTTGTAAACGTGGAGACATCAGAGTGCAATCCCCCTCTCCGACTCTCTCTGCGCACCATACACACACACAGAGTGTTTGTCTCCGGGTCAGTGGGAAAGTTAATTAGAAGAATGGAGTTTCTTGTGATGGAAGATGCCACTGTTATGATTCTGAGTCCTCTCTCTGCTTCTGATGAATTACAAATGACAGCGAGGAAAGTGAAGGACACTGGCAGTGACAGTTTGTCAGCCACACTCACTCTGCATATGTTTTTTTGGGTGGATAACTTTTCTCTTCTCTGTTCATTTACACCACTCACTCCAACTTCCTTACTCCCTTCTGCCTCCTCTCCCTTTCCTTGCCTTTGCCAAGGGTGAGTGGAAGGTGAAAGAGAGGGCAGCCTCTTTGATCAGACCTCATGAGCCTCAAAGGCTGGGATTGGGATGGGGCAGTACAGGAGAGCTCTGGACGGGGCTTTCAGATGTGATAACGGTGATGCTGAGCAAACAACATCTGATGGAGCAGGTGCAGGGCTCTGCACTCAGCCCTCAGTTACCTCCAGACAGGCAGGCACAAAAGGAACCCAGCAGTGAAATGTTTCATATCAAGAGATGCTGCTTCTTTCCTCCAGCCTATCATTCAAGAAGCCAGCAAGTAGACTAGAACAGGGCTTGCTCATTGCTGGTTCTTCATTCTTTGTATTTTTGCAAGTTGTCCATCTACCACTTCAAAATTCTTGTTTTTCTTAAATGTGTTTTTGTGAGAGGTGGCTGCTGTTATCCTGGTATATCATGGCCTGGGAAAAAGCATACTCTGCACTTTGTGATTTCTCCCATCACAGTATCTCTTTCCTACCAAAATATATGTCTACCAAATACCTGTTTCCTCCCCTTAAAAAAAAGGAAAAAAAAAAAAAAAGAGAGGGAGAGAGAGAAATTAATTTTAGTGAATTTTGCAACTTGTAACCATCTTTTTTGGAAAACCTGTCTTTGAAGTTGGAAACATATTTCAATGAATTCCAGAGGAAGAAAATTCTGATTTTATTTTCTTGAAAATGACTGCAAGATAGATCAGTTTGGGAAGAACTCTGGGCTGTGGAAGTTTTCTCAGGGCAGCAAAAGCTCTCTGAGTGATTGGAGAGTGCTTCTATTCTCCCAAGTGCTTCTCCTTCACAGAAGCAGATAAAACACAGAGGGGCCCCAAGTCTTGATCTAGGAGCCAGAATAGGGATTTGAACACTTATTTCAAAGGATGGAAAATTAAACAAATAGCAATAGAGAAGAGTATGTGTTCATGAATCAGATTATGATCATGCCTGAGTGAAGACAATTGGCTGTTAACTCTACTCCTATTAAAGTTCATATTCTGAAAGGCTACACAGCTGCTAAATAAAAGCTGAAATAGTTTTCTATGCTAACTTCAAGGTCATGTTTCTGCAGCATTGTGGAATACATTAAAATGCTCAATTTATTCTCTGTAACTCAAAAAAAAATATATATATATATGTAGCTTATATTAAATAAACCTTTGCCAGGATCTCTTCCTCTCTCACTTTTTCTCCTTTGACCTCTATATTTAATAGAAAAAATGTATTTCAATATGAGAAGATTTTCTTTATTATATTTTCTCTTTCCTCAGTGGAAGCCATTGTTACCCAGAAGGAAAAATATACAGAAAGTATCCTCTTGTCCACAAAATCCTCTGACCTCAATCCAGCTATTCATTGTCCTACCATAGCACAGCAATGGTAAGAGCCCTGATTTTCTTTGATTATGAGCAGGCATGTGCCATGTTGTGCACAAATAAGGTGATTCCTTTACCTCCAGACTAACCCAGATTGGTGAGAGGAACCCTCACCATGCAGGAGCAGTAATTTTGGACAGCAGAATTCCCAGTCCATGTATTCAAGGGCAATCCAAAAAATCACAATTGGGCACTGGCATGTAAATGAAGACAACAGATGCAGGTTTTTTGTTGCTACTGCCTGCTGCTGCAGGAATTAAAGGGAAATGTCCCCTAATTTGTTATGATGTGCTAGAATCCTTTAGAGAATGTTTTCACTAAGGAGAGAGCAGCACCCTGCTGAAATGACCATATGGCTCTTATGCCAGATTGGGATTACATCTGACCAGTTTGGAGCACACACAGAGATTGGCTACCTTGGCTCCTACCAGGGAAGAGACAGCTTCAAAATATTTTGAGTAGGATTATCTGCTGAGTCTGTGCTTCTTTCACAGTGCATCCATCAAAATCCTGCTAATGTAAGGAGTGCTTTTCAGCACCCCTTCCATGGGCACAAAGAACAGGATTTGCCCTTTGAGGTAGATTCACACTGGAGTCACGGGCACAGCCCGTGAGTTTGGATAAGCTGAGGATCAGTTTTAGATCTCTCTGGATTCAACCAGAAATACCGCTTGCTTTGTGACATACCTGAAATTTAAACCTGTCAGCCTTTTAGTCCTGTGCCACGGATGGTGCTGCAGTGCAGATCCAGAAAGATGGGCCTCTTGCCAGAGCACTGAGCACTGAAGGACATGCCAGAACCATGGGGTCCTGCCTGGGAAGAGTTTCTGTGAGTTGAAATAACCATTATTTTTATCACCCTTCTGTCAAGTCCTCTACTGCAAAAAAACCAGCTCCCAACCATTTACTTTACTGCTTCTACTTAGATGGAATTTCACAGGACACATAATTTTTATGCTAACAAACCAGCTCTTGCTCCTTCTACCACATTGTTGTGCAGGGGACTCTCTTGGCTCTTGCAGACCTGGCAGTGCATCAGGGAGGCCTTCATTCACCTCCTTGCTGCTTCCCTTGGGCTGCCTGGCAGCACCACACCCCATGGGCTTTGCCCTGAGCTGCTCTGCCAAATGGCTTCACGTTTTGAACCAGAAGAGGAAGCTGTTTCCTGCAAACATAGTATGAATTTAAATATTTCCCTGAGCTTCTGTTCACAGGATTTCTAATGCACTGGGCATCAGCTTAGCCCTCTGATGAATCAAAGTCATTTTGCAAAAATGGCACCTTAGTGTTGCATATATATTGCCCCTCTACAGCTTCCCTAGTATATTTATTCAGTTTACTAGTCAAAACTAGTTTCATGGTACACTAAGCCCAGCAGGGTCAACACCTAGCCTATGAAAATCAAGCTGTCTCTTTTCTCTCTGTTTCATATATCATCATCAACCAAAGCTGGATATTAGAAAGTAGGTTTTGATCCTGGAATGATTATTGTTGCTGCTGCCTAGGATATGGCAGGAAGAAAGACAAAGAGAGGAATGTGTGAGTTTGCAATAGTTTGATCCTGCAGATCTGGGAAAAAAAAAAAGGTACGGTGTGGCTTGCCATATCCAGTGAGATTACCATGTGGACAAAGTCTAAAGGTGTCTGTGCTGAGGCTGCAGATGCTGTGATGGCTTGGTAGGGACATACAGAAACACACCAGGACAAAGGAGCTGGAAGAGCTGCAGTAGGGAAAGCCCTGCCTGCACATTAAAAAAAGAAAAGAAAAAGAGTAAGAGTAACTTAGGCTTCAAACTGAAAGAGAGTAGATTTAGATTGGATATTAAGCAGAAATTATTTGCTGTGGGGGTGGTGAGGCACTGGAACAGGTAGCCCAGAAAATATATGGATCCCCCATCCCTGGAAATGTTCAGGGCTAGGCTGGATGGGCTTTGAGCAAGCTGGTCTAGTGGAAGGAGTCCCTACCCACAGCAAGAGGGTTGGAACTGGGTGATCTTTAAGATCACTTCCAACTCAAACCATTCTGGGACTCTATGATAGGCTGGTCCTGCTCAGATTGCTCTGTGACCAGAGGAGAAAATCAGGAGTTGTATCTGACTATCCAACTAAAAGCACACAATCCTTGTGTTAATTCAAACAAGCTATGCCTTTTAAATTGAAAAATGCTTTCTCCACTGATTTTCCTCTCACTCTCCCTGACTGTCTCCACTCACAGCTCTAGGATGCTGGTCTGACCACCACCTTATATACAGCAGTGAGCATCAGGGATGTGCTTTGAAAATGGCCAAAACTCCACAGCTTTCTGTGGGATCAGGATGCCCAAGGGCCCAGGGCATCTGGTTCTGGCAGTACCTGCAGAAGTGGGCACAGGAGCAGGGACGTGTGAGGAAGCTGAGACCAGGGCCACATAGAGAGCCCCAGGCAGATTCATGCACCACTAACTGTGTGCAGGTGTAACTGATACAGTCCCTGTCTGACTGACAAACCCAGCAAAACCCAGCTTTCCAGACTGAGATAAAAAAAGCCCTGAATGATCTCACACCGTGGCGAGCAGGAGCTGAAATATCTCTCATCATTTGTGGAGCAGGCACAAGGGGAGACTTGCAGCAAAAACATAAAAACACACACACACACACACACACACACACACACACACACACACACACACACACACATTAAAGTTTAGCAGCCATAATTAAAAGCAGGCGTTTCCATCATGCAGCACATGCTGTGCTGCAGCCCCGGGGCTGTGCAGCTCCCCCTGCTCCTGTCCTGCTGCTCAGCTCCACAACACATCTCCAGTTGTCACTTTTACATATCCCTGTGTTTAACATGCAGCCAGCACTCCTCACCTGCCTTTCACTGGAACTCAGCGTGGCCCCCCTGCTATTGATTAATTTGCGCTAATTGAAACCAGCAGTGTTTCTGCAGGAAAAGAAAGATGTGTAAGTGTCAATAAATTATGGGAAATTTCACAGATTAAAGATTGCCAACTTCTGCTTGAAAATAACTAAACAAATGTTAATGGCTCCTTCCAAAGAGCCTAAATTCACTAACAGGGCTGCATGAATGGGCTCCAGTGCTCTTCGTGGATTTCAGTGATGCTCTGCCTGCGTTACAAATTGAAAAACTTCATTTTTTCCAACACAGGTATTTCTGTTTTCCAAGACAATTTATGCATTGTTGCTCTATTCTTCCTAGCCAGTGACTCAAACCAATCAATTGAACCAAGATTTTTCAGTGCCAACAACATGGCAACCCTGCTAAAATCCCAAGCAAATAAACAGAGGAATTGTGGCGAGTCACCAAGCCAGCAGTGCTTGTTAGCAGCTGCTGGTAATAAACTTGCTGGAAAGCAGGTGCAGTGAAGAAAACTTCGTAAATCTGGAACAAACAGCTGGGGACAAGCCTAGTTTTTATGTTGTGAAACTGGATTCAGGAACCTGAGGTAGAAGTAATTCAGAACAAGGTTAAAGCTCCATTGCCCCAGAGCTGGGACATAGATGGAGGGACGAGGAAGCAGCACTGTGACAGTCTTCTTGCACTTTCCTTTCCCTGTGTTCCCTGCCCTGATTCCATTGCTCCCAATTTTAAATACAGCACCTTTTCTTGGTGGTTTACAAGATTTCCAAGGTCTGTTTCAGGAGATGTTGGTTAACAGGAGCAGCCTCCCAGTCTCTGCAGCTCAGAGGGGACTGGTTATCCTCAGGGCTTACAGATGCACAGTGGCTAAAATCCAAATGCACCAAAGTTTTGCAGCTTGCTGGCAGGTGAGGATGCAGACAGAATAAGCATCAGGCTTTCCAGCAGGGACAGTGCACTTACTGATTTTCAGGTGGGAGGAGTGAATTCCCTGGGAATGAGAAGTGTTATGAGACCTGACAGTGGCAGTGAGACTGAGGGCATGGGGGCTCAGCTGTGAGAGGTGTGTGTGGTTTGTTGCAGGGTGAGGTTTAATGAAGCCCTTTTGCCCTTCATCTTTGGAGCTGTGTGAGAGAGCAGAGAGGAGGCAGGGCTTAAATGTCAGCTCTGCACTGTGGTGGGTGAATTCCCCAGCACTGTCCTCCGTGGTCAGGATGAGGTCCTTTCCTGGTGGGAGCATCTCATCAGACGTGCTGAGAGCAGCAATGAGAAATCAGGAAGTTCCTGCCGTTGGCTTGGTGGGATTAATTAACTCCAGCAGTGTCGCTGTCTCCAATTAACTCCATGGCTGCAGGCTGGGTCCTGCTGGGTTTGGTGGGGAAGGACTGATGGGGTGGTGAAGGCTGGTGAGTGGAAGCTGTGTGGCAGCACAGGGGCAGGAACAGATATGGGGCCAGCTACATACAGAGAAAGGGAAACACCATTGGAAATAGATGGAAATGTGAAAGAAACATAACAGTTTGAAAAGTCATGCACTTGAGTGCTACATAAGTACAAATTATTATGGCACAGGCAGGGGAGGAAAGGGGGGCCCTGTCCTTTGTAAATCTTTCTGTTGAAAGACTCATTTATTAGTCATCCATGATACAAGAAATGTCATCACAACAGGGTTTTCATGAGAAAAGGGAAGAACTGATGCCAAGGCAGTAGTAAGACTGTGTTTGGGATATTTTATACAGTTTATGGTCACTCACAGTCAAGACAAAAGACACTGAGAAAAGATGTCTGTTAGTCTGGCATGATGGACTTCAGCCTTCAATATGCAGACTCCTGGGGTCAGAATGCCCATAGAACTTAAAAATATCCCCAAAGGCATTATTTTGATTCCAGAACTGGCTTGCCACATTGACCAAGGACAGAGACAGGTCCTCTGTGGCTCACACTTCATTTCACTGCTGCTGAGGAATGTATATTTGGTCAGATACATATCTTAGGCTGCAATAAATTCATCTCCAATAGTCCATCTCAATTACTGTCACCCACAATGACCAATATCTCAAGATGTAAAGAAGTTTATAATATTGAGGAATGATTTAGCATTTCCTGACATAGGAAACTTAGCTTGTTGTTTGTTGCAGGAAAGACAAGAAAACAAGATTGACAATTCTGGAAATGTTCAAATAGCCCTAATCCACAGGTATTTTATACCACCCACTGCCTGGTCTGGTTAAAATCTCCAGAAGCTGCACTCAAGAGTCCAGTTTGTGGAAACTGCAGAGTCTTTTTGTTACCAATACAGTGTCAAACTGTAGGAGGGTGGAGAATTCTGCACTGAGATACCCAGAAACCAGGAATGGGATTAATTTCATATTCTTATTCGGAGAACTAATCCACTCACCATAGGTTTATTTTACAGGCTAGAAAGAATAATGGGCTTTTAAAAGTGCAGTTCATCTCATGCTATTACAGACATTAGGCTGACTGCCTGTGTCTGTCCTTGGCTACAATTGGAGCCTGGGGTGCCCAGCTCAAATGGAAATATCTGCCTCGAAGAAGTGAGTGGTTATACTTTTACTTTCCTCTCCAAGACAGACAATCCTTTCAGGATGCTCCTATTCTGAGTTGTCCAGCATTTTTCTAGACAAGTGTCTTTGTTTTTCTCCACGGTGTTTCAGGACTCTCTTTCCAAGCACATGTTCATTGTGCCTGTTTGGCTGCCTGACATGGGCTCACAGGTCTCCCCATGGCTGGCATGGGTGCTGTGCCCTTTTGTCACTGCCCCAGGTCTTGAGAAAGATCTGAACTCTCTTGTAGAAAGGGAGGAAGGCATGGCCCACACAAGAGTAATGGTCATTCAATCCAGTAAGCAGCAGAGCTGGGCAAAAGCCTCAATTTCTGACCTTTGGACTGTAGTATCTGTCCAGACCACCTTGTAGCTGAGCTGGAAGGAGGAACAGAAGTCTTTGGCAAGTAAAACCTATGGGGGAAACTCACAGGAAAGAAACTACAATATCACAGTCATTGAGTTGTGGGTGAGATGTTAAACCATGGTCATTTGAACTGACCATGAAATTTCATGTTCAAAATAAAGCACATGCTTTTCTTTTGCCTTGAAAAACACATGCTTGGGAGACTTGTCAGTAAGTGGATTGTTTCAGAAGTCAATGTGAATGAGGTATTTCTCAACCTCTCCCCATGTCAGTAAGTCAAGATCTTGCCCCCCATGACAAATCCTAAGTGATCATATTTACCTCAACTGTGAAAGACAGCAAAACACCAGCAGAGCAGAGGCAGGGGAATTGTCATGGAAGAGCCCTGGGGAAAGCTCTGTGAGGTTAAAGAGCAGCTTGGCCACACCATACACTGTAACATTCTGAAATGAGTTTAGGGTCCAAACCAGAGGAGCAGAAGTTTGTGTCAGAGGAGAGCAAATTTTGTGCTGAGCAATTCAGGTGGATGAAGACACACAGAAGTGGATGGCTGAGGTGGAACACCAAGAACTAGAACTGCAGATGCTGACACTGGTCAGATGGGAAATGCTGGGGGACTGGCCTGAACCTTGCACAGAACCTGCCATCCCACACAATTAGTGCCCTGGGAGTTCTAGATCTACTCACAAAGATTTCAGACAAAAGAGAGAGCTGTGCCGGCATAAAACCCAGCTCCATTATGCATGGGCTGTTGGTTCCCTTTATTGCCAGTTCCTCTGGATTCATATCAGGAAGCCTGGAAGCTGTACATCCCTAATGAAAAGCAGAAGATATTCATTATTAAATCTTATCTGTTCAAATGCAATTGGTTGCTAGCAGATTTCAAGGTCTGTTTCAGTGATCCCCATGCAGCAAAACCAAAGCAATACAAATGGTGATGGAGCAGCTCTGGCTGAGGCTGGTGATACAAAACTTCCACTGGATCTGCTTTTTTGCTGTCTCCAAGGCTGCTGATTCACCTAAAGAGGCAACTTCTGCCCTCAGAGACTGACAGGGGCTTCTTAATCTGTTCTCTTCTCCCTAGTTAGGTGGAAGCTCAGTACAATCAGATATTCTTTCCATGGGAGGAAAAGCCTTCCTTTTCATTAATTGGTCACTTGGAAACATATCTCTGGACCTCTGAAACACCAGATCTCAGACTATGCCATTAAACTCATGTTTCCTGCAAGGCTGTGAGTGATCTGCAGTAATTCACAAGAAAGTTGGGTATTTAAAGATATTCCACTGCCATACTTTTAGGAACAACTATATTACTGCAGTAAAATGTGCCTGAATATCAAACCACCCATGCTGAAAATAGACTAAGCTCAAACTCAGGAAAGATAAAATGCAAATAAAAATTATTATTTACAATGTCTAACTGCACAACACAGCGACAGGTGAAGAAAGCAAGAAAAAGCTCTATCCAGTAACACAAGGATCAGATCTACAAAGACTCTTTTTTTCTTTCTTTATCCATGTACTTAAGTTTCTCTCAGCTGTCACTACAGACTCTCTGGATCCACTGCAAGGAGCTGGTGGTGCAGCATCTCCAAAAGTGGGACTTCTGGGAAAACTTAATGGCTGTACAATCCAGACAGGCAAATCTAGAGAGCACCAACAGACAGTTTCAATATTCCCCTGTCTCTGCACACTGGGATCTTTGTTCATGAAATGCCTTTTATTTTAAACTAAAACACTGCCTATTATCTCGTCTCCAGATGCATCAGAACAATGCTTTTCAGCAAAGCTGTAATCAAGAGTGTGGTACCTCTCTGGGCCTCATAGCTCTCTCTATTGCTGGAAAATTGGGGGTTGCTTTTTAAGTTGCAGACTGAAAGAAGCAGCGGATATATTTCCACTTATCCCAACAGGAACATTTTAGGCCTGAGCAGCATCAGGATAAATACTTGGAGGCTCCTTAAATTTTCAAGACACCTTCCCTTAATTCATCATGAAATTTATTTTCGTGGTAAATCAGGAAAGTCAGTTTGTCTTGTAAATATGCAGATGAAACCCTGGTGGGCTGAGGGAAGAGGACAGAGGTGTGAAAAATGACTGCCTTGGGTCCACTAAGGAGATGTGAGCAAGCGCTGACGAGGTGCTGAGCTGACCAGAAATCAGATGACCACATCAGGATGGCACTGGGCCAGAACTAATACACCATGCTGGCAGCCTGGGCTTGTTTAGTTGCTTGGGTACTGCAATGTGTGCTGGCCAGCCTGGAGAGTGGGCAGAACAAACCTGGCTTAGTGGGGCTGGGTACCTGCAGCCCTTCTCTCCTTCCCACCACTCAGTCTGGAGGGAGCAAAGAAATGTATCTCATTTTCCTCCCCATGTTCTTGCCAGGAGACTTGAAAACTGTCCATCTTTCCATTTATGTTCTGCAGAACAGTTTGATCTTGATGCATAAGCAAATATGAGCACTTTGTTCTGAGCAGGAATATCCTCCCCATCTCCTCAGCATCCAGCCTAATGCTCCAGGAGTCAGTACTCAATAGCTGCAGAGCAGAATGGCAGGGTTAGAGGTCAGGCATCCCTCATCACTCATGGCAAAAAGGAAACACATCCTGGTTGCCCATGTGTGAATCTCCAGGTTTTGCATTGGAAAGACACCTGAGGTGTGTAACTTGATAGAGATTTAACCACACCTCATGGTGACTAAAGCTGGCCAAGCAATGCGCAACTCCCATCAAAAGTCATTAACAAAAATACAAAAATCATTGTTTTTTTTCTAAATTCAGTATTTTAAAGGAAATACAAACCCTGAAATATCATATTCACAAGCAGAGAAATTTCATATTAATAATGTCCCTGTGGTATCTCAGAGTAGTAAGATTTGAGCCACTCCAGGCTCTCCCCGTCTTTGTAGGTGAGATGCCCCTTCTCTGAGGATATCCTCCCTGAAGAGAGGATGCAGTGTCCCACCACCAAGGAGGAGCAGATTTAGGGCATTCAGTCCATGGTGGGAATGAGAACGAGAATTGCTCTGACAAAATCCCCTGTGTGGCAGCATTTCCAAATCAAAGCATTTTAATAGAGACAAAAACACACACATTGGGGATTGAATTTTTTTCTTTTTGGCTGAAGTATTTAGGGTTTCCGTCAAAATGTTTTCATTTTTTAATATTTGTTTTTCTGAGGAATAATTGAAGTTTTTGCTGTGAAGCAGATATTTCACACAATAAACATGTCTTTTTTCCAAAAAAAAAAAAAAAAACAGATTAGAGGGAAAATTTTCAACCATCTGTCTGGCTGAAGGACTACTGAAGAGGGAATACTAAGAGTTTATGTAGATTTTTTTGCAACTGTTTGAGACTCATTAAAAACCAGAAGCTTTGACTTATGGGAGAAAAGGTGAAGGACAAAGAAGGGAAAGCAAAACAACAGGGTCAAGTGAAATGCCACAGTCAAAGAAGTTCTGAAATGATGATGCAAACTTGCAGGAGCCATTTTCTGTATTTCCAATGTGTTTTCCCTCATGCAGCAATGGGGTATTGCTGACTGTCTTTGGGAAGAGAAAGGGCTGCATTGCCACCCTGCTTTGGAAAGGCACCTTTCTCCCTCAACACCTCACTGAAATCCCCTGGGCTGTCTGTGCAGCTCGGTGCCTTTCAGAAGCAAAGCCCAGGCAGAACCCCCGGTGCTGCAGAGCCCTGTGCTGGGCCAGGTGTGCACAGCCCGGGGAGGAGCAGCACAGCCGGTGTTCCCCATGGCTGCCAGCCAAGGTGTGATTAGCATCACACAGGAAAAGCATCAGCTCCTCAGGGGCTTGCTTCTCTGCACAGCTAAGGAGCTTAGTGCAATAGAGGTTAGCTGCATTCCAGAATAGCCAACCCTGCTGGCAAGGAGGGCTCCCCCTCACCTCCCTCCCATCTGGGAATCACCCCCTCTTTTAGCATAAATCCTTAGCTCTGGACCCAGAGGCAGTGGGTGAAATATTGGTGGACCCTCCTCCACCCTCTCCATCAACCAGCTTTATGTGGTTTAGCCCTTCCAAAAAAATAAAAAGAGGAGGGGGAATCACTAAACATTTTCTATTTCAAAACAGATTTCATCTTCCTTAGAAAGTAATACTGCCTCCAGCCATGTGTAACTTATTTTTTATCCAACAGAGTATATGGGCTTATAACTAGATCCTGATAGGAACCCAGGTTTAAAACATTATTCACAGCAGGTTATTTGATCTTTATTTGCTGAATGCACTCAGCTGAATCCCTATCTCCAAACAATATGAGAAATAAAATGCCAGGCATGCTTCATTGGCCAGCCAGCTCATCTTGATTTGCAGAGATGGCTACATCCCTCTCAGCAGTTTCAGAGATGTGCTGTATCCCAGGCCCTAAGAGGCAGTTTTCCCTTCCTCTTCCCCCACCCAAACACTTATTATTTCTTGTTTTTTCTCCTTCCCCCCATTAGAAGCTTTAGAAAAAACACTTCAGACCAGACCTTTCCTCTCCCTTCACCGTGATTTCTGGGAAATTGTTCTTCACGCTGCATATTTGTGGATACTCATACAAAATCACTTGCCATCTGCTGTTGTGCAGAAGGTCAGATGCTGATAACCTGCTCAGGAAGCCACAGGGTTTGGTGATGAGACTGATCACCTGCAGAAAGGTGGGTTGGAGGAGCCTCTGAGACTCTGGCAAAATTACCGATACTTCATTTTATTAATAGAACTGCTGTGACACATCTCAGTGCTGACCTTGTCTCTCCCACACCAACTTTGCTACAGCTTCAAGCTGTGTCACAGTTAAAGGTGGACTTGGACATCACAGGTGAGCACTGGGATTGCTTTTTTTCAAGAAAACCCCCAATGGCTACAGACTGGATTAATTGCCAAGCAGGATGGATAAGGCTTTGCTGTCCTGAAAGGAAAGCCAGAGCAGCTCGGGGAGAGAGGCCAAGCTGCACACAAGGAGGTCAGGTTCTTCATTCCCTTTGACTTTTGATGAGAGATGCCTTTGAAAATCCTCTCTCACATATCCTAAAATAAAAGTCTCCAGTTTCTAGGCCAGAGCCCAATCACAAAATATACTTCAGAAACTTCAGCATGGAGGGTTCTGCTGTAGCAGGGTTCTGGGAATAGCAAGCAAGTCCTTGGTGGACATCCCTGAATCAGGATGGTGTCATTAAACTGGCCAGCTCTGCTATTGTAGATACAGCAGGATAGGGCCACTTCTCACATGAATATCTACAGCTCTAATGTTTCCTTCCCTGGGATGTGTTTCAAAGCCTATCTGCCCATCACAGCTACCTCCTCCTGCTTCCCTTTCAAGACATGTCAGGAGGCCATCCTGCTGCCAGGCAGTGTGCAGTTTATGCTCATTTTCCCTGGGTAAGGGCAGAACAGTGTCACTGACCCAGCTGAATGTTTCTTCACAAAAACACGAATTAAAACCACCCCCTGTTGTCAGTAACCGGCTCGCTGTGCAATGTGGAGGATTTGTCCCTGTCCTCGTCCCCGTATGGCCTGGGAGTGTCACCAAGGCCACATGGATGTGGCAGCAACTGGGACATCTCAGTCTGGGCTCTGTGGTCTGAGGGCAAGCACTCAGGTTCTGTGTGGTTCATTGGGAGGGAGGGGGAGACCTGAGGAGGTGAGAACTATAAGTCTCACGTTTCTTTCCCAGTAATTAACCCTGGAAAAGAGAAGAGAAGAGAAAAAAAAAGAAACAGAAACCAGTCAGAGATGCAGCTTTGCATGGCTGGATTAGAGTTACAGTTGGCCTATCCCCTTGGGAGCACTACTCTGCTATTAATGAAAAGATAAACAAGCCCTTTTATTTATTTATTTTCCCTTCTCTCCCCAAGCCCTTTGATTTCTCTTTTCCTGCTTGAGGGGATCCCGCTCCCTTCCGTCAGCTCTGCATAAGGGAACATTTGCAAAGGGAGTGTTTGTGAGAGGCTGCCTGGGAAAAACAAAAATCAAGGGTGAAGGGACTGTGAGGAAGAAGAAAGTGGGGGAAAATCATTTTAACCATTTCTAGAAATCACATCACTCTTGGGACTGGCAGAAACGATGCCCTTTATTTATTCCTCTTGCATTTATGCAGCTGCAGGTGTCATTCCCTCAGGTTTCCTCTAGCTCCCTGAGGGCACCCCATCCTGGCAGGTACCTGTCTGTCCCTCTCCATCCCTGGGGACAGCTGTCTGGAGCCCCTGGCTGAGACACAGACAGCCTGCTGGCTTCACTGGGTCCGTGTGGGAATAAGGGCTGTCAGGCAGGGCTTGAGGGGGAGAGTTACCCACTGAGAAAAAACTAATTGCTGCTCTCAGGCAAGGGGCTGTTTGCATCTAAACCATCAGCAGAGTGCAACCCATCTCAGCAGCTCACCAAGAGGAAAAACACATCAGGTTATTTGCCTTAGAAGGGATATTTGCCAATTTTGTGGGCAGAAATGGGTATGGATTAAACTGTGGTAATTCTGTGGTAATTCTTTATACAAATCAGGCATTCAACTGAGTCTGAATTTTAAACACTCATCTTAAAAAACATTAAATACCTGAAAAATAATTCCTAAAGCTTCAGAATAAGTGATGAAAGCTATTTTCCAGGCTTCTCTTTGGAGCCTTAGAATGGGAAAAAGGTAGATTAAATGCCATACACACACACCTGGGCACTATTGTGTGCATTTTTGAGGGTTCATCTCACCAGTACCTCCAGACATGATCTGAGAAAAATTTGATTGCTGAAGAGACAGGAATGATTTGAAGAAGTTCAGAGCTTGGTGTGTTACTGTTTATTACTCCAGAGACACTCAGACTTTGAGCAACAAGCATCAGTCATCAGCATGGAGGCAGGAGTTGTTCTTGTGCTCTGTGTCCCCTTGGAGAGCTTGCAGAAGAGAAGGAGATGCCTCAGTGCTGCCGTGGGATCACTCACACTAGCCATGCAATCCCCCTTGTCCAGCCTGAGTACCAGCTTGACATGCTTTTGCTGGAAAAAGCAGAGTTGCAAGACAGTGAGGAATGAAGAATCAGGAAACTGAACTGCCAAGCCACTGCAGGAATATCCCAGAGTCTCAACCCAGACACAACTCCAAACACTGCTTCCTCAGGGATCTTTGTCTCCTGAACCATCCCTCCAGTCTTTCCATCCATGTTGAATTCTCTTTACAAGTTTTGTAAATAAAAGCCCATTTTATTTTTTCTTTTTCTTTTTTTTTTTTTTCCCAACAAGCATGAGGCAGGGAAGTGAGAGCAGAGGCCCTCACTGCAGTCAGGGTGTTAATGGCCACATTAGCTGGAAAGGGGCAGCCAAAGCAGGACGTGTAAAACCCCACCCAGGCTGCCCTTTAATTTGCTGTTACATGGAGTGGAAGATTTGAAAGCGTATTTCTGGGTAATTAATTCAAAGAGTGATTCTAATGGCTAATGCTGTCAGTTTTGACTGCAAGGGAGGTCTGAGGCTGGAGCAGGCAGTGAAGGGAAAGGAAAATGCTTGGAGGTCACAGGCAGATGTTAAAATATTTTGACAGCCCACATCCAAGAGGCTAACTTAATGAAAGCCTTTGGCCAGCACCTTCCAAGAGGTCTGAAACTGAATCCATTTATTTTTCTCCAGAATAGCATGCATGGCTTGGACCGTGGCTTGTCCATAAATCACCATTCTCCATTTGGTCAGCAGCACCATTAATCATTCTCAGAGCCCACCAGCCTGCACTCTGTGCCACTGCAGAATCACCAGTAAGAGGTATTTGGTGTCTCTTGAATTTAACTCCTCAGTTTTCAGTGACACACACTATAAGCTCTGCCTTTATCTCTACTGATTATTAAAGCCAGTGAGCAAAGGTCCTGCACCTGTGTATGGAAATACAACTGCTCTGTGGTGCTGGGAAGTGAAATTAGGAAGCTCTATTCATGGTGTTATTATCTTGCATGGGAGGATTTAATCAAACCACTGCAGTGCTGTCCACAGCCTGGGAGTTTGGTTCCTCCTGAACTGCATATCCCTGTGGCATTTACCAAACTCCTCCAGCCTACCCCAGCAGGCTTGGAGTCCAGTAGCATGTGCAAAGGATTTGCTGGGGACCATTCTGCTGAGGTTTTTCAAAAGATTTCATCAGGAAGCTGGAAAGGCACAGCTCTTGGCAGTCGTGTTCATTGGCTTTCACTGCTTTTTTCTTTGTGCTTCAGAGAGCACTTGGAGAAAAGACACAGGGAATGAAAACTTGTGAATATGGAAAATAACTGGGAAAATATTTGATTCAAGTTTATGTTTTGAAATAAAGTTTGGGTGAATTCTACTCCTTTTGATCTCCTTTGGCTGTTTCCAGAAATTAATTCATTCTGGCTATGTATCAGTTCATCACTTCAGCAACTACCATTGCTGTACTTCTTGTAACAGAATATGTTCATAGGTTGGTCCATCCTTCATTTCATAGTCTTAACTTTTATGCAGAACTGTAATGCATGAAAAAACCTTTTTCCAGCTCAGACCTGGGGTGGCTCCACTGCAGGGTGGGTGAAAGGATGCCCTGTGTCTGTATCACTTGCAGATGCAATCACAGATCAAATTAAACCAAAGCTGGCAGATCTCCCCTCCAATTCACTGCATTCATTTTATTCAGCTCTCTAAAAAGCACAAGAGACAGACATCCATACACAAACATGGACATCTACAGAATTACAGGTGCCAATATGTGTGGTACATGCCAACACAGAATTTAGAGCAGAGCCTCACTATCCTGGAGTTTGAGTACTAGGCTTGTGGCTGATGGCACAAGTCACTGCCTTTCTTTGCAAGTGTTCTCAGAAACTGTGCATCACTGAAACAAGTATGGCTCTAGAGACATGCAAATACATCTACCATGCAGATCCACAATTGCACCCTTGGTTATAAGCAGACACTGTCACTCCAGAGATTATTTGGTGCTTGCTCCACTGGCTGATCAGCTGTATTTGGACAAGAACCTGGACTTACTGCAGGGCCAAATTAAGGAAAAGTCTTTTGAGTCCAAAAATATCTAGGACTCCTGGTCATGTCAATATTATTTATTTATCTATTTATTTGTTTGTTTGTTTGTTTGTTTGTTTCAGTTCTGCTGCATGCATGCAGTCAGTTTGTCTGAACACACTTTTTATTAGCAGTTCTCCAGGATGGCCAATGAATCTACATACACACACAATGAAGCCATTTCTTGCACAATATCCTCCTCCAGGCACCCCAAGAAAACAAGTAAGTAGCATTCCCGGATCAGCAGCAGTCATCAGCCCCTCTTTGCCAGCAGTAAAGTGCTCTCATCCCCTGCCCCAGCTGAGGGATGCAGGAGACAGAAGGCAGATGCAGCCTCCACATTCCCCTCTGAGCAGCTGCCTGAATTCCCTCATCCCCTGGTGTGGTGAGAATGGCAGGGCAGGCACTGTTGGGCTGTCCAAGGAGGGCCCTCTCAGGGTGTTTGGCACACTCTGCCTCGTTGGCTGACACAAGTTGTCCTTCCTTCAAGCTCTGCTGTTGCTGAGCCCTGCACAGAAGGTGGCTCCAGCCACCCTTGACAGCCCCCTTGATAATTTGGACACTGAGCACTGCATGAGCAGTAAGACCATGGTGCTTGGGAGGGAGTGGGAGCAGCTCTGCTCTCTTCCAGACTGAACCTAATAAAAAGGAGAGATTTCTCTTTAGCATTTTATTGTTAAGGGACATGGGACAGCTGTGAAAGATTTTTCCCTCCCCGCTCTTCCTCCTCCACTTCTGCAAAGCCAGAGAAAACTTGCCTTGCTGAAGGAGGATGTGAAAGCACATGGCAGGTTTTGCAAGTGTCCATTAAGCTCATCAAGTACACCCTGTACTTCTGTTTTAAGTCACATCCAAGCTTTCCATGGCAATGGTGTGAGTGCAGATCCTGTTAAGAAGAAGCACCCCAGGATCAGAGCCAGGCTAGCAAAGCTGGGTTTTACTGACAGGGGGAGCAGGACAAGAAGGGCAACTTTGATCCATTGCAGCCCCCAAATATTTCTAGGGCTTTGCCTTGTGCTACAAAAGTCTCTCAGATTTGTTCATTCCTGTGACATTTCTTTCATCTTGGGTAGTATCTCACAGCATCAGCTCCTGAATGATGTGAGTTGTGTTGCAGCTGAGGGTTGGGGAGCAGGTCCTCTCATGGTGAGAAGGAGTCAGAGACCAAATTAAAGAAACTAGATCAGAGGGGCAGACAGTTACTCTCAGAGCACCAAAATCACCCAAATAGCTGCTGGGGGAAGGAGGACTGTGGGGTCTACAGAGTCTGGTATTTCATACACAGGGCACACTCAATAATCAGCATAAGGGGAAGAGCACTTAGTAATAGAGTTTCAGAATAATTTTAATGTTTCATTAATAATTTTTCATTTGGATACTTCTACAGCTGTTTTTAACATTTCATCAGAGTCTGCTAGTCTCTTTATGTTTTTTTTTCCCCTTGGAGAAACTAAGGCACAGAGCAATGACATGACCTGGCTGGGGTGAGCTGACAAAATGTTGTATTTTCCCGTATTTTTCCAATCCTGAAAACCCAAAACTTGGGAGGTTTTAGCTGCTTTTGGGCAGGCAGGTGAGGGAGGGTAGGTAACAGCAAAACTCTGCAGCATGGCTATTAACGCCAGTGCCTTCAGAAATAACCCTTTATCCCAGTGCCTGGCAGAGCAGCCCTCCTCACTCATTAATGTGCTTGCTTAAAACCATTGCTCCTAAACTTCCACCAGTGCTGAAGTTAAAGTACTGCCCTTTGCCACCTCGAGTGAGACTGTGCTGTGGAAAGCTCTGCTGGGATGATTCCTGTCAAGACTGTATAATCAGAGATGAGAAAAACTTGAGAGGTGGCTCTTAGGAGGTACCTCCCAGGCTGAGAGCAACTTCTTTTCATGTTGGAAAAATACAGTGTTTTTCCACTAAGAAAGGAGAAAGTTGCCTGCAAAACTTCTACAACTTGAAAATTACTTCAGGCTCTCTGTGAAATCCCTACATTCTCACTTATGAGAGGATAAAATACCAGATATCTGCTCAGAATTGAACAGGGGAAAGAGGGAGAAAAAGCCACCTCCACTGCTACAAGCACAGAAATGCTTTAGAAAGGGCCAGTTTTACTTCACCTTGAGGATGGATAAAATGCTGGTATTGTCCCAGATCCTAAGAGCAGCTCCTAACCTATGATTAGAATGACTAATTTCACTTTCTCATCCACACCCTTCATCCTGCTCAGAAAGGGTCTGCCAGCCAGTGTTTATCAGGCCAGCTCTAAGCCAGATCCAAGCAGGTGCAGCTGAGCTGGTCTGGCAGCCCCTGGGACAGTGAAGATGCTTTTGGCTGGGTTGAAGAGGTGCAGTGTGGTACCCTTGGAGCAGAGGAAGGGCAGTGCTGCAGTGGCACAATGAGTCCAACTGTGATAAAGCCCAGAGATCCCATTTAAAGCTGAAATTCAATTGGACCTTGCCTTCATAGGGTCTGATCTTAGCCCCATGCCACAAAACCACCAAATCCCAAACTTGTCACAGTTCAGCCATGGCATCAGTGAGGTTGCTTGAGGAACTTTCACTTTTTGGTATGGTGAGGAGAGCATGGGACTGAGCTTGGAGAGCCACATCTGCATGGGGCAGTCATGCTGCAGGTGATGTGCTAGGACTGATCATTGGGAGTAAGGGAATGGGCTGCAGGTCAGGAAGGAGGTTCCTGGAACAGCTTCCCAAGGGAATGGGAAATGGGAAAATAGTGGAGCACAGGCTGATTTTATGCCATGCTGGCAAAGCTCTCTGGAGTGCTGGGGAATGGAGAAGCAGAGAATGATTTTGGCCAGGCTTCAGCATCTGCTAGAAGTGGTATGCATGTGTGAGGGCTGGATAACTGAGGCTTTGGCAGGTGGAGGGATAAAAAGGAGCTTTTCTGTTGTGTTGCAAAATTTCATGAGGGAAAAATATGCACGAGTCAAATTAAACCAGAGCATTTGCAGGAGAAAGGATTCAAATCCCTGAAAAAAAAACCCCATAATTCAGGGGGTAACTTGAAGTTGCACATTTGCACTGAAACAAATAATTCAGAATGTTTAGCCCTAGTTTCCTTAAAATTCTCTCTCAATTTGATTCATTTCTAAATGAAAAATGCCATTTTTAAACAATAAATTTTCCCTCAAAAATGACTTCAAAATGAAACACTACAACATTCCCAAATATTTATTTCCTTTTAAAGTGGTTGAAATGCAGTATGTCACACTTGTCTACAGCTTTGCCCTGACCTTTTTATTCAACTTAAATAATTTTCTCAGTGTAACCTGAGCAGCTCTAGCTCCCTTGAAGTTTAGTTTTTTGGGATGAATTTACAATTTACAGAAAGAATATCTGTTCAGTTTTGCTTTAGTCTGAAGTATATTAGCAGAGCTGTTTTGGAGAAGGAAATACTCAGCTTTGTTCCTGCTGTTAAAACTGCTGATAGTCTCCATTAACAAAACATCACTTTCATAAGACATGGGCTCATCTGCAAGTGCATAGAAGAGAAGACCTGAAAACAGAGCTGAGGAATAATAAAAGAAAAAAATTAACTGCACAAAAAGGCTACTTACATGTATGGGATCTCTTTAAAATAGCATTTAGATGGAAAGCTGATTCCTCATTTTTGTCCATGCTGGTATTTTTCTCAGGCTATCTCAAATTTCAGGAGTTAAGAAAAGAAAAAAACTCTTGCATTGCACCATATATGCCAAAGAAATGCAATACAATCTGATTTCACTTCTTTCTCTCATGCCTGAAAGTGCTCATTTTTGCTTACAAAAGGAAATACACAAAAGAATTGTAAGAAAAGGAATCAGATGGTGCCGCCCGATACTGTTTCACAGCTAAAACGTGAAAACAAGACCAGCTTCTTCTGCTGACACTCAGGTCTCAAAAAAAGGGTTATTATTCTTTTTAAAGGGAATTCTCTTAAAGGGAAATTGCTCTGAGTTTAATCAAAAGCAGCATTTATTATAACTCAGCAGAGCAGTTGCCACCCTCTGCCAGAGCGGGGCTGGCAGAGGCACCATGACTTCTGCCCAGCTCCTGAGCAGCACCAGCTCCCAAATTCCCTCTCTGGGTCTCCTGCTATGCTACACTCCTTGCAGATGGAATCTGAGGTGGGACCTACTTGTGGAGAATCATGGCTTAGGTTTCCCCTCCTTGGATGGTGCACAAGCTTGATTTTTCAAGATTTCTCTTGATTTCTCAAGAAATTTCAAGGTCACCTGTGTGCCCTGTACTGAGTGGTGCATCTCAGGCAGCACAATGGAAGGAGTACATGGGCACCTAAAGGCAGCAGTCACCCAACAGCTGGCATCTCCCCTCCTGCCAGGCAATCCAAACTCATCCCACCTCCAGCTCCCTGCTCAGATTCTAGACCCAGCTTGAGAGAGACAGAGCAAGGCAGCACAAGGTGTGCTACAAAATCTGTATCAAGACCTCTCTTCCTCTCAGAGGTCTCAGCAATGAGGAAAACAAATGGTGTTTGAGGCTTACAATTGTTATGTGCATATAAACAATTTCACTGCCTCCTGTGTCCAAGTTTTGGGATATTTGTCACGGTGTATAAGCACAAATAGATTCATCCCCTCCCTCCCAGTAGATGATTTTCAAAGGACCAAGTCTCTCACACAGCTCTTTAGGGAAGGTTCCTTTCCTCTTTCTGCCTTGCTATTGTCTCCTTTGCCATCCAGAATTTCTCAGCTTTCTGCATTGTTCAGGTGAGGACAAAGACCAAGAGAAACTGTGGTCCTAAATCATCTAGTCTGAACATTCTGTTCCTTTCTCATATGCTGGCAAAATAACATCTTAGCACAAGTGGAAATGGAAGTGGAAGGAGAAACACTTGGAAATGATTGTTATTTTTAAGTCCCGCCTCAGCAAACCGCCACTTGCAGCACTTATGTCTGTCACATCAGAAAAACCTACATCAGTTCCCCATAACCAAACACCAGCCTTGCTAATGGGTTCAGATAATGGGGCCTGCCATTGCAGGCTCTCGTGTGGTTTCTGCCATGGATAAGTCTCCTGATGGCTTTTATCCTCAAACCTCAAGCAGAAGTTGAAAGAAAGGAAAACTTGCTGCAGAATGTTCTCAGTCACAGCTGAGACCACAGATCCCACACCCAGGCCAAAGGGGCAGCTGCTCCTTCACTTCACAAAGCCAACTGCAGAGCACGGGGCACCCTAGTGTGTCACTGCTGGCACATTCTCCCTGAAGCCAAATACCAAATTGTGGCATTATCCCAGCTGTCATGGAGAGGAAGCTGGTCAACACTGATGTTCCACATTGGCTTCCCCGCTTGCAGCTTTCAATAGGCCTCAGGAAAATCAGGGTCTGCCTTGCCTCCTAAGCCTTGCACCCTCTCAGCTGAAAGGCACCCCACTCCTCACATTTGTGTATCAAACATAGGCACAATATCCTAATGGATCCAGAAAACTTGAAGTCTAGACTTTGCTCATCACTGCTGATGTGGTTTACAAACCTGTGTGAGTTACAGAGCTTATCTGAGAAACTGAAAGCATTTGAATGGTTACTTCCAGCCACTTCCATAAGCTCCCAGATGAAAACCTGTCGATGAAAACATCTCAATGAATGGGGCTTTGTGCAGCTTGTAGTTATCTGAATAATCCTTAATACCAGCTCCCTCTTCCTGCCTGACTTCTGCTGTGGTTAAGAAGCCTAAAGTAGTAAGATTAAGAAGCCTAAAGTAGCAGAAATATGCCCTAAAGCAGTCAGCTAAGGATCCAAACTTAATGGGAACATCTGCAAAGGACTGAGAGCTGGAAAATTAGCTTTGCAATGTTGGCTGCTGTGTCTGAAGGCACAAAGGGATTGCTCTGAGACAGGAGGCAGCAAGATGGAGCAAAACCATCATATCCCATGGCATCAGCTTGTAGGGAAAAACCACATCCCAGCTTCAGCCAGGGAGATTAGCACGACCCTGAAGTTGCTGTAACATGTGCTGTGAGTAAGCCTTGCTTTCCCCACCCCAGCAGATCTGTGAAAGACAAAGTACCCCAAAGCCAGCTGTCTCTACTGTAAGGCCAGAGGAAATATCTGACTCTGAAATATGAACTCAAATAGAAGCACCCTTCTTTTGCAGAAGGAATAAAAAGAAGACATCCCTCAACCCAGGACAGCACCCTACCTCCCTGTCTTTCCCTTTTATCACCTGTAGCAGGGTCTGCAAGCTCATTGAACACAGTTGGGGGCATCCCACCAGCCCTTAGCCCCTTCTCTTCTGCTCTTCTCCCACAAAGCCCAAATTAAAACAGGATGAAGCAAAAGACACCCAAGCTAAAAAACAAAAGGTTTGTTTGGGTACAAACCCTCAGGAACAGTAGCTTGCCATGGTGAAGCTGGGAACTTCTGAAAATGCAGATCAGAGGAAAATCCTGTCCTGAAGTTCAGGAGGGTGAGATTTACTCCAGCTTTTTTTGAAAAAAAGAATTTCTTTGCCCAGATGGTGCCTTAAACATAAACTGTCAAAGTCATTACTCAGACTTTATTGTCAGGGTTATGTTTTCTTTATTCCTTTTAATATTCCATATGCTGGTCATATAATACATTTCTTTGTATTCCTTTTCCCTTTTATTCTCTTTGTTTGTTCCATTCATGACTTATCACCTTCTGGTGGCAATTTAATTATCGGATCTATATTATTGGTATCTTCTTTTTTTTTTTTTTTTAAATATAATAAAAGATTTCAGTACAAAACACTGCAAGTAATTCAATTTCCATCAGTGAGGAAGGAAGTTGGGTGTATTCAATGAAAGGGAGGAGAGTAGCTGGCTATAACATTTTTAATAAAAATATAATAGCCCTTTGTACTTTTTAGCATCTTCTATTTGGAGAATATTGTGGCTTCATAATCGTTAATATTGCTTAACTTTTCCTCTGCACTTCTCATCTATAGCTTTCCCAGCACTTTCTGAAGGTGAATCAGTATTACTCTCCCTTTTTTCTCACCCAGGGAAACAATATGAAAGCCAATACAATCTGTTGGACAGGGTTACTGCAGGGATGAGACCCCAGGTATCCTGGAGCCCCAGGATAGCCCCACACATTAGGCTGTGCTGTCCCTCAATGTGAAGAGCTGCTCAGCCCTTTCCATGAGTGATAAACGGCCCCATCTCCCTCTCAAACTTACTGCTGCCCACAGAAGTCAAGGGTCCACCACTCTTCAGTCTTGGGCTGCTTTGGCACATTCTGCCTTGTCCAATCCAAACTCCACCGTGTATCCCTCTGGGCAGGACCTGCACTCCCACTGAGCAGGAGGAGCTTCAGAAGGGTTTGCTATAACAGGACACAAAAGTGACTCAACCCCAGCAGCCCTACAAAGACTTCCTGAAATGTCTCCGTTTGCTCCTTAATCACTTGGGACAGATTCCTGGTTTGACATTTTGTGTGAAAATTCAGTTACTCTAGAAGTAAAGAATCCCAGATTTGATTGACAAAATCCCCAGTGACCTGAAGCAGGTGAGTAGGGGTCAATAGTTCTTGTCTAGTACAAGGCTATCAAATTGCATATTTGGCATAAAAACACTGAAATGGGTCTTCAGTTCATAGGGAGCTGAGCTGCAGTATACAGAAACTGAGGATGCTGAAAACTTATATGGATGCAAAAGGTCATCTGGAGAAATTAATAGAAGCAAAATCCCCCAAGAGCTGTTAAGTAGAGATGCCACCTCGGGCTCAGAGGCTCCCTGAACCACAAACAGTGTGGGGCAGTGTTTGAAGGAGGGTAATTCTTTGTCCTCTATCCAGTTCCCTCAGCATCAGCACCAGAGGTGGGATGTTGGGCTCACATTGAGCTTCTCAGCAAGTGCCAGGCCAGGCAGCCTGGAGGGAAGAGGGTTGTTTGGTGGCCCAGTTGTACCACACCTGAGTGACTTGGAGCTTCCTCTCAGGACACTCCTGATTGAAGAAACTCTGTATGCAAGATCTGCCTTTGTCAGGCAGGTCCCTGAGCCCTTTGTAGTGGCTCCCTGACTTTTCCATGGGTAAGAGGATTTTCCAAATAGAGCCTATGGAACTATATTCTGAGCACGATCAATTTATTTTGTAATGCATTCCTTTCAATTTCTTTTCTTCCTAGTAAAGTTCAAAAATACTCTCTAACATTTAGTGTCTTCAAATAATGTGTATGGTACTTCAAACTGGCTATTTTGCCACCTCCAACTTCTTCCTAAAACAGGTAGGTTCTTGCTTTTACTATTCTAAAGACAGCTCTACTCTTAAGTCTCCAAACATGGCAGTCAGAATGAGAGAAGATGTTATTTTCTGATCAGTAAAGTGTTTAGAGAAAAAGCTTTCCTTATTTTGCTACTTCTTTAAATATCAGTCAGTTTTCTTTTTCCATAGATCAAAGCTTTCATGTGGTATTTTTTTGTTTCTGCATTGTTTCTTAGGTCAAAGATTATTTAGAACACAATGGAAAAAAAGAAATCACTTTTTCTTTCCTTTTTGTTTTTTAAATGAAATAGCTACAAATATTTTAAGTTGAAAAATCATCACCCAACCTCAAAACACCCACAAAAATGATGTGTGAAGGAAAAAAGGGAAAATAAAGAGTAGAAATATATTCATGAGACTAGCATGTGTGTGGCAGATTTGTTTATTTATTTTTTTATTTGCGTATTTTAATACTAGGGAATTATTGTATCTGCAAGCCAAAACAACAGCACTCCCCAATGCCAACTCCAGCTGTTCATCCCTTGTAAAATTATGAGCTGTTTTCAGGAGCTTGAATAAGTTCTGTGGTGGAACTTCAGTGTAGCAATGCAGATATAGTTGATTGCTGTGGTGTTGCAAAGATTCCATGTGACAGAAGAGTGCAGTTATTGGCCTGATTAGAAATCCTCCTGGAGTGCACCCCAAGCACACTGCCATGGGCAGCTCCCAGGGTGTGGGAGAAGCCACACTGGGACCTGCAGGGAACAGCCTTGGCAAGCCTTTGCCAGCCCCAGGGTCCCTGGAACGAGCTGTGGGCCCTTCAACTGTCTAGAGCCCAATCCGAGGCCTAACACTAAGGCTAAACCTTAGATTAAGACTCACATTAACCCAGAAAAAGGATTATGTGTTTTCCAGCATAGAAAGATGAGGAGCAGCAATTTTGGGACCTTCTCAGAATGGTTTGGCATGCCTTCTCCAGCCACAGCGTTCGTGGAGCTGTAGCATCACTGTCTACAGCCTAAACCTAGGTGGAAACCTAAGCGTAAAGCTAGACCAAATCATAAATCTAGACCTAACACTAAGCCTAAGCCTAAACCTAAAACTAACCCTAACCCTAAGCCTAAACCTAACCCTAAGCATAATCTTAACCCTAAGCCTAACCCCAACTCTAACCCCTCAGCACTATCATAACCTCTCCCCTAACCACTGCCCTATCCCTACCAGGTGTCATCGAGCTGAAATGTCCATCCTGGCCTAAGATCCACTCCAAGTGCTTTTGGGGAACACTAGCAAACAGGCTTACAATGGCAGGATGAAATCGTTTTTAACAAACCAGTGCATTAGTGGGAGAATTCAGTACCTTCACAGCTTCTCCACAGAGCTCCAAAAGGCCTCTGTCACTGAAGGTAACTGCAGTGCTCATATCCTGCAAGGAATTCTCCTGAACTTGAGGTAGGTACAGCAGACTGGCAGCTGTCCAAAGTGTCTGTGGCCTCTCTCACTTTAGGCTGTGGTGTAGAAATTACACCCTGAGCATGTTTTGCTACTAGAAGTCTCCCAGCAGGTATAGTGAAAGGAACAATTTTATGTCACCTAATCAGAATTCAAATTTCATAATTATAATTTTATGTCTGCTTCTCCCCAGATGAAAGACTCAACTGTTTACAGAGGTCTAGAAAAGACCATAGATAGAACAAGAAGCAGCAGCAGCAGTTCTGGATACGTTGTCCAAAGCTACTAAAGTTAAGATAGATATTGCCAGGTTCTGCTGGCTGGAGGCATTTAGCTCAAATACTCCACCCTCCACACATGCTTGCCATAAAGAAAGAAGTTCAAATTACATGAATTATGCAGCCACTAACTAACAAGGTATGTGTCATTTCTGAGTTTATGGTTTTAAATATTTTCATGCCACAGAGATCTCAAACCACTAAGCAGCTCAAGACTTGTAAGACAAAAGCCTTAAAATGTCTGCCAAGGACTCACAATAAAGGACATTAAAACTTAAACAGAAAATTGGAAAAGCAGTGGGATTATTAATTGCTACCTTTTAAGCGAAGCTGTCTGTAGTATTAGGACCTTTTGTGGCTTGACATTTGCAGACTTGGTAAATTAGAGCCATAAAAGAAATTGACCTCTCTAGACACAGGTAAAATCAGGTGTAATACCAAGGGGTACTAGTTAGTTCACGATCCTTCAGCATATTGCAGATAAAAAACCCTGAGGCCTGTGTTTCCATCTACATTTTGGCTAATCAGGAGACATCCCCATGTGAGGCACAAGCTTCCCCAGCTGTTCCAGCGTGCAGGTGATAATGTGAGATACCAGGTCAAAGGACTCATGTGGCAAGTAGGAAAATCATGGCTTTATCCTCTCTTTTCCTTTCAGATGATTTACATCCATAGGAGTGCAAGGAGCAATCAGCCCCTCTCCCTCTTGCCTGTCAAACCAGAAAGAGTCTAATCCAAATCACTGTTAATATTTCATTCGAGTTCAGTGGAATTTGGTGCCAGCCCCAGGCTCAGACTTAGCATGTTTTTTTGGAAGCTCAGTATCTGATTTTTATTAAGATGTGAGAGGCTCCTGTGAAGCAGAAGCCTTAGGATTCCTGTTGAAATGAGACTTGAAGCAGTGAAAGGAAGAAAAACTGGATTGTTTGGGCTGCATCTTGCTCTATGCTCAGGAAACTCAGCACTGCTCCAGGAACAGAGGGAAGATATGGAAGTGATGTACTTCAGTGCCTGAAGATGTTTTAACAGGACATCATGTAGCCCACAGTTCCCAGTGCAAGCAGCCCACAGAAACCTGCTGTTTTCTGTGATCTTGGTTAGGGATAAACTCTGATATTATGCATATCCTTCAGATATTTTGCCCTTGTTCTAAACTACAGTGGTGGAGCATCCTCTGCTCTGCCTCATCATTTAGACTGCACAAGGCATAAGGGAGTCAATGACATCAGGTGGTGGAAGCTGTTTCTACATCCCTTTTTTACACTGTGTGTAACTTGGCTTGTCCTAGGGAGTTACCTGGAGGGGTAGGAAGCAGATAAAAAAGACTCCTCAGACACCTCCTAGCTCAGTCTCCACCTCTCCCATCATGGGAGGGGACTGGCAAGCCAAATGTTGTGTCAGACACCAGAATGCCTTACACTCTTTGGGGGTATATGGTGTTTCCTGTACCTAAGGACTGAAGCTCTCCCTGTACTCATTGATGCTTGCAGTGCTTCTTCATTGCCGCTCAGTTTGTCACCTCTGTGGTTTCCCACTGCTGCAGGTAGGCTGTAAAACCCAAATGGAAGTGTACCTTGTCAAAATGTATTATATTTGAGAGTGAATAATAACAGCAGATTACAGTGTTCATGTGTTTCCAAGATTTTATTTTTAATAGCTTTTATTGCTACAGCCTGATATAACTGACTGAAGAAATGTAGCATCCTAGATAATTCAGTCTGGGCTGCTGGTTATAGCTTTGACCACTGCACTGGTAGGGTCTATCCATAGCTGTTGTGTCTTTTACCATCAGTCTTGAGTTTGCTCAAAGGTGGTGTTAGCTGTTTTGGAATCTGTAATGAGTTCTGGCATGTGAATTCAACACAACAGGGATCCTTCCTAAGCCAGGTAATTACTGTATCAGGGTGATCAGAAACAATGAGCCTTGTCCTTTTACAGACCCATAGAAAAATCCATAAGTATCCTCAGAACAGGCTGGAGAGACTCATGAAGAGTCTTCTTAAGCTTAGGGAAGACATATTAGTGGGATGCCAAGATGTAACCCTCATGCCACGATGTCTTTAATGCCAGAAGGGCCATGAATTCAGAGTGTGCTCAGGCAAAGAGGCAGAGCCATGGGCACTCTTTGGGATACACAGGTGGATGGGAAAGTGAGGAGCAGAGACCAGTGCTGTCTTTCCTCTGAAAGGATCAACAAAGAGTCTGTCAGTAGGAGCCTGGGAGTGAGAGATCCCCATAATGGCAGAGCAAGTGAATAGCATGTGTTTAAAGAGCCCATAATCCTATATTTACACAACAGTCCTTAATGGCTCATTCAGAGCCATTGCAAAGAACCAAGTAAATAGTGTGGTTAGAAAGTCTGTTACTTTATATTTACTCACTAGACCGTCTGCTGTGGGAGCTGTGAATGTCATGGAGAGCTAAAAGGAGCATTCTTTTGATTTTTGTTTTCTTTTTTTTCCTTTCCTTTTTTTTTTTTTTTTCTTTTTGCTATGAAAAGCTAACTAATAATGATTCTGAAAACCACTTTCAATAGGAACTATACCTTCACTTTGCACCAGTGGAGAACAACCATTAGCACACTTTGTCAAGGAAAGGGATGCATTTATCATCACCTGGAGTCTTTTCATAGAGGCTGGATGTGCTCTAAAAGATATGCTCTTACTCAACAAGACGTTATTGAACTCAATAGCACTCACCTGTGTGGCGGGAAAAATTCATTCCTGTCACTGCAAGAACTTCTGGGAAGGCATAAAATGGTCTGGTTTACACATATTTTATACAAATAGTCTCTTCTGCCTTTAAAATATGCTACATGTGAGACTGGACACTAAATTTATTCTCTCAAATGTTTATTCATGTAAACAATCAAATCTTCATTAAAGTCAAAATTATACACACAAATAAGAGTGAAGCAGACAGCTGATTAGCATGTGAAATGAAGGTGACATTAAATATTTGGAGATTTGCATAGCAAATAATTATAAATCCAAAGTTAGTGGTGAGTTATGAAATAGACTGTTAAGATCTAACAAAGTCCACTTGAATAAGAAAAATTCACAGAGGCAGCCTGGTATCTTAGATCCCTGAAACGTTATTCAAGATCCTATCTGAACCTTAATTAACTGATCCTCAAAATTCCCATGAGGCAACAGCAAGCACTGGAATGGAGCAAATAATTAATAAGAAATCATTTATACAATGAATTTTTCTTCTTGTTTGTAATGGTCTACAGAGATCATTAAATCTATTTAAAATACACAATGACTCACAATTTTGTCAATACTACTTTGTTTGCAAATAGTTTAAAATTTGCAGCTAGAAGGAAGAACAGAGGAATCCTGCATGTTTACTTCTGTTTCCTGACTAATTACAATAGCTATGAGATCAGCAAGGGTGATTGTGAATTCAGAATCAAATGTTTAATAGCCAAATGTGTAATTTTAAATTTCTCTTCAGTAAAAAAATTAAGACCTACTATCTAAGGAAGAAGGTGCTTTTTCCTAATGTGAGAGGAAATGACAAAATGTAATTCAGGCAGTACCAGTGTGTGGTCATACAGCACTCAAAGTGCCCAGGGTGGGTGATGTGTATGTAGAGTGGCTGCAGCCATGTGGGAGAAGGGGATAATGTTGGAGGCTTCCTGAACTTTCACATGTTGGGGGACCTAAAACTTAAAGCCTCTAGTGCTACATCTATCCCCCCTTATTCAAAGACATCTGATGAAATTTCACTCTGATGTAATCTGCTGTTTCCTTCCTGCAAGAACTCATGCTACCAAAGTCTGAGAAATAAACTGCTCCAGGAGAGTAAAGGGAAATAGAACACGAACATGTTAAATTGACATTCCCTATCAAAATGGAACAAGTTCTTGAGAGCCAAAAATATAATGTGGAAAGTCCAGTTTAAGTAGCAAAATTATTGATGACTGGGGAGATGGAGGCACAGGCCAGCAGTGAGGAGCCAGGAACAGCAACCAGGATTTTCCTGTCGAAAGATCCAAAGCTTGTAAGAGTTCATCCACTGCAAGGAGAGCAAGGCTATGCTCCTCTCTGTACAACAAAACCTCAGCACTATAGCTGCTATTTTCCTAGGGTACTCTTCACAGACAGCAGACCCATTTCCACTGCAAAAGTGCATTTCTGCATTGACTTTTGTTGCACATTAACACAGCAGAATGGCTGTAAGTACATAGAGAGTCTGTGATATTGGATAGTGGAGTTTGGATAGCACCCCTTTCCTCCTCTCTGCTGTAGCATTCAGCCCTGCATTCCTTGTTCCACATTTGCAGCCCAGACTGGAAGGAATATTTCCACTCTGGGTGAGTGGTCTTGTCTCACAAGGACTGTGAGCATGGCTATTTGTGTAAGGATAGCAACCCCTAACCCTATTAGTGCCTTGCCATTCTTAAAAGATTTTTTTTAGTGGCAGTAGAGAGAATGAGACTAGAACAGCTATTCTGAAGCTTTTTTTTTTTCAATATATACTCTTTCTTCAGCTGCTTTGTCTTTCGCCCCTGAGCTGATGTCAAAGGTCTCACATTTTGCTGTGAGTGCAGCCAAAAATGTCTCCATTGGTCCTGACAAGGCTCAGGGGCAAATGGACACCCACATGAGAGGATATGCATGAGTAAAACCTGGAAGGAATCCTCCAAGTCCATGGGTCCTGGTGCCTTCATCTTATTTCCCTGGGTTTTTTAGTACAGTCTAGATACTGTCTCGATCACATCTGGGGTTTTTCATCCAGTTCCTTTAGCTAATTAAATGTTTTAAGATGCCACAATGAAAGTTATATAGACACAAGCAATTTTTATGAAATGGTAGCATTAATTTAAACTTGATTCTAGCAGAGCATGCCTTGATGTTTCAGGCTATTAGCCCATCACTAATACAGACTATAGAAAAGCTAATATCAGTCCATTCTAATCCAAGACATATTTTGATTTGCTGAATAGCTTTAATTCTCCCAAAGCTGATCAAATAATAATAACAACGGTAACAATAACAATAAAGGCAATTCCAGTGTGATTGGCTAATCTGATGGTTTTGCTCCCAGTTTATTTTTAATTTCTGGCAGCAGTGATATTGGAAATTAAAAAGCTCTCTTGACACTCGAGTGACTCGAATCTCAGACCAGATGAAATGAGGTGACTGAAGCAGCTCTGGGCCTTTTATTCTCTCCCATCATTATCACAGCTAATAAGAAGAAACTGTGAGGCTGCCCAGCAGAGAAGGCTGAGGACTTTCTCCCCCCACCCTTTCTTTCCTTTTTGTGCCATCCAAGATAAAGTACTAATTATCAGGACAGCTCAAGCTCATTTGTAGGAGGAAGGGAATTGAATGCTGCTTCAGTGGAAAGAGTTAGCTCCTGTGTGCCCTTGGGCAGGAATTGTGGTACTTTGGTGATTTAAGCAATCCAAATTAAAACACCTTGAAGTGACAGGCAGACATCCCAACGGGCTTGCTCCTAGGACCTCTGTTCTAGCTCTTGTTGCAATGTGCAACAAAGAAAAAAAACAATTTCACCCAGACCATCCTGTAGGGACAGGTCTTCCACAAAAAAGCTCAGGCCCTTCTCTGATTTGGACAGCCAAGCTGGGAAGCACTGGAGCATAAGTTTACCCTAGGACACAGGGAGGTGTGGAATGGAAATTCACACACTATTTGATAGCAAATTTTTGTGTGGAAGAGCAATTGGATTGAAAGTCTGTGGATGAATAAAACTTTGGCCTGGTTCTGTCTGGAGAGGACACACTTCTGTTGGTACACAGTGTGATGGCACTGTCACTGCTATCCTTACAACACGGGAAGCATAGGCTGATTCAACCTACATCACTCTGGGTGTTTGCAACACCTCTTTTAGAAGACCCCCAGTGAGGGGGACTCTGCAGACTGCCTGGCATTATCTTCCTTATCTAAAGTCACCTACATTGTGACAGGGGGAGGAATGCCTGAAAGAGGACTGTGATTTTGCAATGGGCTCAGCATCAAGCAAAGATTACCCCCAGATCACTGATACACTCACTCTGGAGCTGCTGAGGGAGGCCACAGTGAGATATAGGATGAGGGGTTGTGAGAGGGGCCCCAAAACCCTCCCCAGTGCAAGGATGGTCCAACACCAGGGTTAGGAGAGCCATTCCTCCTTCCTACCCCTGCACCAGTGCCCCAGGAGAGAAAAAATTCAGTTCTGCCACTTCTACCCATGAGTGGAAAAAGCAACGTGTGATTTTGCTGATTGCTCAAAACAACTGCCACTGCTGAGGGCAGGAATGGGAGAAGTCAGGAGGGATACTTTTGCAGAACATCTTCCCCATTGGGTTGCTTGGGACTCCCCAGGACAGTGGCACAGTTTTTCTTGTCTTCTAGGTATTTAGTTCTTCTTTTTCCATTAGATGTTAGTTAGGATGCTTCACCCTCAGTAATCCCACAAGTGTTTTGGAATGGTGGCTGACACTGGCAAACATCTGCTGTCTTTTATCCCAAGCAAAACAGGAGATGGGGAGGGTGTGTCCCTTGCCAGGACTCTCTGGGAGCCGTCTCACATCTGCGGGGTTGGAAATCCCGGGGAAGGCTTGCTGACTGTGGCAATGGCTCCTATGTCTGCCAGAGGACAAGGTGGTAAATAAATTTCAGGCTAATGGAGGTGGGTGTTAAATATTTGCTGTGTTTGAGCAGGAGGGCCTTTGTCACTAATTAGCAGGAGATGTTAAAGGAGATGGGATGTATTTAAACCTCATTGTTTGCCATTAAAGCACAGATTCTTTTACTTCTCTTCTGGGCTAAGCAGCTAATACATTTCAAGCAATAGCAGAAGGGCTTGGTGGATTAATCACTGTCCTTGGAAATAAAAAATGATTTAATTTAATGCATGCAAATGTTAGGCAAGAGATAGAAGCAAGGGCTCACGCTTGTGAGTCAGATCAGAGTTTGGGGTCTGCTCTCTGCATTCAAACAGGCTCTTCAGTCTCAGCTCTGACCTGAGGGAGAGCAGAGGCTGGGGGATGTGCCAGGCAGGGCTGTCTCAGGCATCTTCACTGGTGTTGCAAGCCTTCCCAATGCCTGCCATCCAACCTCAGGGTCCAGCACTGGGGAAAACATCAGGCTTAAAGAAAAGCTTGGTGACTGCAGAGGCTTCTCTAGCCATTTCTCACCAGCTCAATCCTTTCAAAGTGTGTGATTTGTATGGCCCTTGGCAGCTGGGTACATGGGTGAGCAGACAATACTAACTATACTATTAACTACAGCTCAGTAACTATGAGGATTCCTTGGCCCTTTCCCTGCTGCTAAAATTACAGCACAGAAAGGCATAAAACACTGCAGAGGGTTTCTTCCCAGCTCTAATGCCTGTGGTGTCACTCAGCCTGGCACCCGGAGCAGCACTGGGCACTGCCAGCATCAAACCCCATCTGCAAGTGCCCTGGGGCTGTGTCTCAGCCAGCCCTTTGCCCAGGGGGTGCAGGAGGCTCTGGGAGAGCAGACAGGCTGTCAGCCTTCACTGCTCCACAGTCCTCTTCAGGCTCCACAAGGAAACATTGTGCAGTAACACCCTTATCTGCCCTGGGTGAATCAGATTAATTACTGCAATGAGAAATTTCCCCTAGCAAGTCATTTTCCCGTTCAGTGCACTTTGTAAATATGAACTGCCTCTTCCCAAATCTTCCTGTGAACCAACAGAAAATCTTGTTTTTCCAGGAAGGAAAGTGAGGCATAGGAAAAGGTAAATGACGTGCCCAGAGCACAGGGAAGTTTGTACAAATGAGAGAACAATTTTATCAACGCTTTTATGGGAATTTGAAGATTATAATTACAGTAGGTGATGGGGCATATTTTTCCAATGCAGTGTGTGAAAGAGCAATTTTCAAGCACTCTCTACCTCAAGAGTTTTCTGGCAGAGGAGGGAAGCCCTGAACAGCACATCTAACTGTCTGCACAGCAAACCTGTTTTTCTCAGTTGTGTCTTGCAGATCCATTAGAAATAGTCCATGAACTCCCATAGATCCCTGCTGCAGAGATTAGTTAACACTGTAGATAGAATATTTACATCATAGTGAAAAAGATGATGCTAGAAAAATTGGTTTTAATCCAATGCAGAACTGGAAAACATCTGATTTCCTAGCTGTCCACCAAGCAGAATGCCCAGCCAAACTTTTTTTAATTTAAATTTTATATTACAATATTAAGAGGAAGCATTGTGCCAAAAAAATAGAGAGACATATTTCTATTAGTGCTAAGCAGCAACTACTCTTGGGATTTTACTGATGGGATGCAAAAAAGAATGGCAGAATATTTCCAGCAGTACATCTGTGTAAACAGGGTCTATTGGCATAGGTTATTATTCTAGTTTTTCTTTATGCATTTCTGTATGGGAATATAGAAGGCGTGCAGATAAGAAATTTACAGAAAAAAACAATAGAAATAAAAACTTCCGCATGTGTTGCAAAGACCAAAAAATTCAAAACTTAAAAACTAAAGTTTTTCTTTCACTACAATTCAGATTTTGCCTGGAAGAAGATGCTGAAATTTCAAGGAAAACAAGAAATTTTGGGTTTGAACAGTGTTTTTCAATAGGAAACAATATTGGTATAGGGGTCCTAAGGAGCTCCAATCCCAAATCAACATTTGCAACCCATAGCGGCAGGCAGCCTATAATGGCTTAAATAAAGACATGAATTTTCTAGTTTAAATACAGAAAGGTTGGGGAAGGCATCACAAAGCCTGGTGTGACCTTGTTTGCCTACGAGAAGCACAGATGGGTTAAAAGAAAGCACCAGGTCAGGGATTCAGGAGGGTCAGCTCAGCAGTGCCAGCATTCCCACCAGGGTTTGATATTCAACCAGACTCAAACTGTGGAAAACAGACGGTGTGAAGGTCAAGGCAGTCAGGATCAGCAGGAGCAGGAGCAGCACGAGTAAACCACCTCCTGGCAAACCTCCTCCTTACCCCAGGACAAGCCTGCCCTCCCCAGGGCTAATTCCCAGTGTCCCAGCAACTGCGGCTATCAGGGCTGTGAGTTTACAGGAGATCACCTGGGAAGGAATGGGGTGTGATGAAGAGCCAGTCCAGCACTCACAGGTGTCAGGAGAGGTAAAATCCTGGGCTGTAATCCCCACTGGGTTGCAGGAGTGTAACTGGGGCATAGACTGAGTTGCTAAAGATACCTGGGTTGTGTATTGCAAAACCAAGGAAGGATTGGGAGAAACACATCTCCCCAGGTTTATGTTCTCATAGAATCATAGAATCATTTAGATTGGAAAAGACCATTTAAGGTCACTAACCCAGCACTGCCCAGTCCAACACTTGCCCATGCCCTTTGGTGTCACATCTTCATGGCTTTTAAATACCCCCCAGAGATGATGACTCCACCGCTTCCCTGGACAAGCTTTTCCAATGTTTGGCAACATTTTTTCCTAATATCCAATGTAAACTTCCCCTCCCATCACTATTTACTTCTCCTTTCCAAGGACTTTGATCTTGTCTCTTACTCCTAAAATAAACACAGGGAATTTTATATCAGGTTTGTGCCTGCTATATTTCCTGGATTTAGGAGACATTGCTGTGCTCTTCACCCCTGGGAGCCCTCCATTTGCAGGAGGGCTGGAAGAACTCGTTTCCCAAGGCAGTGCTGAAATGAGGATCTTTTGGATGAACCACAAAGCAGCTTACTCCAGATGAGCCAGGAGGAGCTGAGCAGAAGTGTCTCCCAGCTGGAAGTCTCTCTTAGCAGCTATTACAACAGCAGGGTTATCTCTGCTGCTGAAAGGAGATGTTACTGTGAGCTATGACAAACTCATTGAGTTTTGCAACAACACAGGCAAACTAACAGCAATGAATTTAGAAAGGATGCATGGGGAATGCTAAACCAGTCCCTTCCTCAGCCTTTGTCTTTGCACCACTCATTAAGCCTTGCTCCAAGGCATGAAGGAGAAGTTGGGATTGAGGACACATGCACACACAAGCACATCTTTTATCCTTGTAGGGTTGCTCACAAGGGTATGGCCATGGGGAGGTGCTTTATTTTAGCAAAGAATACAGAATACTGAGTTGATTGGAATTGAAAGATGGGACAAGAGGCTCCTCTAGTATTTTCCTGAATTCATCAGAGAACAATATCAACAGGCATGTGAAATCCTCAGCATTTTGCAGCAAATCAGCCCACTAATGAGAAAACACACACGTGGCCAAAGGAGTGATTGCAGCTCAAGTTTCTTGGCTTTGAAACTGCCTTTCAAGCTATGTGAAGAAAGAGTTGTGGTTAGCAGAAATGCTACAGCTACTTCACCAACACTCTCCCAAAGTTCCAAGCCACAGACAAGCCCTTTACTCAACAAATGTCACTAAGGTGGTGTCACCATTGGTTTAGGGCAGTTAAAGAGTAAATTTATGCTCAGAGAGTTTAAAGGAGACCTGGAAATGGCACTGCCAGGCTGAAGAACTATTCAGGTGCCTACACACAGACATCATGGGCAACACATGGGGTCAGAGATGCCTGGAAGTTGTGGGTGGAAGTGATAGTGGGAGCTCTTGGCAGCTGGAGGCAAGGTGGGATGCCTGAAGGTCTTTGAAATGTCACTGTGTTTCACAACCTACTCTGCCCACCAGACAACTCAAAAATGCTGTGGAGAGCTCTATGCCCTCAGCAGGCAGTGCTCTGGGTTGCTGGAAAGCATCTGCAAGGACAAGTTTTGCTCCTCACACATCCCCTTCAACAGGACTCCCAAGAGGAGAAGGCAGGCCAAAGTCTAGCCTGCAGCTGGTACAGAAAAAAACACAAAAACATTTTAATAGAAGAGCAAACCCACAATGGCAAGGTGAAGCTGGAGAACCAACAGAGAATCTCCATCACTGTAAATCATGTGATAGCTGCAACTGCCCCAGAAATTTATTTAATTCCTTTCACGATGACTTTTCCAGAGGAAAATTGAGGACCTTATTGTTATTTATTATGATCACAGCTAGTTCTTCAGAGATTTCCTTAATTAGCATCATTAGACACACAGCTTAATCTTAAAATCCTAGGCTTGTCAGCATGGCAAATTAAAACTTTGGTGGTTTTTTTTATTCCCTTCTATACGCCAGGTTGGAGAGTGTGTGAAGGAAAACTGGGGGTCTCCTGACAGTTTCAGAGAGTGTGGGAATCTGTCTTTAATCTTTGATGACTGGAGCAGCATATGCACAGTGGATGAGTAAGAGGAGTCAGTTCTGTGGCAGAGAGGGAAATCAAAGGTCATTGCATTTAAAAGCAGACCTATCCTTTTTCACACCAGATGAGCTGAGCATACAGCCTGCTGGCTCCCCCCCCCAGCAAGAGATTTCTCAAACCCTTCAGGAATAATGGGGAAAAAAACCTGCTGCAGCTAATGAACATCGAATCCTAGCAGAAAGAAACCCTACAGAAGTATCTGTGACATCCACATTAATAGCAAAGGAGTTAGTTGTGATTGATGCTATTCCAGCGAACACTAAAGGAATTAATAATGATTAGGGCCATTATTTTAAAGCATTACCCCCCAAAAAAACCCAAAGGGAAAACAATTAGATGTCTTCAGTGGTTATCTTTCACAGTATACTTACTGCAGTGATCAGACATGATATTATGCCTATTAATCAGCAAAATGATGGAAAACGATGTAACTTGTGTATATCCATGAGACAGTCCTTAGCAGCATATACCTTATTTGATAGTCTGCTTATAAGCCTGCTGCTGGCACAGAGAAGTACGTTTTTTGGTTTTGTAGCAGTAGAAGGTGTCTCATGAGCTTGGAAATAGGTTGAAGAGTTGTTCATTAAAATGAAGAAAACAAATAAAACCACACGCTCTTAAGGATTTCGTATTCATAAACCATATGACCCTGCTTATCCCCACTGGGTCTGAGGGAGGGTTTTGGCTTGTGTGCTCCAAGCCCTGTAAGATCAGTTTTTTTATCAGCAGTGAAAAGTTGTGATGGGCCTTATCACTATATTGCAGGTGAGGAAACTGAGGCTCTGAGACATCATGAGATTTTCCTGAGGTCACACACTAATCAGTACAGAGCCAGAGGGAAATCCTGATTTTTGGCACTCTGCATTAAGCACTGAGTTAATAATCTCTCTTTTGTCGGTCTGTGGACCGTTGATTCACTTCTATCATCAATGGGTCATGACCCAATGTCATTGTTCATCTGTGTCATGGCCTTGCAATGCAAAGTGAGCTTTTAGTAATTCATCTGAGCCTAATGGGTGGGTTGAAACACAAATGCCAGCTGGGAGAGAGCTGTGGGGTGCAATCCCTGTCCCAGACTCCCCACCCCTGCAGGAGATTCCTGCACTGAGAGCAGGCCAGCCCCAGCTCCTGTGGAAGGCAGGCAGTGCCTTCTCATGCCCAGCATCACCAGCAGGTGCAGGACCATGCCCAGCTCAAACCTGGCTGAAGGTAATGGTTCTTATGGTTTATATTCCTTCTGTGGATTGACCAGTGCAGGATGGGAGGAGAGATGGTGGAAAAGTGGGATTAGCTAGTGATGTGATGTACCTGCATTTTCTCAGGCAGGGCTAGATGAGATTCCACTGTATCTAAAGCCACAACACGCCAGAAGCTGAATAATCACTCCACTCTATTCTCTTCCAGGGGCCAGTTATGTTCACTGTACCCTATCGTAGCTGAAAAGAGGAGAGCTTGAACACAAATCTATGACAAAACAGCATCAACCCTTGGGATCATTTTCTTTTCCAAGTTAAATTTCAGCTGTTATTAAACTCTTCCAGACCACATTGACTTGGCTTCCATTTTCCTTTTGAAAAGTGATCTAAATTTTCCAGCCAGTTCTCTCAGTACTCCTCAGTCCCAACTTTGATGATTAACATCCCCAAGCGGGGCTGAGAATCCAAATAGGAGCCTGTAATCAAATTCCTCATTGATTCCCATGATACAGGACCAGAAGCACAATGATGAAGCAATCCTAATTTTGCAACCAGAGCCAAATGCCAATTAGATCCTCAGCAGGTGTAAACTGAGCTGGCATTGTTCTCCCTGGAAGAGAAAAAGCTGATTTACACCCGGGTGAGGACCTGCTTTGCCAGCCCTTCCTGTCCTGTAACACTGAGCTCCTGCTCCCACAGTGGCTCAGTGCCCCGTAGGGAAGTGGGTAAAAGTGTTTTTCCATGACTATGGATGTCCATGTGTCTGGAATAAGTGGGAAATAATCCACCTTCCCTGTGTCTATCAGTGGGAGTGAGCACAGTCCTTGTTTTAGAGGTCATTTTAGGCTGCCTTGAAGCACTAAAATTCAGCTGTGGAAATAATCTGTCCATACCTTCCCTTATTTCCAGCCTGGCAACCCCCCTGCCCTGCAGCTCTTTGGGAGATGGAGCGAGTCAGGCTCCCACACTCCTTGGGGAGCATTCTCCTGGCTCATGGCAGCACCTCTGGTTCTTCACAGCTTCCAGAGCACCACAGCACAGCCCTGCAGGAGGACATCCCCCCACTTTTCCCAGCTGCTCATCAGTTGTCACTTAGCCCTTTCTTTCCATATCTGGGCTTAGCGTTGCTTACTGAGACAAAATCCTTGTGATTCCACTACCACAGAAATCAAAGTGAGCAAGAAAAATAAAACCTTAAAATCTGTCCTCCAAAAAGGAGCTGTAGCTGCATCAGGCTGTGCAGAGCCACCCACTCATCTGGAGCATCCTCACTGAGCTCCTGCACGGTGGTGGTGGTGCCTGGATGTGGAGTGCTGCTCCAAGAGGGGTTGTCCTGCACCCACAGAGGAACAACCCACGTTAAAAATTGCAGAAGCAAAAAAGAATATATTCAGGGAATTAATTGTATGGAAAATTATCCAGGCTATTAAAAGCCACACGAACAGGCGGAATATCATGCATTTTAAGTGTACACAGAAAAACATCATTTTGAAGGGGATTATTGTTGAAATAGGCAATAGGGGTTCTAGCAGATAAGCTTCCCACTCCTGTCTTCTCTTATTGTCTGGAGTACATTATCTCCACCATAATATTCTCAGTTCTCTCCAAGAGTATTGTCAGAGTGAAATGCTATTTTAAAAGTATATGTTTATGTTTCAATAGACTTTATAATAGCAAACACATCCACCCAAGACACAGTAAATGAGAGGGAAAAAAAGGAGAAGGAAAATCAAGAAACAGAGGTGGCAGCTTTCCTGGCATGGAGTGTAGGAGGAATAAATGTTACCAATGCAGGCACCCAGAGGAGGATTAGCTAATGTGCATTTGTCTGTGGGACAAGATCACAGCGGCACACACACCACTTGAATAAGGACAGGTCTGCACAGGACCTTGGCTCCTCTTTAGGGTTCCCCTTCAACAGTTACTTCATTGCATTTTCAACCCTGGGTTTAAAAGATGAAAAACCAGACCAGGTTGGATGGAGCTCTAAGCAACCCGGTCTAGAGGAAGGTGTCCCTACCCTGAGCAGGGGGTTGGAACTGGGTAATCCTAAAGGTTCCTTCCAACCCAGACTGATCTATGATTCAGTGAAAACAGCCCAATACAAGGTTGAGCTGCTACAGGCTCCCAGAAATCTGCTCTGAATTAGGGAAAAGCTTGAGTGAGCCGGTTCCTGCAACTTGTGTCTGCCCAGAGGCCTGGAGGCATCCTGTTGGGATGCCTCTGTGCATGTTTGTGCACACATGTGAGTGGACCTGGCTGGGTTGTGGGATTTGTACCTAGGAGGAGGTAGAAGCTACCACCGAGTCTGTAATTCACTTTTGAAGCTGTCAGACATCATTACAATGTATTTCTGAAAGATATACAGTATAGAGTGAATTTCTAACAAGCTTCCATGTGATTTTAATCTCTCGAGTAAGAGGAACCTGATAAAGATATAGATCCATTCTCACATCTTGGCATAAAATCATGTCTTATTGGTTTAGATCATTCTGTGTTTTATTTTTTTTATAGTACTAGTGTTTTCTAGTTGCAGCAGAAAATACAAACACTCAAGAGATCTCATTTTTCTGCTAAATGGATTTTCATTCCACATGAGTTATCTCTCTCTAGATATAAACATACACACAGAGATATACCACGTACACCCCCTCACATTAAATGCCAAAGACACCATTAAATGCAATGTTAAAATAAAAAATCCCCAGGCTCGCGCTCAAAAATCCCCTCTTTTAAACATTCACAATTTAAAGATACTTAAATAGACATTCTTCAAACTTGAGTCAATTTTAGCCTCTGTAGCATAGCCTATAAAACAAGCTGACAGTGGTAATTTTGGGGGGGAGCTATTCTGGGAACAGTGTGTGTGAAACATCTCCATTGTTATATAGGGGATGAATGTGGCCTCCACTCAGGCTCACCTACCTTAAATAGGTCAGCTGAACGACACCAAACCCCCAGTAACCATAATAAAATATTTCAGAAAGGAACTAAATTTGAAAAGTGAGAATCACTTGCTTCCTTCCTGAGAAAAAGGGAGAAACTACAAAGGACAGTCTGAATACTAAATTTATGGCAAGTTTTTCCTTACAGACTCAGAGCCAAAAATCTGCTGTCAGTTACATTAGTATAAATCTGGAGCAGCTCCACTATCATCATTAGAGTTACAGGCCAATTACGTAATGAAAAGAAGTATTTCGGGCTTGCCAAAAATCTTAAATGTAGGTCCTGCTTCAGGCCCTGCTGAAAGCCTAGACAAGTGGCCTGAATTTCAGTGCACCCTTCTCCAGCATTCTGTGTCTCCTACCAGTTATTACTATGCCTATCAACAATGTATGTACAGGTTTATATTGTTATCAAGCATGATTTGACCTCTAATTCTGGGAATAAAAAGGAAGTCCACCCTTGACTTTCCATGTCTTTGATACTAAACTCTGCAGACAAAATACTATTCAGGAGCTCCTGATAGATGGCTGGATAAAATACCCAGGGAGATCTTAATGCATTCATTTGCCCTTCCTTTAAGATGTGGCTGTCAAAGGAGATTGTATCATCAACAGTGCTGGCAAGATTGAGGTTGACCTGGGGTGTTTTAGATGGCACAGTCCAGAGGAAGAGTTTCTCTGACTTTGGGAAAGTACATTGTGCTACTGACCTCTTGCTTCTCATATTTCCCCGTGGCAACCCAAGAAGAGGTTTGGGGTATCAGCCACTGCTCAATTTACTGGGTATTGACACTTTCTGGTTTAGCTAAAACACCCAATATTGGACTGAAAACACATTTTCCTTTAAAAGCCTTACCAACTCTTCCTCTTTCCCCATCTTATAGTACCAAAGCTGGTGAACTTCCATAAAAACAGAGGGAAAAAAAAGGTAATTTTGCTGAACTGGAATTTACCAAAAAAAATATCCTCCAACCATTTCTGCCAAACTCTGAGCCCCTGCAGAGCTGCCACATGGGCACACATGTTCACAAATGCATACAGTGGACACAGATGGGTAGATATCCATGCAAGATTCACAAAAAGCTGGTATTAATCTCCAGCCGTGGCTGCAGAGTAGGAGCACTGATCAATTCTTATTCACGGCATTGTTGGAAGGTAGAGTTCACAGTATGCCCGGTGTGATCTCTTCCCCCATTTCCTGAAGATGCAGAGTATGTAGAAATGTGAAGGGAAAAAAGGCAGGTTATTCCCGGCGGTGTAATTGGCCAGCAGTGCCTGGACGGGAGCCAGAAGATCAGAGGAAGAGAGGAGAGCACTGAGTAATGAACCGCATGCTTTTAATTTCACTTAAGAACTCAAAGCAGGAAAACCTGAGCTGTATCCATGGGGATTGCAATCAATAGTCAAGCAGATAACAAAGAACTGCTGCTCAGGATAGAAAACTGCCTGGGCCCATTAGTTTATTGCCCAGCGTTTCTTTGGGAATTCGCTCTTTCTTGCCTGAGTTTTTGGCTCCAGCTCTGAATTCTGCAAACACTAGGGAGCAGCAGCTTCCTTTGAAAGCACCCTGGCTGCACGATGGGGCTGGTGCTGTCAACTTTTGCCGTGTGCCAGCCCTTAAAATAAAGAGAGAGAAGCGGGGGGAAAGGGAGGGGTGGCTGTTGGGAGAGCGTTCTTGATGATAATTTGATTGCATGCATTAATGATCAAAGTGTTGCAGACTAATTACCAACACTTACCTCTCAAATATTAAGTTATCATTTATTCCCCGCCACCACCCCAGCTTTAGCTTTGCATCTACCCCTTTCATTCAGGGCGATCTCCTGCTCACTGACACCTCACAGCATTCGTGCCCTGACACCTGACAGCCTCACAAGCTCCAACCTGGGCATTCAGGGAACACCCACTCCCCAGCACCACCACCACCGACACCAGCACACCACCTTTGGTGGATACTCTCCCATTCCAGGGGCTTTGGGAACCGCGTCAGCCTGGAAGAGGGAAGCCGAGCACATTTTGCCATGATCTAGAGGGGTTCTTGGAAAACCAGCCACCTCCTTTTCATCTCTTATCTGAAGACTGATCCCTCCACGAGGGTACCTCAGTGCAAGGTGCCTGTGTCTGTCGGATTGGTCCAGCCGGGTACCTGCCAAACCAGAAATGCAAATAATGACAGTCGTAAACAATGTGCTCTCCGATGCTGCTTCCAGCATCCAGTTTAACTAGACAAATGCCAGTCTGCTGCCATCTGGTAACAAGAGGTACTAAAAGCCTCAGTGACGAGCAGAAGGAATCCAGGGGATATTACCAGTTGCAAACAGGTTGCAGAGGAGGAGATTTCTTTTTAACCTGGGCTTTTCATACTCAAAAATGAACACAAAGGACTGTGGTAGTGATGGGGACTCAGGAAATACTCATTTAAACGTCCCCCCCTTCTGTCTCTATCCACTGTGACAGCAGGAAAAGCATCCTTGCCTCTTTCAGTGCCTCCTTTCTCTGGGGGAAGAGCAGGCAGGAGCTGATGCTGGGTTGGATTTTATGTTATGTTTTTAATTAGGTTATCTTTAATTGACTAACACCTTCCCCTGAGCCATCTTGCTCTGCTCAGAGACAAAATACCACAGAATTGGCCCATTTTCCATGAGCACTGTGGTATTTCCTCTATTCACAGTTAAATAGCCTCCATGCAGATTTGACTACCTCTTTGCAACTACTAGAAATAACCAAAATATAAGGACAAGATTCAGAACCAGTGGCAATCAGCTCAACCAGAGTGCAGTCAGAAGAGTTGCATCTCTCCTGCCTGCTGCTAAAGAGCACTCTTAATGCTTGCAACGGACTTTTCCTGGGGATCTTCGGGGGGTTTCACCCCACTTGTTTCGCAGGATGAAACTGGAGTTACTGCTAAATAAAATCTTCAGAGCTGCTTGTTCTGATGTGGTGCTTGAGATACAAGTAAGTGGGTGCACAGGACATAACAGTTCCTTCATCTGGAGCCTGGCTGAATCTGGGGAGGTTCCCAGGCGGGCAGGTCAATGCTCCACATGCCAGTGACATTTTTTGGCAGCAGCACCAATGACCAAAAGCTCCGAGAGCATGGCGAGGCTTTGCTGGAGCACACACACAGCAGATGAGATGTCACTCTGTTTACTCACACGTACTGTGCACAAACTGCCCATTATTGGCACTGCAAAGTTCCTGGCTGCAGGAGGCACAGCAGCGTCTTTCAAAGGACTGTAATGAAAGTGGGTCAGACATTTTCCCTTCCTGGGGCAATCCTTTAGCATAAGCAGGGATTTAAGTGTGCACAATTCCCATTATCTGTGATTGTTATACTCTTTCTCACAAAGAAAGGGCTTCGTAATTCAACCAGATCTGTCAAATGCACACACAGTGATGAAAATGGCCTGTTAGATGATAGGGGGTTGCCCTTTCAGTGCCGAGGAAGGGCATAGCCCTCTTGGGAGAGAACGATTCTAATCCTGAACTGATAAACTGTGCTTGATCTTAGAAAAAACGTTAGCAGAAGAGTCTTTTCATGCAGCTGTCGTGCTCATTTTGCCACAGGGTAGAGCCCTGGGTCTCCTCAGAGCCAAGAGGGTGGGTTCAGGCATGATCTAGCTGTTCCTGAGCTGCACAGCAGAGCCAAGGGTGAACACGGCCAGCCAAAAACAGTCCCTGCACCCATGGAGAAGTTGTCAGTGTGGTGCATCTCCCATGCAGAGCAGAGTGGCAGGTCCAGTGCATGTAGGAAGGACCTGTACAACAAGGGAATATCTGAACCCTGTCAAAGCCACTGGCATTAGACCTTCAGACATTCAGAAACTGGTATAATATGACCCAAAGCAGGGAGGGGGCAATTCCACGTAGCAAAATGTCTCTCTAAGCCCCTGAAAAGCTGAGCTCCAAGCCATTTTAAAAATTCATGAAAGGCCCATCTGAGTGACCAGTATCAGATCAATTCCCCATCTCAGGCATTAACACTTGGTGTCAGCTTTGTTCTCACTACAAACTTTAGAATAAAAGTGGAAAATGGGAATAGAACAAACCATGTTGTAAAAAATCCTATCTCTATAGTAGCCTTAAAAATTACTTCTGTTGCTCTGCTTGAAAGAGAGTGTTTCAAAAGCTTTTGTTGAGCTGACCTTGCTTCATGATTCTCTTCCTCTTTGGAGGATGTAAGGTCAGTAGAGAAAAAGAAAAATTAATAGGACAAAAACAAGGAAGATGAAGAGAAATCCTGTATTACACAGGAAGGGAAGACAAGACAGAAAAACAAAATTTAAAAAAATCATCCTCATCATCATCATCCAGATAATCATGGGTGAGAATGTTGCTTCCTTTTGGGTCTGAAGGCAAATTTTGTGTCTGTTCTCACAGGACATTGCAAATAGATTCTGATTTCTTATCCTCCTCACTTCCCAGGAATACATTGGTGGTGTTTCTCAGGTAGCAAGGCTGTCTGGCTTCCCTTGGAAATAAAACCTTTTCCAAAGATTCAGAGACAGACCTGAAGGAGAAAGTCCTCTTTTTCTCCTGTTTTGCTGCTTCTTTTAGACCAACAGAAGAAATTACACAAATTGACTCTCAGGTGCCACATACTAATGGGCATTTGAGAGCTTCCATCTTTTAGGATGACAAGAGAGAAGCAAACCAGCACACATACTAAAAACAGAAATATGAAGCAGTCCCTCTCCACATGCACAGCAGCAGTCAGGAAGGCAGCTTTCTAGTGGTGACCTCCAATGGATCCAATATTTTTTCCACTTCCACGGGTCTCTGCTCACCATTCAGAAAGATGATCTTTCTAAATGCCAACTCATCCAACTCTACCCTGATCGGAGGAGAATTCAGTCTGGCTCTTGCCTCCTTGCTGGCAATAACGATTCTTCAAATGGAAATTAGCCGACAGATTTGATGATGATGCACGAGCCAGAAGAGAGCACAGCTCACTCTGCCATAGCTCTGCAATCTCCTCAGGGAAAACAGGAGTAAAAATCCATTTGTGTTTGCAAACAAGATATGTCTTGAATGTTCACTAGGGACCTCTTGAGCAAGGAGGTGCCAATTTTACTGTCGTATTTTCTAGACATCACATAAAACCAGCAGCCCAAGTGCATGAGGTATTTTCTTCTCCAATAAAGACCTTTTGCCCTTGTGTCCTATACTGAAAGTGTTTCAATTCCTAGAGGAGTTTTTGTCCTTCCTAATGTGATTACTAATCTGGGGATCTCTCATGCAGAGAAAGAGAGTCCACAGTTTGTGTATTTTCCTTCTCTTTCCTTCAAGGCTGCAGAGAAGCACAACTGTTTGTTAGTGCACACCTGCAGCTACTGGGTCTCCATAAAATCTGCTGGGACCACATTTAGGTCAACAGGGTTTTCTCAAAAAGACAGGAAGGTTCAGGTCTCTGAAAACCTTAGCTCCCAGTACACCCAGTGTAATTCAGGATTTAGGCAGCTCCAAGAAGGTACTCCCAGCTACTTGGATTAAAATTACCGCCTCTTGAGAATACCTCCAATGAAAATTTTATCCAGAATTTCCTCAGAAACTGGGTATTACTGATAACCTGAGGAGTTTCTGACAGTGTATTTTCCTTTTCCTGTGCCACAAGCTTGTAATTCTGAAAATGTACCTAGTGGCTAGGACAGACATTTAAGATTAGAGGCAGAAAGCTATTAGCACTCTCAATTTCTAATTAAGAAGTAAAAATCTATAGCAAATTAGCCATCTAAATAGAAGATAGCACCATAAATACCTTTGCAGAGCTTGGGCTAAATCCTTTTGCTCCCACCATAAACGATTGTTACCCTATGCTCCACGTCTATCTCGTCAAGTGGGTCAAATGTGAAAAAGCTTCATCAAATTTAAACAATGAGTATAATTTCACAGAGAAAATTAATGAGAAGTCTGATTTAAGACTATGAACACTAACTCAGAGTAAAATTTAGCTTGACTATCTGGAAACACTATGCAACAATTCTGTGAGACTGGAGATGTCTCTTCACAGAAAGCAGGCGAAAGGAAATTTAAACCTAGGCTGGAGAAAACACCATGGCACTGAGGGAGAACCCTGTGGTGAGAGTGGGGGACAGAATGAGTAAATAAAGCTTTTTACCCTGAATTTTTGTCCTCAATGAAGGGACAAAGCCTTCCTGAGTTTACAGTGACAAAGAGAATGTTGCTGCTATCTCTTTTCATTTAAATTAGCAGGTCATCCTGGGAGATGTGGGGAGGAGGAGGGAGGAGTTCAAATGACTAAAAGAAAAACAAGGACATCTCAAAGGATGAAGTGAATTGCTCAGAAAATGGAGTTCACTTACATATGCCAGCTGAGCATAAAAGCACTGAAATGCAAAAAACCTTGAACAAAATACAGTGAATGCAGCAAGTTGGAGACGTGGTCACAGGGAGTTTGTATCCAGGTGCTGGCTTAGTAATTGGGTCAATGTCTGCAGATTCATGAGTACAGGTGTCCCACAGGGAAGCAACAGAGCATGCTCGTATCCAACCCTGTATCTCCTGAATCCATCATCCATCCCCAGATAGCTTAATTCATTTAGAAGGAAAAAAAAAAAAAAAAAATCATTTGTTTCTAAACCCCAAATGAGGCAACAAATTTGACAGTGAAAGAGAGAGAGAGAGGCTGGCTGTATGTCCTTGATAGGCTCTTTCCCTCGATAAGCCACGAAAGGTATATTAAAAAAAGAAACTCTTGTTTCAGACTTGCATCCCCAAATTTTTCCATTGTCATATCTGTTCTGCTCTATTCTCCAAGGGTTCCTGTGGGCTGTCTGTTGCTCTCTGAAAGCAGCCTTTAAAAAGGCTGAAAGCAGAGTGCATTTTGCCTCCTGCCAGCATCCTGTTCACAGAGCCATCTTGCTGGCAGCCTGCAGACAGCAGATCTGATTGTGCCCCAGGGCATGCTAATAAAAGCCAGGGTGATTTGAGGAGGGTTCTGGACAGGCCTGGGGTGCCCACAGGCTCACAGGGGGGTAAGTGAGCTTACCTGTCTTCAGAACAGTACTCTGCACAACCCCATTGTCCTCCTCACCATCTTCCACCAGCACCTTCCATGCCAGGACTAGCATCTGCCACAGGTTCCTCTCTCCAAGGAGAGAATCCCCTGTAGAGGCAGCACTTTTATTAGGGAGTCCTTTTTTAGTGTTCTAGTGCCTTCATGGTAATAGGGCAGGAAGTGGGTAGAAGGGACCCATCTGGCACTTGGAGAGGGACTCAGCAAGCTTTGCAGTGGGCTTAATTGCTGTGGGATTTGCTGGCAGCTGCAAACTGAACTCTAATACAGAGAAGCTTCCTCCTGTGGTTAAAGAGATCAAAAAGGACAGGTGTAGAGAAAGGAGTCTGTAATCCTGCTGAGTCTCTGGGTAGTGTGAGGACCCATAGGGAAGACCTTGCAGCCTAGAGCAGGCAGTGTGGTAGTCTAAATTAGATGAGGAACCTAGCCAGTCAAATTAATAGCTCAGAAGTGCAAGGCACAATTGATACCTCTAACTGCACTCGACGTGAGCAGAGTTTTCCCCAAAATATCAGCCCAGACTAATGTAGTTGTCTCATGCTATTTGAACACACACTGATAGCACACAGTGCAGCCTAAGGATTATAAGACAATGACTATTGTAAATGTAAGATCATGAACAGGGTCCACTATTTGTCTTCAAAGCAATTTTGCTATTAGAGAGGGAGAAGAAAACAAATCAAGCAAATTATATTTGTTTTAAAATGATCAATCTCTTTATCTGATTCATTTGGCCAGTGTCCATGCTTGTCGGGTGTGACTGCCTGTACAATCTTCCATTGTTTCTAATGACCTGCTCAGGCTCGGGTTAATTGACCCACTCAGACATCTTTCATTAGCCCTCTTATTTTAATAAAAAGCACTTGTGAAATTTATAAAGGCTAAGATGAATCAAGATAAAAAATAAAGTTAAGGAAGCTTCCTATTAACGGTTTCCCTCTTTGCTTTTCTCTGGGTAATGGCTACAAGCAGGCAACCAGCAGTAAGGAAAGATGTAGTGCAAGAGAAGGATTCCTAATTGCTCCTTCTGGTTACAAAGGACAGGAGCAGCCAATTGCTGCACCTTCATCAGAAGGGCATTAATTCAAAGCCCATTGTGTTTATGGCTATATTGGATCAAGCTTTGAAATAATTTTAAATCTGTTGTAAATACCTGAAAAATGTGTAATTACAGTCCCTTATGAAGGTAATTCTTTGATGACCTGAAGCCATAGGTGGAGCATTGGAAAGCACAGGAGAGGTGTTCAATATTTAACTCTCTTGCAAGCTGAGAGAACAACATTTAAATTAGTAATAAACTCACAGGCATCTCCAAGAAAAGCCAGTGGCTACAAAGGCAAAGCTCCCATCAATTTTCCTTGAAATACCTGCTGGAGAAAACCAGCGTTCAATAGAAATTCCTCCTGAAGTTCACTGAAACTTTTCACTTCACAAAATTCCTGCAGGGAGAGGATTTGTGAGGTGTGTAACTTGCCTGTGTATGTAATATTGGCTATATGCACACACTACATTAGCTCAGTAAGGACTGTTTGGAATTTCACCCAGGGAGCAAGCCATGAATCTAAAAAGTCTCTGCAGGTGCTCGAGAGATGAAGGAGCCATTCCTTTTGATGTATCCACCCAGCCCTGCTCAGCTGGTCAGATGCCTGGACCCAGCAGCAACTATAGCCAGAGGCAATGGCTTCATTAAAAGAGCATCAGAGTGAGGGTGAGGTAAAAAGGTGTCCGAGAAAGACAGACCAACGCCAAGGACAGCACCTCAAGAATAGCTCAGCACAACCAAGTAACTGATGGAAATGGGCACAGTCTAGACTTGATATATACATATTAAAACTTCTTATTCATTCCACCTCCTTTTCTTCTCATTTGATGGCTTACTCCTATGCTAAAACAAACTGTGAATGGGCAAGTGTGAAAAAACTAGAATGCATTGTACGAGTGAGAGACTGAGAACCAGGTAGTGGCACCTCGGGGAGAGAGAGAAACATCCAGGGTTTGCTGGGAGAGATCTGCTCAGAAAGACCCTGGGGAAATCTGCAGCCAGCTCTGTGATTGTGACAGTCTTACTAATAAAGCAGGAGCACTGTAGAAGACAGACAATCCAGAAGAATCTCAAGGATTAAGGAGAAAGCTTTGCAGAAATTTTGATACCTTCAGATGTGCTTTAATATCAGCCAATGCTTACTGGAAAAGGGTGAACAAATATTCTGCTGTAAAACAGTTCTTCCTATTTTGCCACATTTTTCTGCTTTTAGTAGTTTGGAAAATTTTTGATCTTTCAAACACAATTAAAGGGACTTGGGGTGGGGGGGAACTCTTCACTCCCTCTCACAGGTTTCAAGTTGAATTAGTTCAGTTTCCAACTCTGTTTCGTTATTTTAATAAGATTGCAGACATATGTTTAAGGGGTTTATACTAACATAATTATATATAGAGATCAATAGAAATGCATATTAACAAGTAGGTACACAAGGATACCTTATAAAAATATGTTTTTCATATGGAAATCATTACACACAGCTTAGCATTTTGGTGATTGACACAACATTATTATAACTAAATTGGGAAGTGTCTTTTCCTGTAACACCTGCCTCTCTCTTTGTTGCAGAGAACACAGATGGAAGTTGTGAGACTCCCCATACTACCCCTTTCCCTTTTATTTTGCATTAATGCTCTGGCAGGAGAGGACACCCCACAAAAGAGGGCAAGTCTTTATTTTGGAGATGGGTTTGAGATATCTTTTAGCCCAGGCATATGGCTGCACAGCCTTTACTTCTTCCTTGCTGTAAGAGGGTGGCACATACTGGTAGAAATCTGAGGGTACTGGGACACCCTTCTGTAGGAGAGGACACTGCAGCTCCCACTGAGTTGTGCCCAGAATGCTGGCAGGTACAAGCTGTGACTCACATCCATCTGGGGACAGCAGTGTTTATTTTAGCACTGGCATCAGGGGGTCCCTCGCATCCAGCTCTCTCTGCTCACTGCAACTCCTCTCTGCCCTATCTGTTTTCAGCCAGGAGTATGGATGGCCATTTTGCCAAGGTTATCATTCTCTGAGGTGCCCTGGAGCCCAGGATACATTTAGATCCCATAATAATACTGATAATGATAATAATAAATAAAGCTGGAATCTTGGGAGGACATTTATTTTAATGATTCCAGCTCTGCCTGCTACATTCAGGGGTAATATCAGCTATCTATCTACGTCCTCTTTAATCTGGCCAAGTAATTTGAGGTAATATTTATCACATAAAGGCTCTGGGTATTTGCAAATACTTCTTCTGTCCATTCATAAGTCTCAAAACTCAGATTTCATGCAGCAAAAGATTCCTATGGCTAACTAGTCCAAGCTTGAGACATTTTCAGTTTTGAACTCAATCCTGACAATGCTGAGTGTTTTTCTCTGGTGCTGGGCTTGTTCACAGCTCTCAACCTCCAAGGAGAATGTAGAGATAAATAAAAAGTTGTGCAGGAATACAGTGATATATATCCAAACAATCTCCCATCCTCCATCTCTTCATGATTCAGGGTTGTATTGAGGCAGAGATGCAATGTCTCCCTAGTTAGTAACACAGGTGGACTCCTCTCCAGTGAGAATGCTTGTTTCCTCCTTGAATCTACATGACGTATAAGTATCCAGAATTTCCCATGGAAAAAGGATTTCCAAGAAATAAGGATTTCCATAATTCGTACACTGAGAATAACGCCCTTGTGCTCACTCTGAGTCTGCTGAGTGCTCACCTCACTTGGTGCTTCCTTTTTTCTTCTGGGGAAAATGGGGAGCACTTGGCCCCCAGGTTTGCAGAGTTCACCAGGAAAACCTCTCAATCTGGCAGCAGAACCTGGGAGACCCACCAAGCCTCCGTGCATCCTGCAGCAGGCTGAGACACCTGTCAAGGGAAATTACTGGGCAGCATCTCATCTGCAGTAGATCCCCCAGGAAGGGCCTTGCTTGGTGAGCAGTTCAGAAACAAGCCCTGTTCAGGGGGCTGAGGCCTCTGTGCTTGACAGATTGTGCTCTCACACTTCTTTTCTCTCACCTTGTCATCCAGTGAGATGACTCATGTAAATGAATAGCAACTGAACTTAAATCAGAAAAGTCCTTAGGGACAATCAAAGGGCACAGACCCTGGGGAAAGGGAGGGGAAAATGTGTTTGCATAGTCATCATGACAGTCACCAGAGCAACAATTAGATTCTTCCCTGTTGATGAATTAACAGTGCTTCAGCTGTAGTGTCTATTGTGCAGTCTCTATGCAGGAGTCAACCAGGCCTTCAGGTGTTTAACTTGTAATTGCAAAAATCCTCAAAAAGCACAGAACTTCACTTTAGAGAGAGCCTGTCCTCCCTCAGGGTGTCCCTGGAGAGATAACTCCTTGACTCACCCACTCAGCTAATGAGTGTCAGTGCTGCTTTGTGCAAAAACTCCTCAAGGTGAATGAATCTCGTAGGAATGTAGGCAGATATGAAGCCACACAGAGGAAATCTTTGTTTCCTACAGAAGAAAAGAAAAAGGGTGAATGTGTCTGTGTACAGGAAAGAACCTTACTTTGTCCTTCATTCCCACATCTTCCTTACAAGCTTGAATTCCTTGAATAAAAGGGGGCAGTGTTGAAACAGTGTCTCTAGGTCAACAAATGAAGGCTTGTTTATCAACACGTAGCTAAGGCACTACTGAAACACCATCTTAATTAATAACATGACCTTGTTAAATATGGCATCTAACTGCACATGCAAATTCCTGTTTATTTCTCAGTTGTGTTTGCTTTCTATTCCCAGTAAAAACAAGTGTTTACTCATCACCTAAGCTGCACAGAATGCAAAGGCAAGGGATCCTGCTATCTTCCCAGCTGCACAACCTCTACTGATGGTGCAAGGCATGGGAAAAGCAGAGCTTGATTTTCTCCAGTCCCAAGCAGAGTTTCCTATGACCATTCTTGGGAGATGCTCAGCCATCCTGGAGCTTGACTTTTTCAGTTCTGTGAGTGGCTGGAATGAGGCTGAGGATGGAATCCCTGCTGGGAGGGGTTTCCTTGGCATTGTTTGCAGGACCCCCAGTCTCAGAGCAGCAGGGCCATGAATGGGAATGGGAAAGACAGATTTCCTTCCCTAGGACCCAGCAGTCTCCTGCAGTCCCAAACTGAATCCTCATGCACAATACTCTTTCCAGAAAGGTTCTCTTCCTAGAGAACCTGCTGCTCTGGGAGGCTTCCATGGGCTTGCAATATTCTCCCATTTTAAGGGGTGAGTGGCAGAACTGAAAAAGCAAAACAAAACAGAGAAATCCCTTCTGTCTCCTGGCATCTTTGCTACTTCATTGCTTTATAATAAATGCACATTCCCAGCTGGCCTGAGGGCCCTTCTTTCCTGCCTGGACAGAGGTGCTATTCATTCAGGGTTCACAGGGGAGGGAAGGAGTCACATACTTTGCTTTCACATTCATGTAGTCCCAAATCAAGAGCCTCCACAAAACACTATCTAATCAAAACCAGACACGCCCTGAGGGCACCATATACATTTAGGAAACAAGGGCATTCAGCCCTCCATGACCAAATTTCTCAATGAAGGAGGGAATAGTCCTTTTTTTCACCACGTTCCCCAAGCTTGCTTGAAAAATAGAACACTCTATAGAACATCTCCTCCTCTCTGTTCCCCACCCCCAAGTGCCTCCACAAAACCAGATAGTGAAATAGCATACACACTTGCTCAGGGATGCTCCTGTCTCTAATCTCCTGTTCAAGACAAAGGGACTCTTCATATAACAATGTATTTCTTTCTGACTTCCCCATGGTGGGGCTGAGGAAAAGCATCAACAAACAAGGCAGAGATGCTGCGAGTAAAATGAGAGACATGAAGAGGGAGCAAGATTCCTGGGCTTTGTTTTGGATCCTCCCACTGCTCACTGTAGGGAGTGCAGATAAGTCATGCTTAACCTCCCTCCACAGTTTATCTAATGCCATCTGGGTTTATTTTTCTGAAGTCTCAAAAACTCATGCTCACTTTGTTAGTGCCCATGTGCAAGATCACAAGGGCAACACAAGCTACCACCTGCCTGTCTCCAGGAATGCGTGACCCCTGCACATGACAAAAGAAGCCCCCTGGGATTGCTTGAGGCCTTGGGAAGTGGGCTGAGCAAGGTCTGGAAATCCCAAGGAGAGAGGTGATAGCTGCAGTGTAATTCCTGAAGAAGGGAAGCATGTCTGCCAACCCTTTGCTGAAGGGTTGACATATACAAGGGTTTCTTGTGAGGAAAAAATACTGCTTTCCTTTCACTCATCCCAGGCATCATCTTCCAGCACCTGAATGATGGAGAATGGTTTCCCATGGGGTAATGCTAGTAGGGCAGCTGGAGTCACTGCCAGCCATAATTCAGCTCCAAGTGCTAAATCCCTGGGGCAGAGTCAGTTTTCTTTGCTCTACCTGTTCTGTGCTTAAGACTGCGGGGGCCTTAAATCCTGGTTCCAGCCTCGGAGTACACCCACAGGACAAACGTCAAGAGATGCAACAGCTCTGCAGGGAGCAAAGCCAGAGTCAGACTGTGAGAAGGAGGAGACGCTGAGAATAGAGAGTTAAAACTAGAGGGTGATTCCCAAGATTGTTTTTCCTGCTAAAGCAAAAGAGTACTTAAGGATGGGCCTTAACTCCTTCAGTGTAAAGCACCATGAAGTGGAGAATGCCAGCCCTGCCTCCCCACTCTCCTGCTCCTAAATGGAAACACAAGACTTTTACCCTTCCCTCTCCATTACTCGTGGCTTCTGCTGCTTTGGGAGGCAAGAAAGGGGACAGCTCAAAATGGAAAAGAAAGCACTGAAAGGGATGATTACATGTGGGAGAAAAAGAAAAAGCCCACTTTTCTCCACACAAAGGGAAGCTGCTGGCTGATTGCTTTAGGCAATACACGAGGTTGCTTTGTAACACACAGTTTTCTATCCAGGGTCCTCTTTTAAGTGCTGCAATAGAAGAGCAGGGAGAAAGAAAAATGGAAGTGGATTCAAGTCCTCTTCACAGGAAAATGCCCAGCCCACCTTATAAGGCTTTTATCCCCTCTTGTCAAAAATAACTAGACATGGTTGAGACGTACAGAGCTCCCAGGTCTCATTGCTCCCAACTACCAAGCCCAGATGGTCATCCTGCTTCCCCAAAGTTGGCAGACCACTTCTTACTCCTTATCTCCCTCTCAGGGACTGGGTTTTCCATAGTCTTCCTGCAAAATGTCACTGTGTCAGATCAGACCTACATGGCTGGCTGGTTTTTCCCACACTGTGAGAAAACAGTCATATTTCTAACACTACCATCAACTCATCTAGCTAAAAAAATAGAAGGGCTGGAGGTAAAGAAATAAGAGCAGGAGTGCAAGAAGAAGTAATAAAGATGATGAGAAAGATATGACCAAATCTGGGAGATGCACTACCTATGGAGTTAGGCAAAGCTTTTTTAAAAACTGTAAACCCCCAGTGACTCATGACAATGATGGTTATACACTCACTAGTCCATGTGCTAAACTTGGCACATGGGAAGCGCATGTTCAGACCAGCTCTCCATCAAGACCCTCTGTGTCTCTCCAAAACCATGTCCCTTCAAAATCTCTCATTCCTCACCTCCCACTGAATCCTGTACTTTATGCTGTCACTCTTCTCACTGGCCACACATACATTTCCAGTAAAGATTTTGGCAGTTGGGAATGGAAAAGACAGAAGAGTGTTGCTGTTCCTTTGTGCATGAACTTCTCTATGTTTCCTCCTTTAGGAACCAATCCAGAGTTTCCAAATCCCCCAGCCTGATTTCCAATGCACAATGATTTATCACTGTCCTGGTTGTCTTACCCACTCTTTGCATCCAGCTATATATTTTGGGGAAGGAGATGTACTTTTTGAGTGATGTGAAAACATTTGCTTGACATGATGGAAATTTATGAGTTGTGACTCCCGGCTCCTCCCCCAGGACCCAGGAAAGCAACTCCTGGCAGGGGATGAGGAGGGGAGAGCAGAGTCTGCAGACAGAACCAAATGGACATGGCTTCCTGCTGACAGGAGATATTTATGGATTTGCCAACATTTTAGTATAAAAATAAGGAGAGTTACTGAGGTGTGGGGGGCATAGGGCAGAAACAGCAAACTCAAACAGAGCCATCAATCTCCTGCTTGCCTGGGGTGACAAGTGGAGGAGAGACCTCTGTTACCCATCATTGCAAGCAACCATTACGAAAGGATGCAGATGATAGACAATTTTCACAGGCTTCTGCTTTCTTTTTCCAGAGGTCTACTACTCCAAGACCTTTGCATGGAAAAATGGCTCGAAGTAGACAAGATCTGTGTGTGCCAACATATTATCAAAGTGGGGCAGGACCTTGGAGGGATGGGTGGTCTTTTCCTGTGCAGCAGTTGCACAGAGAGAGCAGTGCAGGTGTGGTGGTACAGCTGCTCCTTGGTATCTGCAGGGACTCACTACCAGGGTTGGTGGGAATGTTTGTCAGCTGCTTCATGGACAGTGACTATAGACTTGTCTTGGAATTATAAAAAATATTATTTGCGTTTGTCTCTGTCAATCGTCTGTTTTTCTGATCCCGAGAATGTAAACAGAGTTTTTATCCCAGTCAGAGAGTTTGAAAGAACTGGTCGTGAGACTTTTGTTCTTCTTATGTTTTCTCTTCATAGTTTATTATTTCTTATCATTACATTCTGTTCCTGACCTGCAGAGTTCTTCCTTGCAGGTCAGTTCAAGGCACGAACCTCCAAAGCCCCATTACCAAATACAAAATGCAAAATGCCCCAACTACTAACTACCTAATGCTAAAATGCCAAATGCTCCCACCCTCAGGGTGGCATGAATATTATATTACAATCCACATAATCAGTATTTATAATTCTACTCCAATAACTATTATCTTTGTTAGAAGGTTAAACTCTATTCTAAGCCAACTATAATGTGCCACCTCACTGCACAACATGGAGGCAAGGAAGAAGAAAGAAACCCAAAAGCCATGTGCTTCCTCTGTCTTGCCTTCACCTGCTTACCATCCTAAAAACCCCATATATCTAAAATTCTCACCCTGTGATAAAACTACACACTATTCTACTATCTAATACACACTCTTAAAAACTCCGCTTCATTCCAGAGCCTAAAAGCCCTTTTCCAATGAACAAAGGTTAAAAACACTCTGTCAGAGATTCTAAAATCTCTTAAACATGCAAAGAAATATTCCTCACAATTCCAGACTCCGACAACTTGTGTGATTGTCAGCTGGCAGCCTTTCACAGCCAGAGTGTTCAGTATTATCAGTGATCAGTCCCATTAAGCAAGTCCTAGGCTGCATCCCTTCCACTTCTACCCTTTTGCCTGTTCATCCTCTTTTGCTTCTCTCTTTGTCTCCCAGTGGTTTCTTTTTTCCCAAGTGTTGCTGCAGGTAAGGGCTGAAATTTCTGCCTTTTGGTTACATTCCACACTGGAGGTCTCACCCATGAAATGACACTGAGAGCACTTCCAGTACTATGGGCTTGGAAAACGTTGTTGACTCAAAAATTGTTGTTTATGTGCTCTGGTGTAGAATCCAGCAGCCTTCAAGTGTTCTTGTTGTTCCTTCAGCCCCAGTTTTTCCCCGAGTTTTGTGACCAGTAGTTTGGGTCACACAAATGCAGCAGCTTTACATAACCTCTGAGAGAAAGAGGTGGTGGCAAAAAAGGATCAGCCAGCATTCCTGGGAGCTCATCACAGAAGAGGGAGGATGCTATAAAGGGGAAATCATGCTGTCAAGAAAACTTAAAACTGAACAAAAAGTGTTGATTTTGGGCTTTTTCTGGGGGGCTTGCTTGTTTCTTCTGCTTTTCAGTTGTTTCAGTAATAAATCATTAAGCATTTGTGCATATGTCTTCACAAATTGCTTGTGGATAGTCATTTGGCTTGTACTATGTTGTGCTTTAATTGTAAAGGATGAGCATTTTATGGAAGCATATTTCAGCTTATGGGCTACCCTGAGGATACAGCTGTCTTGTAATTCACGGTGTGTTACTGGTCAATGAAGTCTCATGATATTTATTTTATCTGTAGAAACAAAACTTTATTTTCCAAAAGCTGAAGATGCCCCAGCCTGAGTGAATATTCACATTTGCATGCAAGTACCATTCTGCTGCACCCTTCATACAAGCCTTCTCAAGGAGGAGGATGAGAGAGGCATGGACATGGGTCAGTCAACACACTGTTGCAAATCCAAAACATCCCCACCCACCATGTGTTGTATTTGCCTGACAAATTCTCCAGTCAGTTCTTGAAGTTGCACAGTTTGTCCTTAGGGACCTGAAATCCAGTTGCATTCATTCCAACACATGTGGCCTTGTCACGCTGGGGTGGCTGAAGAATAAAACTCCTGGACTGCAGGATTTGTGCAATGAGCTCCCCATGAGAGGCTGAAGAGAAGATGCTTCTGTGAGAAACAGTGCTCAGACAAAAAGGAGCAACTCTCCAAACTGCATATCTATTTAATTTCCCTGTTTTCACTCAGACAGTGCATTCTGGAGGAGTGATGGACTGCCTGCTCTGCAGCTACACTGCCCCTTCCATCCTCCCCTCCCACCCCTCTGTTCAAACCCGACCAGCTGTGCACTGAAGACAGAAACAACAGCTTGAGCAGGGTCAGCAGCAGAGACACCAGGAAGGAGGTGGCTGGTGGCACGTGGGGACTTGGGGCGTGCAGTTGGCACGGGAGATCTGAAGCTCGCCAGCTGCTGGGACCCACCCCTGCAATCTGCTGGTGCACTCAGTGCCACAGACGAGGGCTTTGCAAAGGGAGAAATGAAACCCATGGTAGCAGCAAAAATTATTTACCCAAAGTTCATGAGCTTGTTATTAATGATTTCTCCAGGCCGCATGTGCTAGCGCAGTTCTGAGTGCCCACCCTTTATTTGCTGCAAGGCAAGAGCAAATACAGAGCGAGGCAGCACAAACAGCTTCTGAACATCACAGAAATTGCCTGCCCCCACTGCCCTCCCAAGCAGGGACTGGAAACCTGCATACCTTATTACTCCTTGAACACTTTTTGATTCAAAGCATCTCCCTGCAGACCCCAAGATGATGTACAAGCCTGTAGACAGAGTGTGTTTTCTCTGCAGAGCCACAGCCCATGGTTGAAAAGCAATCTCAGAAAACAGCAGCTATGGGGCACAGCAAAACGCTGTCCCACGGAGTATTTACTGGTGCTGCACTGCAGTTTGGTGCTAGCTGTGGTCAACCCATGCTTGTGGGTACAGTGGGCAAGCTGGAGGTTCATTCCCTGACAGGGCATGCTCCAATGGGACTCTGAGGCATCTGCAGCAGACACGCTCAGACAACCTGGCACTGATGGACTCCTTCAGTGTATTTATTCTCTAACTCCTCATTAGATAAGGAACATTATAGATGATGAATTGGAGAGGAGAGTCAAAGCAGGGAAAGAGCTGTACACTGTAAGAATAAACTGAGGAGCTGGCTTCCCAACAAGCCCAGCATCCTCTTCACTATGGGCAGGTTTTCTGAGGCTAAAAAACTTTACATTCAATACACATAGCAAAGCTATCAAGCCAGTGGTATGCCAATATTTCTAACAGGAATAAAAAGTCTAATTTGGAGTAATTTTTCCTTGGCTGAGACTGTCACCCAGGAGCTGTCCTTATCATCGTGTTTGTAGTTCCTGCCTGCCAAACAGGAACTGGATTTTAATCAACAATTTGTTTCCCTTCAGGGCACCAAGCAGTTCTGCTTAGACTTTGGGATACGACCAACACTCCCCTACCCTTCATTAATACAAATGAGCAGTGCTGTTGCTTAGTAGTGATTTTTAAGTAGTTATGAGGCTAAAACTGGCCTTTTACACTATTTTCTCTGAGGAAACAGGAGGGGAAAGCAATACCAGTATTAGGGAAGGCAGGGACTGAAGTCATATATCTCTGTACCATCTGTTGGGACATGGGGTGTTTGAATTATCAGTACTCACTGAAGAATACTGGGTAGAAATTGGCAATATTTACGTTTCAGTTGGGAGTTAAGTAATCTTGCTTCTAACTTTCTTTACACCCATTCCAGTTGGGGCACATTTCCCTGAAAGCAGGTCTGGATTAATCTAGGAATAACACCTTGGGCCATATCACAGGGGATTACATCTAATGCAAGTCACAAGGAAATGCAAACTTGCACGGAGCAATTCCTATGTAGAACGATTCCTTCTAAAATGCCCATCTTCCAGGAACAAAACTTGAGCTGATTATTGCTCTTGTTCTGGAGGGACAGAAGGTTTTGATTCTTTCCTGCAGCATCTTCCACAGTTGATAGTTGGCTTCCTTGCAGGGGACCTTGTTCTACTTCCTGTCCTGGAAAGTGGCTAAAGATTTTATCTGTTGAACTCACACACACAGAGACACTTGTTTGGCGGAATGTAGATAACATTTCTGCTTCTTGCAAAGACATGGCCACCCTTGCTCACATGGATTGTTCTTGTGCAAGGGGACTGGAGCCCTCACACCATGGCAGTGTGCTAATCTCAGTCTTATTTTCACCTTCCTGAATTTAATTTGAACTTTTCTGTGTAACACTAATGTTATGGAAAATCAGCTGTAATAGACAAGGACCATTATTGTTCTTCAGGTCAAGCAATCAATGCAGTAATTTCCTTCCACTTTAATGCTATTATTTGGCTGTAATCATTTCCAGTTGAGTTTGCATGAGAATGAAGTTGAAATTACTCCTGGTCACATTTATCTGGAAAATTTTAAAGACTCTGCTCTAGAAAATCAAGACTTTGTTCCAATGAGATTTAATTAATGGTGATCATGATTCTGCTACTCTCCAAGGATTTCATATCTTCTGGAGATGTCACCAAAGACACTCAAGGGATGCTGTAATTCACTGTGCATTTCTTTCTGAGAGAGAGCTCACTATGGCCTTGGACTGCAGCCTGAACACATTTTTTGTTAGCTTTTTAGCAGCAAAGCTAAACCAGAAAAAAAATCCCCAAACCCTCTCTTTTATGGACAGTCAGATCAACCCTCAGTGATTAAGGAAACCAGAACATTGCCTGGAAAGCAAGGCTCAAAACACTGGCAGTTTTCTGCCATAAATCCTGTTCCTTAAACAACACATCCATATATAATGGTTTAAATAAAGCAGGGCCAGATGCAGTTCAGAAAAGAAAGTAGCTAAAAAGAATGCTGTTATTTAGGGCTTTCCATAATACAACTACCATGGCTTATATATTGGTGCAGGGGTCTACAGCCCTTTAATTTTCCTGACAGGTTTATGCACAGTTATCCTTTCAGAGGCTGCCTCTTCTGCATTGTGTGATATTGCAAGTCATGAAGAACATCAACACAGATCCCAGTCTTTTTTGTCTAAGACGTGTCTTTCCCCAGCATGTTGCTGTGTGGTCTGTGAGAAGGGGAAGAGACCTTACATCCAACATATCCAGGGTTCTTCAGTCAGCAGGAGCTGACTCAGACCATGCATCAGACTGAGCCTCCATTGTCCAGTATTTCCCTGGGTCTCCAACTAGTTGACAGGGAAAAAGGAGAACCTTTGACCCAGTTTCTTAAAATCCTCATGGAGACGTGCTCCAACAGCATCCAAGACCAGCAGCACTTCATAAAGGCCATTGTTTGCTGAGATAGACTTGGCCAGGCATCCTTGTGCCTGTTAGAAAGTGCCTTCTGCATTGTAAGGCCAGTGTCCAAAAGCAGAGGGACTGTTAGAGCAGAAAATTTGAGGCACACTCGGAAAAGCATGGAGTTGACTTTGCTAACCAGGTTTCCCTTGTGCTTAGCAACAGCTCCAGTGGGCCCCTGGGAGTTTTCAGTAGTCGGGAGCCTTGTTCCTTGGCAGAAACATAATGTTGGCTGTTTAGCATGCTGCTGAACCTGTAATCTACAGCCAAGCAATAGCAAACGCTGGAGCCAAGTGAACAGCAGGCTTGGAAGGGGGTTGTTTGTGAGGGCTGATTTCCTCTGCCATTTGCAAAAGGGCATCCTGCAGCCAGGCCATATGATTCTGGACTCTGCCTCACCATGGATGTGCTGCCTCAGTGCTCTGCTTGTACAAAATCCAGTGCCACTCCTGACAGATTCAGGTGACATCAGGTGACTGTTCAGTAGGTAGATAAGAGGCTCATTAAAATCAAAGAACTTGCAACCCCAGAACATGCACAGCAAAGCCAGATGCTGCAAATGCTTTTCCCCCAAGGTGCTGACCAAAGCAGAGCTCTCTCATACTCCTGGCATCTTCTGCAACACTATTTTGATCTTTTGGCATCATTCTTATTAAACCTTCACCCTGCTTTGATCAGCCTGCCTTTTTTCATGGAGTCACTCATGGATGTGTCCCACTTCAAGAATATGTGTAGGTATCTCACCCACTCAAGACCAGAATCATTCAGAACCATGACCCACAACATCCCTTATGCTTCTCCCCTGAGTAGTTTAGAAGCAATAGATACCAATCAGAATAAATTGCTCCAAATGGCTCAGCAGTTTGCTGGTATGGAGAAATGATGAGCAGGACAACTGTAGATTCATTTTCACTGGTACTCACAGCCAGAATTGGCGTGGACTAATGACTATGGCAAGTTGAGCAAATTCATTTTTGCCTGTGACCTCTGCCAGGATTTTAATGCAAGGTCTAGTACACTAAATGATTGTCAAAGGACTGTCTACGTGTGTCTGTCAAGCACATAAGTGCGCCCATTTCTACTAGGGAACTGGATGTGTACTTCCAGCACAATCCAAACTTGGGGAAATGTTTCATTTTCCTCTCAGCAAAAGTGAGTTATGTATTTGCATAGTGAAAAGAGGCACATCCTCTGCTTGTGGAGCAGAGTTCCCCTCCTCCCCTGTCCCCTCAGTGAAAGGTGAAATTTCTCACTCAGCACTGTGCTCTGTTCCATTATGTCCATATCTTTGTGTGCTCCCACACCCCTTTCCCTTCCTGTCATTTCCAACCGGCAACTGGGATCATTGTGCTAAGCTTTGTTGACAGAGGTAAAACAAAAATAAAATTGACTACAGCATAATGCATTCAAAACAAAAACCTGTGTTTCCTTTTAACTTGTTAAACAAAAAGCCAGGATACAAATGCTTTGGGGAAATTCTAGGCCATGTCTCACTTGTCCTTTTTTCAGTTCCAGCTCTAAATGAGAGATTTGATAATTTTAATAATGGTTTATTTTAAGATGTAGAGATTTAACCCTCTGTGTCATGTCCCAAGTGTCCAGACAGCACAGGTATACAAGACAGACACCACGCACACTGAAAAAGCAAGGGAAAGAGAGTCTGATAAAGAATTCATGTCCAGGAGATGACAACACATCCATAATGCTCCCTGTTGTGGAGAGGGGTCCAAGCTGGACTGAGGTTCTCAGAATTCCTGGGCAAACTGGTGGCCTTGGTACCATCAGACTGTGCTGTGACACTGGCTAATGGAGGGGACACTGAGATCACCGCATTTACTGCCTCTATACCAGCAAATGTGGACTGTGTTGGGGCTTCTGGGACAACCCTGCCATCCTTCTCCTCACTTCTGAAAGAGATAAGTGGTGTCTGCAGATGGGAAGAGCTGACCCTTGCACTGCCAAAATAATCCTGGGGTTTAGGAAGGAACATCTCCCATCCCAAGCTGCCATGTGAAGTTTGGCTCAGCACCGTTTGGTTGTGTTGGAGTCTAAATCACCCAGCATGAGCCCCCCACCAAAGCAAATACATGACAGGCAAAAGAAAGCACAGAACACCTTGGTCTAGGCATGGTAAAATCTCATTTCCTTGAGCTTATGTCCTCACACTTTTCCTCCTCAGCCCCCCCTCAACACACCAGACTGGTCACTGTCCCTGGAATAAACTCCATCTGACAGCTACCTTGCAGTGTGATGGCTTCACAGGGGACTCCAGGAGACCCACAGGTTGCCCTTTTGCCCTTGTTAACATCTGTATTATGAGCAACACTAATGGCAACATGACAAGCTGGAGATAGATGGATGTAAACAAACTCCCAGCAGCAGTCACAGGAGAATTATTTGCATCATTATCTCTTTCGTCATTACCTAAAAAGGATCAGGACATTTGTATTTTTGACATGTGCTGCTGGTCAGTTTAGCAGATGCAGGTTTAATTCTTATCCTTCGTTGAAGAGAAGAAAAAGAAAAAGGATTGGAAAGGCTTTGCCCTTGTTTATGGGAAGGCTCTAAAAGGTTGAAGGAAAGCTGAAAATCATCCCCAGCAGTGGTGCCAATCTGTTTAAAAGCTATGGGCACAAGAAGCAGAAACTCTCAGTTTAGAATTCAATTTTCCTCATTGAGAAGAAAGAGAGAAAACAGGTATTGGGGCAGCACATATTACAGAAATCACATGGGAAGATCAGTGGATGAACAGAAGAGCACATGGTGTAATGAAATCTGGGCTTCCTGTCAGTGTCACAGGGTATTGAAGGGAGTGAGATTTATAGTGCCTAGGTGTGGGAGATGGAATGGGAATATTCATTTCTCCAGGGTGACCAAGGGACTTTTTGGCTGATGTTAAGACCATCCCTTGGAGAGATCTGTGGAGGAACATGCAGCTAGAATTTCTCTGAACAGGAGCAGGCAAAGTGCAAGAGCTACATGATCTGGAAAGAAGGATGGGCCATCTTTCTTTCTTTAAAAATCAGACATATTTAGGTTATCCCCATGTACACTGAGTCACCACCATCTCTGAGGCCTGTGTCATCTGGAGGCCTTGAAACCAAAGATAAATGAAGAGTATTCTCATGACCCTCACTGCTGGAAGGGAATTCTGCTGCTTGTAAGGATGGGATGTGGTGTGAACCACAAGCACTACATGACTGTGGGTTTCCTGCATGGTAGATCTGCTGGACAACCCACTGGAGGAAGGAGTCAGCTTGCAGAGCAGTAACTGGATATGAAACACTACAGGATCAGAAGCGAGGGGAATTTTGGTTAAATCTCCTATCAGGTCTCCTCCAGACACACAAGAGTGTTCAGCTGGAAGTCAAAAGTAGAGCCAACTATAAAGGAAAGGTGCAGGGGTGAGGTGAGGTTCCTGACTCATTCCAGCATTTCAGCTGGGAGAAGAGCTCACCTTTCCATCCTGTGCAAGCCTTGGCCCTCTGCAGGCTTCCAGGCACTGCAAGTGCTGCTGGCTCTGATGGAATGGGCAGCTCCATGCTGGAAGCTCAACAAAGGCCAGAAGTTCATTGGACACAGGCCAAGGAGCATTTGCAATGGAATATATGCTAAAGTTCTGCTCGGCCTCTAAGCAAAAGCCACTGCTGATGGATGTAATAAGATACATAGAGGGGAAAAGCCCCACAGTCCAACCAAATTCTTGCCCTGTGAAGCCATACCATTCCTAGTACCCCAATACCCTTATTTCTTCACTTAAGAAGCTGCAGATTTTAATCCTGTAGTATATATTAACACAATCTCTTATAGTTTTCTTCGTCCTAAAGGCACCACTGTATTTTTCAGGTGACATGTCTAGTACAGGTGATGTTACATTCCATCAGGATCCCAACATGACTCCAAAGATCTCCCCAGAAATATAAAACCTGCTTAGAAACAAACTTGCCCAACTCTCACCAGTAAAAAAAATCCCACGGAACCAGACCCAGCAAGGAATTAATACATGTCATGTGATACAATTACTTATTTTTATGGAGTCAAGCCATCTGGTTGTTTGGTTTTTTTTCAGACATTTCCCTACAACAGATCTCATCCCCTCATATGTTTTTCTTATTAAAAAAAAAAAAAAAAAAAAAAAAAATCACTAAACCTCAAAATCCAAATTACTGAGATTACACACAGGAAGGACTTGGAAAGTTTCACAGAGAAAAATTCTATATGAGCTGTTCTGTGCTTTTACAGAGGACCCCCAGGATTTTCTTCATTTAGATTTATGAAAGGACCAGCATATTGATTATGTAACTGCCATCTGAAGTTTAATAATATATAGAAGAAGTAAATGGAGCTGCTGAGGAATTTAACTTGCCTATAAATAGAGAGTGGCATCCCCATTAATTCATTAAAGGTATATGGGAAGTGTAACGTATTCCAATTAACATTTCATAAGATGGTTGTAGCTTGTTAGTTATGAACCAACATTTGTCATTTTCTTTTTAGAGCAATTAAATGATATCCAATTCCCTTGGCAGGCTGGAGCTGTCTCCTCTGATAGCTTTCAAAGTTTCTAGAGAGGACACATACAAAAGGTAAAGAGGTTCCTGTTTTTCTGGGGGTTTCGGGGTTTTTTCTTTCTTTTTCTTTTTCTTTTTCTTTTTCTTTTTCTTTTTCTTTTTCTTTTTCTTTTTCTTTTTCTTTTTCTTTTTCTTTTTCTTTTTCTTTTTCTTTTTCTTTTTTCTTCCCCTCCTTCCTTTTTTTCTTCTCTCATTCTCTCTATCAATTAGAAAACATTTTGCATCCTGAATGGGCTTATTCACCCATCGTTCAGTTAAATAACCACTAGCTAGATATATCTTGCTTAAGCACAACAACTGGCCTGGTACCAGATGAGCTTGATATTTATTTAACAAACAGTGCTGTCTTCATAGATCTAAATTAGAGCCTTATTTGAAATACTTAAAGTTTACCCATTACTGTTTGCCCTCAGTGAAAATCCAAGTTCTGGTTACGTCCCTGCTCACTAGGATTAGAACTGTCACAATATTTATTTAACAGGAGGAGGCATGCTAAGCCATGCTGCAAACATTGCTGTGCCAATATGAAGAGGAACTTACTGCTTTTTACAGTATTTCTTCTCTGCATGTGTTCTCCCTCCATCCCTCCCTCTTTCCTCTTCTTCCTGCTGTCTCCATGTTCTCCTGCCCCACCAGCCCCTCCACATCCCCTCTCCCACAGATGGTATTTCTACTGTCCACAGATTGATTCTGGAGGAAAAATATGTTTGAAAAATATCTGGGATTGGTGCTGAAGGAGGGAAGGAGGGCAATACATGGCCTGCCCCCTCCTCTCCTGGTGTCCTGTGTGTCCCAAACCACACTGATCAATGCAATGGACACGTGGTAGGGCACAGAGTCCTGGCCTCTTGGTTCCTCATCCTCCTTGGTGGAACCCATGCTGCACCACAACCTGCCTCCAGCTGGGAGACACGTGTCCCTTAGTCATTAGTCCAGGTTATTTCCCACAGCAGCAAGGCCAGGTGCACTTTGAGTCTTTTCCCATCTCATTTCAAGAATGTAAGCTATAGAGGGGAGGAGGGATATTTATTGTTCTTCTGTTTCACCCAAAGGGAATGGATGAACAAAGCCCTTGGTACAAGTGCTAGGATAGCCTGGTAATTTCCCCTTCTTTTTGAGATACAAAACACAGATCCCTTCCTCCAGTCTGCAAAGCCTGCTGAATTTCTGGAGCTCAGCAAAGAGAGGAATGGTTCCCCATCTCCAGCTCTCTAGAAAGACAGCAGCACAAGGGAAGGAAAAGCAGCAGCAAAAAAGTAGGAGGAAGACTGTGGTTAGCAGCATACATGTATTTTATGCTGATAATTATGAAAGAACAAAGTTACTATCTTAAGAAGTTAGTATTTTCAGCCTGATTTCCTCAGCAATCATTCTGTCTGTCAGTTCTTCTTTAATAACTTTTGAACCAGTTGGCCAATTTCAATCAGCCTTGACAGACCGATAGAATTTTGGGTGGTACCAAGTTCTTGCTGGATTTACAGTGTTGGTGCCATGTTGAGCACAGAGAGCAGAGCTCCCCACTGAAGAGAGCAGTCCATGAGGGCTGCACAGAAGCCCTCTGTGCAGGGCAGGATCATCCTGTGCATTGTCAGCACCTGCAACCACTCCACATATGGATGCTGCATAGAAACATTTCTGAACCCCAGGTGAACTCTGGGTCTCCAGAAAGAGGAGAGGGTGGGACAGGGGCCTGGGAGGGAGAGGGTTTGCCAGGTGTCCTTTGGGACAGATGCACCACTGTGCAGAATAAAAAGAACTCCAGGGAACACTCTAGGCTCTTCAGAAAGGGCTGAAAAAGCAGGGGAAAGTAAACCCTACAGGTACAGCACCACAAAAACCAGGAATGAAGGAAACACTGCTATTCACACTACTAAAAGTGTAGCAAGGAAAGCAAGTCCAACTGCTTTCAGCTAACCCATCCCAGTCTCTGGGTGAGGAACACTCCATTCAGGGACTGAATTCCAGAGCCAACAGACTTGTAACAGTCAATTATGCTTTCAACTACAGATGGGAAAACCTGATGAGTCCTGTATGGACAAGGGATTGAAATAGAGCTTGGGCAGGGATTGCAGGCAGAGATTAGTGGCCATAAATATATCAAAAGCAAAGGACTTGAAGACATGCATAGCACCACCATTTATAAACTGCCATGTGTCCCAATTCATATCTCACCATTCATGGGCATGCTGGGAAGGCTGCACAACTCAGACACAGACTCGTCATGAAGAAAGATCCTTTTCCTTTAATGTTACTGCAGTTTTCAGAAACTGCTTTTTGTTTGGGTGTTTTATTTCCAAAGGCCAACCAAAAAAAAAGCAAAAAAAAAAAAGCATCTGTGCCTATTAAGATGTTTCTCATCTGGTGTGCTAAGTCTGTGCTAGAGTTAACTCTGCGTCTGCATCTTCATCAACAATGCGACATCGCTTACACCAATTTGATTTTACCTTGTCTGGGAGATGAAAGCAATTTATAAGTTTCAAAGAGCACTCTCTGGCTGGGATCCAAACACAGGAGTGTAGTGCTGAAAAGAGAATTGCTGGAGACTTTTATGTCTGGCATATGGTGTGCTAGTTTCTTTTCTAATCTGGGTAATGAAGGTCAGTAGGAAGTGCTGAGCTGGTTGTGTTGGCCAAGGCGTTTGATGACCTGCTCACACAGGTGGGGATTTCAAACCCTGACCAATGTGAACTAGCAAAAGGAAATCTAATCACTCACTACACTGAAAACCTGGAAATATGTATTTTCTTCCTCATTTCTGAATACATTTTTCTGGAGAAGACAAAAGTCATGACTGGGCTGCAGCACTGGAAGATTTCTACAGGCTATGCCACATGGGGCTATTCGGTAGTGCACCTGGAGGATCCCGCTAGCATCTGTGACTAATTGAGAAGATAAATCCATTTTGCTGGAGTGGTTTAGATTTCCAAAAGTCCTTCAGTCTATTCCAGCTGAGCTGATTAGAGTCCAGCTCACTGGGAGTCATTACTGTCAATCCCACCAGCTGGCCTGACTTTTGCAAGGAGAAAAAAGCAAGAAAAATGCATTAAAAATGAATAAATCTATATTTCATGACTTATGCAAACTGATTTTCCCCAAAGGGGGTCCTATTCCTAACATCGTCACATCTTTGTGATGTTCCTGCATGGCTTGGCTTTCTTGTGGATCTCCTTCAAAAAGAGAAGAAGTATTTCAAGAGTTAAGTGTCAGCATCAATGAAATTAAGAGCATTTTGGATACAGATGAGATAAGGGCACATACAGCCTCTGGATATAGACACATATAGAGGTAATGAATTCAATATCTAATGCAAGATCTAAATTCTTGCATTCAGCCAAGTTATATTTATCACAGACTCTGCTTCTTAGAGTACAGTCATAGCTGGAGCACGATTAGAAGTGCAGTTCATTTCAGTTACCTCAGACTACTTTGCTGTTGTATTTGCCGTAGATTTTGCTCATCTGCCAGTTGCAGGATTATTCAGGATTTCTGTCACTTGTTTTGCAAACAGAAGGAAAGGATCACCACCTTTGGAGGTGATCGTGCTGGCTTGGGAGCCTGTGTTTCGATAAACCCCCACATCTTCCCTCCACCTCAGATATTTCTTGCTAGTCCATCTGAGGGACCTGTCACTAGTCCCACTGCAGACAGATGAGCCTCCATCAAGCCACAGAAAGAGTGAGGATTTTTTGTCACTCAATTTTCCTTTTTTCTTGTTCCCTTTTCCCTCTAGTAGTTTATTTAAGCCCAGAGAAAGAGCTTCGTCCCTAGCTCATGTAGAGCTCTGATGTATGCAAATCCTCCTTGTGCTCCCATGGCCCTTTTTTTTCCCCCTTCTTTCCTTTTAATTCTAGATTTGAAAATAAAATGCGAGCTGGCTGCACAGAGATCTCTCATGTGTGCAACTTCCAATTGTGGCAAATTGGAACTGTTGATGCAAGCAGCTCAGATTTATTTATATATTTAAGAGGAAGGAGGGAGGAGAGGGAAAGGGAGGGGGAGATGCTCCTGGTGGAAAGGAAAAAGAAAAATAACAGATCCAAGCAAATAGGGATTTGAATCTCAAATACTACTCCCTGGCTCATATTACCCAAATCCCTCCAGTCTTGTCCATGGCTGCCTCTTGCCTAGTTAAAAACAACAGGCAAAAGATCAAAATACATTTTTTCCCCCCCCAACACCAAGAGTTTTTGAGTTTTGCAGATGCCATTAGGCAACCGAAGGCTAACACCGAGACTGATGCAATTAATACTCGGTGCTTCAAAACATTAACATAGCTATTTATATAAATTAGTAACCTTAAGCCCAGGCGGTAGCATTATTACAGCATTACTAATTAAATCACAATAAGCTTAGTTTGCAGTACTATTAATTATGAAGCTGACATAGTGATATTGGAGATCTGATTGGCCTATTGTCAGTCATTACCCGATCAGTAATGAACCAGACAGGCAATGAAAATCAAAGCTGATGCTCCAGCAGTGCTGTTCCCAGTTCCTGGGAAGAAGGGCCACCATTCCAGCAGAGGAAGCATCAGCATCCTCCATCAAAGCAGACAGGCAGCACAAACAGAGCTTGGGGCCGTAGGGAGATGTGTGGGGGAGGTTCTCTCCTGCATTGTCTGCAGTCCAGGAGGAAAAGTTACTCATTCCTATGTCTAATGAAGGGCTCATGGGCCTCTTTTGTGAGAGCAAGTGAACAAAGCTTTGTCACTTCTAGTGGGGTCTCTGATTGGAGTGGATCAGAGAATACCTTTCAGGGATATTGCTATGGCTAGGTTAGTGTAGGGAAGAACGTTGATGTGGCCAGTCTGTTGTGGGCATCTCTGTGATAATTTATAAAGGGCTTATCATGAAGACCTGTCCAAATGTCTTTTTTAATGGAAAGGGCCACAGGACAAGGCCACCATCTCAGGGAAGTGAGGTTCAGGCAAATAGTGCTGTGCCTATGGGCAGAGGGAAAGGAGGGAGTGTCAACATCAACCCAGGGGTGCCAATGGGGAGCAAGGGCTGTAGAGCTTCACACTGATTGTGCTCCCCTTTGAACAAAACACAGTCTGCCAGTGCTGAGGCTGAGGAAAGGCAGAGATTGGTGACAGGAGGCTGAAGAGAAAAATTCCAAGGTCAGGAAGCTACCAACCTCATAGGCTGGACCTACCTAGTCCAACCTAGTTTATTCTGCGATTCTGTGAACACAAGTTAGTCTGAATTAGTCCATCTTTATCATGGCAGTAAGAGGCAGAACAAGGATATCTGCACACCAGTCTTAGCTTCTGCTTTAGGTAGGAGATTATGAGTTTACCCAGAACAAGAGGTTTGGCCTGGAAAACCATAAAAAGTGCTTCTTTCAGAGTTGTTTGCTGTTTCATTGCTCTGGCAAGACATGCCATGGTACTCTCTCCTGTGTTGCAGCAGTTCCCCTGCTCAGCCAGAGATTCTTGGAGCAAAGAACCCACAAAACAGCAGGACAGTGACAGCCTGTGCATGTTTCATTAAAGTAAGAGCAAATGATTGGCAGGTGTCAGTTTTGTCTGCATCTGCTTCTCATTTCCTGATGGACTTAAGATGATGAGTATGCCATAGAAATGGAAGTAAGCCAGATGTCTTCCACTCCTGTTATCCATAACGACATCTCAAAGCAATAAAACTCTCAGAGTATGGGAGCAGGAGGGCAGATCCTTCTCCCTGATTCAGAGTTATCATTTCAACTTCTGCCCAAAAAAGGGAAACTTTTCTGAAAAACAAAGCAAAACAATCATTCAAGCAAGAAGTAAATTAGCATGGAAAGGTCTGGTAGCATGGAAAGATCTGCTCATCTGATGGAATTGAAGGGAGGGTAAAGGTCTTACTCAGGTTTTACACCAGATAAAGGATTTGCAAAGTCCTGAGAAACTGGGGATCACCACTGGGCATTGAAAAGATGGCAGATACAAGCCCACACTGCCAGCTGACAGATTTCTCACCCATCTCCAGCCTAAGGGAGGCTTTTTCACTCCTTTGAATATGGGCAGAGGGATGCTGCAGGTTATATTTCCACCCCACACTTCTTAATGTGTGCTGGCCAGTGTCAGAAGCTGCTCTGTACTCACAAGCCAGGTCTTGCTGACACCTTCTCTCAGCATCAGTCTTAAAACACTGACCTGCAGCAACAACAAAGAAAGAAAACCTTGGTCTATCCAAAGAAAAACACAAAGAAAATGCAATCCCTAAATTAAACAGCACAAGGCTCTCAGGATGTAAGTCACTTCACTTTTTAAGATCACAGAGCTGACAGGGATTTTCTTAGTGCTGCAACATGTAGGGCTACAGCTACATGTTCAGGAGAGCACAGCATTGTCTGCTATAAATAGCATGCTCTTTCAAGAGAGCCCTGGATTCTCCACCAGCTGAGGTTGTGACCCTTCTTATGCCCTGATGAGAGAGCTCCTGGAGCCACAACCCCAAATCCATGGGTATTTTGCAAGGATTAGGGTCTTCACACTAGCTACAAAGGAAAGGACGGATGCACTCCTTCCCTAGGTACTGACTTGTCGAGGCTTGTGTTCCTGCTGTTGCATAGGTCAGCAGATGGCACTGCTACATTTAGACTTACAGGGTTTTTTTTCTTCTTAACGTGCAAATGTGTCTTTTCCTAGGAGAAATGCTGCATTGCTGTACTGCCTTCTCATTGCTCTTTGACTGCTCAAAGTCCAGCACTCCCCGGGCTGCTCACAACCCCCTGACCATGAGCTGCTGTTGGAAACTGAGTGATGGTGGGACAGCTTGGAACTGGGAACTCTCTGCCAGTTGGATTTGGACAAGTCTGTTCCAGGGCAAGTAGAAAGACTATTATCCTTAGATTATATTCAGTTTCTACAGTGCCGATTGCTTTTTCAGAATTACCAGTTGATAAAGGTGTAACAGTGACAGTATCTTCAGCATTTCAGGGTGCTGAAACAATGTCTAGGAGTGGCTGTGGTGGCTCAATTCCCCCTAGACCAATGTCTGATTTTCTAGTAGTGGCAGTTAGGGGATGCTTGAGGAACAATAAGTACAGGTGACCTGTCCCCTTAAGAGTGTCCCAGGCATTTTCACCCTGGGGTTATTCTGAGCTGGATGCAATATCTCTGCTGTGCCCTTATTCTCCTGAAACCCACCTTGCTGATAGCATCCACAACATCCCTTAACAGGGAGCTTCACTGTCAAACAACTAGTTGTACAAAGAGTACACCCTTTTTTTGCTGGCTTTGAGACTGGCTCCTGTTAGTTTCATTTGATGGTCTTGAGGATATTTAGCATTCAAGGGAGGGAGTGATCCCTCCCTTCATGCCATTGACAGCCTTGTAGCCCCTTGTCACTCCCCATCAGCAGCTGAAGAAGCCAGAACACATGGAGGAGAGAGGGGTGAGAAGCAAGGACGAGCACAGACAGCAATAAGCAGCACAAAGCAGGGACCATGAGATGGACTCAGCTCTCTCCAGCCATGCCTTTGGGCAGGTTCTGTCCTATCCCAACAGTGATGGGGTGGACAGGGAGGCAGGGGCTGGGCCTGGGCAAGACAGGGCTGCTCATCATAATCCACAAGGGAGGATAAGAAGCCACTTTGCTGGAAGGGTTGCCAGGCTAGCCTACAGAATGGCTCAGAGCCAGAGCTGCTCGGAACATTAGGAGACGCCTGAAGACATTGGCAAGCATTCTGAGGATATAAAGACTGAGAGCAAAGAAGAACAGGAATACTACAGGAGAGACTTAAGCATATTTAGGCTTAATTTGAATGGGAAGACCCTGGAGGAATACCTGTTCTGGCAATCCCCAGACTGGGGCCAGAATCCAGAAGAAGCAGCTGCTTATCTAAGGCTGAGCTGGGAGCTGTCAGAGTCCAAGGAAGTTGGTAAGTAGCTATCAGTGAGCACTGAGAGCCCTTGAGGAGCAGGAACCCTCCAAAGCAGCAACGACAGTGCATTTGGAAGGAAGCCTCAGTCTCTCAATAAAATTTGTGTTCTTTCCACTTTATGGTCAAGGAGTTGCTTTCGCCCCAGAGAGCAGGGAAAGCCAGCTGCTCTCTGAGAGCTAGTGCAGGTGGTTAGGGAGAGTCAGGTGGCTGCAGACACAACACATAGAGCTTTTCAGCAAGGCTGTTGCAGCACTGTGATGGGATATTCACAGTACCCAGTCTCAGAGTAAGGTCTTTCTGGTTAAAGCAAAATTCTAATAGCACCCATCTCCCACACACTGTAGCATCCTGAGGGATTAGGGTACTAACTGGTCCTTGGTCTCCCAAGGGGAATTGCTTTGGAAGAAGCTATTCAAGGGCCTTTGCTCTGCACTTCTGGCAAGGTGAGTGAAGCCTGGGTGTTGCCCTAAGCTTCCTGGATGTCTGCTCAAGGGCTGTGGGAGCAGCACCCCAGAGAGATGCTGCTGTGCTCAGAAATCTAGAAAACAGAAACAAGGATTTAAAAGAGAAGAGAAAGGCTTTGGGAACAGTGTGACAAAACACATCTCCAGACATCAGAAGGGTAAATATAAAGGACAGTTTGATCCAAGACTGGGCAAAATCTGCTAGGTGTGTGGGATGAGACAAGACTCATTTAAACAGACCTACTGTGTCACCACCACATGCCCAGGGAGACCCAGAAGCCCCACAGAACAAATAGCCAGCACTGCCTTGAAGATTCTGTAGCTCTTAAGAACATCAAACACCATGACAGGCACGAAGTGCCAACAGCAAGGGGACAGCCTTTAGCTCCTTGGATGGGGACAAATATTCTGCATAGCCTAGCACATCCAAAGCTCCCTCAATTTCTTTGAAGGTCCTTGCTCACCCTCTTGCACCACTTTCCTGTTTTAATTTGCAGATTACAGGAGCAGGAAGGACTACAGGAGCCAAAGGAATCTGTCAGGCTGCGTTGTAAGCAGCAGCAGCAGCATCCACTGTAGCAGCAGGCAGAACCCAATCAGAAATGACCTCACCAAGCTGCTCATCTTTGTGCTTTTTCATTCCTGACAAAAGCCCTGCCAAGCCAGAGAGTTCTCTGAACAGGCCAGGCAAGAGCATGCAGCCCACAGGAGGAACTCACCATCACTGCAGCTGCTCTTTAGAACTGGGAGAGGAGGCTGAACACAGGAGTCAGGAGTGTTTTTAAGCACCCTGGGCAGATCTTAGAAAACACAGAGTGGACATAAAAACATGCACTGTGATTTCCTAGGTGATTACAGTTCTGAATCAGGCTGCTGAAGGAAGGAAGGCAGGAGCTGTGATATTAAATGAAAGGCTGCACAGAGAACCATTGCTGAGCAGAAATAGTTTTAGGGTACCTGGAAGGCATCACTGTTTTTAATCCTTGCAAGAGATTTTTACAAGAAACAAGATGTTGCTTTGCTTTGTTTTGTTCTCCCTTGAGATGAGATTCAGATGCAATGCTGGAATACAGATTTCACCCAGCCTGGCATTTTGGGCAATCTCTTCCTAAAATTCCACAAATGCTGATGACTGGATCCTGATTTGGACCTCATTGCTCAGATATGAACTCATGGGTTTGGAGGGAGGTTTGTTTTGGTGCCAGCCCCTACACACAGGGAAGCATAGAGATTGGCAAATACAGACAAAAAGCCCCACAAAGACACCAGCTTAATACAGCTACAGATTTAAGCTCGTTTTGGACTCTGAGACATTGAAAACAGTGCATAAAACAATTCTAGTCTTGCTTGACAGAAGATGGAAATGGTGAAGGAAATGCCAAAAGCAAATAAGAAGTGGAAGCCAGTTCTCTAGAAAGCAGATAAAAAGATAATTTGGAGGACAAAGAGCTGAATATTTGAGTCTTATAACAGCAAGCAATGACTATGCTGATGCCATGGGGATGGGCACTGAGGTCTGTGGCCTTCCTGAATTCCCACTCATCCAGAACAGGAGACTGTTTAGGGCACACAATGCTGGTTTCCTCCTTTTCCATATGCCTTTGCAGACTGAGCTTCCCAGGGAACTGGGGGGACTCCTGGGTCCCATAGTTTGAATAATTCCAATGTGAGAACACCAATCCTCAGCAAAGACCTATGCCCAGACAAGATGTGATGCCCTAGAGCACATTACTTAATCAAAAGATTACTAGAATAGTACTGGAAAGGCAGCATCCAGCTTTTGACAAAACCATGGATAAACTGAAGTTTCCCAAACCTCCACCTAGACTTCAAAATGCTGATTCCAAGGCATCTGGTTATGGCATAAATTCCTCCTAACTGCCCTGTCTTCATGCAGCTGTTCTGCATTCTCTGCTTCTCTCCATCTCCCAGCTGGGCTTGCAACAGCAATAATGTCTTGTTAATATGAGGTCTTCTTGTCCAGAAGGATTAGCCCTTGTAGAACTTAGGAACCTGGACAGCATAAATGGGTCAAAGCTCAGGAAAATTATGACACTGCCCTAGAAGCAAAGCCCATGTGTCGGGAATGAGATGAGAGCAGGGAAGAAAAACAAGTTTTTTCAAAAAGAAGTGAGTGAATAAAATAGGTGGGGCTTTACTGGGTGATGGGGAAAGATTACACGTCTTTGGTAAGTAGGAAAAGCAGGTTAGTAAAAAAAGAGGGAAGGAAAACCAGCTTCAGGATTTGGGATCCTCTGCCATCAAATTGTAAAATTCCTGTAAGTATGGCATTAACTGGCATGTGATACTAAACTGTCATTCTAGCCACTGGATGCTTTTATCATTCTCTTATTTCCCTCTGGTAGCCCACTGCCCCTTTAGGGGCCCAGCTGTGTCAGCCCAGCAGCTCTGTGCCTCCTGCCCCAAACTCCAGCTGCCTCCCAGCAAATCAGTCCCAGCGCCTGGCCAGAGGCAAGAGGCAGAAAAGGAAGAGCAAGAGAAGAGGGATTATTTTGGCCTTTTTTCAAAGCAGGACAAGTGCTTAGTTTTAATATGCAGAATGCCTGTATATCTCAATTATACACCTCCCACAGGGGCCTATTACAGCTACCCTGGGCAGCCAACATGTGTCAGCAGAGCAAACATCGAAGGCTATCCCAATGTACTCCAAAAATAAAAAGCAGAGAAAGCAGGACATGAGCCTGTCGACAGCTGCTTCTTTTCTCCCCTGCCCCTTCCCCATGTGGTTTTCAGGTCTTGCTGCCAGGCCTATGCTTTAGCATTTTAACATGTGCCTGAAATTGCAATCCCCCCTGTCTTTTCCTACATGGTGGAAACAGGGAAATTAGCACTGCCCCATCACAGCTTGTACAAGTCCATGTTACAATTCAATGTTGTTTTTATAAATAGTTGATTGGAGATTGGAAGACAGGAAAAAATAGAGATTGGAAGGGAAGAAAAGTGTTCTTCCAGTACAAGAATGATCTTTGATGTACTGATTCCTCCCTGACACACATGTTATTCCCACAGCCTCAGTACTTGAAAGGCAGAAAAAACTTAAATACATCCTTACAAACATATAAACCTTACCCTCAACAGAGATTTCTGCCTTGGAAGAGGCAAAAAGTTCATGCAGCCTAAACACTTTTGTACTTTTGTTATTAAGTTCCGTTTAAAGGCGCTTGAGAAACATCCACATTGGAGAACAACACAAACCCAAAGAGGCATCAATTTGGCAAAGTGAGTCCTGGAACTGATGATCCATTTCACTTTTAATAATGCCTTTTAACTCTACATCTTCCCCTGTCTGTTGCTTCCTCACCCCATAGACATTTGCATGGTACCACCAGAATATTCACTGAGCTGAGGTTCCTGGTAGAGTTTCACACAAATGCAAAAACTGAAGAGAAATGCCTTGAATGAACAAACCATGCAAAAGAAAAAAGGAAAAAGGGAAAAAGGGAAAAGCCAATTCTAGTAAATCCTTAACTGTGAATTTACTGGGAGCTGCCCAGTGGAGCTCACAGCTTCTGCTGTTTTTTGGCCAGCACTGTCCTTGCACAGCACGGCCAAGATTGAAGCCCTGCTGAAACCTAAAAGAGCCACGGCTGAGACCCTTCCAGTGGCAAGAGGGTTAATGTGACAGGGATGCTGTGGCACAGGGGCCAGGCAATTGTGTGTCTCTTCTGTTTTCAACTTGATTTCCTATGATTGAGCAAGGGAGAAAAAGCATTCAGAATTACCACAAATAAGTGCAAAACATTTTGAAATGCCCAAAGAAAATTCTGGTTAGAGAGCAGCCTGTTGACTTCAGGTGGCCCAGACTTCACAGCTCCTGTGTTCACAGATGTTTTCCTGACGTATTATCCCCCTCATATTACTGCACCTTCTCCGAATTATCTTCCTCATCCTTTCACTGTTTGCTGCCATATCTTTCTATTATCTGAGAACATTGTATTGTTATCATTAGACTGATGCTTATCCACTCTTTCCCTTCCTTTTTATCTTACCTAGCCTGACTGCATTTCTGACCATGCAGGAAAGTGTTTGTTGGTCTGAAGAAATTGTTTCTGGCTTTAATATTTTGCACTTTCAGGTTTTCGGTTCTGATGGATAGAAAGTGTCTTTTTTTGTCACTTGCCACATATGGAGCTCAGGCAGCAAAAATAAGTGAGCTTCACTTTAGGGGAAAGCCCAAGGGTCAGATTTAGGCTGTTCAGTAGCTGGCACTTCTGAGATGGTCTCATATCTCCCTCCTCTTGTAATTCCTAAATCAAAGCATTTAACTCTTTTGAAAATCTGATTTATTCAAAGCATCTGATGGAGAGGCAGAAAAAAGAGTTCTTAGTGTGACAGTCTCTGTAAGAAGAAGAAACCAGGTGATTTTACATTGCAATATTGCCTCAGTGGGGTTCCCTTCACCTCACGTGGAACAGGAAAGCAGCAGGCTACTGCCAGAATTGGCACTGAATGCTTACTGAGCACCCCAAAAGAAGTATATAATCCCACCTATAGGCATCCACAACTCCTAGAGGAATGCGAAGGTATCCCCAGAAGTGTATGGCCGTGAGATGCCATCTCCTGTTGCCCAGCTTGGCTGCCACCAGATTAGTTCATCACCAACATCTATGCCTATAAGCACTAACAACCCCCTAAGTGATTGTCACAAAACACCATAATGTCTTCAGCCTTGTGTCAGCCAGGGGCAACTCAGCTCCAGAAAACAGCTTCCAGCCTGAAGATGTTACAACAGTCTTCCATGAGACTGTGGTCATGTGCTTACATTACCCCAAACCTCATTATTTCCTCCATCAATTTCCCCTTTCTTGAATAAATTAGAGTGAATTACAGTATTCATTCGGAATAATGTTTAGCCACAAATGGATTCACATCAGTCAGAAAGGATACGTTTATTCAGGAACACTTGAGTGTTTATTTCAAGAATATTAGTGGGGATAAATGAGCTTCAGAGATACTGGTGCTGTTAAGTAGCTAGGTAGTATTCCTCCTGGAAGTGTGCTTCAAGATTTTTTCAATGGTTCCTATTTATTACTTACACAATGGATTAGCAGAGCACTTCCACATGCTTCCAGACAATTTTGAATAAAGTGGTCCTTTTCCTTTAAATATGTCCCTCCCATCCATCCCAGCAGTAGAAACAATACTGTACAGCATGGATGGCCACTTGTACGAGCAGTAAATCAGAAATAGGTCTTACTCATTGCAAGTAAGAGCCATTCATAGATGGAGCAGCATTTGAATCTGGCTGTGTGGACTGTAGTTTGAACAGTTGTGAAACTGCAAGTAATCAACACTTTAATAAAACTCATAATCTGCTTGCAGATAGTCTGGCAAGGAGAAAAATGCTAAAGGAGCTAAATTATTTGCAGAAATCATTTTCAGTGGATAATTTGACCAACTCCAACATGATGGTATTCATGTGCAAAAGCTCTGAAAATCTTTTCTCAATGGCCTTCAGAAAATGACTACTGATTTCTTATGGCTATGGATCAGAGCTGCTTTCAATGTTCATAAAGTAGAGACAATATCTGTAGAAGACACCTGTCCAAAGGCATAATCTATTTGTGCAAACCACTGAACTTTTTCAGTTCCATGGCACTTCCTGGCTTTGCAGTGCTGCAGCAGTGCTTTGCACAGGGTCTCCGAGTTTCAAGCATGCACTTAAAGTTTAGATGTCATGTGAGTAATATCAATTTATTGCTATACTGAGTTAGATTCTGCATGAAATCTGTAGTTATGTGAGGCCACACACAGCAGAGGCTCTTGTTCAAAATACTTAGCTAATAGTTTACAGGGTGACTCAATAATTTAAGAGGATTAGTAGCTGGAAATGAAGCCTTGCAGCTATGCACCACTTATTTAGTTCCACTCCAAATTTACAATTATCTGATGGTCGTTTGGTGGTTGAGGTGAACTGAATTGCCACCTCCAGACTCTTTTGTAGGAGACTGCTGTGTAGCTATCGCAGACATCACAACACCATCACAAATGTCTTGGCAGTGTAGCAGCTGAAAAAATCCTGCAAGGACTGTCATCCTAAATGTGATCTCTCTGCTAAGGCTCCACATGCAAAAGGCATGTGGGAGACAAGTCTGTGGTGGGGGCCCAATATGAGGGACTCTGATAGGGTCCCACAGGCCACCTTAAACACCCTTCAGTGTTGATGGATGGCAGTTACTGTCAATTTGGAAACAATTTAGGGAGCTGAATGGAGAAAGAACTTTTTCCCATTTAAATTGGCTGGGGCAATTAGGTCTCACACTGTGGTATTTCCAACCTCCCTTGCAGCCTCTGTTCAGTGCATCAGAATTATTAGAATACCCTGTTTCAGTGAGTAAATTTTATTAACATGCATTACTATCACCTTGACCTTTAGTACTCCCACTTGATTGGCTTGCCATTCCGGAGCTGCTTCCAGGTGGGATGGCAGGGATGGATGGAAAGAGCAGGCAGCTCATCACAGCATCACCTCTGAGAAAGATCAGCAGGTTCTGTATCAGGAGAGAAACACTTACTGTCCCAGAGGTTGTTTCCACTTGGAGCTGCCACCTAAACTGGGAGCTGGGAGGAAGCAATGGATCCTTGTCATGGATACAGGGAGGATCAGGAAGAATGGAGGGAAACTGATTTAATGTTTTTCCTTAAGGAAATGAAAGTCTGCATTTCGGGCAGACAAGCTGGGGTTGAATGAGGTAGGCAAAACATGAATATGGGGGTTGCCCTGTTTCTGGGGAAATCCTTCTCTTTTCTCAGGAAACAGAGCAGAAAACTTGGAAAACATTGTTTTACCACTTGGAAATGGATCCTCAAGGACATTGGTAGAGAGTGTCCAGACCTGGCCTGAGCAGGGGACAGCTTTGGGCAGTAACACTCGTGATATCATCTGTAAGACGGTCTGAGATAACAAAGGACTTCCATGCAGGATTAGGGAGTAAACAGGGGGCAGAAGCAGCAAATTGATAACTTTTGGCACATCAGATGAGCCCACACGCATCCTAGGAGTTGTGTAGATACCCACCTTGGGATTCTCTGTTTTTATTTCTTCTGCTGAAGAAGCACTGAATCCTTTGATTTTCCTTTCCCATGAAGAAAAGGAAAAATATGTTGAAATGGCTCCTTTCGAGGCGTTTACACCCACTGAATTTAGCAAAGTTGTATTAAAAAGACAAGGAAAGGAAAATTCAATAAAGTAAAAATAAAAATCCATTGAAATTCCATTGGTTTTTACACAAGGAGCTTATTTGCAGAAGGTGAGCAGTTAGAGCCATAGTCTATAATCCTATGGCATGCACATCTCTATTGGAAGAGGACACTGGTCTAGCCCCACATCAGTTTGGTAAGTAACACCTGACTTTAGGACAGAGCCTCTCCCTTCTGGGAGGTGATAGCCCTCTGCCCATGCTGATTTCACAGGGCAGCCTTCTCTAACCTCTTACCTGGAGTAACAAGTTCTTGTTATTTTTTGGATACTGGCTCTCCTCAAAATTCGGCTACTCTAAAATATCTCTCTCAGAATCTGTGCTGTTCAATCCAGAGTGGTGGAAAATGCCTGGGCCCCAGCTCAGGCAATCAGGGATCCTTCAACCCTGATCCTTCCTTATCTCTACCTTACAAGTGCATGCAGACACAGAAATGATCAAGGAGGAGTGTTTTAGTAAAAGAGGTTGAACACGGATGATACCAAGGAATAAGAGCTGACATTACTACAAGCTGCTCTGTTTAGTCCAGTTTGCTCCAGAAATGTGCCCCATGTGTGGCTCCACGGGGGCTCACACCAGTGGTAACAGCAAAACTGTGATGTCTTCCTTCCCTCTCCCAACTGATGCCAGATTCTGAGTAGTCCAGATCCAAGGTCCGCCTGTGTGGAGGTTCAGGAATTTGGATCACCCTGGCTTAGGAGGAACATCCTGATTTGAAACTCTCATGGTTTTGGACATTGGTGTGATCACACTGCTTCCTGCTCATCACCAGGTTTCTGCCCCTCTGCCCAGCCTTCAAACAGATTTTCCAAATGATCTTTTTCTGCCTCAAGGCCCAGGCTTTGGGTGCCACCTACCTAAACAAGGCTCCTATCCTGGCTTCAGGTTGCACCTGACCCTAACTTCCCACTTTTTCTCCAGCTTAGGATCCCTCTGGGTCTTCTTTGCCTGCCTCCCTTTCTCACTCACTGCTCCCCAGAGGACAATAAGCACTTTAGAAACCGCTTTAGGGATTCTCTGCAAGGATAAAACAAGGAAACCCAGAGACAACAACCTAATCAGCAAACAGCTGAGCCAGGGATAAATTCACATGGAAAGTCTGTGTTTGTTTATTACTAATGGGTAACAGAGATGATAACCTTTTAATCCAAAACCATAATGAAATATGCATATTTGTTAATGTGCAACTATAAAATGCAAATCTTGCAGCACAATGGAGAAGGGCAAAGAAAGTACTCAGCACCAATACTAATTTATTCCTTTGGCTTCAGACATTTATTCAAATTGAGCTGTGTATGTAATATAAAGTCAAATGAATATGTAATTGTAATGTATATGTATAAACATTTTCATCTCAAATATGCAAACTGTTTATCATAATAGGAAGTAATACATATTTTGCCGAATAAAAGGTTACCTATTAAAATATTTTTACACTCTTCCCACCCCAAGATTTTGTACTCCCTGTAAAAGCTCTATTAACACAGAAACAATTTTTGATTTTCCCTTTTGACTCACGCTACCCAAATTCAAAAGATTTAAAATATTAACAAAGTAGAATCAGAAGGAGTTTTACATGGAGATTTTCTCTCTTACTCTCCTCTTTTCCAAACTACATGGAAATTGCTCTCCTAAATATCAATTTAAAACATCGGCTAAAAAGCTGAGCAATTTTCCCCTACTATTTCCAGCCCCCAAAGAAACAGCTTTCCCAAGTTGCTGTTGGAGTAACTACATACTCATCTACATATTCATGCAGTAACAACTAAGCTTTGTTGCTAGTCCTGGTCACCACTGCTGTTCTAAACTGTCTCTCTGGCAGTTTGGCAGCCTGAGAGCTAGAACCAGCTTCACACAGTTTGTGAGAAGATCTGAATCAATTTGTGAATACTGCGAATAGAGAACCAGGAAAATAGAAAAACAGGAAAATAAAGATTTGAGACAAATCCTCTTTTCCTAAACTCACCTGAAATCAAACCACTTCCTGCAAAGGAAAAGTTCAGGTAGTTATCCTTCTTTTTTTCTTGGTGGGGCAATCATGCTCATGATTCATATTGAGCCATGAGGAGTATTTCTGCCTGAAATTTAGAATGTATTAATTGTCTGAAACTTGAAAGCATTTAGAGAAAGTCAACAACAATATTTCCACTGGCTTCACTGAGCAGTGGACCAGTGGAGTCAGGGCAGAGCACAAAGAATTTTGCAATCATCCTCCACCCATTGCTTCTTTCATCTCTCCTGACTCTGCTATTCACTTTCCCACTGCTGCCATAACTCTGTGCTGCTTTTAGTCAGTCCTGCCTGGTGCATTCAGCATTTTCTTCTCTTGTCTTCCAAACAAAACATTTCCCACCTCTTTGTGTTTTCTGACTCTTCCGAGGACCAGAGCCCATGTAGCAATAACCAGAAGAGAAGAGGAAATCCCATCACTATTTATAGCCTGAAATTCTATGAATTCAGGAGTTCTAGAGAAGCACAAAAAGTGCTTGTGGGTAACTAAAGCTGAGTAATTTTCCATTCTCTTTTACACATACTCCTGGAAATGGAAGGAAAGATAATTTTGATGCAGGGCTCTAGCATAGCCCTATGAAATCAGTACAGGGAGTACTGATTTCTCTTTCAGCACAGATTTGCTCTTTCCCCACTGTTCTGAACTAAACTAACACAGCCTTACAGCAACATGCCCAGGTCCAGTCGTTCATCGACCCCTGGAATGAAGGTCAAGCTTTCTGCCTGGAGATCACCATCCTTCTTCTTAATGTGATTAATCCCTGAAGGGTGGTTTAAAATTTCCTTGCTGAAGCCTCTCCAAACTCCAAAAACACTTTGGCAGCATTCCCCAGGGCTGCCAAAGCCACCACACACTCACAGACTTGGAGAGCAGCTACTAAAGTTCTTGAGAAAAGCAAAGTGGATCCCTTTCCTCCCTAGAATTTATTTGCTCAAATCATTTACAAGGAAAGCAGCCAGAGAGCACCATGCTTAACCTGTTTCTTCCCACTTACATCCACAGATACAATGCTCTGCAGACAGCTTGTGTAGGAGAGCAGGTCTATTTGCTTTTGAAGGAGGAGGGTGAAGGAGCAAGGGAGAAAAGCCAGCAGGCCAAATGAGAAGCACTCCTTTAGAAGTCTTCCATCATTTAAGACTCATAAATCATGATGCAGATTAATGAGAAATTAATGCAGTGCAGAAATTACTGGGGATGAGGAGCTGTCGGTCAGCAGCAGGAGTGCCTGTATGTGAGACAAAGAAGTGAAAATCTCCAAAAAGAGAAAGGGCTCAGCAGCCTGGACCAGTTCTTTAATGAGGAAAGACAAAGAGGTCAGCATGGGAACAAGATAGTCTATGGCTGCATCAGGGAGACAAGGGGCACTATTTAAAAATCCTGTCAAAAGACTCTCTGGACTGATTTGTATTAAAGCCTTATTCATATCTTCTAATGAAAAATCCTCCTGCATTGAATCATAATATATAAGCCTTAAAAGAGAGAGAGAGAGAGAGAGAGAGAGAGAGAGAGAGAGATGGAGTGTGTGCACAAGAGCAGAGGGGAGGATATCAAAGGAGTAGAGGTTAATTTCACTATGCACCTCCTCTGTTTGGGGGGAAAAAATAGCACAGACAAGGAAAATAGCCTACTTTACCTCCTGTCCTTACTCTGCGATCCTCCAGTGACATTATTTTAAGCATTTAACTTTCTGATAGCAGTTAGGCTGGTCACATTTTCCCTCCATTTAGTGGCAGGTTTTGAGCGCATCATTTAGTACTGCAGTGGAAGTGATGGAGCATGGCCATGATAGATGACTCCCTTCCCTGCTGCTTGGGCTTTTGGGGCTAACAAGTATCTTACCACATTGCTGGTTCAAGCACTCTGAGGCTCTCTGCAAAGCAGGGCATGCAAAGGTGGGGAGAGGGTAAAAACTGATCTTCCTTCTTATTATTTCACATTCAAGGGAGTTGAGCACTGTCATCCTCTAAGATAAATTTTCTCTCCTCCTCTATGGAAAGTGTTCTCACTATGAGTCCGAGCCAAGAAAGTGTAAATTGAGTCCCTGTGTCCCATCTATGCAGATTGCCTTTGCAAAGGCAGTGACAGAGACTCGTGGGAGTGATTTTGGAGAACGTGGCTGTTCCACAGCAGGTAGGGAGTCTTTATGCAAATACTGCAGTAGTACCTTCATTTACAGCTCCTGTTGGTCCCACTGCCCACAGGATGCCTGTAACCATAGCAATGGCTCTGGTGGAGGGTTCTCTGTTGTGCATAGACCAGACAGTGGCAGCTGATGGTATCAGCAGAGAGGATTATCCAGACAGGGCCACTGTGGATGATGAGTGCATAAGGGGAGAGCACACTCGCAGCCCAGGCAGATGGCAATCCATAACACTGATGGTAAGTCAGGTAGACAGCAGTGCTCAGACACCATGGGGGTGGGCAAAGGAAAGGAATGGAAAGGGAACAGGGGATAAATGAGGATGAATGTTCAGCTACCATACCTAATGGAAATATACATCCTCAGTTTAACTTCTGCTTGGTCCATCCAGGTTTTCCAGCTCTGGGACAGGGCTGGAAGACATCTGGGATGTGGTCTTAAATGTTGAAGCATTTTGCGAGCACACTGAGGAGAACACAGAGCATTACATTTGTATGAGTTGTGTCCAGGCTGGAGGTGGTGCCCCTATGTGAGCATCTAAGAACAAACCAGACACCAAAGCATGCAGAGTTTGTTACAGGCAGTTCTGAATGTTATATGACATCCCTGCTGACCAGTGGGTGCTAACATCTCGTGTACTCCAGCTTATACACTCCCATTTTTTATTCAAGGGTGGGGACCCAGGTAGAATGGAGTTTCTTTAAGCCTAGGGGCACCACTAGTCCCTTAGACACCGGGTGAGTCATACATTTGTGTACAAGCTCTGACAGCTTCTTCTGTTTTTAAGAGATGCAGTCTTTAATATTGCACCATCGGGTGGAACATCTTTTTTTAAAATCTACTCACATGCACACATGCACAAAGGATAAAATACAAGTGGGGAAAAAGAAATCACAAAAAAGGACTCTATTTATCAAAAAAACAATGGCTCAGTAGTGGCAGTGAAATAGAGATATTGTTACTTAGCGATAATAAGGGAAAAAAGCCATTGTCAAAATGATAAGGCCATTTCTGTTGTCTCCCCAAGTGATAATATCTCTGCTACCACTAGTGCCTGAGTATTGTTAGGATATTTCATGGCAAGTGTTAGACAGAATAAGTTATTCACTGAGCCCACAGCAAACTCTGAAGCCTCCAACTTCACCTCTCCCCATATCCCTGTTCACACAACAGCATCTTCTTAAATACCTTTGCAGCAGTGGTTTCTATTCCCCATGGCTTTTCATCTGTTTCTGTTTAAATATAACACTGCTACCGAGGCAGTTGACAAGTACCTCTCACTGATAAGTAGCCCAACTTTCTCTTGTGATAGGTCATCAGAAAGCCAGGCTATCACATCTCAAAAAATGCAGAAAATGCTGGTAAAACTGCCGGTGAAATGTGCAAGGGTAAAGAAAGAAAAAAAAAAAAAAAAAAATGGAAAAAAAAAATTAACATTGTAACAGGAATACAGAGAGCAGCTGAAGATCTTTGGCAGATACCCTGATGTTCTTGTAGAGTCTAGAGATAAAATTTACCCTTCCACTCAGGACCAGAGGTTGTTCTCTTGTAGGGCTTTGACACAAAGGTGCCTTCAGTGGAGCTTTCATTCTCTCATTGCAGTAGGAGAAGATTCAGTCCCACAGCAGCTTCAGCTCCAGCTCCAGCCCCATGGCAGCTCCAGCTCCAGCCCCATGGCAGCTCCAGCCCCATGGCAGCTCCAGTTCCACCCCATGGCAGCTCCAGCCGCATGGCAGCTCCAGTTCCACCCCATGGCAGCTCCAGCCCCATGAGAGCTCCAGTTCCACCCCATGGCAGCTCCAACTCCAGCCCCAGCTCCATGGCAGCCCCAGCCCCAGCCCCATGGTAGCTCCAGCTCCAGTCCCACATCTGCTCCAGCTCCAGCCCCATGGCAGCTCCAGTCCCCAGCAAGAGCTGGACAGCAGAGCACAGCTCAGTACTGCCCAGCCAGGCACTACCTCCCTGCAATAGTACACAGAAAAGGAGAGAAGAGAGGGAGAGAGCATTATGCAGAGGACAAATATTCTTCTTTTGTTAAATATAATTTCCTTTTCTATATATGTCAACATCACCACCAGCTGATGGAAACCACAGGGTCCCTGTTGCCCACAGCACTGGTTCTGTAGAGGCTTTTTTATCTTGCACACCATCAAGAAAAGGAAATGAGGGTTGGCAGAACAGTTCAAGGAAAGTTTTAACCACCACAGATGAGCATCTCTGAGCAGAGGTTTTGTGCTGCCCATGCCAGCCTTGAGAATCTCTTCAGGTCTAGGAGGCACTGATTGGAAAACCATGCTTTCCAACAGCTCATGCAGGAGGGAGAGCAAGCAAACCTAGCCAGGAAAAATCATTCAGGCTAATAAATCTAAAAGCAGCCTCATCCCCTCCAGGGAACAAGGATCATGATTTTGTACTGGGTGACACATCAATGTCCATGTTGTTTGGGGCCAGAAGACTGTTTTCTGCCTCTGTTCTGGGAGCCAGTGTCCTATCAGGGGCTGTGTCTTAGAAGGAATGGGACAGGGAAAATACAGTGTCCTGGGCAAGAGACACACAGTTCCTTCTTTAATATGCCATTCCTAAAATCTGGGATGGCATAGTGTCCTGAAGACTTCCTTCTGCTTCTGGAAAAAGGTCTGCTTTCCAGAATTGTCCTGGCCACTGGAAACACAGTATCATGTCTAATTTTTAAGCACACCTTACAGACAGTCAATAAGGAAAATTCCAAATCTTGGAAGAGAAAATTGCTCAAATTATAAACTTCTGTTGCTCAATATTTAGTAATTTTTGGGGGGAACCCCCCAAAACCTAAGAACAGCAACCAAAAAAACCACAAAAAAAGCAGCAAGTCAAACACAGAGCCATCTCCCTCACTCTTCTCTGCCATGGTTTAACATAAGGAAACTGAGTTCCTGGTGCATTTTTATGAGTCTCTTTAAAAAGTCTTTGTTGAAGCTGGATCTTTGCCCTGTCCTCTGCAAAAGCATGAGCAGCCCCAGGCAAGTAAAATGCAGATTGTGGCTGGATGGCCAGCGTGCAGCCGGCTGTGGGGCTGTGACGTGGCTCTTCATCACCCACAGAGCACACGTGGCTCCAGTGAGGTCTGTGCCTGCCCACCTGGGCAGAGCCCTGATAAATGTTTACAAATTATCTTCTCAAATGCCTTCACCCCCTTCTTTGGAGACAGCTAGTGATTCTTCCAAAAATAAATGAATAAAAAAAAAGATCAGCATCCTACAAGTTCCCCATGGAAGGTGGCATGGAAGCTTCAGAGTTTCAGCAGCAGCAAAGGCTGTGGAGGAAAGAGCCTGGGGAAGGTTTGGTTTTTTTTCTTTTTTTCTTTTTTTTTCTTTTTTTTTAATAAATATTTGAGGCACAGCATGGGAGTTGAGCAGCAGTGTGGTAAGTATATCAAACATAGAGAATCCCCAGATTATCCGCTCTGAAGGTATTAGCTGGCTGCAGAAAACAGCCATCTTGAACCCTTGGAATTAGGAAGGGTGCAAAAATATGGAAAAGTATTAAATAAGGTGTGAAACAGCATCAGGGATAAAACAATCCCTAACAAGCCATCTGAATATCCAGGATGAGAAAAATCAGCATTGCTGCTGCTGCTGCCTGGCTCCCTTCTATAGTCATTCTCTCTATAACCCTTTCCTGTATCCTTACCTGCTTTGGAAATCAAGGTGGCAGAGTGCTGTGCAGCTAATCAGGATGGGGGGGGCAGCTGCTCTCTTCAAACAGTTCCTGAAATGCCTCACTGAAATCATCCATCTCCTCTTTGTCTCCAGTTTACATCTTCATGAGGCCTTTAAAAACCAGGGTGTAATGTGCTGCTTAACAGTTGGCAAACACAGGTTTAAAGTGAGCTTGTACACTTTCAGATTGATCCCAGAATGATCAAAGATAAGTAATCTCCCCAGTGCTCCTTTGTAAAAATGAAACCTGGTGGGGGGGAGAGGGAGGGAGACAGTGCAAAGCAGGGTTCCAGTTTCCTGAATTTTTTTGATCACTTCATTGCAATTACTAAAAGAACTTTTCACACCCATCCCCCTCTTCCTGGCACCCTCATTCCCCTTATCTCCAGTAAATATATTTAGATAATTAGACCCACTGCATATAACCTGTTGATAACAGCTCTCCATTAATGCAGCACCCTCTGGTTTGGCTGTCTATGTCTACCCTTCACATTCTTCATGGGCAAGTGCACACTGGGCAATGAGGTGTGGGTGACTTCAAGGAATGGAAAAAATTCATCTCCTGGAAAGATCCTGTCCCAGCTGAGGCTTCCCTTCCCTCTCAGGAGTGAACTCTGCTACAGCTCAGGCACAGGCAGGGCCAGAACTCTGCTCCTCCCAGACTGGAAAGGGGAAAACTCCTGACCCAGCCTTTGCTCCCATTTGTCATTCTTGGGCACCTTGATGGATCTTGGAGTGGGCTGATACTGTTTTCACAGAAAACTCTGATTTTGCACAATCCCTGGAAATTAAATAAAACTACAAAGTCAATGGTGCTGTTAATGCCGTCCCTGGGAAGAATAAAATGTCTGAAAAGGACCTTTGGTTAGCTTTTTAGCCTGTAGCCCTTCCTGACATCTTTGGGTTACCTATCCTGCTCACACAGTGCTATAATGAGCATCATTTCCAGATCAGCCATAAGGGGCACTGAAGGATATCTTCTGAAAGTTCATGCTACTCTCTTAGCTTTGCTAATTCATTAAGCAGAAGGCAGATGGAAATATTGCTTGGAGAACAACCACAGAAGATTGCAAAACCTTGAGTTTAAAGTCTTTCCTTTCCAAACTTCTAATGATTTTTCAGTGTTCATAAGCTGTGTATAGGCAGACAGGTTGCATGTCCATAGATTCAATGTTTCATACACTGAAAAGCTTTAGTTCTGCCATTCACATGGGGAAGAGACTCAAAAGGAAACAGAGCACTTTTAATTGGCCACAGGGCCTGTTCTCCATGAGCATCTGAACCAACACCAGGACCAAATCCGGGCAATGGCACAGTATGTTCATTTTCTCTGCAGACTGCTCCCAACTCCTGCAAAAAACATTGCAGTGCCAGCACTTGCAGAGCTGGACCCAGTCTGAGTTTCCCACATGAGCTATTGCCACGCTGAAATGTACTTGGTAAAATAAAGAATTCATGATGGTGCCTCTCCCACCAAAGAAAAAGCAGAAGTGACCCGAAGACTTTGTCCTGTAGTCTCTGACAGCTGTTTAGACTCTACAAATATGCCTGGCATTTTGGTCTCTGCTAGATTTGACAGACTTTATCCAAACTTCAGAAATCACCTCTGAATATTGATAGGGAGGTTTTAGTGGAAGCATTCAGCTAAAAACAAGTCAGCAGAAGAGAGGGAAAGAAGGCAAAGAAAACATTAGAAAGGGTCATGGCTGGATTTGCTGAACAAATGAGCTCTCTGGTGACTATGAGATCTCATCATACTCCTCTCAATTTTGTTGTAGGAAGCAGTATAAGACAATGAGTGACCTTCAAATACAGTGTGGAAATATGCAGGCTGACTCTCAACAAGAAAACCCTTCTAAAAGGGTATAATCAGATTTCCCCACAGGAGATCTCTTTCTATGCTGCTGCTTAATCTCTCCTACCATATAGCTGTGTGTACTTTTAAAATAGATCGATCATGCATTTAGAAAAAGAAAAAAAAAAAAAAATAAAAAAGAAGGAGGCTATGTGAGGAGGTTTGTGCCTGCAACATCAGCTGGAGTGGAGTAGGGGATTGATCAGAGGCAGACACAGCTGGCCTATCAATTCCTGGAGCTGTGTGGTACAGACAATGCAGGTATGGATCTCCAGGCAGGCAATACATGCAGATCCACCTGCTGAACATGCCAGCAGCTGCATGCAGCCAGCCCTCCCCACCCCTTCACATCTCATTAATGTGGTGCTTGCTGTAAGCAAGGGCACAGGGACTGGAGGCTGCTCAGAAATGAGGGATGAGGAAATCCTCCTTCCCAAAGCTTTTGCTCTCAAAACCAACAGGGCAAGAGACTCTGGGAAAGTGGGAATCAGCCCTAGTTTGGAGGAAGAGGCCTCAGCCTCAGACTGCAAAGGTGATTTATAAGAAACTGCTCAGCCAGTTCCCATTCCCTTCTGCTCAGTTTTAAAATGGTTTCAGACCTTCAAGTCAGAGCAGGGGAATTATCTCCACTAAAGAGATATGCAGAAGATTTTTGAAGATAAATTTACCCAAGACCAGAATCATCTGAGACAGGTCATTTTTCTCCATGTTAAGAATGACCAGCCCTCCAAAGCAGTTTTAACATCAGGTCCTAACCCTGAGTTCCTTTCCCTCATCACGAAGCCTTTTGCCTGTATCACTTAGGTCTTAATTTTCACCTTGATGTTATAAGCAAGGAGGAATGTGGGCTAAAGACAATAAAGACCATATGTCCCTGAACAATTAAAAATTATATCCCAGATTAGTCAGTGCAGGATCTGACACAGATACAATCTAACTTTACTCACTATGGTTTACTTCTTTTCTTTTTCTTGTTGTCTACCTGCAAACAGGTCCCTGGGCTTTTTGATTTATATTTTACCATCTGAAATGCATAAAAGATGTGGCACTTTCACTCCTCCATGAATCTTCCACAATTTTGTTCAAAATTTTACTGAAAATGACATGACAAATTACTGCCCAAGACAATTTGTGCTGGAGGAAGGCATAATTTAAAAAACAGAACACTTGTGACACAAAAAAATAGTAAAGGGAGGGTGGGGGAAACAATGAGCTCACGACCTCTTTGAATATGTCACACTCCAAAGGCAGTGCTACCAGGATGACACTGGCAGACTGAATACCCACACAGCAGGTTTGCTGATTTAGGGGAAAGGGAGAACTCAAAAGCTCATTTGACCCATTCAGCAGGACTTCACTATTTCTTGTTATCAATTCTAGAGAGAGCAGAGGAGCAGAAAGAGGTAGGGTAGTTCACAGCATTGCTCAGGGCCAAGCCTCTACAGCCTTCCAATCTCTCCATTGCTTTAACTGTGCCCTGGTCCCCTCCTCTGGCAGCCCCTTCTTGTTTCTTCACCTGACTTTAACCCCAAACTTCATGGGCAGACAAGAAACCATTTGATTATGGCTGGTACTACACTGTTTGCACTGTATAAATAATATCTTGTCTTTGGTGCAGCTCAGAACAGTCAAGTAACAACAGGTAATTTGATATAAAGAGCAAAATAAACATGTAACACATTTATTTTATTTTCCCAATGAAAAGCACCATGGTAAGCAGCATTATTGTAAGTCATGTTGCCACATGTTCTTTCTCACAGGTCTTTCAAAGGTTTTGGAAGGAGAGCTTGTTTCTGTAGCAAATAGTGTCCCTCGTGTTTGCTTCTGTGTCTTGTTTCAACACTTTGCGCAGGCAGAAAACTTGTATCCCTGTTGCAGTCCTGGGGACATTTTTCTTAGTAAACAGCGATTTTCACTGCAAATGCCAAGGTATCATCCAGGATCAAATTCTGAAATGCTTGTGAAAATATCTGATTTCACACATGGCTGCTAGCAAAGTAAATATTAGCTAGGTTACCCACAGTCCTGGGTACCACTTGGATCTGGAATGTTTGGTCTCTATTGGTCCTATAGGAATTTTACCCTATTTATTTTCTTTACTAGATCCATAGTCATTCTGAAGTGCCCGATGTCATGTTAATTTAGTGTTTCAATTTCTCACCTAGAACCAAATCATTTCAGGAGTGACTTTGTACTTTACCTTTCACTTCCTAAGAAAATTTGTTACAAATGGTGGTTTTGCACACAGATTACACATTACAGCAATTAGAAGATTCTGAATATTATTTCTGTTTACACTTGGCTTACTGGGAAAAGAAAATGCAAAAGAACACATGGGGTTTAGCACAAGCAAAATCCAGTGATCTTTTAAAATCACTGCACTAGGCTTAACAGATGCACCCTGCCTAGATGCACCTGGAGTGCTGCTGAATTTACAATACACAGAATGTCTGGCTTAAAAAGTCTTCTATTTTAGGTACAGTGACTTCAGGACACAGCTGCTGTGCTAGCAAACATACCAAGAGCACCTTAATGGGCATGGTCTGCCATGTACCCAGCCTGTGTCCAGGTAAAAGCCAGCTTGGCTCACAGCCACATCTCCTCCAATGGTGTTAAACTGCAGCATTTACCCAGTGGCTCCTTCCAAGGAGGCTCCCTGTGGAAGGCCCTGCAAGGTGTGTTGTGTCCTAAGCCCACCTGGAATTCACATGATCTAAAGGAATCCCCATTAACTTCCTTAGATCTTTCTAGCACAGTGTTAATTTTCAGAGGATTTCAGCTGGAAAGGGCTTCCTCAACTATTGAGTCCCAGACTTCTGTTGCTGCCAGCACCACATCATTCAGCTCAACTTTGGCCTCACTATCCCTTCTGAAGAGGAGGCTGTGACATAACATGGTGGATCTAATGATGAGAACATCTTAATTGCCACCCTAAATTTACCAGTAGGGGACTTTGTACCCTTTTTCCTATTTGAAAGACATTTCTAGCACCTGCATATTCCTTTACTCAAGTCTGTTGATCCCCATTCTGGTGTTCATCTCTCAGACCTCTTTTACCCCTCCTGCAAGAAAAGAGCAGCCCAGTAAATAAAGTGTAATGGGAAGTCTGGGACTAATGGGGAGAGATTTTACCCTTCTTTCTTTCACAGCTGGAGAGACAGACCCTGAGGAGGGAGGTGCTGCCTGGAGAAGAGAGCCTTCCCAAAGAAACTGAGAAGCACAGATGTCAGATCACCAGATCACCCTGGCTCTCTGATGGCTGCTGTTCCAAGGAGGAAGTTTTGGATGCAAGGAAGAGTTCTGCACCTCAAGGCAGTGCCAAAGAATGCTGGGACAGCAGCTGAGAGGGGAATCAACTAAACTGGACCCAATCTAAATGGGAGCAACCCATGCTACTGCAAATCACTGTCAGCAAAAGCTCAGACCAGATGCATGAGTCCAAACTGCTGGAGGAAATGGCAGCAACCACAAACATGCACAAGGCAGCAGAGCCCAGTGAGAAAGCAGAAAGAAGAAATGAGGTCTTCTTGAAACCTGGCCTGAGATGAACTTCTGGATGGCACTTGGATTAGAGCATTGTGTCCCCTGCATTTAATCCCCTGCATTAAGAGCAGGCCTCCACACATACCTTCACTTGACATGGTCCTTCCCTTCCCCAGTTCCCACCTTTCTCCATTTCTAGCTGTCTCACAGCTGAACACAGCATGCAATCCATGCCCTCCCCCTCCATGATTCCAAACAACCCCTTCTCTTGAATTCCATTTTTTCCTTGAGCAGCAGCTGGGGACACAGATTGACTGAAAACTGTGATGCAGTATAAACAATACCATAAATAGACTTCAAATGACCCAAAGGGAGCCTGGTGTCCCTGAAAGATCAAAACCACTTTTCTCACTTCTTCACACAGAAAAAGGAAAGCCACCTGCTCTCACATTCCTGCAGCAATCCCTGCCTGACAGAGTTCTTTGCAATGACCTCCCCATTCCCTTGCTCCAAAGCTTCCCTTCTGCCCACCTTCAAGCCCCTGAGACTTGTTCCATGTCCCTATCTTCTCTGCTAACCTGGTGATAGACAGTACTGCCCTCAGCATCTTGGATGAACATTCACTTTCCTTCCCTGCTGTGTCATTGAAGGGGGCTGTAATTTTCCAGAGTTGCTTTGTTTTACTGGAAGTAATTCTCCCCATCTTCCAAACTCCTCCTAGCTTGGTTTATCTATTCTACACACATGCTGCTCTCTAATAATAGTAGTGCAAGCCCAGTAGCAGATTTTGTCATCTTTCAGGAGGTAGCTGATAAACTAGATTGGATATTCAGTCCCATCATGGAGCAGCAGACCTGCAGGTCCCAGCACACAGACGGGGTCCCCACCTAATCCTGAGACTTTTTACATCTTCCTCATCATTACATCAGGCAATTCCTGAGCAGACTAAGTTGTCTTGTTAAAATGGCAACAAAACCAGGTGTTTGGTAGTTTTGGTTACCTTGAGCCTGGCTCAATTCAGAAGAGCTGCCCTTTCCACTGCCCAGTTTCATATAAGTGGAAACTGGGCTTCAAGAAAGGACAATCTTCAAGGCTTCTCTTAAAATAAGAGATGCTTAACAAGTCATCCATTCCTTTTATTTTCAGCTCCTCTCCTGAAAGGAGACATGAATTGCAAAGTATCTAGGAGAAAAGACTGTCCAGGAAGGCTCCTTTTCTTTAGGTTTAGACCTGAAGCATCTAAAGAAATCCAACAGTACTGGGACCTAGCCAGCCTGCCAGGAAAGAAAGCACTTGGCAGACACCACAGCACAGTCCAGATGATCCCATATGCCTGGGCTCAAATTCATGCCCTGCTCCAGAAGTTCAAGGGTATTGAGATCAGATGTTTTGATTGACCTCATTATATATAAAGGGACCATCTGCAAAAGCTCAGATCTGGCTCCAAGTTTCTTCCAAGTCCAGGTTTGGGATTTTGATTTGAACCTCTGCCTAACAAATTCAAGTTCTGCCAGGGCACAATGAAAGCATGGTGTGAGATACCAAGAATCCTTTCTTGGATCCAAGCTGAGCTCTAAATCCTTAATTGTCTCCTGTCTTTCAGGTGTAAGCACCATCCTATGGGTCCCCTGAGAACCACAGCCTCTCCCTCCTCGCCTATTTTACACCTATCTGCCACTAAGGAGCCTCTCTGTACGCCTATTAATAGAGAATACAAACCTAAAAAACAGCGAGTAGTGATGCATATATGAACTGTCTCTACTTGCAAAGGTATGTGGCAAGGGATCCCTTCCAAAGCAAATGTGGAAGATCAACAGATTCAGCACACTCCCAGATTCCCTGTGGGTCTCACAGAGGCAAAACATTTCATAAACAGTGAGCAGCTGTGACAAGAGACCTTTTCTCTTTCCTTTATTCATGAAAAAAGCATTGCATCTTTGAGATCCCATTGACAGCCATTCTCCCTTAACAATCTGCTTGACTCAACACAGGCCATGCTCTTGAGACTTGTTAAGGGAGGGGTGGGAAAGACATCTCTCCACTGTTCTCTTCTTTCTTCCTTTCTTTAATCAAAGAAAGAAAAGCGGGGGGGGGGGGGGGGGGGAAGCAAGGAGGAGGAGGGGAACCAATAGCCCCCTCCTCTGTACTCCTTGGCTTTCTCCCCTATCTTCCGGGCTGTCAGATGCTCTGACATTCCTTGCACGTAAGTGTTTTGCTTCAAAAGTTAGAAGAGAGGGAGAAAGAGAAACTGCATTGCACAGTCCCTGTTGATAAGGTTCAAAGCAGACAGAGATGCCTCAGAAGCACATGTGGTCTCTCCCTCTCTCCCTGTTACAAGAGAAAAAAGGAGAGCTAAATTCCATGGCAGACTTTGCTTCCTCCTGCTGCTGTTATCTTTCCTTGCACACAGGCTGGAGGTAGGGGAAAGATAGAAAATGTCCTGTTTACCTTGCAATTTCTCTCCACCCCCAGCCCCCTTTGAAATGTCATCTCTAAGCTGCTTTTTCAGTCCCAATTTTTAATGGCATTTATAAAATGAAAGAAAAATTTTGGACATGTTTATCTGCCCAGCTGTTGTTTCCCCCCACCTCCTTGCATTGTTTTACCATTTTCCAGAAATTAGGATGAGCCCAGCTGAGGTTAGTCAAGGAAAAACCCTGTCAAAAATCTTTCATACTGTTTTTATTTCCCCAACTTTGTCATTATCTGACTTTCCCCTTCCTCTTATCTATCTTACCCCTTGATAAATCCTCTCATTTTTCCTCCCTGCATAACATTGGGGCAGAGAGGAAACACTACAAAGTTACCACCACATTGCTCACTTTGGGAATCCAGCCAAGAATGTTCTGGCCTAGCAAAATCATCACAGCCATCTGTCTGTCTATTGTGCTGGAGGAGAAACAAGCACATGCATTTACTAAAAAGAAAGAACTCCAAAAGCCCTGAAAGTCAGAAACTACCCACCAGAATCAGCAATCACAAATAATGTTAAGACAGAGTTTCAGTCACTTCGCTGGGATTTCAGCTGAACCTAGTGCACTAAGAGACCTTCCCTTATTGCCTTCAAAGTGGAATTAAAATAGCTAAGAGGTTGGAGGAGGGAAGCCAGTAGAAGTTAAAGAGCTCATCAGGCTGCCCTCTCACTTCCCACGTGTCTAATAGGAGCATCAATCTGCTCAAGGTGGAATACCCTCTTCAAGGGCACCTTAGGACAGGCCCAGCTGCTATGTGAGGTTAATTTATGCTTTCTGGGTAATTTATGATTTCTGGTTGAGGTGACTGGGGCTTAGGTGTTGGGTGGGTACATTGGGATCTACAGCTGAACTCCATCAGCTCCTGCCTCTGTCTGGAGTCTCCTACCTCATAGCTGAGGCATGTAGAGGGTTCAGAGCTGGTCTTTGTAACCATGATCAAGAAAAGCCCAGCCTGCTTTTCTTGAAGCCATTCTAGAAGCCATTCTGTCTTCCTAAGTAGAAATAAGGCTTTGACTGTCTCATCCCACTATGACTGATGAGGGTAAAGGTTTCATTTCTCTCAGAGCTGCTCCTCCTCAGAAGACCTCTAAGTTTGCATCCTGCATGAGTTCTTGTATGCTCTGCAGCTGGGTTACTTCTGCACCCATCAGAGAAAAGGTGGCTGGAGGTAAGAATTGGTGCCTGGAGAGGACTGGACATGAAGGGACAAGAAGGGATTTATCTCTGCAGTGACTATCAGTATATTTATCTTTCCCTCCTGTTGTTGCATTGACTGCCTGAGATGAGTTAGCAACTCGGTATTTTGTGTGAGGAGCACACAAAATGGTTTTGTCAAAATATGAATGATAAGAAAGGCCCTTGGTGTTATCAGTGTTTACTAGGGAAAGCTGGCATGGGAGGAAAAAAACCCTGACTTACCCCAGGATGTTAACTACATCCAGACTGTCACTAAGTTAACAATTTATATCAGACATTAAAAATTCTCTTTCCTTTACAACAAGGAATTCAGGCTATAGATGGAGAATATTTCCATGCACAGCCATGCACTCACTCCAGGAGGGCACTGGAGGCTGCAGGCTGTTTTTAGCCTGTTGCAGAGCAAGGGAAGGAGGATTTTTTGACTGAAAGTAATAAAATAGTCCCTGTTACTGGTGGCTGGATTTGGTGTCAGAACAGTGAAAAACTCTTGTCTCCTTTTCTGGGTGTTTTCCTGCCAAAAGAGAAGAAACTTGGAAAACTCTGAAAAGTGAAGACACTGTCCAGCTTCTACTTGGTCTGAATGTCCAAAGACAGAAGAGGTCTACTCATGTAAAAGATAAGGAGTGTTGGTGCTATTGAGCTCTCTTCATCCTTTTGATGAAGAGTGTCACATGTGTTGATGGATATTTAATGCTTCCCTGTCCCAAACTGTCCTGGAGATGCTGCTGAGGGATGACTTTACATTGAAAGCAGCTTCATAATTCTTCACAGAAAATCTCTGCAGGGGAAAGCACTGACCACTCTTCCCAACTAGCCAACTGAAGAAGATAATAATATCATGAAGATGTATTCATGAATAACTGGCCCCTATCCACTATACCTTTGTCCAGTTTGGCTGGGAAGATTTATCTGACATCTGAAATATGAATTCCTAGTCTGAGGATCAATATCCATAGCTGAGAACTTCAAAAACAGCCCAGGATTGTGGCAAGAGAGCTGAGTGCTCTAGGGTTTCTTTTTTGCCCCTACCATGTGAACAGTCCTTACTGTGGGTGAACATTTCACTGCACCTTGTTCAGTCCCTGTGCCAGAAAAAAAATCCTGTTTACTTTATCACCCTGTCTTCCTCAGCACACCTTGTTTCCCAGTTCACAAATGCAGGTAGTGATGAGGAATTTCTCTGTAAATTGCAGTCATCGAGAAACAGAGTAAGTCATTTGCCCATGAAGGCAAGACACAGTGGGAAAAGGGACTGGTCTGTGCTAGGGATGTTTCTGTGCAGCCTGTGGTGACAATTCTGCATTGCAGTGAGGACATTTCACAGCCAGACGAGAAATACTCCAAAGCAGCAGGACCCTTGCTTGGAAAGAGAGTCTGAAATAATTTCATAGCTACCTCCATCACTTCCCTTTTTAGTTCATAGGCACAAGAGTGCAGATGCAAACTTCAGACTGGTAATAGAGCAGTTTTGGAACACCTATATAAGTTGAAATTCAGGACCTAGTTCCCCAAGTGCGCATTTCAGACTCTGTTGCTCTAAAAGAAGCATTTGGGGCAGAAAACAACTTATTGCAGAATAATAAAAGCAGGAGACTTGGACTTTATAATCTGTTCTGAAGAATGTGAGTTCACTTACCACACAGTGAAGCAGCAATAAACTTCCCAGTAGGTAAGAGCAAACCCATGCTGGTAACCACTGTATATCACAGCTAGCCTCACCTAGCCTATCTTGCCTTGGGGTATGAGATCAGCTTGTTCTGCAAGTCACCTGCACCTGATGCAAAAAAACTGAAGTTCCTGCACATAACATCTGAAGCAGACATTTCAAAGTTCAACATCTAGTCTTTTTTCAATTTTTCCTTCAAATACTAGAAGTGATTGCAACCCATTATGGACTAATCGCCTGTCAAATTTAATTTCTTAAGATGAGGTTGCTTTAGAGCCAAGTGAATGAAAAGGAAAAAATATCTTGTCCAAACCCACTAAATTGTTATTTTTATGCTTGTATAGTTACCTGAAAATTGGAGATTTTCTTAAATCTTTTGGTTTAACTATATGGCAAACACATTGCTGTCAGTCATGGGCATTATATACAGAGTTTGATCTTCCAGTAGGTCTTCATAGTTAAACTGCAATGAAATGAGGTTTATTAAAGTAGCACAAAGTCCTGCAAGAGGCAAAGTCCTTTTCTGTACTTATTACTGAAGATCAAACACAGACCTTCATTTTCCATTACTTGAAGTGTCTGCACTATCTGTTGGGACAAGGCTTCTCACTTTATCTATTTTGTGGTCCACCTGAACGTCTCAGAGACATAAAGGTTTATTAATGCTCTTCAGTCCTAGGAAGGGGCCTCACCTCACCAGAGTACAGGTGCTGCCCAGCATAGGATGATAACCACTGTTGGCTGTGAGAGAGAAAACTGGGCCCTGTGCATGGATTTTGGTGAAAACATAAACCCAGGCTCTCATCCCTCACCCTATTGGAGGATAAATCTCAAACTTTAACAGGAGGTTATGGTCTGATGCAATTTCACACACACAGGGGAAAAAATCTCAGGGAAGTGTCAGTGTGTAAACCTTTGGTGAGAATACCTTGTAGTTCAGCTGCTAAAACAGCAAAAGTTTGGGTTTGAACATACCTTAATGCCTTGACCCCGAGACTGTAAAAGGGAGCACAAGGATGGGGCAAAAGGACGGCAGAGCCATTGAGGATCTGGGTGGCAGAAAAGAAGCCTAAAATCATCCAAGGAAACTTTGAGAGAAAAAGGACAGAAGTAACAGCAGAGGCTCCCAGTAAAGATGACAACCCTACTGCTGTCGATAGGTAGGATATGACATCTGTGGAGGCAATCTCAACTTTCTGGCTCTCCCAATTAGCCAGGTTGGCTATGAGCTCTTTTTGTTTTGGTTTGGGTTTTTTTTTTCGAGGCTGCTTAAGAAAACACAAAGCTAGAAAATTACTTGAGTGGAAACATCACTATCTAAAAGAAAGTTACTTTGGACAAATGCCAAAAAGAGAGGCAAACAAAAATTAAGATTGTCTGTGAACCAGTGGAAAACCTTTTGAAGTAACTATAATCATTCTTGATGTATTATCAGAGAGACCAAGTCCAGCTCTGATCTGCTAGTGTTTTTCATCTGCAGTTTCCAGCATGCTTTATAGCCTGCCTCTGCCTCCTTTCATATAGGAAAGCAGAAGAGAAATTTGTTATGGCTGAGTGCCTCAGGTCACACAGCCAGCCAGTGACTGGCAGAGATACCAAGTCTGCTGCCTCCCAGAAGCAGCCTAATTTATTGATTTTCCTCATGTGGGTGTAGACTGTTGCTAATGAGAAGAAAGAACGGTAATTCCCAGCTCCTACCACCTACCAGAAATACCCAACCAATTTTGTCAATGGTTGATTTTCCCCAAAGTCTCTCTCATTTCTACCTTGCATACCCTGGTTGGCTCAATCCTCTCTCCTTGCCAGTGATTTTACTGCCCTACCTTGTGCTGAGGATAATATCAGCCCTTTCTGTAGCTAGAGGTTGAAATATTTATTGGGGAATAGGGTGTTTCTGAAATGATAAGAAAACTTGTAAAATACATAGTTATTTGTGGAAACTATCATCAGTAAACAAGTTACCAGCCAAGAGTTTCCAATTTCTACTTAAGTCATGTTGACATGGCCTGAAAGAAAGGCTTGAGGAAATTTTACCAAGCTTCTTCAAACTTTTTAAGTGATAACACAGTGGTTTTACAGCACACACATAAACCCATGCACAGTGAGATAAAATTTTGCTCACACGTTGGCATACCAGAGCAAATGGCTGGGAATTCTTCTGAAGTCTCTTGCTAAACCCACACTTTTCCTTGGTTCACACTGGTTTTGTGTGCAGCACATCAGCACAGGGGAGTTGAAGGAGGGGAGCATTACTGGCCTGTCCTCCAATGCACTGAAAACTCCCTTCTCAGAGGTTCCAGAGAGGCTTTAAAAGTGCCTGAAGTGGGTTTGGCAGTCAGCCCTGTAAAGGGGGGAATGGTGCCTGTTCTTTTCTGCATTCATTCAAGTCTCCTGCCTTTGTGGGGGCCAGTATAGTTTTCATGTGGATGGATTGGTGCTGGTGCCTAGGGCTTTGAGCAGCTTAGTGGCAGGATTTGAGAGGAAGGTTTGCAATAGGAAGGGCAATGAGTGATGGTGAAACATGGCGTGTCCACAAATAAATGTGGCCATTCCCCTCCCCCTGCTCTCTGCCTTTTCTATTTCAATACACACAAGCACTGATGTTAATAGAGCTGACTTCAGAAAGGCAGCAATCAGAGCAAGCATGAAGGTCTGGGTATTAGCTCGGAAATAAGATGAACAAATAGCCTTGGGAAACTGCTTGCCTGCTATCTCTCCAACCACAGCCCCTTGCTTCTCTAGGGAATTGGTGCTCCTCCTACAGATTGGTTACACCACTGAACTTGTTTTCCCTCTCTGTCTCATGTCAATCCCAGTCTCTGTGGTTCTGCAATGCTCTTCAGGGGCCTCATGTCCAGGGCAAACCTCAGAATCCCCATCCAGAGCTAACCTGGTGCTTCCCTCATCCCTGCATCACACTGTTCTTAAGAAGGAAACCAGGGCCACAGGCTGTGCAGGAGTCACAGTTTCTGCTGTAGGTCTCCAAGGTGGACAGTCAGGGATGTAGGTCTCACTGTAGGAGATACCTGTCCCTCCTGATGTGGACACATCCAGGGCCTGTTTCCTCTTGGCTGGGAGCCTCTGCAGGGTTAGAGCCAAACACTGGGAAACATGAGATAATGGGCACTTGGGTGGAATTTGTGCTGGCTGCATCCAGCCCATTTAATGCGTCCACAGAAGCTCTTTATTTTTTCGGAAGAGACACAGAAAACAAGGGATGATTCTCCATTGTTCTACACTTTACTGGCAATAGAAATGGAAAATATTCTTGTCCAAGCCAAGAGCTGCTCAATGCTTTTGGGAATAGGGAGGTGTAAAAGTTGCCTGCCAGTTGTCTTATCCCTTCTTCCTGCTTTTTAGCCAAAGAATGGGATTTATTGTGCAGCCAACAGCTGGATGCTTCACCTGCATCTGCTCTCAGCCATGCAGTGCAGTCCTCTGCACAGCACTGACTCTCCCGTGAGCTGCCTTGGGGAGCTAAACAAGCATAGAGTTACTCACTTCTGGAGGGTTGCTTCTATTGCACTGTGCTGGAAAGTTTCCCCCCATAAATCAATAGACTGCAGGAGGTCTCTGATCTGTGTGTGTGTGATAAGGAGTGGTCAGCACAGAAGCACTGCCCATCCTGCTCCCCTCCACAACTCCTCTGAGATGTCCATCTTACTGAAGTGGTTGAGAGTCATATTGGAAGGCAGAAAGTAGAACAGCCTTTAAGCCAGTGGCTTAAAAGTTTTCAGGCTCCCAAGTATAGAATCATTAAGGTTGGAAAAGACTCCAGGGTCATTGAGTCCAACTTCTGACCAAGTATTCAGATAATGAAAATACTGGCAATCAGACAGTGTCAGAGAGGAATTGCTCTGGAAAAATCAAAACTCGGAGGGTGGATCAATGGCAGCAGCTTCCAACTTCAATGAGGATAAATCCTCTCTACCAACTTATTCACCTGTGCAGGAAAACAGGTTCTCAAAAGGTTGATGTAAAAGGATAGGGAGGGTGAGGATGCTCTTTGTATGAGCCTATGCATCCTAATTGAGGGTAACAGAAACACCCATTAGCTTCAAAGCCTGGGTTGTTTGTGTCTTCCTTTGAGAGAAGAGAGCCCCAAGGAAGCATCTGTATTTAGAAGGCTCCGGAGAGACATTCTGTACTGAATACAGAGGACAACAGGCCAGGAACCAGCTTCCCTGCTTGTGCCAGCACTGCAGTTAGGGGAGGCTGGGACTTGTGTGGGAAGGGTGGCTCCCAGGCCATTTGAGAAGGGATTGGGAAAATTTGCCACAAATACATTGCAATGAAAATCCCCTGCCTGATCACAGATGACTGAAAGAGGGTGGGGAGACTCAGACATTTAAGTTGATGCCTAATAGGTCTTTTCCACCTCTGATTTCTATGATATGCTGTACACAAAACAACAAGCAGCAGCTAAAATCAATGCACAGCCAGAGCCAAGTGTAGAGGTTTTAATCAATCTGAGAAGCTGTTTATTGTGAGGATCCAACAAAGCCACAGAGATTATCATTATTACACATGAAACAGGGACAGGGAAAGCAAAAGGGAAGCACTGAGCTCCTGCTTTGTGGGGACTGAAAATTGTACCTACAGTTTCTGTACCTGTCAGACCTAATAGTGGCATAGGAAGAGTAAATAGCTTGGGCAGGGGTGTGGAGAGAGGGGATCATTAAATCCCAGGTATTGATCAATGCTGGGCTTAACAAAGGAATAGCTTTTGACTACCTAAGCTTGGGAAGGAAAGCTTAGCCTTTAAGGTAAATGATGTTTTCCACTGACACATCTGGGTGGAACATTGAGGAGCTGAGACTGTCTTGTGACTGAAGGGACAGGGCATATGAAGGCAGATCTTTGGGACCTGGAAAAAATCAGTAAATAAATATCCTGCACACCCATCTCCTTTGCAAATAAGAACTGGCTATTCCTTTCCCTCAGCAGGGTTTTAAGAGAATGGAGTATGTCATGGAAAATGCCAATAACTGGGAGCAAACAGTTGCTGCACATGGTGCAGAAATGGGTGCCATGCCCTCTGAATGCTCCTGCCTCTGGACAAAAAGCACCTCTGGCTTCAGAAAGAGGATCTTGTCTTTGTTTCTCAGCACACACGAGATGCCAGGTCTAAGTACTTCTAGCAGATTTAAAGTTAAAATTTGATACCACTTCTGAGTCTGGACCAGTTTTCTTCTGAATGTAAAACAACAGGGGCGTTCAGGCTCAGGCAAGAGCAATTGCTGAATTGTGCTGGTGATGACAGAAGTAGCCCTGATGTTGAACAGCAAGGAACTGTAGTTCATAAATGATGACCTCATGAAGTATATTGGTGCATCTCAACATGATTACCAAGTAGATGGTAATTAAACTTCAGCAATTTCAGGAACACAATAATTTTCATTACACAATATTTGGAGGGGTTGTAGAGGTAACGGAAGGAACCACATAATCTAATAGACCTTTGCAAGACCTTTTCCATCTTCATCTTCTTTGATGTTCTAAATGTAAAAACTGAGCAGAACCATCACTCCAACAAATAAGGAAAAATGCACATTGTAGCAGGCATTCACGGCTGCTCGGAACATGAGAGGATAGTGTGGACTTGGCTCAGTTCTCTGTCCCACCAGAAGAAACCCAGGATTTCTGTACCATCCCTGGCTCCCAGTTCCTCAGACACTTCACTCTCTCCTAGGGACACCTAAAGTCTTCCTACTCACTGCCACACCCAGCTGAGGATCACAGCTGCTGAAGCGGCTAGGGACAGGGACACTGAACAACATCACACATGGGACATGGCCCAAAGCCTGGCCTCACTGGTGGTTCTGATCTTCCATTTTTCCATTCCTGATGCCTAGGTTTTAGCTATTATATTTTTTTTAGACTCTGTGCTGTTTTGGTGAGTAGTTTTAGGTTTCGTATTACATGCTACTAAGCTCTCTTCACAGCTTAGATAGACAAAACAATTCCTTCTCTAGCTTGATACCAAGGACATCTTTCAGGCCCAAGAACAAAAACAATGGTGAAGTGAGAAGAAAAAACAAGGAGGATGGAGCTTCATAACCTGAAGCTGTGGTTGGACAATTGATTCTAATGTGCTAATGGACCAGAACTTATAAAGATGTGAGACCTTGTGATCAGTCGTCCATATTGTGACCATTTTGGGGCATCTTGGGTGTGGTCCAGCTGGACTCTTGCACAGCCCAAGAGCCCATTGAGACCTTTTAATAAATACCTACTTATCCTTTGCCCTGTCTAGTCTCTGTTCCAGGTCTGCCTCCAGAAGCATCATCCCCACAAAACTCAAAGGCCACAGTAGTTGTGGTCAACTTGGCTTTCAACTGACAAAGGTCAACACAGGTTCAGGGATTTTCCACCACTGGATTTTTTCCAGAAATCTGCTGTCCCCACACAGCCTCTTTAGCTCCAGCAGTTACCGTGTTTTTGATATCCAAGAGATCTTGTTTAAAAGCTCACATGGCTGTGGGGCAGAGCTATCTCTCAGTGACCACTTCCTTGTCTGCCTTACTGCAGAGCAGGTTCTGAATTCCCTGTGCACAAACTGGTTGAGAAAACCATGAATCCCCATTCATGAAACACCAGACAGTGCAGTGCAACAAGAGCCAGTTTTTTGCTGCCCTTTAGCCACGTCTCCATTTACGTCAGCACCTGTGCATTTTGTGTCCCCCTTTTCATTCCAAAACTTTCCGTGCCACGGCCATGAGAAATAAACATACCGAACAAGCACCCAAGAGCCACAGAGAGGAGAAAACCCAAACAAAACAGAACATTCATTAATCTCTCTTTAATGTATCTTTTCCCCTTTCCCTCCCCATAAGAGGAAATGGTGGGGGCTGGCAAGGGGGAGGGACAATCCCAACTGAACAGCCTAACTATAAAAATATGAGTGCAGTTGCTAAAAGCCCAATCTATTTTCAAATGATGTGCTCTAATGGAATGTTGCTGTACATCTTTTGATGAGACAGGAGTCTATTTAAAAAGACAGGCGCTTTCGAATGTGCTTTTAAACCCCGTCTGTCAATTAGAACAACATCAAGGGTTCAGTGGCGGGGAAAAAAGATGACAGTAATGAAAAGCTGGGAGGGCAGCAGAAGAAAAGAAAGATAAAGACAAAAAAAAAGTGGGAAAAAAAAAGACAGGAGAAAAAGAAAGAAAGTCATATTGAAAAAGAAAGGAAGTAAAAGGGCAGAATAAAGGTTTGTAAAGAATAGCTGAGAATAAAGATTCATAAAACAAGATTGCACTCTTTTACCCACAAAATTATATATTCATTCATTGCCAAGAAGGATGCTGAGTACAGAGGAAGCAGAAAATGCAATGTCTCTTAAAGTCTGATTCCTTGCATTACTCAGCATCTCTGTGTAAGGGAGAAGCAAATGTTGCTCAGCCTTTCCAGGGATGGATCCCACACTGGGATCTCTTCCTGCAGCTCTGCTATCAAGCTGAGCAAACGTAGGAAGATAATTTAATCTTTGAGAGGCATTAAGGTGAGGATCACTGTAGGAAAAAGTCCATGAGGAAATTTATAACTGGTATTGAGTTCAGAATGCAGAGAGCAGTAAATAAGTCACTAGGCCACAAAGTGAACATGGCAGGGAAAAGCCTTGGGCTGGGTTCTCCCCAAGGAAGTGGTATCTCACCTGAACACTAGAGATGTCAAGAAAGGTGAAGATGGAGGTGGACACGTCCACATTAGAAGTGAGTACTGTGCAAAGAAAGTAAAAATCATATGTGGTTTTGGTTTGATCTCCCAAGCCCAATGCCCAAGATGTAAGACTCAGAGATCCAAATGCTCCCGTAAAAGTCAGTGACAGAGTTTCTGTGCCTCAGTCCCCTCTGGTGCAGACAACTCTGACATGCAGGGTCTCCTGGTGCTCACCTGCAGCAGGGAGTCCAGATCCATTCCACACCATGGTACCTGAAGCAGCTGCTGTCCTGCAGGAGGAGCAGAGGTTTTGGCAGAACAAGTTGTGTTTCACACCTTTTGCCCTGGAAAGAACATATGCACTTGTCAAGAAGCAGTCCTGAACTTTCACTCATATTGCTGGGATTTAGAGATTTTTTGTTTTGTTCGTTTCTACGACTACGCATTGTTTATGGCCTCTGTTGCAGAGAGCCTTAAAAAGTCATAACATTTAACATATCCAGCTCCTCGAGAAAGTAAATAAATCCTCTTCATCAGTTCCCTTTGCTGCTTGTGGAGCTGTTCATGAAAGGCAGGGCACTATTTCTCCAGGTTTAATTTCAGGCCCTTGCTCAGGTTACAGCAGAGCAGGAAGCCATGGGCAGGGTTAACACTGCAGCTGGATGCCTGCAGGAGCCCACAGGCATCCTGGGATGGGCTGGAACTCGCTGTGCTGAGCTCTCTACAAAGGTACAACCAAAGGGTGGAGATAAGTTAAACCAGCGTGATGAGGAATCCTCTCTCCAGATTAGACCCAAGTGGATTTACACACCTTAATGAGAAAAACTGGAGGTTTTCAGTGTCTTTTCTCACACGATGTTTGAAGAAAGGGATGTGCAACGTCTCTCTCATGTGGCAGTGTAATTAGGCAGTGTAATCTGCAGGGAGAGAGGTAAAAAAAGCAGCAAGCTAACTTGAAATACTTCATATTTTTGCATCATTTGCTGATGTATGGCAACTTGTTGCCTATGCTGGGAAATTCCTTATATATCTCTATCCTATTTCTGGACAAAAGAGTGCTTCTTCAGCAAAGAAAACAGTTTACAAGTATCAGTCATGCAAAGACATTAATTGGGGATAAATACTGGAACTGAAGTTTCCCAAGCTAAGAGAATCAAGAGCCCCAAAGGCTCTCTTATGTAGTTCCCTCAGGCATTACTCCATATATATAACAAAAATGCTACAGGGAAACAATTAATGGCAAAGCTGGCTGCTGCAGGAACTTCATGGCCCCAAAAATATGAACCTCTTATCAGGCCTTGGCACCCACAGACATTCTTTCAAGTTCCGTGAAGGCTTCCTTGTCGGCCCTTATTTTCCAGGGTGGATGTACTGGTTTAGGATAAATAAGTAGAGCTGCCTTGCACAGAGGCTGGTCAATATTTGCTGTCTCTGAAGCAGATGGGCCAGTGACCCCATCCCTTGAGGACCAGGCTTTCCCTCTCTGTGTAAGGAGAGGCACAGGACACTGCCAGAGCTGGGAGTGCAGAGAGGGTTTGGTGTGGGCATAGGATTGCACCAAAGCTCCCATTTGTGCTCAGCTCAGCAGCAGCACCATGTCTGGAGGCACAATGCTTAGGGTTTGGGGGCTGGGGTGGATCAGGGGTCCCATCTCTGCCAGTCCTGTTTTCCCTCCCACAGAGACACCCAAACTACACGTGTTGAGAGAACACCCTCCCCTATCTGGAAAATAAATATATTGCAGAGTGTGGGGAGCTTGGAGACTGTGGAAGAGAGGTCTGTGCAAGAACCTTCACGAGCAAGGATGTTTAAGCAGTCACCACTCAGATCTTCAGTCATCATTACCCAGGGAAACCAGCTGTTCTTCTGCTATTTATGATCTCCCCCTTAAATCTACCCTCCCTATGACTCAACCCACAGGCTTTAAAGTGTGCAGTGTATTGACATTTATATAGTACATTTCATACACTTCCTCTCAAAGCTTTTTACAAAGCCATGAATTACATACCTGTCACCCACTGAATTCATTCATCCAAAAAAGCAGCAGTCATTACGTACTCAGCAATAAGCCTCATAACACTGCCAGCCATTGAGTTTGTATATGTGTGCACCAAAGAGATAAAGTTACTTTAATGCCATCTCTTCTTTTAATGCAACGGGGAGCAAGGGAGGGGAAGGATGAGGAGAGGGGGAGTAAATGATGGGTGGGAGGGTCTGGGTCTTTCTCCATACCTAGATGTAGAGATGTAGCATATATTAACTGCCTAAGAGGCTGCAGCTGCAGGAAGGTAATTGTGTGAGTGGCAAGGTGCCTTCATCCTGGTCTATAGGAGAGATATTAAAACAATTGAATGCTTTGCATTTGTTTTGCTCCTTTCATTCTGGAATCCCAAAGTGCTTTTTAGACAGTAATTAATTCTTACTAAGGAAAAAAAAAAAATGACAACACCACCACAACTTTGGAGCGCTTCTCATTTTGGAGATGGAGGCACTGACAGGTTTGCAAATTTTCTGCAGGCTGCAGAAAGAATTAATAGCAGAAATAAACCCTGCCATCTTGGTTCCCAGCTCACTGGTCCACCTCATATACTCACCTCCTTTTCATCTACTCCTATCAACTCTGCTTCTTTTTAATCAGTATTCCAGTGGGATGGCTTTCACTGCTGAGAAAAGGCTGCCTTAACTTTTGTCTCAATGAACCATACATATGCACAGCATCTAATTAATATCTCCGAACTTGATTGCAGGCAGGAAATAAACCTTTCTCCAGATTCCCATGATTTTAGGTTGTATTTTCCACCAGCCCTGTGAAGCCCATCTGTGTTGAGGGACCAGAAGCGATCAGTTCAAAGACAAAAAGACTGAACTCAATCTGCTGCATCCTGCACAAATCCTGGATTTCCCCTGAAAGGAGTAAGCCCTGTGGTGTGCTGGTTTAGAGCCAGCTTTAACCCAAACATTAACACTAATTCTTCCTCCCCATACTGTGCTGAAATGACACTTTTGATTGCAGGATTCAACAGATTCAGATTTTTATAGTCCAAAGCCTACCCCAAACCTCATTGGAAAAGGGCTACCCCTGCCCAGAGCAGATGAAGAAGAATTGGGAGGGGACATAGCATAAATCAACTCTTAAAAGATTTTTTTAGTTGATGGACTGAAATTGAACTGTCGTAATGTGACAGCTCCTGGTCTCACTTGAACTCTCCGATTTCAGAAGAATTCAACAGCAGGGCTGAATGAGAGAAGTCACTAAACTGGGGAAAGGAGTTAAATGGGGTTTTTTCTTCATTTTGCTAGCCCTTATCTGGCTTTAGTAAGAGGAAGTCCCTCTTAAATCCCAAGGGTACCAAATACATGAAAGGTGCTTCTGTGGAAGAAAAAAGAGCAGAAAACAAGGTGTGGAAAAAGAAATGATCTCTTGTTGAAGGCTGCCACCATCTTCAGCTTTCTTGTTCTAAGAGAAGCCAAGAGGAAAATGGTCCCTTTTTTTCCCTGGTGTTACCTTCAGGTGGTATTTCAAACTCATTTCCAATAGATGAATTTCATATTAGAATGGTGGTAAGAGATTCACCTTCACCAAAAAAATCAGTCTGGAAAAATTCTGAAAAAACACAGTCAAAATATGATCAACTCATGATTTTCAGTCCATGAACCATTTTCTGGACTGTTCTGTCAGTGGTTGGAAAGGATGAGCCCATGTCAACACCAGATGCTCATAAAAACTGTCTTTGCCCAAATCCTTCTCAATTCTCCTACCAATTACTGCAGTCAGCAGTGAGGAAAGTCATCCAGATTATCAAATGACCATGACAATTTCTACTCAGGAATGAAGAAACCAAAATTGCAATTCTGGTTTGTGTTTTCTAAGTGTCTCCCTGCTCAGGACACAACTTGCCAGGCACTGACATCTTCCAGGTGACATTGCCACTCAGCTCATGATGAGTGGTTAGACAGACAGATGTCCAGACAAACAGAAAATACACAGATCCTTATTTGCACCCCATCCAGTGCATCATTGCCTGCAGTGAGGTGTCATCGCTCATTTCAGAGGTGTTTCAATTCCCTATGCCAGGTACATGAAGCAAGTGCAGGTCATTTGAGGCCTTGCTGTGGTAGACACTGACACAGATTGTGTAGAGCTGCACGGATGGCAGAGCCTTTATAGAGAAATCTCCTGCCTCACTTGGGGATGACTCAAGCCCAGAGTTTATAAACCCATTTGTAAACAGTGTGTGGTTTAGCAATGACAGCCTCTTTCTTAATTCAAGTCATTAATTTCATAGCGTATATGTAACAAATTAATAACATTAATTTAACAGCAATAATGTAACTTAAACATACCTCCCTGTGTTCTTTTCCTCCTGGCTCTGGACAGAGCACTGAAGGGTGCCACACCAACATGCAGAGTGTGCTTACAAGGCTGGGAAATTCATCTGGGAATCAAAAATGTCAATCACCCAATGGCCCCTCTTCAAAACCCGAAGGCCTGCAGGGAACAGGCAGGATCCAAATCACTGACCCTCATGTAACATTCAGAAGCAACAATACCTGTCTGTCAAAAGAGCGTCCCTCTGTCTGCATTGGCTAAAATACACAAATGTGGAATTCTCTTTGCCTCTGTTCTTACCGCAGTTCTCAATGGGGTTTAAATGTGTTCTCTCAATTGGAGATACGTTCAAAAATCCCTCTACAAATGGCAAAATAGAATATAAAACAACAAAAAGGGCATTGCCTTAAGTCTATCTAGATTGCAGTTATTATGAAAAAAGATATTTTATATTTCTTTAGTAAATTCCACAGTAAAGCATTTAGCAGTCTACTGCAATATGTTGGATCATATGCTTAAGACCCACTAATTTAAATAAAAAATAGAGATAGGCATTTACATCTCCTGCATATTCCTTCTCTCCCCAGCACACATCCTTGCAGACTCTTGCATGCACATGGAAATCCCTTTGGCCACGTGGTGGTTTCTGTGGTTGTACTGCTGAGCTGATTGTTTGGGAAGACCAATGCATTCAACTGGCAGTCAAGAAGAATGAGATCTCAAAATGGAAATGAAGGGAAAAAATGGAGAAGAAACACCATTTTTACTCATAGAGGGTGGAGAGGAAACCTGTCAAGTATTCCTAGAAGGGGAACCACAATTTCTTGGAGAGTCAGGATGCTCAGGGCATTAAATTTTGCATCTTATTAGAGGTAAGTGTTTGAGAGAAAGATTCTCCATTCTCTGCCAGGCCTCTCATCTCAGCCATGACCAGAATTCAGCTGTTACATCCATGGATAGTGCCACTGGGGCACTCCTCAAAGCCTGTCTCATATTTCAGACCAGGCTAATCCCACCTGTGAGTACACTGTGTATCAAGTGTGTCACAAAGGAGGAAGCTGCTGCATGAGGCTTCGTGTGTTGCAGATGAGGGCAGAGGGGGCTGAAAACTGTAGGAAATTTAAACCTAGTTCCAGTTCACAGTGATGTCAAACCACAGGAAATGAAAGCAGAAAGTGGAGATTTATGAAAAAAGTGGCAGGAGTCATTACTATGTGTGCAGTATTGATTGAAGAAGATCGTGTTGCCCCCAAATCGAAATGGCTTTTACGTGTTTGGGCCCATCCTGACAAAAACACTTTCTTCTCTGTTGACGAGGCCATGTTGCCATGGAGATGCAGGGCTGGATGCTTGGCAAAAGCACGTTTCGATAAGGCAGGTCTAATGGATATATTTTCACAACATTCACAGTTCCTTTCTGCTCATTTTCTCCTGAGCAGACTTGTCCACTTCTTCCATTTTGCCACTTGATGAAAAAATATCTTTTTAATCTTTTAATTTAGCTTAGATTTCCCTCCCTCCAGCACCAGAGTTTGCCAATTAAACTACTTATCTGAGATGCTCCACACCAAGGCCAAGTGCTTGCTTTTCATTATCAGGTTGGGTGGCTTGTTTTCACCCTCCCTGCTCCATGTCTGAACCTCTTTGCTGCTTGCTCTATGTTATAGATGTTGTGATACAAGATGTGAGCTTAGAGTTTCATGCTAGTGGAAGAGGCCACAGGTTCAGCTTTTCTTTAAGCAGCCCTTCTGAAGTCCTTAGGACAACAAAACAAAGTTGTGGTGGCTGGTGCATATCTTGGAGCACATGCTGATGATGCCTGGGTCAAAAACAGGGATAATAATACACTGTCACCTAGAAGAGAGGCAGAGTTTAGTTAAGTATTTTTAATTCTGTGTGTCTATCTTTTTACTATAAGCAAATGCAAGTCCCTTTTAAACTAATTTGGATAAAAGAGCACTGTTTGTGCTTATGCAGGTACACAACATTATCTTACACACAGATAAGTAACTTCACATCCAGTTCCATTCAAAGATCTTTTCCACGTTCTTTTTTATTTTTGAGTATCTTTCAATCATCTTCTGGAATCTGTTGGAGTTTCTTTTGCAGGAATAACCAGTGGGCATATTGAGTAGAAAGGATGCTCACAAAACCAGAATTTAAATGGAAACAACAGTCTGAAAGAATACTTTCAGTCAGTGAATTGAAAAAATATATATTCATGCTACAGAATGCATTTATGTCATGTGGGCTTTGTGACCAATTAAAATTAGTCAATTCCTTTTGGTTTGGGGATACTCTTAATGAACTTCTCCTAGAGAAAAGAGCAAACCAAGAAGTATTTGCATCAGCAAACAATTTCAAACAACCAATTAGCTGGAGAAATCAACACTGCAAGCATAGGAAATTCACAAATAGAAAAAAGAGGCAAAATTCATACAATAAATTATTCATCATGAATTATTTGTCCAGTTTCCTTTAGATCTGGCCTAAGTTATTGCTAATTAGTTATGGACACCTTCACCTACTAGGGCAGACTTGGTTTAGAAGTGGAAAAAAACCATTATCTTCAGCAGTGATTTGAAGGCAGCTCCCAGAACCTGGTAACTCAAAGCTTGCGTCACCAAGCGACTCTTACAAGCTCTCTTGTTCCAGCTGACAATAACAGAGGCTGATTTTCAATGGTGACAGTCATCAAAGAGAGTATTCATCTCTTTCCCCCCGAGTCAGGGCCGAGGCATGCTGTTGGGTCAATATTTTGGAGGCGTCATTGTTCAGCACATTCAGAAAGTGCCCGAAGGACTGCAGACACCAGGGCTGTCACTCAGACATTTTACAAAGATTGGGATGTTTCTTTGTCCTTTTGTACATGCCAGCGCTCTTGGAAAAAGAAAAGAAGAAATGAGATTTAGTATCACAGGATTCCTTGTTTCTTTGGCTTTGCCTCTGTCTGGGCTGTATGTCATATAATAGGGCTTTGGCCCAGGACGTGGGCTATGAGATGTGAGGCAAATGGGGCAAGGGAATAATCATCCAATAAGCAAATTCATTTCATCTCCTCATGCTTCAATTTTGCCATCCACAAGACACTGCTAATGACACTTCCCCTGCTCTGAGATCTTTGGATGCAAAACCCCAGCATTAACTCTTTAAAAAGGCTAATCCTCTTTGTCTGCTTTAACCAGAGAAGCATGCAAAGCTCAGTGTTAGATGTGCCTCTGCAGTGCAGAGCAACTATAATTGGGAGCTGGGAAAGGTAAGGGGGAGAAGGGGCAAAGACAGCCAAGAGCAGGGAACTGCTTCAGCAGCAGGAGACACCAAGTAGGATCTTGTGGATCCTGAGGGAGGGCTGCAATGAGGACTATGGGACCACAAGATGTGGGAAGGCAATGCAGGAGCAATTTCTCACCACGTTGAATAAAGAGTGATTTTAACACATTTAAAACATGTAAAACACAGTCCTTTCCACACCACTCCTAGTGACTCTGGGATTGTACCCAAGAGCTTGTTATCACCACAGATGGAACTGTTTTTTAACAGCGTCCCTGACCAATCTACTGACTCTGAGGAGAACCAACAGACTTCCCTATCACCCTTAGGATAACTGTCAAATTTTGCAGGGTTCTGAGGACCTGTGCACAGTTGTGTCCTAAGCATCAGAAGATTGCAGCCACATGTCTGTAAATGCCCTGAGTGGAAAGATATTACTGAAACAGAGAAGGTATCCTATTAACAGGACATCTGCATCTGCACACAGCCACATGCAGCCAGTAGATGAACACATGGCTTACTCTGGTTACCTTGTTCATCTGATTACAGGATGGGAGATCAGAGAGGAGGAGGTCTGAGCACACTGCACCTCCCTTGTAGATTTTCTCTGTAGAGTTTTCACATGGTCACGCTTCATTGATAAAATGAGTCCCAGGAAGGTTTATTCATTTTACTACTTATTGTTTTCTCTAACAGGTGCAATCACTATAATTAGGTCTGTACAACAGCATTTTCTTGTTACTCAAATTCCTTCTGTCTCTCAGATGCTCCTGGGTATAGCACTACAGTGGCTGCTGCTTAGAGAATGAGTAAAAATGAGTTGTTTTCTTTCCCTCCTTTTTCTTCATTCATCCATATTAAGCAAAAAACCCCAAAACCAAGAAAAACTCACACCCTCCATTTCACACAGATAATTTTTTCCTTGTCTTTCTTGGGCTCAACCAATGTTACCAAATGCCCCACCCACTTCTGGTACCAACTTCTTCCTTGAAAACACAGGACAGACTCACACCAGGGACAGATGCAAGCACCTGGGCAGAGCATAGTGTAAAAGGGGAAGGAAAAACACAAGTTTGTTCCTAAAAAATAAGGCTGTCCCTGGGGATCTGCCCTTTGCCTCCAGTTTTAGATGGAGAGAGGGAGACCAGACAGCACAACAACTGGCCACTCATGGTTCCTGCAAGAAAAATGCTGGGGCAAAGACTGATATCCAACAGTTGAACATGTCCACTAAATCTTTTCCTGCTTTAGAGGCTGTGTTTATTTCCCTCCAAGTTAATGCACACAAATACATAACCCATCAGGCACATGGTGTAATACTCAGGAATGTGTGGATACATCCAGTTTAACCAGAAAAAAACTACCTTTTGAAGCCACATCAAACCAATGCCTTGCCTCCCAGAAAACATTGAGCTTGCCTAGAAAACAAGGGAAAATGCATCTCTGTTGGCACTGTACAGAAATGGGATGTTTTCCCTGTCATTTTCTTGCCTCATTATATGATGTGCCAAAAATGTAAATTCAAATAGTGCCTTGGAGTGGGGTCTTTCTGGAAATGAGGGGGTTGCATGTTGGCAGAGGCCTCAGGGCCCGATGGGTTTGAGGCTACAAGAAGCAACATCGCACTGAGAAAATGAGGCTCTCAGGATAACAACTGGGGGGATGTGTGCTGCTTTCAGTCAATCAAGCCCAAACTCAGTCACGGAGTAATCAAGCTCAATTCAACTGACTTCTGCGTTATTATTGTTATTATTTATCACTTGAATTACTGGAGCACCTTGAGGAGGCAACTGAAATGAGAGCAGAGAGAGCTGCTGCTGTACAAAGATATAATGGGAGCATGGCAGTCAGGGTGAGCACACAGGCTGCAGAGAAGAGGCTGGCAACAAGACGAAGAGAAATGGGGTTGCAATTAGGCATTTGCAGTGTTTGTCTGCTGGCCCTGAGGGGGAGATCCTGCACCCTGATTTCAGACAGGCTGCTCAGCATCTGGCAAACTCAAGGCTCCCTCCATAGCTGGCAGCAACAGAGTGCCAAGCTCACGTCTGACACAGGTCCTGTGCAGAGCAGCACGAAGCAGCAGGTTCAGGATATCATGCTGCACCAGCCCATCAGAGCCTTCATCTTTCCCATTCTTCCTCAGATTAGAGCTTTCTCATCTCACTGAAGTCATTGGCCACTGCTTGCTTCAACCAGCCCTTCTCTCAGCACCCAGTGCTCTCAGCAGAAAAGCTGACACATCCATTGGCATGTCAGCTGGGATCTGTCCAAATGAGACAGGAGTCAAGACCCTTCCCTCTGCCTCGCTGCTGAGCTCACACCAACTGTCATCTGTAAGTAACATGCTAGACATGTTTCTTTTTCAGTTTAAAAAAAAAAGTAATTTATTTTCTAATTACAAAAGAATATAGGATAGGAAAAAAAATGAAAGAAAAGAAATTATGACTACCAGATGGCAAATCACCATTTAGCAGGAGCAGGCAAAGAGAGGACTCAGTCAATCACAGGGTAAGTGATAAGACACCAGAGGGAACTACCGAAAAGAAAGGCAGCTCATTACACAAAGCACTAAATTATCCTTAGTGGGACTTCTCCTCCTTCTTTTCCCCTTTCTATTTTTTATTCTAAGCCATAAAGCAAGTAATTCCACTGAGGCCCTCTTTTAAATGATTAACATTTCCATTTTAACTTTTGTTTTTGATTGTGTCCCTGCCATTAATCTTCCTGTCTTTTTCTGTGCCCTGCTGTTCACCTCATCTTCTAACTTTCTAATTCCCTTGGCCCATCCCTTGCACCCACAAACGCATCCGTTAGCTTTGCTGCTGGTGGAAGCCTTGCATGGATCAAACCAAGGTCAGGGGGATGTCCCAACACAGCATCACACAAGACCCCATCAGCATCCTGGCCCATCAGCAGAGTCAGCATCCCTCTAAAGAGGCATCTAGCCCAGATTGCCTAACTTGCATGGATGTCCTGGAGCAATTTAGAAATCCCTGGTTAGAGATAATCCTGAGATATACCTGGCCAGCAATTCCTGCTTGACTGATGATATCTTAAACTGATGATATCCAAGGCTGGCTGAGATCTCTTTCTGGCTCAATCCTTTTTCACTGAGCAGCTAATTCATCAATGGGATGAAAAGTTTTGGGCAGCATGGTGTTTTCAGGCAACGTCACAGCAACGTCTGTCCTTGCTGTTTGAGGAGGGAGGATACAAACTACAGCTCCCTTTCCCCAGGCAAGACACTGGGGAAAAAGTGGCAGGTCAAAACAGACTGTTGTCCATTTTTGCACATTTCTGGGTAAACAGGAAAATTGAGAGAGTGTTCATTATTCACTGATGGCTCTCACTGTGCCACAGGTCCCAGAAGAGCTGTGGGTTGCTGGGCTGCATTCCTGTCCTGCCTTTGATCCTGGTCTGTGCTGGGACATTCACAAAATCTCCTCCTCCCCCAGTTTCCCTCTATTGCCAGAAAGGTAAATATTATTTCCTTCCTTTGCAAATCCCCTGTAAAACACTGCTAATGTGCAGGGAGGGCTCAGGTTTTTACAGCTGCCTCCTGGCACTGACAAATCCTGTTCCCCTTGTCAGGAACGAGCCAGACATGGGTGTTGTTATCCCATAAATTCCCTCTCACTACCAGTCTCCTGGCATTGTTGGCATTTAGAGCTTGTTCATGTGTTTTAGGAGCATTAGGCAAAATAGTGATAGCCAGGAATTTTATTATTCATATTTTTCTGGCCTTAACGACAGAACACAGTGCCACTTGCTATTAAACTGGACTGAAGCAAATGTGTTGGTGGCACTAATTAAAGGGAAAGGAGAAAAACTTCACCTGCCAGCCCCCTTTCACCACCCAGGGCTGTGGCTGTGGGTGAGTTACTGGGTGGCAGGAGTCAAAGGCTCACATGCTGGGGGATCAGCTCAATGGTGGCAGGAGTCAAAGGCTCACATGCTGGGGGATCAGCCCCTCCTTGGCTAAAAAGGAACGTGGCTGGACCCACACCAGGGAGAAGCTGGGGAAAGGGGGTGGTGAAACCCCAGGGCCTGACAGGAAATGACTCCCATTGCAATCCAGGCAGCCTCCATCCTAAAGCTGAGCTATTAAATGATACAGTTTTGCTTTTTCTAGTAACCACGAAGGCAAAAAAGCAGAGGTTTCAGTCAATACATAAAGTACTTTTTATCAAAATGGGAGAACTTCAGCTCTGAGCAGCACAGGGGCATCTGTTAACTGTGGCAGCTTCAGAATATGGGCACTCACTTGTCAATGAAAACCAAATCTTGCACTTGAAGCAAAAACAAATTAAAATTAATTAATCAGTGGAAAACACTTCATTTGAACTGGGAAGAGCAGATGCAACTCACAGGTCTAGGTGGACAAACAAGATAATCAAATCAATACCCACACTTTTCTCACTGGCTGGCAGCCACAGGCTACTAAGAGAGTGTAGAGGTGTGGATCTGCCTTGTTTTTATCAGTCGTCAGCTGGTTCTGTAATTAACTGGAATTCAGACCTGCTGGGGGAGTTATTACCCTGTCCTTGGGTGGATTTGGTCTGTACATGGGGGGCAGCTTTCTCCTGCTGCTGGTGTCTCCTGAATCTCATCTTGCTTCTGCACAAACCTTGCTCCCTCCCTCCAAACCGGCTCTGCCTGTGAAATGTGAACTGTAGGAGGGTGGTGGATACTGGAGGGATAAATCCAGTTCATGGCTGTACCAGCTAATCAGTGCCATTGTCAACAGGAATAGCTGCAAACGAGTAGGGCCAGGTGTAGGGCTCACTTAATAATGCTGTAATTGGGAGTAGATTATTGGGCCCTGACACAGGAGCAGGGCTGTGCGGAGATTTTCTCCTCTCTTTGTTTTTAGCTGTGTTTAGCTGTTTATAAAATGCTGCTTAGATTTTGCAGATGGCAGTCATCTTGTTCCCGTGCCAGAATTGTGTGTGCCCTCTGTGGGGACAGCCCCCAGTGTAGTTGTGGTTTCTGTGGGTGCTTCCATATAGGATAACCCACGGAAAATGCCCAATATATCTGGGAAAAGAACAGTTTCCCCATTCCTATCCACCTGGCCCCGGGGGCACATTGTGTCCTGAGGGCTGAAAACAATGCTGGTGTCAGTTAAAGACACCCTGTGAAATTTTGGCTCTAACATTTGAAAAGCAGGAATCAGAAGCTGAGAGTCTCACTGTCTCTTACTAGAGATGGCCCAAGAGCCATCTCAGCTGAAGAGAAGTGGACTTTTATTTTCTTTAATTACATTTTTAAATATTATTTGATATCTTCTTTTTGCTAGAAGAAGCTGTCTTGGTCCCAGAACTGGTTAGATACTGAGAAGAAAGACTCATAAATATGTATTTAAAACCGCTCTAAATTTATTCCAGAGCAATTCGTTGTGGTTTTTGCTTCCCACGGACATTCAAGGGAAGAAGTTTTGCTAGGTGAGCCAGTAACAAAAAAAAAAAAAAAAAAAACTCACAGAAGTGTTGAGAATATTTGCCAATCCACCCCCTACCCCCCCAAGTTTCTCACTTTGAAATCACAGGCAGTTTCAGTGGTGAGCAGACAGAGCATGAACAGTTAGTGCCATCCTGCTGGGGCCAAGAAACATGTGGTAACACCTACATACTCAAGCCAAAAGGGACACACTGCAGATTTCAAGTAATACCTATGACTCATAGGTCAAACAAGTGGCTTGGAAATTCCCTGGAATATAGTATATTTAATAAAAGGGAAAAAATAAAAGACAACTCACTAGCAAAACAGTGATGGTTCTCCCTAGACCCACACTTCATTGTTAAGGAATGCTTGGATTGTCTCTCCTGTATGTTCAATGCGTATTTTATTGTCCCTATTCTTAATTTTGCATTAGTTACACTCGAAACTTTTTGTTTAGGGAACAGAAACATGTATTTCACCTGCAGCACTTTCGTATTCCTGAGATGAATGTGGATCTGCTTTAGAGGCTGGAAAAAATCCTTACTCTGAGATGCAGGGTCTATTTGCTATTCCAAAAGCTTGTGAAAGGAGAGAAGTTGAGTCCCAATGATCAAGATTTTGTGTCTCTCCCTATGTGTGTGTGCATGTGTGTGTGTGTGTGTGTGTGTTTGCATTCACACCTTAATGTGCATCTCAGTGTTTCTGTTCCTCCCTCACCCCCCTTCCTCCACCCAAGGTCTAATTAAAACAAGAATGCACCAGACTGCCTTTTCCTCTGTTTCATCTCCTGATATTTTTTTGTTAAATCCACCAAGGAAATCTCCTGAAGTCTTTGAAGTCTTGGGGTGTGTGAATAAAGATGTCACAACGGTAGACACAGGGCTTCTTAATGAGGACACAAGGTTTGATGTCAGAACACTTCAGTGCCCAAAGGAAAGATATGCTCTCCAGCAGACCCTCCCTTTCTTTCCTTCCCTCATTTTATTTTTTTTTTTTTTTTTTGTATTCTTGCTGCAAGGGCCTAACTTTTTTTTTTCTCTTTTATGTTTTTATTCTGTCCCCAGCTTTCAAGGAAGAAAGGGATAAATGAGAGGGAATGTAGGGAAAATGCAGTTTTACAAATCCTATTGTTGTTGATGCCACTATTTCTTTGCCCAATTTAATTTCAGTATCATCTGAGGTATCAGCCCCATCCAGATTCCTACTGCCTTCTTTCCAGTCTGGCCCAAGTTACCTTCTCTCTGTCTCTCCCCCAGCCAAACTTATGACTCAGGGAAAGAAAGTTCAGCTTTATCAAGAGGAGAAATCAATTTAATATAACTGAAGGGAACATCTGATCCCTAGAGTAAAAAATTCATTACCACAAGCCTGGTCAGTGACAACAGCTCCAAATATTCCCTGGGACCTCGGTGTGTTTGAGGTAATCCATGTCTGCTTTGAATTCACCTGCTGGACCCTTTTCCCTATTGCTTTCCCCTGTTGCATCTGAGAAGTCAACTTGTGAAATCATGGGCAAATAGAAACCAAGGAAACTTATCCCATGATTCTCCCCCACATCTATCCAGCAGAACAGCAGGATACCATCAAGGCAGGGCTGAATATCCTCTTGTGCATGTCAGTTTTATGGTGGAGAAAGCCCCCACATTTCATGGGAAAAAGACATTTCCTACAGATGGGAGATGCCTTGGAGCCAAGAGCTTTATTCTAGGGAGCTGCTGGCTGCCTTGGTGCTAGCCTCTCAGGCAGGGTCTGGCTCACATGATGTCATGTCACTACTAAGCAAAGTCCCACTGTCAAACACGGGACCCCTCCTTGGAACACTGTCCTTAGACCCAACCACAGCATCTGCTCCCCATGTATCTCCCATCACAATGGGTTTCATGGTGGGCTCCCCCCATGTCCTTCCCTCCTGTGGACCATTTGAGAATCTCCTTACTCTCCTCATCATTACTCTGCAGGATGCTATACCTCATCTTCCCAGTCTCTGACTGCCTCCAAGTGCAGAAGTTGAGCACAATGCAATCTTCGCAGACAGAAGGGACCTTCAGTGACAGGGATGCTGTTTTGGTGCTGTTTAAGTGTGTACAGGCTCCTGCTTTCATGCCCTGGATCAGTGAGCCCCTGAAGGAAAACACTGAAGCCTTGAAGCCTCAGAAGTTCATGTCCTTATGAGAGATAGTGGGGAGTACTTTCTGGTTTGTAGCAGAGAAAATAAAGTTTGGGGCAATGCTGAAAATCCAACCTGCTGGCTGCAGAAGCCAGTTTAGCTCCTGAGGATACTGCCTGTGTACTTTTTCATTAAGCTCAAGCATAGCTGGAGTTCCTGCTGCAAACCTCTGAATTTCAAGCTCAGCATGAGTCAGCCCCAAAGTGCTGAAATATTTAAGGGTTTTTTTTTGTTTTTTGGGGTTTTTTCACTCAGGAGCTATATTTATTGACACCAAATGAGCTGCATCATTTTTCAACTAAGAACCCTGAAGTTTGGGGTTGATAGTGATGATGATGATGATGTTTGTTTGAAATTAAACCCTTTGCATTGACTGACCACATCTACTCAGTTCCATCTTTCTCAAAAAAGTCAAAATCTTCCTTCTCTGTCAGGATTCCTCCTCAAAGCCTATTGTCTTCCAGCCCCCTCGGGTGATGCTAATACATTTTAATAGGGACGTGGGAGCACATTCACCTCCTCAGTTTGTACTTTGATTTAATTGTCTAGACCTGTGGGCTTTTATTCCCACTGCTGAGATGTCTGGAGGAGGGAGGTGAGCTGTGAGATCCCAGCCTGCCTGCAAAGGGACCTGGCACAGCAGCTGGGCTGAAGGTCCCAGGTTGCAAAATACCTGTGCAAGTGCAGGCTGGGTGGTCTCACAGCAAGGAGAACATGAGTGGTTTTGCTTTGCAGCTTTGTTCAGAAGGAAAGGTGGGTAATCAGCCCTTTCCATATCCCTCTAAGAAAGTCACAGCCATCTTCTTTTTCTCTTATTTCAATAAAACATAGCACTTAGATCAGGTGATTCACTTTAATGGAATATGTTGCACAAAGAGGGGGAGGATTGTGCTGGAAAATAAAAAGGCATGATCTGAGCTCTGGCCCTTATGTTTACTGCTCCAACCTGCTGCAGCAATCAAAGTTGCCCACAGCTCCCCTTCCAAAGGATGTGACCTCCAAGGCTGGGATTTGGGTAAGGTGTTTCTGTCTGCACAGTGATGCTCTCCATTCCCCAGGCAGTGATTTATCATCAGACTCCACACTGACAGAGTAAGTTAACACAGAGGCAGTGAGTGCTTATCCCAGGCAGAGGGGCAGGGAGACAGCTGGGTTGGTAGCCTGTTACAGAGAGCTCTGCCAGAGGCTGCCTGTCAAAATGAAGTCCCTCTCTGCCTGTCGAGCTCAACACTTGTTATAATCTGGTCTTAGACCAGAGCTCTGACTTTGCTGTGCTGGAGACTCTGAAAATTCTGCAGAGTATCAAGTTATTTTTTTGAGGGTTGGCAAATTTTAAGTGAGTGTTAACAAATTTGATGTGAGTATGCTAAGAGCTCAGGTTGCCATGTAGTTTTATTTATTTATTTACCATCCGCTTTGCAGGCTATGAGCACGCCAAAATTCTGGTCTGTAAGCCCAGAAAAATCCTAGGGGAATGCAGGGCCAAGTCCCAGTTTACCAGCACTGGCCAAACCTCATTTCTGAATCTGATCATCCTTCACATCAGAGATGTGAAGCCACACAGATCCTGAGCACTGTTACGATGATTGCATTGCTTCTGCTGTCGGACAGAGGATTAAGTCCTGTTCAGGTTTAAGGTCACCTCCTTTCCCAGTCTGGGTGAAGCCATCTGGTTTTTGTGCCACTGACCTTTGTCAGTCGCCATTAATTCACAGAGGCTGGCAAACTGCTCCAAACTTGCTTTCTGCAGAGCCATGACTCACCGCTGGGAGCTAGAAGGGTAATGGAAAAGCTGTTCAGTTTTATTGTGATTTCCAGATACTCATGAATAAATCCCTGCTCAGGTCCAAACAGATTGTTGCCTATAAAATTCCCTGCCTCTGATCCTGTTTGCCTGAGTTTCTAATCTCCATAGCACCACAAGTCAGCACTGCCACAGCTCCAATTACCAGCTGTGGTTTTTGATTTTGTCATGGACCCTCTCTGCTCCTGTGTGCCAGCCTCTTTCCTTGGCTTTTCCCATGTCCTTCTAAACACTTTGTTATCTTTTCCCGAAGGCACCCAGTTTGCAAGCAGCTCCTGGTCTACCTTATCATAAACTCAGGTAGTCCAGTGTCTTCATTCTACCTCATCCAAATAAAATTTTTTTGGTAATAAGACACACCTGGTTTTCACAACCTGACCTACAGCCAGACCTGTCAGTTTGCAGGAGCACATCTGCTCATACAATGCACCAACAGCTCATGAAAGTGATTAAATAGTGCTAATTGGAGACTATAGTGGGCTATCTCTGGCTGGACACCAAGTGCCCAGCAAAGTTGTTCTGTCAGTCTCTTCCTCAGAACAGGGGAAAGAAAATATAATGAAAGACTCGTGGGCTGGGACAAGGACAGAAAGAGATCACTCTCCAGCTGCCATCATGGGCACAACAGAAGCAACTTGGGGAAATTAATTTAACTTGTTACTGATCAAATCAGAGTAGGATAATGAGAAACAAAACCAAGTCTTAAAACACCCTTCACCCACACCTCCCTACTTCCTGGGATTAATCTATCTCCTCCCCACCAGTGCAGGCAGACAAGGAATGGGACCTTCAGGAAAGAATTCAGGACAGAGTGCAGGTAGAGGGAGCATCCCACTGCACATGCCATGGCCTTATCCTGCATGTTGAGCCAGGAACTGGGCAGGGAGGGAGTAGTGCTTTACACAGCACTTAGCCTTTCTCTTGCCTGGAGCCCCAGGTCACCACAGTGGCACAAATGCCATTAAACTGCTCCAATCCAATTTGCTGAACATCAGTGGTCCTTTGGTATTCACAAAAGAAAAGGGGAAAAAAAGGCAAAGTTTCTTTTATTCATTCTGGAAAGCATTTTCTTTCCTGCTTTGTTGGTTGTGTGATTGTTTGGTTTGTGCTGTTACTTTAAAAGGTCTGTCAGGCAGCCACAGAGGAGAAAGATTTCCATGTGCCCAGTCGTGTGCCATGCAGGAATAACAGCAAATAGTTGAACCATGCAGTCTGCCAGCTCTCCATAGTGAGGGAGTCAGCCATCTGAGCTGCTCTCTTCATCCTCATGAATACAATTCTCAGTGATGAGGGACACTTCTCAAATGCAAGGCTCTCTGCCAGTGGAACTTCACTTTGGGAAATCCCATTTGGCAAGGTCATTTCTCAGCAGCCTCATACTGTGCTTTCCCCATCCCTGAAGCGTTATGCTGGTGAGAGGTGGGAAAGGCACTTCTGTTGGCCGGGTCTGTGGATCTGTGTGGCTGCAAGCCATCATTTGGGTGCATGGAGAAAGCTGTCAGAGGTACACGTGGGCTGGCAGAAATCAGGGTCCTCTGGGCAGTGGCCAGTGACCTCTGCCATTGGAACAGACATAAATGGAAGGGGCCTTGATTGCATACTTCATAGTTAATCAACAAAATTAACATGAAAATAAATAAGGGGAAGGGTTCTAAAAGAGATGGGGGGAGCCAAGTTATTCAGAGCTGACCATGCTGCTGCCTCCCTTCTCCTTTTTCCCTCTGTAACTAGATAACTCTAGGCACGATAGTGTGAGGTCAAAGGTTGTGATATCCCACACTCTTTCTTCTATCTTGTCTTATCTTTGCCTCCAGAAGAATAGCTGTGGACTAGTATTTGGGGTTTGACCTGAAAATTTCTTCCAAAACTGAAAGATTGTGGCAAAGAGCTGAAGTCTCATATCAAAGAATCTCACTATGCCTTGTACACATATTAGGAGATGGAATAAAAAGTTGATTAAAACATCTAAAGATCCTTCCCTGTCTCCAATGTTTCTGGATGCAGTTCTGATGCTAGGATTGCATGTGTAACCTTTGTCATGTGGCACCAGACAGAGCATGAGGCTCAAACTCTGTGGGAACAGACACTCAGACCTCAGACCAAAGCACACCTGCTGTGCTTCCTGAGAGAGCAGGGATGCACCTACACAGAGACCTCTTTGGTCTTCCCAGGATCCATGGAAACAGGTGAAAGAGAAATGTTGAGCAGCCCTTGAAGTGTGTGGATCAAACCACAAAGGTGGTCCTTGTATGCACAGACTTGAGTGTAGCTGAGGCCAGTTGCACCCTCTCTGTGGGTGAATGCATTCAAAAGAGACACAGCCTCGGGAGCAGGGAAGTTGTGTCCTTGGGCAGTATTTCAGCAGTCTCAGGTTGCCCAAGGTCCCTTGGCATTGTGGCCAGATGAGAGTCAACGTGCCAAACTCTTTTAGCAAGAGCTTCTCATAAATGGTGACGTTGGGATCAAGTGAGCTGGCAAAAAATGTTGTGTTCAGCAAAATCCAGCTTCCCTTTTCTCCTTTAGAAATTGCTGCCATTTGAAGTAGTCACAGTGGCACTGCAAGCCAGACCAGCTGTGCCTGGGCAATTAAGTCAAGGTTCAGATGAGGTTTGTTCACAGAATTGGGGTAGGAGGTGTGAGTCAAATGTGATTGTCACCACAATTTGAAAAAAATTGCAGCTCTGTAGAATTTTTGCCAGAATCCCCTTGGAAGTCCCCTGTGTGTAACACAAGGAGTGATTTTACCCACTGGTGTGATCTCAAAGCAAGCATCATGCTGACATTGGCATCCGTGCAAGAATTAAAACAAGAAACCTTGCAAAAGCAAACCAGCTCACTTCATCCCCAGCAAGCAGCACTGTGAACTTGTTTGGTATTGAAGAGGACACCAAGGCCATGAAACACCTATTTAGCATTTTTAGAGCTGCATTACTACTTGTGCCCTACTTGCCTGGAAATACACTTCAAAAATACACTGCCTTTCACTTCCAGCACTTGCATTTGCTTCCACACAACAACTTCTAGTTTCCCATTCCTCAGCTTGGCTCTGTTTTATATATGTCATGCCAGGGGCTGACCCAGCTAAAACCTCTGTTTCTAGTTCTTCATGCCTTCAGCCTTTTACTGTTATTTTTTTGGTTTTATGTTTCAGGAGCAGAATTCTTTCAATATCCTTGGGGTTTTTATAAAACCTCATTAAGTTCAGAAGTGATGGGCTGAGACCCACAAAGTTCAAAACAGCAATATTTTCTGGAGGATGTTCCACTTGTGGGAGTCACTGATTCCCCTGACGTGCAGAGCAAGTGTTTGACTGCCTTCCCTGTAGCAAATATGCACCTTGCCTGCTCCTGATCTTGATGACATCTATGTCAATCTGCTTAAAATACCACTGCCTGCATTGAGAGTGCAGGATGTGGGTCAGATGCTGTGCCTGTCACCTCATAGTTCCTGCTTCCCACACAGAGATAACCCCTGATTCAAACCCTTGCTCTCCCTCTTCCTCCTCTTCTCTTCTGGCAGCCTCTGTGGATGAAACTGGGATGTTTTATGCTAAGCATCTTTCTTGCTTTCTGCTAACTTTTCTGCAGCTTCTGGAAGTCTGATTCAGCTTTCTGCAGTGCACCATTATTCCCCTAAAATTTAAGAGTGGGCTGATCATGTCAGCATGCCTCTAGCTTGGCCTTTTCTCTGTATCAGACTGAAATAAGCAACATTCCACATTCGTCTTTCTCTGGTGAGCAGAGTTTCTGATGTCTGGCCTAGGGTTAATCACAGGGTTAACCAAGTCATGAAAATATATTCTGGGAAAATGCAGAAGATTTCTCACTTGGTTGGACTGAGCAATCTTTCTTTTTTAAATTCAGTGTCACAGGGCAGCCAGACAGATCCCTTTTACTGTCAGTCTCTTCTGCTGTGGGTCAGCAACATGATGTGGTTCTCCTTCCTTGCTATTTCAGGGCAGTGCAGAAAGCTGTAATTTGTTCTGGTCCTTTCAGGAAGTCAGCTCAGTTTTCCCTTTGCTCCAACAGCAGTTGAGGGGAAGTCAACCAGCAAGATCCAAAGCCCTGCTGTGGCTCATTGGCCCAGATATATGTATGTGTCCTCTCAGAGGGGCAAAAGAGAGCTTCTTTCTGCCCCATCCCCATTTCAGTGGTGACAAATTCTGCCTCTCTTCAGCCAGAGCTCTCCTGACAGTTTCTGTCTTACCTTCACTGGGCTCCTGTGTCCCAGAGGGAGTCACTGAGGCTTGAGATGGGCTGTACACGAGTGCCATTGATGCCTCCAGTCTGAGATGTTTATCTCTTTTCCTGAGTGAGAGTCCCTCGGGGAAGATTGATTACTCTGTAAAAGATAGTTTTAGACTATGTTTGACAGGGCTATCCGGTTCTGTCTCTGGAGTTCACTTACAGCTGCCCAGTTTCCCCTTTGCTAGGCTGTTGTGACTTCTCCTGCCCCAGTCTGATTCCTGCTCCTGCTCATTCCTTCCAACAGTCGGCTCCCATCCTCAGTAAGGAGCAGTGTTCATTCATGCTTAGATGGACAACCTGTAAGTCTTTCTGCAAGTTTTAGGAATTACTTTTGAAGTTGTTATATATTCCCCAAGTCAGCTCATGTCACATTCAGGAGGGCTGCACTGCCTGTTGCCTTTCACAGCCAGCATCTACATTTTGCTTAAAGTCTTTATACAGCAAGTGAGCCTTGATGGGAGTGTGCACAGTGCTTGGATAAATTAGCTGGTGCCTGCATGTCACTGGCAGCCTCTGGTCACTGCTCACATGGCTCTGCATTCCTGCAGCCCCTGGCATCAGTGGGGGAGAGCTACACTGGGTGTCCTGGCTCCAGGCTCACAGGCCCTTCCCTGCACCCTCAGGAGGTGAGGGGGAGTTCAGGAGTGTCCTAAGGTGGGGGTGTCTGGTGTGGGCAAGCAGCACTGAACACCAGATGCCCTAGCCAAGAAACGTGTAGGAGTGCTCACAGGAACTACTTCTCCTACTACCTCCAAGGAGGGAAGAAGAGAAGGATCCTGTAATTTATATTTAGATTAATATCTGTAAGCACACTTGGAGAATGGGTGAGCCCAGGGCTTAAAGTCAAGAGTATGTAGAAGGGTAGAAAATGTAAGAGGAGCAGTAACAACACTCCAAATTATGAATTTGTGCATCCTGATCCCTTAATGATGATGGGGTCTAGTGTGCTCTGCTGAGTTTCTGGCACATGGCACTGCTAGCCCAGCCACCCTGCAGTTCTTCTGCTCACTGGGACAGTCTAGAGATATTACTGAAAGCTGCTCCTTTCCAAAATGTCTTCTTTTTAAATGGCCTTATAATATGGTAGGATTTGATCCTTTATATCACTTCTTTTAAATTGCCTTCTGCTCATCAGCTGTTCTTTAAGAGATGAACAGACATCTTCACGTCCTGTCCTGATCTTCTGGTGGCTCTGAGATTCTGCCAAACAGCTGCTGCCTTGAACAGCAGAGAGGGCTCTTTTCTCAGAGAGTGGGGGAGATATCTGTAGACTTAAGGTTTCAAAGTGGTTCCTAAACTTCTAGGATAAAAGCCACTGGAGAAATGTAAAATATTAGTGGTATTTTAAGAAAGTGTGTGGGTGTGTAGACACAATTAATTTTCCTTTTTATAGACCTACATGGAATATCTCCATCTCTGAGGAAGACATCTAGATCTATGGAGTGCTGGCATCCCAGAGGAGGGCACTGCTCTGTTCATGTTAACAGAAAATGCCACGGAAATTAACAGTGCAAGAACACTGTTGTGGTCAGGCTCTGTCAGCCCAATAAATTATTGTATGTGTGAGAGGTTCAGAATCTCTCCATCCTTTCTGTGCTGAAACAGCTCTTGTTAAATGCACAGGGTAGCAGACGTGGGGGATTCTTATCGTGTTAGTCCCCCAAGATCAGAGAGAAGCAGATGAGACTTGGAAATCACTGCGTAGGATTAAACAGCAGAGGGGATGTGTGCTCACACACACAGGCAGAGTGTCTGCTCTCATGCTATGCATTGTTATTGACACACTGCACCTTAATGGCTATAATGTCAATGGCCACTTTGGGACCTTTACTCACAGATTATTAATGCATTAGACCACAGTTTTTATGGGTTATTGTGTCAAGAGAGGAGGGGAATGGGTGCCTAAAGTACACTGGCAGAACAAGGATATTTTTTAACCAGGACTGTGGTATGCACTGTGAATGCTGCACCTTAGAAATCGTGTTTACTGCCCTCTCATACCTTCTTTCAGCAAGTGGGATCTCACTGCAGCTCAGAGGACAGCATGGAAAAAATGAGACTGCCAGAGAGGAAAAGAGACAGTCCAGGGAAGGAAGAGATCCTGGTGCCTGAAGCCAGTCAATTGTACATTGCTATCCCAGGCTGTGGGAAGATGATTTTCTGGCACTAGCCACCAATACCCTGAAACATGAAGATTAATAGGCTCTTTATTTTATTGTTAGGAACTGCAGGTGCTGCTTTTATTTATATAAATGTGTGCTGCTCTCCTCACTGTGGGCTCAGCCCAGGATGAATCGTCCCATGGGACTTTAGAGAGGGAAGCTTTCTCATGCAGCCTCTCTGCCTGAGTGCAAATGTCACACCACAGGCTGGAACACCAGCGTGGGGGTGTCACCAGAGCCTTTGAAGGTGGTGGAAGCTGCAGGTGCCCAGTGCTGATCAAGGGATATGTCCTGTCATTTTCAAGGGCCTTTTCAAACACATCACAATTTGCAGAGGAAAATGATGCAGATGTAACAAGACTTTGGCTGATCTTTTCAAGGTAAATAGGATACATGCTTTTGCCAAAGCTCCGTTTGACAGGACATCATGGTTAAATCTGCAGAGAAGTGAGAAGGGCAGTATAACATGTTCAAACACCCTGGATGAAGGCTTGACTACTGTGCTGGGGGAGCAGGGGAAGAAGGGGGATTCTGAGAACAGTGTGGCAGGAGCAAGGAGAACATGCATGACATTGTAGAGTTGGAAATGTCCTACCTGTCATTTAAACAATGCAGTCACTTCCAGGTCAAGCAACTCAGAGGACTGAGAGAAGGGTTCTTAACAAGAGCTCCGAGTTTATTTCTGGCAGAAATTGCCATCTTTCTTGTAATCACTGCTACTCAATTCTGTGGAGAATTGGAGAGCTTATCCTCACAGCCAAACTAGTTATTGGGCTATAGAAACAATAATCAACCAGTTATAGAAACAAAACCCACATCACAGGCCCTTCTGCTAGGCTTTAGCTCTAATAGATGGGCTGCAAAGGCATGGAGCAAGGAAAGAGGGGTGTGGAAGGTCTGAATCCGTGGCACTGCTGATTCTCCAAAATCCTAGAGGGCAAGAGATGGCACTGACCCAGGAGGGAAATTCCTTATTTGCAAACAGCTGTCATTGCACGTAAGGCCCATGTCTTTCACTTTCTCAACCTCTCATTCTCTCAATTTCATAACTGAAGGAGGCCAAGAAATCCCCCAATTTTCCTGATAATGCTGAGTTCACTTTGACTTTCCTTCAAGTCATACCTGGGCCATGGAAAGGCCCCTGCTCTTATTGTATGACGACACAGAAATTACTGAGTAATTACAGGATTATGCAGAACCCTGTAAATTAAATGTTACCTCTTTACCTTTTATAGAACAAAAAATAACCATGTAATTACCTAGTGAGTTAAACTGTTAAGGTCTCATGGTAATTATACATAGAGTCAAAAGCTCTGAGTTCTTCTGGTAGTTACAAGTAAAGAATTATCTTTCATTTTTAAACATATGTTGCAGTTGGATCCCAAAGCCTGCACATTTCCATTTTAATAACACTATGGCCTGCCCAAATGAGAAGAGGCATATGTCTCCCATCTGAGTGTGCAAATAGAGTGAACATGTATATATAAAATAGATTGGACATATGCAAAACTGACCCAGGTTCATACCAGAAAAATGGAATACCAACAGAGGTAAAACATGATTAGTTGGTTGATAACATTTAAAATTATGTTCAGTTTCCAAGCACTGGGATTTGTTTTCATAGGAAGCAAGTCAGTTTGATCCTATTTTTCACATGCTTGTGGCTATATTTTGAAAACAGACAATCAAGCCATCCATCAGGAGCTTTTGTCTCCTAAATGATGGCTCAGGACTTGCTGCTGTAGGTGGGTTTTGCCTTGTATCAGCAAGGAGAGGATGACTGGGCTGGCATAAGAGTCCATGAGGCCAAATACATTGATGGTGTGAGCTTGGTGGATGGTCCTGCCTCAGGTGAAGAGGTGTTGCTGTTGTCTGTCAGCAGCAATAGGACAGAGCTCCCAGGGAGACTGGCCCAAGATCCAAAGTCTCCACAGACAGCCAAGGAGACACTTGGTCCCACAGAGCTGCTAAAGGAGGGGGCTGCAGATGAACAAGGGTTTGCTGCCTTGTGGCAGAGCTCATTTCTCTCAGAGCACCTCCAGGAACGAGCTTTCCTGCTTAAAAAGTGCCACCAGAGTCCTGGGTCTCTGCTGAGGTTGCTGAATATGGAATAAGCTGTAGCATAACCACAGACCATCCAGCCTCTCAGAGTGGGCAGAGTGGACAAGCATGAAAAAGGGCCATCAGACCAGTCACTGCAGATGCTAAAATTCATTGTCAGATTTTTATTAACTATGAGGATACGGAGGACATAGGAATTGCCACTGTTGTCTGTATATCCTCTGATCTAGTCTCAGCTGCCTAAAAATGCTTTTCTGTTATTACAAGATTTGCTTTTTTTTTTTTTTTTTTTTTAAACTGTCCAGAATAAATTTTTCTTGTTTGATTTTTAAGCATAAAAAAATCAGACCTAGGTATTGTTTCAGGTTGTCTTCAACTTTCTTCAGTTTTTTATTTCCATTTTTTAGGAACATGTTTCAGAAAAATCCCAATGAACTTTAATCATGAAATAATAACCAACTTTGATGTCTTTTCAGTTTTAAACTAAACATTTTCATAGGTCCCAAAACCAGATACTTTGTCTTCACAATTTTAGATCCTTAAAAGAAAAATTTTAGATCTGAAAAGCATGATGTTACAATAAGCCTGACACTGTCTGAAAGGTGCAATACATTCACCTCCAGCCCTTCAAGTAGGCATTACGTGTATTTACTAGATAATTTTTTAATATATTTTGAAATGTTTAGCATGTTATATAAGCACCCACTTTGGTAATCCTGGGATAAAATGCAGAACCAGGATAGGGAGGTGAATTTTTATTTTTATGATGCTTAACAGTGACATTTTAACTATTAAAATTGTGTCTGGTTTTGCTATCACAGACCTAACTATTGCATCTACAAGTCATCCCTAGTCCAAACAGTAACTGCTCCAGGCACAAAATGAATCGAAGAAATTAACTCCAAATATTTTTATTTTGCATGTTTTTATTGTTTTGCTTTCAGTATGATCAGCAATTCTCTGTAGCACTGTGTTTCATAGTGTTCAAATCCTGCAGTAACGCTGCCTGATGAATGCAGTAATGTGCATTTATTTCAAAGAGTCATTTACATCCCCTGGTGAGCAGGTAATCTTTGCTTTAGAGATGCTGGGGCGTTTTGGTGCAAACGGGATTTTTTACATGTGTTTGTTGCATGATTTTTTCCCCCTCATGTCCATCACTTGTATCACTTTGTAGTTGATATCCAGTGAATATTAAAAAGCCCCCATTGGTATTGGATCTGAAAAAGGGGGGGAAAAAAATTATGCTCCATCTCATTCCTCGTCTCCTGCGTATCGTGCCTTCATCCTGACACAGATTACTGCCAGCATTGTGCTCGCCCCATTCCTCTGCCTTAATAGCCTTACGTCTCATTGGAAGTGAGATCAAAGACACAGAAGTACCAAAGGGCTTACATTCAATTAACAGGAAAGGGGCAGGCTTCAGACGTGCTCAGCAGAAGCTCTGATTGCAACAAACTGCTGACTGCGGATCACGTACCAGCTCCCAGAGCCTGCAATTCCAGCCCTTTCCCTGCCATGCTGGCAGGGGTCTGGGGGGAGAAATGGGACTTTCGTGCTCTTCCTGGCTGTGCCAGGATGGAGAAAGCTGGAGAAGCCCATGTCCCTTCACGGGCATGATCAGGAGGAGGAGGAGAGGGGATGGGTCTCTACCTCCCACTCTGTTATTTTTTTTCTCAGAGCTGCAGACTGAAAACTCTGTTAGACCTTGACCAAAGTATTGGACAACTTGAATTTTTAATGAGGAGTGATTTCTCAGTGCTCTCTTACACAGATCTCAGAGTTAGAGGCTTAGCCTGCGGCAGTCAGAACTCCTAGGGCAAAAGCTGAGACTTCTGACCCTTTCTGTATATTTGGAGTGTATCACAATGAAATAAAGCCCCTTTCAGTGCTCAGAACAAACTATCTGCTTTTCTCTTCTCCAGGTATTTGTGACATTGGGAAAAACTGAAAATCTGTGTGTGTGAGAGATAACTTGTGATTAGGAGGTATCTGGGACCAGCCACTGCCGTGGAAAACGCAATACTGGGAAGACAGGAGACTTGGCTTACTATGGCAGTCTGGGTTTAAAATTTTTCCTTTTCTTTTAACAAAAGGTAGAAGGGAGACTTGCAAACTAGGAAATCGATCATAAATCTGGGGAGAAAAAAGTAGAGCATAAAAAAAGATGTGGATCACCAAGAGTTTATTTTTTGAGCATTGCTGAAGTGAGAGAGCACATCCTATCCCCTACATACCCAGTGCTCATTGCCATTAACTCCAGTTATGTTGAAGCCTTACATTTCCTGGGGTTATGCGTGTGACGTTTAGAAAAGACACGAGTCCTTAGCTTTGCATTATTGCTGGAATTTATTTAGTATTATTTTTTAGAGCCCTGAGACAGAATGGATCCCTATTCGTATTAAATCTCTCTCTCCACTGAGCTGATTGCTGAGATAACCTGCAGCCAGAGCTGTCTGAACTTATGTGACCTGGTTCCATCTGTGTACAGCCCTGTTTTGCATTCTCTAAGATTTACTTCTAATGCAAACCTTGCAGAGCAGGATGTTCCTGCTACACATACACAAAATCTGTTCCTAGGGATTCAGTACCTGCTCTTTGCCAGGAATATTTTCAGCTATTCTAACCTTTTAAAATTTTTTGCATTACTGTGGGAGATGACCAATCCTCACACTGCTCACAGGTTAACAATGTTATAAAGAGTGCAGCTGGTCACTGGAATTGGAAAACCCTGAAAAGGTTAAAGCATACAAGTATTGCAGAGGTTTCATTCTAAATGAGAGTAGCCTGTGACCTTCACTTAACCCTTACTTTAAATGATTACGAATTAAGTTGGGTAACTTAGCCTGAGCTCTAAAATCTAAATGTATTGAGAGATGAAGCTACATCAAACAGCTTTCCATCACTGTCAGGTGGTGTTCTCTGACACACGTACAGCAGATAGACATTTCTGTCTGTGAGCCTCACTTACCCACTGAGATGTATTCAAATAAAGCCCCATTAACGTCCCCAGTGCTGAATGACATCCATGCATTTGTACCATAATGCAGCCATCCCTCTGAACAAAGGCATATCCAACCAAGGATCTTTCCGACAAGGTGTTTTTTAATCTTCTTGGCTTATACAGGAGATACAATATCTGGTGAGAGATAATATATGGTGTTTGCATAGCAGTCAAACCAGGGCTTTCAGCACAGTGAATCCATCACCTGCTTGCCATCAGCCATGCCAGAGCTTCCTTTGACTTCCTTCAGCAGGCAATGTCCAGTCTCCTGGACTCTAGGGACCAAATGCCCCAACTAAATGACCAAATTTCACTGATTAAATATGAAGAGCCCAGCAGCAAAGCATTCTGTGGCACTCCTTGTCTTGACCTCCTCCATACTGTGACACCAGAGCAAAGCCAGAGATGAGGGCCCGTGGCCTTAAGGGAGACCCATTCATGGGGTTCCCTATGGGGTCACAGCTTCTGAGCAATCACCTGTGCCCAGAGCAGCAGAGCCAGTGACACCTGCCTAGGGCAAGGGATGGGATCCCCCAGCCAAACCATCAATATTTCTTAGTCAGAGAGAGGAGCCCTGAAAAGGCTTGGATTTGCACAACACTGTCAGCTCTTCTTATTGTTGTTCTTTAATGTGACCTTTTTTCTTTTATTCCCTGCTTAACTACCTGACCCTTTTTTGTTCTACAGTAACAGTAACAAATGTGAAAGCAAAACCATTTACTGAGCTGCAAACCCAAGAATTTCTATTTTTTGCACCCACGTAAATCTGTATCCCAATAACAGGAACTGAAGCCACACCTTCATAGAAGCAACCTACAAAAGAAGTTCTTTACTGCAGTAAGAACCTAATTCTTCATGAAGTTAGTTGACATTGAGACAGGGAAGTAGTGGTGGGGAAATGATATATCCTGGGAGCAGCTCAGATTTGTTCAATGCCATGGCCAAGTAATGGCTGCTCAGTGACTGAATTACTGGCCAAGAGGATACTCTGCTTTCTGAATTCCCATGGAGATGGCCTTATTTCCATAGCAACTGGATTCTTTCTCTTGCCTTTCCCTTTAACAGGTAGAAACACACTTGAATCCTGAAAATGCTAGATCATTCTGAGTATTATTGTATTTTTGGACACTAGAACACTTCCTGGACAATACGTTGAAATACAGGCACCTTAATGATATTTTTTTATATTGCCCTTTAGAACTGGTGATGACATTATCTTCCATCTGCTCTTAAGATCTGCTGTGATGTGTGCATAAAGCTTTCTTTCTTTCCTCCTTTCTCATTCTTTCTTTTTCTTCTCATTCTTTATCATTGTTCCAATTTTCTATTGGATAACCTGCAACACAGGGTGATGACTACTGAAGAAAGCTCTTGGGGGAAGAGAGCATTGGTAATACAGATAACAATATCCAAAATGTATGAGATATATTGCTACAGAGAGTTCAATCTCTGCCCCAAAGATGGATTAAAAATTCGTGCCATATTCAGTATGTCAGATAGGAGATCGTGTCAGCAGTAAGTAAATACATTATTTTTCATCTATTTATTGAGACTTTCAATGGGTTTAGATGTTGACTTTATAAGCTGACTTGAAGTGTCTCTCTGGGTCTATCCTTCCTCAAGTACATCTCTGCTGCTTCTCCTTTCTAGACTGCAACTGAGTTGAAGGAATAAAACCTACCCAGAAGAGTTGTGGGGTTAACTGTGGGGTTCCTTATGGCCACTGTGAAGGAAATAAAAGTGGACACACCCTGAAAACCATCTCTTCAAAGATCTACTGAAGACGCATAGAGGACAAGAAGTCATGGAAATAGGTTTTTGGATAGTAAAAAGACATCAGTCTGATTCCTTAAGAAAAGAAGTGCCGTGGACATCAATGGCCATGTGTGTGAATTACAGGGTCTGAAATGGTACCTGAGGTTGCATTTGTGAGGGACCGTGGAGGTGGTGTGCTCTGGAAAGCACCAGGGTTATGGCAGTCTGGACTGCCCCAGTTATTGGTACAAAAGCTTCTGCATGGCAAGGGGTGCTGACACAGTCAAAGGAAGGGCAGCAGGAGGTGATGAGTGCAGATCTTGTGTCTGCTAGAATGGATAGTTGGTGAAAGGTATTTCTGGCAAGTGAAGCCATTTGGGAATCCAGGAAGAACTGCAAAGTGCGTGGGTTGCAGAGAGCGTGAGAAGTGTTGATACAGAGGTGCTTTTCCTTTAGCCACAAATCACAGAAATGTGATGCCTGCACTGAGGATGAATTTCACCAATATCCCTTTCAGGCAGCAGTCTGGCCCTTGCCCCAGCCCTTCCAGTTCCATCTCTCGCTGAGCACACATTGGCCTCTTTCCCTCAACCTGGCAATTAAACAGTCAATTGTGGTAGCCTGAGATGCCAGGAGAGCATCCTGAGGGCTTGACAGCACTTTGCCAATTCACTGACCTCTGTTATGTTCTGAACCACAAGAGGTTGCACCCGAAATCAGACTAAAAAATTGACCGATTTTCCTGTAACCCCCAATCTGACCTTACATCTGAGTTTACATTTTTAAATCTCACCATGAGCTGCCAGCTGACGTCCTCCCTCTCCCTGCAGCTCCTGCACAGCTGTTCAGTGGCCACTGTCTCCCCTGCATTTTGTAGCCCCTCTTGCCCACACACCCTTGCTCTCAGGGGTTCCCCAGGTCCTCTACCATGAGAGCAACCCTCTTCTTTTTCTTTGCTCCCCTTCTTGCTCTCATCTGCCCATCCCCAACTGATGTCGAAAGCCACAGAGGAAAGCCTTGCAAATGCAACAGATGAGAGCAGAGGAAGAAAGGGGGAGGTTAGAGGGGGAGTCCAGGAGGCAGCTCCCGGGGCTCTGTAACTTTGGCTGCCTCCAAGGCCATGGGGAGAGAAAGGGAGGGTGCTGCTGGGGCTGGAGCAAAGCCTGGTCCTAGGCAGTGGCAGGAGCTTTATCACCTGTGACCGCCAGAGCACTTAGTGCTGATGAGGAACTTTCAGTCAATCACATTAGGGTTGTTGTGGGGAATATTCAGATGACAAAATGATAAGGTTAGGGTTGTTGTGGGAACTGCAAGGGCATGTGTGTGCTGGGATTAAGGGTAGAGCAATGTCGGGTGGGGGGCAGCTGCCTGTCTCGAGGAAGGGGAGCATAAAGATGAAGGTGCAGTTCTTGGTACACCCTCCACAGCATCTGTGTCTCCTCCTGAGCACCCCAAGAGCAACCACAGGAAAATTGTCCTTTGGGCTTCTTGGGGATTTGCCCATAGGGAGGCACTGATCTGTCAATAAATTTTAAAGAAAAGAGGTGTTTGGGTAAGAAGGACTGATACAGAAGGCCCAGGTATCCTGTGTCTCCTGTAGGTGTGTTACTTCTGAGATAATGATGATTGCTTCTTTTTTTACTTCCCCTGTCTCTCTTGAAAATGCAAACATCACTGGGAGGTGGGAGAAGTGGCTTCCCCTTCCCATTTGCTAGAGAAGCAGATGGCCCCACAGATGATTTCTCCTTGCTTCCCTCTGTCAGTAAAAGATATATAGCCTAGCTCTGAGAATACCATGTCTTGGCAAAGATGTCCCTGGAAAATAACAGGGAAATTCCCAGTTCTGTACTTCTAAGCTTCTCTAGCCTCCTTTTAAAAATTTCTTTAATTCTGCTGATAATGACAAGGTGCTCAGCTGCAGCTGTGTTAAGTTACTCAGAAGACACGTGCAGTGCTCAGCTGATGCTGCCAGGAGCCTGACCTCAGGGAAAACCCGGGAGCTCTGCCCTCCACCTAGGGGATGACACCCACCTCCCTTGGGGCTGGCCAAGCAAACCCTTCAGGTCAGATCAGTTCACTGTGGGGCTGTTGTGTGTGCACAGAGGTGTGGTGGAGAAAACAAAAAGCCTTGGCTACCCTTCTTTCCCAGTGGCTCTGCTTCCCCTGCTCCCAGCTATTCCCTCTCCTCCCTAGCAGACCAGCAGGGAGGAGGCCCATTAGCAGCAGCTCTGCTGCAATGTCTCTTTAAAGGAAGTGTCAGGAATAAAGATTTACCTGCAGGTTTAGGAAGACAATTATTGTACGTTAATTAAATATGAAATGACACTTAAGAGCATATCCATTGCCTTAACAGCGACTGCCTGTAATAATAATAATACTTAGCACTTACATAGCTCTCTCCATCTATACAGCGATTCACAAACATTAACTAATGAATCCTCACAACCTCCGTGCCAAGCTAAAGAGGCTGCTGGCACGATGGGGAGTGGGAAGAGGAGATGTATCAGGGGAATAACCTCTTCTTGGCCTGCTGCTAATGCTGCTGCTTATCAGGCCGCTGTGGGTTTCACTCTCCCTTCTTGGTATCAGCATTTCCCTAATTGTGCTTCCCTCCAGCACTGTGCAATAGGCAAGGCCAGCAGTGCAATGAGGGGGGACCTGTGGTCACCACTGGAGCAGGCACTGAGCTTCCCTGGCTCCCAGTACTGAGCCCAGAGTCCCTGTTTCACAGCAACAAGTCCATAGCACCCAAAACTGCCTCCTGTCCCATCTCCTTTTCCTCAGGGCTCAGCGAGGGAGCCTCAGCGTAGCTTTGCCTGAAGCTGGAGTGTTTTGAACATGGTTGTGGGAAATAAGGTTCTGGCTTAGACATAAACATCTGTAAAATTCAGTAGTCCAGTACCAGGACTGAAATAGTCTGGATTTTTGCAAATCAATTCTGGTGAAGCCATGCCTTTCCTTCAAGTCTTACTGGAGAATCCAAGAAGCTTCTCCTGAGCCTATTTCACCTCCCCAGAATGGGATTTTTGAGCTGAAAGTCCAGGTCTCCTAGACAACTCTGTAGGAATTGACTTGTCTCCTGGCATAAGTGCTTGCTTCATCCTCTTTGAGATCACTGCATGATGACCCATCCTTTGAGACCATGGCTTGACCCACAGGTGATCACAAATGCTACACAAAGTCTGTGTTTCCTGACATATTTACATTTTCCTCACTACAGGCACCAGTGATTGTGCAATGTCTCTGCTGGAAAAGTCAGGAGAGTGGTAAAAAAGAAGATTCATTCTCTCTACAAGAAGAAATGGACCTAACTTTCCAGAAAATCCGGCACCATATTCTGCCCTCCCTTGACAACCCTCTCCCTCTTCCATCTCCCATGGAAGATGGAAGGGCCTAGTTCTGCCTCTGCTCTGGCTTTTAGGCAGCAAAGTCTAGTTTTACCTGTTTTTCCAGGTTTGAAAAGGCACTAGTTTCATGTCCATCCCCTCCTCCACATCTGGGCTGCTGCACCCTAGCCAGGAGCCCACAGAAAGGGGGAGAGATGGGAGCCGTAGATCACATGTGTTGGGAAGGAAGAAAGTGATTATTCATCCCTTTTCAGGAAAGGGTTTTCTGCACAATCCTCTTCCAGACTATCTTTTTTTTTCCCAGCTCATTCCTCTTAAAAAGGTAATAAATATTCAAAACATACTTGCTTAGATTACCAGCCATACCCTAAGAGCTTCAGCACCTACAAAGCTGATGCCTGTGTGTATCCACTAAGCAGTTGTCAAACTGCATTGCTTGTAACATTTAGGGTTGGTTTGGAAGGAGGTCTCAAGGCTACAATATACAAAACAGTCTGTATTGGCCAAGGGGGAAAAAAAAGACAACATGACCTAGAAAATCTTGTCATCTTCAAAGCTCACTGATTCTGCTGTTCTTTATTTAGCACTATAAACCCACCAGATCCTTTTCTGAGCAATCAAAGAGTGTTTTTCTCTTCCAGAAAGGTCTCAAGCAAACCTCTGAGTTTGAACACGCTGATATTTTCAGATAGTCCTGTCAACACCAGTGATTTCAGCTTTTATGCCAGCATACTCACTGGTGTGCATCTTGGGGTTACAGTTAGATGTGAAAATGCCACACAGAGATAGAGCTCTCTGTAGTTAGGTGCAGTATCAAAAGTTGCCTCCAACTTTCAGCATAATCTGGGTCTTTCTGCACAGAGCAGTTTTCCTGGTTTTATCCATTGAAGAGCCCTTGATAAGGCAGTGAAGAAAAAAAATTAGTATGCGAGACCTCACCTGTCCAGCCCTAAATGTACAGTTCGACGGAAGCCAATCTCAAGTGTTTTATTTAATATCAAGTAATTTATTCATGCCTCAGTCTTTCCTGTCGCAAAAATTGTCTTTCCCCTGCTTTTGTTTTGCAAATGCAGCTCCTTACCCTGGGGTTTTGGGGACTTCAGATGATAGCAGCAATTCTGGCCACCTCCTTCAGCCACAGGCAGGTGACAGGTCAGTTTTGTTTGAGCTCAGGTCTCCAGCAGCAGGACCATTTATTTGTTTCCACATGAGTGGCTTCCATACCAGCAGCAGGACCATTTATTTGTTTCCACATGAGTGGCTTCCATGTATGGAATGACTCCGTGGACTCCTGCCCTGTGTGTGGAGGAGAACTGTGTGGTGCAGACCTGCTTATTTGCACCTGCACATCACAGAGAGCAAAGTGCACCAGATCCAATTCACCCAGGATTCATCCTTCAATCCCCAGGAGAATTCCCCAGGTGAAGCAGCAATTCTCCCACCCATGTGGTTCTGTAACTGGGATCTTTCTCCTCCTTCACAAGTTAACAAATTGGCCATTCCCTGAGAGCAGATAATTTCTTCTTAATGGTAGCCATCTCTCAGCACATACTTTGGCTGCCAGCTTTCAAAGGTAATTGCATTGTTATTTAGGAAAGTCAAAGGTGCATTCTTCCAAAGAGCTCTGGCTGCCAGCAGGAGTGGGGAGGGCTGACCAGAGATGGCTTTGCTTGCTCCCCTTAGAGCCAGGTGTCACTGCAGGCAGCCAGGACGCAGGATGGATGTATATCCCCCATCCCACTCCTCGCTCTTTCTCTCCACACAGAAGAACCTGTAAGAAGTCATTTGCTGAAAAATAAAGATGGGCTGAAAATACAAAACACAACATGTTCCTTTTTCTGATAAGAAAGTGATGTCACAAATGACCTTATTAAAAAAAGGTAAAATGCTTGTTTACTTAAAGCACTTGTTCAAAGAGAGCAAGTGAAAATGTAGCTTTTGGGTATTTTTCTTTCTCCTTTCTCTTTCCTCCTAAATGAGATTGAAATACAGTTTCACATTTGCAAGGCCCAGTGCCCTTTCTGCCAAGAAATCCATTGACAGTCCAATCAACAGACATGTTCTGGTTACAGGAATCAGGCATCAGTCAAACGCTTGAAAGCCGGATCCAGCAAATGCAGCAGATAATAGTATTGAAAACAGCCAGTGGGGGAGATGAGAAAGTAATTGGAGTGCAGGTAAGAGCTGGTGTAAGCAGGATGGATCGGCATACTGCTGACACGTGGAAGGGAGGAGGCAGAGGGGGAGAGCTAATGAGAGGGGTAATTCTAATGATAGAAGTAGTTCAATGTGTCAGGCTTTTGTTTTTTTGAAGGCCGAGAGAAGGATTTATTTGCACAGAGGCAACTCAGCCCGTGGGATTTATACACCACTTCCAACACAAGTCCTCGCCAGCTTTCCAGAGCTGGCTCAGCCCTGGGATTTTGCAGGTAGATCCACAGTAAAAAGCTATGTGGCATCAGTGGGGAGGACTGTGGGGCTGGACTGGCCCTGGAAGTGCTGGAGCAGATGTATTGAGGGTTTGCAAGGGGATCAAGGCAAAGGCCTTTGTGTCAGCCCAGGGCAGCCAGGAGCACCCTGGGGGGCTCATTACCATGAGCAGAGCACCACTGGTCTCTGCATGAGCAGAGCTGCATCACTAAACACAGTCATTTCAATCTCCACAAGCCCTAAAATCTGCTGATTTCATCCCAAATGTAAAAATCTAAAGAAGACAGGAGTGAAAATGAACAGAATAGAATTTGATTGTATGGACTATATATCCTAATTTATTCCTGAGCCCTTGCTAGTAAAATACCCAGGCTCTGATTAGAGTGGTGAGTGAAGAGAATTACTCACTTCCTATGGGTAACATGACGAGCAAATTACCTGAATTTCTTATAAATCTGTGATCCTCTTTTGGGACACAGCACTGAGGAAATGGCAGAAAGGGGCTGTTGGTTTTATACACTTGGTATGTAACCCCTCATACTGAGGGTGAGTTCACCCTACATACATCACCCTGCCCTGTCTGGCTTATTTCTGCATCTTTTTAGATTCATTTTCTCTGTCCCACTCCCCCAAGCACTTGGCTTTGTTTCATTTCCTGACCCAGGGAGGAATGTTTTCAGAAGCTGGTCCATTGTGTGCTGTGCTGCATTGGAGGTGGCATGGAGAAAGGGGCAGTGAGGTTGGCAGAAGAATTGAACACTCTGTAGAGACAGCACAAAATAATCCAAAGTAATTCGGATCCAACTTGAGCAAGTGATAAATGAGAACAGCATGGTAGTGACAGGTCAATCAAATATTTATAGAACTTCATCCATTAGCATTGCAGCAGCAGAAAGGAAGCAATGAAGTCTGGATGCTCCAAGACCTGCTGGGGTACACATGCTGATCGACTTACCCAAAATCTTGAGATGTGTGTGGATCTTCTGACTTGTCCTGGAGGGGCCAGGATAGCTGAGGTGGTAGTGGAGTTAAAAAGATGTTGGGATTATGCAGCACTGTGGATCATTTCTGTGATGTCCTTGGGTGGATTAATGTATGTACATACAGGTGAGGAGATCCTTGTCCAAAATGATGGGAAAGCTGAGTGGTGTGTGAGGGATGTACATTGGTGTGTACACACTGGGAAAGGGCACGAGGTTTTACAATACTCTGGAAAAGCAGTTGCTACAATCACTGAAATGCCAGAAAAGGTTAAACCACAACAGACAAGAAACCTTAAGGAGAGAGCAGAGTGGAATTGGAAAGCCTATTTTTAGGATCACATGACATGATTTGATTAATATTTTAGGAGGCAGTTATCATATGCTAAGAAACAGAAGGATTATTACTAGCATCCCAACACGCCTGCTTTCAGGGTTTTTACAAGGGAATCCTGTACAAACTTCTCCCTCCTCACCTATGGCAAATTCCATAAGCCAGGGACATGGAGGAGTGACACATGGATGCGCTGGAAGGTGCAAAGGGCTGTGGAGAAGCTACTCATTTGATTTCAGCACTTAACTGGAAACGCCACAGTGCAGCCCGTGCTGAGGCAGGAGCACACGTGCAGACAGAGAAGTGTTTAGCTGTGACTATCTCCACAGTGCTCCCAGACAGTCCAAAGCAATCCAGCAGCAGGCTAGGGAAGAGAAGGAGTAGTCTGGTGTCCCAAGGGGTTAAATAAATGTTTGACTTCCTGCACAGGAAGGATTGCATTGAAGTCCCCCTTTGACCTGTTGATGAGATCTGTGTGACCAGGAACTATGCCATCCTGGCCACATAAATGTACATCCTGCATCCCTTCTCAGGGTTCACAGGGCCATTCTCATTTCTTTTGTCAGTTTGGGCTTCATTACATGTGGTTTCCACCTAAGGGCCACTGCTTCACCAGGTGCTAGTCCTGGGACTTCTGTGATCGCCCACCTGATGTTTTTTACCAAGAGCTGAATTCCTGTGAATGTAGGAGGAATGTGGGAAGAGAAACAAGGTCTTTCTTCTTCATTCACTGTTCTCCTGACAAAATTTCATTCATCTGGCCTGGGAGCAGTAGGGACACCATGTGTCGGAAGCAACCAGTCAGCCAAGGGAGATGAGGCAGGGCTCGGCACTTGCCAACAGCCCATTTGCTGAAAATTGATGATCCAAAGTTGCATGGGGAATTTGTATGAATGGAAGAAAAGACAGCCAGTAATTGGGATCGGTGGGTGAAGTGTCAGCAAACAGAAGAAAGGGATACTTTGGTGACAGTGATAAATGCTAGCAGCTTTGGGTCTCATCTGGAGGAGCGAATTGGAGTGGAGACTTTGTAAGAGAAGGAAGGAATAAAAAGACAGTGGTCTGATGGATGTTACAGAGGAAAATGGCTCAGAAAACAAAAATTCAGCAGTGTGTTTTTAGGGGGATGATCAGAGGCAAGTCACAAGGGTCACTACCCAAGGCTGAGGGGGTCATAATTTTTACACTCCCAGGAATAAGCTAGCATTGGGCTTGGTGGTACATAAAGTCACCAGGCACCAGTCCCTGGAGAATGGGACACCCATGTGCTGGAGCTGTAAAGCCCTCTGGAGCAGCCAAGGGGCTCTCCTGGGTGAGCAGCACAGATGTGAAGGATCTGTACCTCTGGGGGGTTGCAGAAACCCTGGGGTCACTGCTGGGCATCAGGGCCGGACTGCCAGGGCAATCCTGCCACAGGGACTCTCAGCAGGCACTGGCACAATGACCACTCAGGGCTGCTTTATTTCCCAGCCAGCCCAGCAGGTTTGTCTCAGGGAGGAATTTGCCTACAAACCAAGTATGTGCAATAACAAGTGGCCATTTCCAGAGTCATTTCTCTGACCCTCACCAGCATTTCAAGACACATCCCAAATGCAATTGGTACCTCTACACTGCCAATTTTAGAAATATTTTGCTTTGGGTGAAGGACTAGAGCACAGAGGGGATTATCCCTCCCCTCCTGGTAGCTCCAGGAGTCATGCAACCTGCAGGGAATGTCAGAGGTGTACAGCATGTAAAAGATCTCCAGCAAACACTCTTTCCCAGAGCACTGGAACATGCATCTGTCTTCCTTTAGACTGTGGAGGATCTTTTCCTCTTACAAGAGAAAAAATCCTGGCTGAGGTAGCTCAGACATCCATCTAACATGCCCTGAGACAGTAAAACCAGAGACAGAGAGAGGGACTGATTCTGCTGTCAGCAGTGTAGGTGGGGAGCCAGTGGAGTCAATCGGAGTCGATGTTTACTTCTGTTGTGCTGCCTCACATGGACACTGATAAATGTTATGAATTTTAAAAATTGAGATTCACATTAGTTTCCTTTAACTCATTTTAGATTTTCTGCTGAGCTTTATTAAGTGGCTTTTAAAAGCAGTTTAGCCTCTACAGCTCTTACTGCAACAGCTCTTACCTCAACAGCCCTGCCTCCCAGCCTGTCTTGCACCAGAAATAAAACGAATCCATGGAGGCTGGAAGAAGAGCAGGAGGGCACTAGGGATGAAGCAGACAGTCCATTGTGTGGGAGAGCCTTGGCAGAGCAGGGAGGTGAAGGATAATGGTGCAAGGAGGTGTCAGTTGTGCCTAGAGGCCAGTTTGGACAAAGGTGGTAAATCCTTCAGAGGATTGTGTCCTGAGGCATCATGCAAAACTGAAGATCCAGAGATATTTCTGGTCACTTGAAATACGGGGAGAGGAATATTAATGCAAAGGTTGAGTTTCCTCTGTCCTGCAGAACCATACAGATAGGTAGGTATAGGCATTTTCAGGCAAATGATCTGAGCTGATCTCCTGCATATTAGCGTAAATCAGGATTAGCTCCAGTGGGTAGAACTAAGCATCCTCCTGATTTTTCAGGCCTGATCCAGATTTTTCTGAAGTCAGTGAGGGGATGCAAACTATCTGTTCTTGATCAGTCCCTAAATGCCTTGTTTTAATATCCACAAGCTGCAGTAAAACAACTCACATCTCCCCTGTTCCATCCTAAACTCTGCTTGCCACCTGCCATTTAATTTTTCATGACACTATTATCATTTTTAATAATCCCACTGCATTTTCTTGACTAAGGAGCCCCTGGAGACCCTGTCTGAAAGAAAAGCTTCCCCATCTCCTTTTCTCCACACCTTCAGGTGTATCTGTATCATAGCAAGCCTTTCCTAAGCATCTCTTCAAAGACATTCACAGCTTTGTCTCCTTGAAGCATAGATGTATATTTGACATCAATAAATATGCAATTACACAGTAAACTGGTGGTGAGAGATATGTGAGTGGCAAATCTCCGTTCTGGTGGCTAAAAATCAGTAATCCTGCCTCAGCTCTCACTGATTGACTGGAAACTGAAGCAGGGGGAAAGCAGGCCCAATATGGACAGAAGAGTAATACTGATTTATGGGAGGCAAACCTCTGAGATAGTGATTTACTCCCTTGGGATTTTTTTCTGAGAGATGACACCACACATCTGCAGGACTGAAACCAGGAGAGATAAAAGTCTGAGTTACTATAAGCAACCAAAAAGGACCAAGTGCTCTGGAGTGGGGATGTCCCCTCCAGGGACATAACTCTCCTCCCCTATCGGCAATTCACTTTTTTACTATTGATTATAACAGGAAGGGAGAGATGGAAAACTCATGTAATTCCCTGTCCTTGGGGTTGTGGCCTGGGGGAAGTTGATGCTGTCTAATCTAATAAGGATGTGGTACATCCTGGATCATCTGGGCTCTCCTCTCATCCTCTGGGAGTTGTGTGTAAATGAACACTACAGAAAGGAATTAAAAGTAAAAAAAAAGAAAAGAACAAACAAACAATAATTAAAAAAAAAAAAAAAACAACCCACAGCTGGTATTTCTGCTTTCTTTTGAATGGTGACTGACTTTCCATCAATGCTCTCATGCCACTTTGAAGGGAGATTGCCCAGCAGAAAGGTGGGAGGATTAAGCTGCTGCTTTTCCATCAGGGCAGGCTGTGCTCTGAGGAAAGGGTATGGCAGGGAAGGGGTGACAGCCATGGGGATGAGCAGGGCAGGCTGAGAGCAGGTTTGCAGCAGGCAGATGCCTCTCCAAGCTGGAGCCATGCAATGGCCAGCACAGCACATTAAAACAACTCTGCAACCCATTGTGTGCACATGCTGTTCCTGGTGCAATGTCACACAGAAATGAGACACTGCTGTGACATTCACTTGCTTCAAGCTAAACCAGGCCTGACAAACACCCTTCACTAATTCAGCAAGGAGCAAAATTAGCCAAAGCTGGAGGGTGTCCCAGGAGCTGGACTGGGTGCAGCTGTGCCCAGCCTTCACTCTGCTTTCCACCTTGCACTGCACAGCATGTTTCCTCAGAGCCCATGTCTCTCAGGATAGGAGAAGTCTGTTGCCTGCAAATGTGGGCTGACATGGCAGGCAGCAGTGGCAGGTGGGAAATGGATATATTGCATCCCAAGGTGATGCATCTTCCCATTCAAATCAGCTCACCAGCACAGATAGCCTTATGTCTGCAGAGAACACTATCTAGATAGCAGATTTTATTCAGATGGCATCTGAAAGTTATTTTTTATTGAATTTAATTTTAATTAATCATGTTGCCAAGGGTGGGCTGAAGTGGCCTCTGTTTTTAACTTTTTTCTCCTGAGAGTGGATGTCCTTAAACTCCTCCCTATAATGATATGGTTGTAGCTTGCAAAAAGGCAGTCTGGATTTATTATTCTGTCTCTTGCCTTGTTCCTTCTGATCCTAGAGACAACATTGCAATGACTGTTGGTTAGAAAATTAGTTAAGTGAACTGTATACTGTATTCTTTTTCTGTATCACTTCTAATTAGGGAAAAAAGATAATATAGTTTCCCTCTCTCCCCTCCGCTCACCCTGCATTTCATTCAGAGCCCATGTAAGGAGCAATCCAATGGACTGCTGCAGCTTGCTGTAAAGGGATTCATCACATCTAAAAGCCCTAAGGATAACCCTTGACTTCTGGTGCAAAGTGAAGCAAAGTAGTACCATGTGTGTGGACGAAGATGGTGCTGAGATACCAATGCACAGGTGCTAAAGAAAGAAGCCTGTCGGGGTCGCTTCTGCACTGCACAAGCAGCAGCCTGTCACCTGCCTCACGTTTGAGCTCTGCCTCTGCAGCACTCAGGATTTCTGATACTTGAAACACAGTGCTGCCCTTTCCCTCTGGGTCCAAATGATCAAACTCCTCTGGCTCCACGTGCTGCATTTGGTGGGTCCCAAAGCAGAGCGGTGCTGCAGCAGTGAGCTCACCCCTATAGATAGCTCACATACTTAAAAAAAAAAAAAAAAAAAAGCCAAAGAAATGATGCTTTCCACCAGCTGCAGCCTGGCAACAGGAGGCTGCCCACTCCAGGTGGTCTGTGCATGGTATTTGGAGATCAGAAACATGGGAGGACTGTAAATGGGGTCACGTACAAGGTAGCTGACCTCTTTAGCAAAATAAGGACAAGACATCCTGCAGCCTGGTTAAAAATATTGTCAAAATTAAACTGAATTTGTAGCAGGTAAAAAGCCAGAAATATCCTTGTAAAACTTTATTGCTATACAGTTAATAGTGGCTTTTGCTTGTCCATACAGACTAGCTAAGAAGGAATTTTCCCAAATTCAGTCAATTTATTGCACAGGGGCCATTTTGAAGAAATATCTGACAAAGGAACAGATGAGCCTGTTATGAGAATAAACTCCCAGACAACTGAAAGGATAGCCCCAAGGAAGGCCAACCTGATGAGAATGGAGGGCTATTAAATGAAGATACTCTTTGTACTCCAAATCCAAATATATCTCATGCAAGAGCAGAGCTTTCTAAAACAAATCCCTATGATAGATGAAGGATTTAGGCACAGTCAGGTTGTCTGTTTAATGAATTCCCTGCATTTACCCCACCAAGGGAGGAAAACCCAAACACTGCTGTTCAGAACCTTTTTCATGTGGATTAGAGCAGCCACAAATGACAGAAGACTAATTTTGCCTTGTTTCCCTCCTTCACAGCTCATCTGTCCTACTTTTTACTTTTAAAGGAATGAGTAATTAAAAAAAACCCTTCCAATATTTATGGATGCTCTGATTCTTTTACTGACTCACTGACTGTATGTGAGCCAAGAGCCTAATTACATATTTTAGGCGCATATGTAATTCTTTGAATGTATCAGGAAAGCCTTGACTTGGAGGGAAGAAGGATGGCTCAAAATGAAGTTTTATACCCTTTCCTGTACTGGGCCATGTCCTATTCTGAAGGGACATTTATGTCAGGAGTTCTACTCCTTTTCTGGTTTACTACTGCATTAAGCCTGGCTTGTTGACAGGAGCTTTAGGAACTGCTGGGAAAAGAAGGCTCAGTAGATTATCTGATACACCACAGAAAAGAAGAAAGGTAGAGATCATCCAAGAGGATGCCATTTGGACTGCATGGGGTGTCAGCCGCCTTTTAGAGGGTAATAAGCTGAAATCCCAATTTTCAGTCATTCTTTCTTTGATTTTATTTTGAAAGTGGATATTGAAGCTCTGTACGTGGAGCATTTCACAGCTGACCTCTGCTGACAATAAATACCCAGCCTGATAGCTAACCCTAAGCAGTTTGTAAGGAACAAGAGTCATAGGCAATTTTTAGGATTTTATTTAATGAACTGATCCACCTGGCAGTTGAAAGAGAAGCCCTTTCATCTCAAAGTGAAATTGGAGCCCTCTGTGGCTGTTTTCCTAGAAGCAGCTACAAGATGATGCTGGGTGCCAGTACCCAGCCCTGCTCCTTGAGCTGCCCATCTGGCCAGGCTGTGCAAAGGACACTCTGAAGAGACCGATGTGACCTGAGAGCTACAGCAAATGCTGAAGAATCCCCAAATGGAAAAGTCTCCATGAGTACTCAGTATCGTGCAACATTTTCTGTTACAAAGAAATGCCCTCCAGCTCATCATCCTGCAGCTGTAGGAGGCAGGACAGATACCCCATCATGACTGGCTTCCCCAAGAGCTCCAGGAAGGAATGATGGCCCTACTGCTTGCTGACGATCCAATTCCTGCTCTCCAAGGACCACACTTCATGTGGTGACCTCTTGGAAGGAGACAAACTCTACAGAAAAGTAAACTTTCTCTTAGCTTCTCTGTCTTGAAAGCTGTCTGTGGATCCCTCTGAGAGTTCCTTTTGTCTTAACTGGCATTAAATGCCTGCTTTTGGCACCTGATTCTCACCCCAAGAATCAACCACGAAAAAATGAATAAATTAATCTCCCCTTAAGATTCAGAGAGGTAAAATGCATTGGGGAACCTACTGAGCTAAGTCCAAATCCAGCTCAGATTTGCCTTAGGAGTAAATCTAAGCTGTCTGTCTTCATCCTTGACCTTGTTACCTTCCCCTTGGCACTTTTCCCCAGACTAAATAGCACAAGAGGTGCTGGGAATAGGTGTTAGCAATCATCCGAGTGAAGAGTTACTTTAAATCCAGGCTGAGGTTTTGACTTCTCCTGTTCTCCTGAGCCACCAGCTATGGAAGTTTTTCATCTCTGATAAAGCAGATTAGCTGCTGGAAATGTCAGAGAGAGGCTACAGCTGGCTGCACAGTGGGGGAAATATTTCCCTGCTAGCCCTGGAAGCCGCTGAACACTGGACCCCAAGAGAGATGCTCCACAGTCCGTTGCATAAAGTGACTTGGCCTGTGATGTTGTTAATGCAGAAACACCCCAATGTGCTCTGCTCAGTAAAGTTCACCAACAGCAGCGAGTCAAACCTACAGACAGCTCAGTGGAGGGGAGGCAGGGCAGGTTTTTTTACTTTTCGTACTTCCATTTCTTTCTTCTTAAATTTTGGTAATGGATCAGAGTCAAATGAACAACATCTGGCAATTAGCACATCCCTTGCCTGGCTCCGATCTGCCACTAAGTTCTGAGTGTTTGCCTTTATTTTTAAATCGGTGGCTGTCAGAGAGAATTAAATGGTGCCTAAAGAAGCACGCAGACGTTATAATTAAAGGCACGCCATCCTTGACAGGTAGCTGTGAGTGGAAATTTCAACTTTTCATGGGAAAAGGGGCTGTTGGCGTGCGCATGTGCTCTTAAACTCCATGTGTTTCCCCCAGCTGATCTCTCCCCAGGTGCTTTTTATACACCCATACTTGCAATTAATTGTGTCTTTGTCTGCTCCATTTCAACAGCCATCCAGCCCAGTATTGCGAGAAGAAATGTTCTTTAAATCGAGGAGTAAAACTGGAATCCATTAGCTCTGATTGCATGTGCTGCTGTGGGACTTTGCTGTTAACAAGGATAGAAATGATATAATGGAAAATAGAACAGGGAGCATAAACCTGCTGGTGCACAGAGCATCCTGAAACCATGTAATCCACATGCCTTCTAGCAAGGAATGAATGCCTGGTGCCCTGGGCACTTTCCTGCCAGGCCATGTTATTGTAATCATGATCCTCCTCCAGCTCGTTCTACTCCTTCTAATTAAAACAGGGTCAAATCTTCCTCCTTACAGTATTGACCCACCTGAATCACAAGACATGATGACTTTTCTAGGGAATAATGGGAGTGTGGAAACTGGGTTCATCTGCTACCTGCACAGCTTTGACACCAATGCTGCATGGAGGACAAACACCATGTTAACAGGATCCAGCCTGGCCTCACACCCTTCTTCCAAGGATTTCAGGCCTCTGAGGCTGCCAGTCCAGCATTTTTCCTGTCAGTGGTTTAGGGCTGTAATTGAAGGTCACATGTGGTGTCAGGCTGTGATCTACTCTCTGTCTTATGGCTGGTGCTGGTTCTGCAGAGGTGGGCAGAGCTGTATTGCTGATGGGAAGGTTGTCCTGACATGGGGTCTCTGTGCCATCACACAACTGCAAGTTTGGATATCACACCAGGCAACCCAGGTTGGAAAATGCAGCCTCCTCACATCTTGCCTTTTAAATCTGCATCTGCTGCATCTTTTGGTCTCTCAGTAATTTTACCTGCTGTCTGCAGGTTTAAGTTGGACAGCATTAGTAACAGCCACCAGATTTAACAGCCACACCATCCAATCTTGGGTGGTTGCAATAAGGTGATGCTGACAATCTGGTTATTAAGTTAGTTTTCAAGCAAAATTTTAAACAAACTCACTCCAATGGTCCTTGCAATGCCTTCACAGGATTTGCTTGGCTTGCTCCACTCCCTGTAACCTTGTTAAACACCCATCCTGTTGTGTTTAATAAGTACCTCGTGAACGTGCCTCCAGCCAGGGTAGGCTTTCTGTCCACCCTGGGAAACAGTGGTGAATTTTGTGCAACTTCAGTTAGCGTCCAAGGGAAGGAAACCAACAGAAGGATTTAGGAGAGAAGGGAGGAACAATAAAGACATGGTAAAGCCAGGCTAATCAGTGGGACTGTGATATGGGATAAACTCTCTTCCCATCTTCTTGCTGCAAAACTGCTGTAGTTGGAAAATACTGAAGGAAATTAAATTCAAGGTGAGAAACACCACAGGGATATTACTCCTCTCTCCCTGTCCTGCACCTTGAAGCTTATTCCTACCCTCCTCCCTGCATCTCTCACTCAACTTACGATATCTATCTCCTTCTTTTCACCCCTCCTTCCCCTGCTCTCATCCCCAATCCCTCTCCCTGCCTCTGATGGATGGAACCATTAGTGGAATCACTGTAAATAATGTGTAAAGTTGGAAGTTACAACAAGGTATCTCATTAAAGCCGCTTCACTCATCTTACTTCCCAATTAATGTTTAAGGCTTCGCTGGAATGCGGTGACAATATGTCACAGCATATCATTGTGGCAGGCGACAGGAAGTTAATAACCCACTGGCCCTTAAAGAAGCCTTTAATGTTAGCTGCAGAGGAGTAAATAACATTGGTTTCTTCCCCCCCAGATATCCCCCCTTCTTTTTCTTCTTTTAATTTGCTGCAGGAATGAAAGAGTTTGTGCTGAAATAACATCATTATCTCATAAAGCCATCTTCCAGCAGAGGCAGAGCACAAAAGGTGTTGCCCAAGGGACTCTGGGATTTTCAGCAGCTTGACAAAGTTGCTCCACCTCCCGAACCTGAAAATTCAGGAACTCGTGGAGTGTTTGTCTTCACCATCATTTCTGCTTCCATTCGGGGCATCTTCCCTTCTTTAATAATAGAAATTCCCTCACCCACCTTTTCTTAGTATTGATTTCTATCCCCTTCCCATGCCTGCGAGCCCCTAAACAGAACCTCACAGCATCAGTGTAGTCAAGTTTCTTTTCATGTGTAACAGCTTTATCTACTATTATTGAAACCTTCTTTGACATCGCTGCTTTCTGGGGGACGAGTCATCTTTGCCTTTCGTTCCTCTGAGTGCCTGATCACTTTGAGTGCAATCGCTGCTCTCTACCCTCCTGTTGCTGCGTGATGGGGCTTAAGCCCTCCTGGACATCAAGCACCACAGGCTCCAGACCAGGAGTGGTTCCCAGAGACTCCACTGGAGCCAAGCAAACTGCTCTAGTTCATCCCACAGCTGCCAAAACTGGAACTGAGCTCCTGACTCCAGAAGAGGTGCTGTGGCAGCAGTGTCACTAGCCTGTTCCCCTCTGGGGATGTAAAGATCCATTAATCACACTGTGATATAACATAAATGGTCCATTATTGGAAACCCGTTTTGTAGATATATTTTTCCCAGGAGAAAAAAAGAACAAAACCCATATACGTGTAGCATTTATTTTAAAAAAAAATTACAGGAAAAGTGTCTAGGGCTTGGGAAATGAATCCCGCAAACTCTCTGCTCAGCTCAGCCACAGGCCCAATATATCACAGTACACAAATCATGTATGGATTTCTCATGGCCTCTATTTCCTCCAGTACAGTGTGTCTAAAAATGTTTGCTCTCCACATCTGGGTTATTGCCTTAATGTTTGGAAAGGTCTTTCAAATTTCAGGCTAAACAGTCAAGTGTTGTGACTATACAAATACTTATTTTACTTACTGTACGAGGGATATTTTAAATATGGCCCTAGATTTCTGTTTTAATAATAGGAAAATACAGGATGAATATCAAGAGCATATTCTTAGCAATGAGATTAACTGTTACTGCAAAAAGGTCCCAAATGAAAAGTGTATGTTAGTTCTTTCACAGCATTTAAAACTCAACTACTTCCAAAATTTTGGAAGGCATTGTTCTTTTCCAAGAGAACAGAGATGGCCAACCAAGCTGTGTTGCACCTTCATGTCAGCCTGAATGGGCTATAGAATATGCTGTGCAGCTCAGATGATGGAAAGAGCTCGGGAGATTGTCACCGGTAAAAGAGGACCATGAAACCCAAGGAAGGGCAGGCAATAGCAGAGTAATTGTGGAGCTAAGTCTTCAAGAAGCCAAAGTTTGGTCTGTGCAGTCCTGGAAAGTGACCTCAGCACTTTTGGGAAACCGTGAACTGGAAGCAGATGGAATTCAGCATCCCATAGGTGACCCCAGCAAGGGTGAACTGAGGTCCCTATCTTGTGGGAGGGGCAGGGAGGTCTGCCCCAATCCAAGGGTCTAGGTCTGGCATCTCAAGCCCTGTCCAGATCTAGATCTTTGTCCCTCCACCTCACGTGTGGCTCCTTCAACCACCTGGTTCTGCATCCCCACACTGATGGAAGTTTAACAAACTGAAAGTTCCCACAGTGCTTTGAGATTTGATCCTCAGCAAAAGGCACTGCAGAAATGCAAATGTGCTCAGTTCCTAGCTCAAATACATTATTGATTTGCTCATTTGCCAGGGGCCACTTGTCAAAAGTATAACAGCATTAGTAGCACTTGACGTAATAGGGGAATGGAGAGGTCTGTGATTAAGTTTAGACAGCCTTGTTTGACTTAGTTAATTGGTTAAATATATTCAGTTACATGTGATGCTTCAGAATTTCAGCTCCAATAAAATATTATATTAATTTTAATTAAAGCTCAACAGAGTTGGCCAAATATTTCTATTTTCTGAATATTTTTCTTAATCACATAATTCATATTCTGATAAAACAGGGATTCTGGTAGCAACTAAGGCCTGGAGCACTTTGTCTGACCATGAGAACTTGAAAGAAGAATAGATAGACTAACACTGAGGAGAAGTGAATTTATTAAAATCTTTCTAACCTGAAGAAAAAATGAGGTGGAACAAGGAAAAATTGCCTTCTGCCTCAAGACAGAATTGACTTACGTCTATTCTGACAGATGTATTTCTGCTATTTCTTAAAAATCAAAGACTGTCGTGAAAACTATAACTTCAAGAAGTTGCACCTCCTAAGTTTGCCCAGAAGTCTTAATGTTGGCATTCCCTGAGCATCATCTGCTGTTGCCTTGCTTGAGACCAGCATCCATCACAACAGAAAGGGCAAATAGCAACCATGAGTTAGCTAAGAGTCACAAAAAGTGAAGACTCTCACCAGTGAACCCAGAATGATTCTAGAGACAGAATACCTTTAGTTTCCTGATTAAAGACACTCCTGTAGGACTCCTGTATTTCAGTGTTTTTCTGAGGAGGGAACATTCATGCCAGGGACATGTTCATACCAAAGGCAGATTCACAAAGAGATGCTCCACATGGCCAAGAAACTTTCCTTAGCTCTTGCCTGGAGAGGTTCAGTCTGGCTTGCTGAACTGCTGCCATCCTTGGGCCATAAAGATCTCCACCCAAAACACATCTGTAGTTAGGTGAGGCATGTGCAAGCCCCAGTAACACTGTCAGGCTGGTAGAACTGGAATAGTCTCACCTGGCAGATACAGTACAGCAAGAAATCCAGCAGGTGTTGAAAAGGAGGTGTTGGCTGACTCCAGTGAACTCCACTGATGTAGTAATTATAAGAGAGGGTATTGCCTTCTTAATGACAGCAATTGAAAGTGCAAATACAGCCCAGCACATTAAAAATAGCCCACTGCTCTCATGAAGCAGCAGCTGCATCTGAGGACTTTTCCCAATGCAGAGCTCTCAGGATCACCCTCCCACCCCAGCTTTCCTGCCAGGTCCCCACCCCTCTGTTTTGCATTTCAATTATTTTTCCTTCTCTCTCCTTATATGCAGACTCAAATATCTGAAAGAAGAAAGATAGAAGACTATTTCTGGGCTGCCTACTGACCATAGTCTAGTTTTCTTTATATTACCTACACAGGCAGTCAATTAAAAAAATGTGACATTTTTCTTTTGCAGTGTTGGGATCCAACTCTGCAACGCTTTAATTATGTATCAGTGGAGCCAGGACTGGGAGAGGGTGGAAAGAGCATCTATTCTTTCAGCTGATCTGTCCCTGAGATCATTTAGCTCAGGTGTTTTGAGCCTAGTGACAAAAAATAACCCTCTTTTGCATGCTTTTCCCAATGCTCTCTGCTGCAAGATCATTAAGGCTCTGATCCCCTGAATTCCACAGGATCCAAATGGCCAGGCACATCTATAAGGACTTCATTGATCAAGGGCCCCAGCTTGGCCCAATGGTCACACCTTACATAAAAGATGAATTAATAAATCTTCTTTAGAGCATCTATATGTGGTAAATGATGTTCTTCACAGGGTTGATAAACCTCAGCACAAACTTCTGCTGGTTCAACTCTGTGTTTAATGATGCACCCCACTCTAACTTTTTATCACCTGTTATTAGTACATTTCCCCTTAGAACCAGCACAGCAGGGAGTGCCTGGAGCTGAAGGTGGAGTGTCCTGCTCCTTCCCAGAGCTCTGGCAGGAATGCTCCAACTCTAAATAAAATGGACCATTATCAGCTTTGGGGTGAGTTGCTCTCCTTGCTCACATCTTCCTGTAACCCATATCAGATACCACAAAGGTGGATGAAGGGGCTGCCTCCAGCATCAAATGGGACACAAAGAACAAAATTCTGTGCGTTACGTTGAGGATTCATAGCACTGGTGCCTGGACAGAGGGAGGGTTTGCTGAATCATGCTGTCAGTAGTGGTTAACAAATACGGCAGTGGGATACTGCTGGTGTTTAACAAGTGCAGCAGTGGCATAATGCATAAAAGGCCACGAGCAGGTTGGGACCCAGTGTGCAGCAGCCTAAAGAAGAAGCCTGATATCTCACTCTTGTGTTAGAGAAACCAGAGTTATGTTCTCAGGGGAGCCAGTCATGGGGCTGGGACGGACTGAGATATAATTATGGAATAATGCATGTTCTTTTCCCACCACTCCCCCCTTTCTAAATTAGCTGTCATGTCACTAAAAACGTTTCTGTGTTCCACAATCAGTCCGCTTAACTGTAACAAAGCAGCGCAAATCTATCAAACTCACAATGAGCTCCTCTAATGACCACTGAAATTACCGAATCAGTCCTGCTTCCCAACACCCTGCCCTTCCCTCCGTGCCCCTCGGCAATCAGTGCTCTGCTTGTGGCCCTGCTCGAGGGCAAACCATGGTGTCAGGCTCCACATCCACGTCCCTTTGCCATGCAAAGGTGTTCTTCTGGGCACAGAGTGCTGAGGTTGTTGGGATTGTGCCTTTTTTCACTGTGAGGCGGCAGCTGGATGCCAGGGGTGGCTCTAGGCAGGCACTGGAGGCACTGGAGAGAGAGCAGCAGAGGTACAGCCAGCAGTAAAATACCAGCAGAGTGCATTGTTCCTGGTCCCTGATTATGCATGTAACTGCATCGCTAAGCACTACGCGCATCCTTTTTTTTTTTTTTTTTTTTTTTTTTTTTTTTTTTTTTTTTTTTTTTTGTAACCGCTCCTCGGAAGTGCAATCTCGCTACTATTCAGATACAATGTGCCTTCTATTCTCTCTCCCAGTTTTAATTATGTGTCCGCCACTGCTCCTTCTCCAAGCTGGCGGTCTGTGAGATTCATAATTTCAGCCTGACACCATAGTAACCACTTAGTTTGATTCAAGACTCTAATGTCATCACTGGCTGGTCTTGAATAGAGCATGGAGAGAGGGTGTAATTTGAAGGCAGCATCACATAGAAACTGCAATTATTTCTCCCTTTCAGAGGGAAATGTAAACAAAAGGTCATCCCTGGTCAGTGCTCTTCATTTCCATCCTCACACACTGACAAGCTGACTTTTTTGTTTATTATTTATTTCCTCACCCACTTACATGCCTACACACCACACCAGGAGCAGCAGCCAGTGCTAGTTATCACTCCTGTGTAGGGACATTACTCCCCTGGGAGGACTCCTCTGGTGTCTGAAAACGGCCACAGACTGCTTTGGAAACCAGCCTGGTACCCATGAAGTGCTGGCAAGGGACTGTCCCTGGTGGGGCACTCAGCTGCTACAGCCCTCCTGACACAGCCAGAGGATACACCAAGGCAGCACACACCAGCAACAGACATCCCTGGCTTCTGCTGTCCTTCCATGGAAAGGACTTGATTCAGGTTCTCTTATTCTCCCTGCCTTCTCCCACGCAGTTCCCACATAGAATTTCTTGCACTCTTCCTCTTAAATTAAAGATGTGAGTCTCTCCTCAGGGATCAGACTTCATGACTTCAGGAACGACCAGAGAGCCCCTGAGAGCTCTCCTACCCCCTGCCAGCTCAGGGGAATGGTCACACAGGCTCATACTGAAAAAGCTGCTGAGCAGTAGTGCCACAGCACAAGAGACTTGCCCAAGGTCCATGGTTTTCTCTTTCTCTGGACACAACCTTTCTCTGATCCTAGTGGGAATGGCAGAGACGCCTAAGATGAATATCAGAAAGACAGATGAATGTGTACACACAGAAAAATGCAATTCACTTGGCAGCATTCACTGCAAATCCTGCTGCACTAAATGAAGCTTTCCTGCCTTCCCCCAATGGCTCAGTGATAGAAAGGAGTTAAGTGAAAATAAATGCTCATATCAAATCACAGGTATTGATTTTCTGAGCTAGTAAATGAAGGCACTTTATCTCCAATGGGAGATTGAATGTCTGTGTGCCACACTTTGCTCCATTTTCATAAAAAGGAAGGCATGGTGGAATTATTTTACCTGGCTTCTCATAAAGTGTAGAGGGAGCAGATTCTCATGTCCATGACATGGGGTATCAATCAGGAGCAACGTCATCACAGTGATGGAGCCACTGAGGACTGACAGTGGAATAGCAAACCTGGAAGGCTGGTCCTGGGCATTGGCTCGTTCTTTGGCAGATGTGGCAGTGTCTTTCATGGGTCCCTGTAGTCCCCTTCCCTCTCCAGGTGATGGGGATGGGCAGTTCTCTGCAGTTTCTGCTTTGGTTTGCTAGAAGATAATCTTACATCTAAATCATTTAATTCTACTGGCTGGTTTAAGATGAGAACAAGAGTTTCACTGCTACTTATGCCCTTTTTGAGCTCTAATGAGTTCTGAGCAGGATGTGATATTAAAATTATAGGTACATTACATTTAATAATCTGCAGAGAGCCTTAAAGGGAGCTGTCCATGGCCTTGAGGAGTCGTTTAGAAGATCAAAGCTGACTGTTGCAAAGTAATTCATGTAGACAGGGGAAGTCACACTCACAAAGGTCCTTGGAAACACAACCTTTTTTGGACCAGGTTCACCTACACAGACATGACTAAAAGTGAAAGAGCTAAATTTCTACATCTGAGATCTGCAGATCTGTGTTCAAACCTTCTGTCTTATCTGGCAGTTACCCATCTTATCAGGCAGATCTCTGGCACCAGCAATCCATCTCTGCAGCCCTCCACCCATTTCCCTATGTAGCCAGCCCTGATATATTTTGCTGCTGCTATTTTTTCAAAGTGAAAGAGATTAAATATATAAAAATAGATACAAAGAAATAAGCTATTAAAAAGCAGACCCCATGTTTTTTGCAGAACATGGATTCTTCTGGTATAAAGCTGTGCTGCTAAAAAAAACCCCTGCATTTTCAGTCCCTGCCTTCTATGCCCCTGCACACCAAGATAAATCAGAGAGGGTCCAGTTTAATCCACTGACAGGGAGAGATGAAATGGCAGGTGAATTTCAGCCAGGAGTGACTTTTTCATGGGTGAGGGATGATGAGAGACACTCATGTTCCTGACTTGGAGTGTAGCTGCCTTTCACAGCCCCATAGTATTCAATGGAGAGCCAATCTGGAATCACTGCCTCCAGGGACAAAACCACTGACCTTAAACTCTGAGGCCTGTCTGTGTCGCCAACTTGAAGAGACCTAGGATAGTATTCAGAGTTTTAGAAGGGGTTGGCATGGCCCAAAGCTCTATCCAGCCCTAGCCTTACAATTTCTGCTGAAGTCTGAGGGAACAGGACCAAAATCAAGTCCATCACTTTGGCGTAGAAAAGCTCATTTGCCCCATTGTAGATTCCCATAGGACAACAGGAGAGAAAATTGTCTCTTGATAATCAATGGTTGAATCTGAAAGGTGGGAAGTGGCAATATGTGTCTAAAGAAACTACAATTTTCACTTTGCTTGGAAGGAAATCCACAGTATAAGGGAAGCTGCACTGTCCCTGTCAGCCCTTCTCCCACCAGCCATTGAACTTGGCCCTGTAAGGCAATGCTGTCTTGATGTCAGGCTCCCATGGTGGTCTTTGCTGAGAGGTTGCAAAGCAGCACTGTGAAAATAAAAGAAATGGTTTTGTGACAGTGTCCTTTGAAATTTACTTTATTATTTCAGAGTTATTGTACCTCCTCAAGGTGGGATATGAAATCTTCCAGGAGCTCAGATCTGCCCAGGGATGTGGGCACTTGAAATAAATAAATGGAACAAGGCACTCTTTTATAGATCTCGATTGAAGCACTCGAGTCACTTTTGTCAGAGTCATGGGGCAAATAGGTGAGAATTCCTTTTTACTCCCAGTGGGAGGGTTGAGCACAAAGTATTATCATTTTGTTTTGGTAGGACTTCTATTTTCATGATGACAATCATTTTACACCCATATTTTTTGGCCTCTCTTTGCAACTGGCTGTGGGTTTTTTGAAGGGGAAAAGGGAGATTATTTGGGTGGGGGTTTCTGTTCTTTGTAGTGGAGGAAGAGGACATGCTATTTTTTATTATTAACCTACCCACCCACTTGTCTGAGGCATCTTTTTCAATAGTCTTCTTACTGCAACAAGCAGAATCACCACCCTTTACAACCTTTCCACAGAGTGCAAACATCAATCCTCTCTTATTAAGCTGAAGCTAAAATGCTCATAGACAAACTGTTAAAAAGAAAAAAGCATCCACGCTGTGGCAGAAAAGGTAAAATGCAGTAATTGTCCAAACCTTCAAGAAAGAATGTCTCTGTAGGGAGGGGAGGACCTTTTTCCTTCCTGTGGCAAATGGCCAGAAGACTCCAGGAAACCTCACTTCACCAATATATATTTATTTTTTATTTTTAAGCACAAAATCACCTTTATTTCCCTTGATCCCTGTGAATTTGTTCCAAGGACAGACAAGAGAAGCTAATACCTTTCCCTGCCCAGCCTCCTGCACACACTGGCCCTATCTCACATTGCTGCTCTTTTTTGAGTGCTTTCTGAATCTGATTTATTTGCAGTCTCACAAAGAAAAAGAAAAGACTCTTCCTTTCATGTCCACACAGCAACAAGAGGGAGAACTGGAGCATGTGTAGACATATAGGGTGAATTAATCTGATTAAATTCAAGCTTCTAAGTTTAAGCTAGTCACCCAAAGCTCCCTTCGTACAGTAGGCAGAAATCTCATCAATATACAGTCAATGGAGCCAGAGGTGTAATTCATCTCTTTCCAAAGTAGATGCCTAAAGTAGGTCACATGAATCACACCCTTGAGAGCTTTTCTTCTCCCCCCGACTGTAGAAGAATCCCACCGTGACTGAATCACATGTAGATACTGAAACCAGCTTTAGCTGAGTGGCTTCTCTCCATTGCACAGTGCCACTCCATGCCTTCTAATGCTTGTGTGAGCCACTCCTCCCCCCTGACATCTCTGGTGCTGAGAGTTTGCTGTTGTCCTTACTTATTCCTGAAAAGTAAGGCAGGTCCAGCTATGGAAATAAAGGCCCAGGTCTCACTGAGGGATGCTGAGGCAGCCTAGAAGAGCACTGAGAGCAGGGTAGAGCAATATGGAAAACATCCCTTATGACATTGTTATCCTGATCTTGGATACACCAGAGAGCCCTGTGCAGGACAGCACAGCTTTATGGAGCAGTCCTCTGAAAGCATCTTTTGGCAATCAGAGGTGACCTATGGAAATCCTCACTTATCATCATCCTCCTCCTCATCATCATCATCCCTGGAGTTACCAAGAGAGAGAGAGCAGATAACAACACGATTGAAGTACCAGTATATAGGAGCTCAAACCTTTTTCTCTGCTATGGAATGGAATTCACTGCCTCTGTAACTCCATTTGTCTCCTGTGGCAATAAAATAAATGTCACTTCTGTCCCCCTCCTTGGATTTATCTCTTGGATTTTGAATTTCTTATCATCTTACTAGGTGACAGGGGATGAAGGTGTAGACCATGGCCCAGTGAGTTGTTGACCTCTGGACTTGATACACAACTTTACACCAAATAGCAACAGCATTAGTATTTGAAGAAATTGAGAGCTTAGTTGGGAAAGTGACATGGATTCACTTGGTCATTTTGTTGGGGAAAAGGCATTTTTCCTTTCTTTGCCAGGAGATTTCTTAACAGACCTTTAGATTTAAAAAAAAAAACCCTCAGACAAACAAACAAACAAAACCCTAGACAAACTGAGAAAAGAAAAGAAAAGAAAAGAAAAGAAAAGAAAAGAAAAGAAAAGAAAAGAAAAGAAAAGAAAAGAAAAGAAAAGAAAAGAAAAGAAAAGAAAAGAAAACTTAAGCTAGACAGCATGAAAACAGAGCTGTGAAATCCACACCAGCCTGCTCAAGTCTGACTAGAAGCCCTCCAAAGCAGAATCCAAAAGTTATTAGTGAGATTTTCGTGCCTAGTGAAGAGAACTTTTTAAAGAAAAGGAAAGAAACCTGTTGCAGGCTGAACAAGTCAGTGCTTCACACAGCTGTTTTCTGAATCCAGAACGACAGTCCATACATTATTTAAACCATCCAATTTACTGAACCGCTCAAACAGGTTTCCTCTACACCAGTCAGAGTTGACAAGGGCTCAGAAAACTTTGCAAAATATTCTGCTTTCAGTCAGTTCTGCTCCAGCCATGGCAAGTTTTGCTCCCTTGCCTGGATCATTTGCATGTCTAAAGGCCTTGCTCCTGTCACCTCTTTCCTGCCTCAGAGCAGAACCTCTGGTGTTAGCAAGAGTCACCTGTGCTTCTTCAGAGAGAGGTGTTGTAGAGCTTCATGGCCCCAGGCCAGCACCTTCACATGCAGTGATGACTGCACTGCCAGCATCACAGCACCGATGTAACAGAGAGCACAGGAAAAGATAAGCCTTTAATAACACCTATTCTGAGATCTGTTGGAACTGGAATAGCAGACATTAGCTGCAAGGCAAGTGCTCACATCCATGGGTTTCAAGAGAAAATTGTGTTTAAAATCCTTTCTGACACTCACACAGTGAACTGACCACCCTTGGGTATCAAAAAGATGCATAAGCCACAAAAGAAGTTAGGAGTGCACACATTTCCAGATAAAACCCACAGAGGTAGGTCTCTTACAAGCTGTGCAACTGGGAAGAAAACCAAACTTTTCCACCCTTCAAATAATATCTGTTTTCCAGCCTGTGCTTAAATGAAAGTTTATATCTTCAGCTGAGGTATCCTAACAAGCTCTTTTCCTTAGTAACAATCCTTTGCCTCTCCAAGATTTTCTCACATCTGAGTCACAAAGTTTTGTGTTTATGTTGGAAATGTGTGTGAGCAGATCTTCCCTAACTAGTAGGGCATTGGCAAGAATCAGCTGAACAAGAACATGCTCATACATGCACAGACACACTCAATGGACCCAGCACAGCTAGTTATAAATCTAATAAACTGGCAAGCACTGCGAGCCTTATGCTGCCCATAAATAATTCACTGCCAGGATGCTTGTAGGAACAGCACCTTCTGCATAGTCCACAGGAAATTCTAACAGGTACCAAGCCCTGCTGACTCCAGTTATTAATCCTGTTTATTGCTGCAGTGCCAAAGGGCCAGCACGGAATGAGCCCCCTTTGGGCTAAGCACTGTATAAACACAGACTCTTGAGTTTAAAAGGACTTTGGGAGGAGAAATTTCTGGTATAACTATGTTAGCTCAGCCCCAGGACTGTCAAGACACAAAATTTCTTTCCTCTCCAAGAAACAGCAATAGCTTTTAGGCAAAATTCTCTGCTTTGTGTTAGAAATAGACCCAAGCTGCTGAGTCTGGAGTCTGATAAGGATGTGAATATCTCAAGCTCTAAAACATTTGTATGAGTGTGACTTACTAGACTGGTGCCTGCAGCATGTTTCACCCCACTGGGAGGAAGTGGCTGAGCAAGGAGGTAGAATATACCCCCTCAGAGGCACCAGAGGGGTGAAGGTCTTGGGAGGGGTCCTGAGTCCCTGGGAGTGAGCACTGAGGCAATCTGTAAAGTGGGGAAGAGGCTGTGGTTGTAAGACAGTGTTCTCCACCGTAATTCATGACCAAAGTGAGCCAAAAACCAAGGAGAGGGGAATCTTCATTGCTGAGAGCTTCCACATCCAGAAAGAGCAAACTCAGAGTAAGAAATTTCCTTTTCTTTGTCCCCTTTTCTGCATGAGGACTTCTGGTTGGCAGGAGGAAGAGCTGTTGAGATGACTTCTGTTAAGATTGAGTGAATCTGACTCATTTAATGTCAGTGAGGGGTAGAGACCAGGCTCAGTGTGATGAAAAGGATATCTTGAGGGCGCATTGGGGTGTTTGAACACAGGGCTCTAGGACAAACCAGAAGGCACCAGGGATGTCCTAAAGGGATATTAGGGCTCAGTCCATGTGCACAGGGCCGAGCCAGCCCCATGCCACCCAGGGATGCTCTGTCCCTTCCTCCTGGGCAGTGAGCCACTGGGTTCCACTGCCAGGGGCAGGGTCCATTGTCACTAGTCCCTGGGACCTGTTGCCAGAGGCTGGTGGCACATTACAGGGGGGACCTTCATGAGTGACACTGCAGTGTGTGTGGTCAGTGTACTGGTGGTCCCTAGCCCACACTGCCCACCAGGACAAGACAGGAGAACAGGGCTGGTGAAAGTCCCTGTGCATAGCCAGCCCCACACCACACAGCAATGCTGCATTTGTGGATGTTTCCACAATCCCCATCCATAGGATAGCAGAGAGACTCCCCAGCTTCTCCAGGGTGGTCCTGGAGGAGGATGGGGCTCCCCAGGAGAGCAGCTTTCCAGTGAAGCCTCATGATGTGACAACAGAGCAGCCACTTCAGCCTGGTGAGTGAGGGGCCCTGCTGGGCTGGGCAGGACTGGGCTGGGGACCTTGTGCAATACCAGGATCCCAATTCTCCAGCACACTGGGAACAGGGGACACAGAGAGGCACTGTCCAGCTGGGTCAGAGGAGGGGGCACAGGGATGAGAAGAGGGCAGATGTCCTCCCTCTGCTCTCTCCTGTCACCAGACTCTCTGCAGCCCTCCCTGCTCTCCCCTCCATTAGATGCCAGCTGGCTTCTCTTGTATACAGTGGAGCAAAAAGTCACTGATTTTCTCCAGGCCTTTGTCAGGACTCCCTGTCTGGTAATGGTGTCCAGTCCAAAGGCTGCTGTGCCTGTCCAGTGTGCTGGCTGGGCAGAGCTGCTCTTCCCAGGGGGCACAGCACCCCAGGGCTCCAGTCCTGCTGGCTGCAGGTTCCCGTCTCACACTCCCTGGTTGTCTCTCTGTTCCTTGGCTGCCAAGGTGAGGATGACAAAAGGATGTTCCTGCAGAATATCATCAATATGGAAGTGTGCTGAACACTGTCTTGTTACAGGGCCTTGAAGTCTTCTTCCAACATAACAACCAGAGAAGGTCAAGGTGAGGGGACACCTGGCACTCTGGAAAAGAGGGCAAGGCCTCCTGGCACCAGCATACTGCAAAGGCAGTGCTTGGGCAGGGCAAGGGGCTGGTGGCATGGGGTGCCAAGCCCCAGCGTGGTTGTGCTCTGCAGATGCTGCTGGAAGAGGAGTGCAGGCACTGCCTGAGGTCCCCTATGAGGGAGCTCACCAGGAGTGCCATTGCTGGATTGAGGTTCCTGCCCAACACTCCTGGGCACCCCTGCCCTGAGCTCTGTGCCCACCTGCCCAGCCCTCCCAGGGACTCCTGCCCCAGAACGCTGTGCCTACTAGCAAACAGTCTTGAGGTGCTGCTCCCACCACCAGGATCCAACTGGCTCCTCTCTCTCTGCAGGTCAGTGGGGAGACGGCTGGAGGGCAAAAGGAGAAGCCTCATTGAAGTCAGCATCTCCAGGATCTTCTGGCTTCCTCCATAAGGAAGGAATGCAGAATATGGAATCCATATGGAGGAGATACAGGAAAGAAACAAATACTACTTGTTGGTAAGTGTTGAGTGATCTGCAGGTGTCTCACATCCCTCTGAGCTGCTCCCTGGGCACCCTGTGCTGCCCCATGGCCAGGAATTCAAGACAGGGGCTTCACCTTTGCTTTCCCACCTTGGCTCCTCCATCCCCTTCCTGTGGTCTGGCCACATCCAAAACCACAGGCTGCTGTGCTGCAGCAGGCTGCTTGCCCTTGGGTCTCTCCCAGACTATTTGGGCATCTTCCCTGGCACTGGAAGTTCAGATCAGCCTCCTGGGCTGGGAGGGACAGCAGAATCAACACCACTACTCTCCATCTTCCTTGCAGACCTTGGATGCCATGGACATCATGGTGGAGGTGATGGTGTTCAACTCTCCTTCCTCCAGAGCTGTCGAGGAGCTGCAGCACTTCTTGGAGGTCTCACCTGTACAAAAAGCGGGAGTCCCAGGCCTGTTCCTCACCATGGAGGGGAAGGATTGCCCCCTTCTGGGTGGGTGGTCCCCAGCCCAGAGCTGTGCAGCCAGAACAGGCTGCTCATCCTCCCTGGGGAAGCAGGGCCTGGAACCAGGCTCCTCCAGACTGCAGTGGCAGCAGAAGGTGGCAACTGCCTGGCCACAAGGTCCTTTATCCTAGAGCTGAGAGGGACCCCAGGGGCAGGAGCCCCCCAAGATTTTGCTCAGGGTCAGAGGAAGGCTTGTGGGATAGTGTGAGCCCAGCCCAGGAGCAGAGCCACACTGCTGCTGTAGGAGTTGGTCTCTACTCTCTTCTCAGATGCTGCTGGACCCCACCAACTCTGAGAACACTGCTGTCCAGGAGAGGGCTGTGGAGAGGATCAGAAAGCTGAGCTGTGTACTGGCCAACTTTTCCATACAGGATGTAAGGCCCCTACACCCTCCAGCCAGGCCTTGCCCCCCTCCCTCCAGCTCTCCCTGCAGGGCTGCTGTCCAGCTGACCGCTCCTGGATCCAGCCCTGGACACACCTTGGGGTCAGGGCTCTGGCACCAGCTGCCTGCCCTCAGCCCTTCTGCTGTTCTTCTTCCTTCACCCAGGCCTGGTGAGATGGGCTCAGAGCGACCCAGATCCATCCTAGCACAGCTGCTGGGGCGTCTCCTCCATTTCCTGTTTTCCAAGGCAAAGACAAGATAATACTCAGCTTTGAGAGCTTTTTATTGCCTCTGAATTCATCTTTGATGAAAAAAGTAAGAGCTATTGTGGTGGGCTTCATCCCTCCTCACACATATTCCCAGTGACTCTCATTCTCTTCCTGACTGCCTTTGCCCCTCCAGCTGCTTCCTGAAGCACCCTCACTCTCAATTACTGCAGCAGCTAAGCGCTCTCCATGTGTTCATGCTCTTTGCCACTCACACTCCCTGCTTCTTTCCCCACCCTGAATCCCACGGGGTTGGGGTCCTTCCAAGCAAAAGCTGTCCTTGTTCACCATGACCATTGATGCTCCCCCTAAATCTCCTTGCCCACCTCATCCTGCTCCCTTGCAGCAGATCTCAGGGTGCTTTGGGAAGCAAAGGCTGCTCACTGATTGCTTCTCCTGTGCTTCCCTCACCCTTTAGGGAGGATGTCACAGCCTGCCTATAGAGGACACATGCAACTTCCTGACACTTCCATGCAGTGGTGCTGCTTTGTCACGGCCCAGATCAAGGTAATGAGATCCCCCCTGGCTGGGACTCTGCTCCAAGACATCAGTACACAACAGTTGTGTGTACAACTCTGAATAAGCAGGGACGTCTCTGGTGAGAGGTTCCTGCTGTAACTGAACAGGGACACTCTGGTGTCCCAGCACAGCTCCAGCCCTCCTGGACACAAGGTTCTCTGGAGGGCCAGCATCCCGTGCCCATGAGCCCTCCTCATCCTCCACAGTGCAGGGACTGTGGTCACTGCTGCCAGCTTTGCATGGGCACTGTCACCAGCACTGTCAGGACTGTCTGTGCTGCCCAGCCAAGCAGCACCCTAGGGGGCACTCGGTGTGACAGGCCTTTGCTTCCTTCCTTCCTTCCTGTCACAGGCCTTGGAAAGTTACCTCACACCTTGTGAGAAGGCAGACATCATGCTTGCAGCCATCGAGGCAATGAGGGACTCCAGACTCTTTGACCATTGGGCAGCAAGGAACCTCCTGGAGGTGGCCATGAGATCCCCTGGATTGTGGCTGATGGATATAAGCAGCTGGATTGCCTGCCTTTCAGCTCTGCCAGGCCATGTCCGTCCTGCTTCCCTCCATCCCAAACCCAGGGGTTTTGTGCCCTGAAGTCACCTGAAGGTAGCAGGGAGGGCTGGAAAGGACAGCTGAGGACAGGCTGTGCCCTCTCCAGGTGCCAAGCATTGTGAGAGGCATCATGAGTGCTTGGAGCACACCAGCACAGTATCAGCTGTGCAGAGCCTGTACACCCTCCTTGCTGTGCTGGCTCACAAGTCCCCCAGGGAGCTGGTGTGCAGCACATTGACCTCCATGGCATCACACGACAGGTATCAGCCCCAACAGCCCCAAGGGAAAGGGGAAAGACCCCAAAATCTGGCCTGGCTGTGCTCAGCTGGGCATGGAGCCATGGCTGAGGCAGCCCTGCTGATACAGCACTGTGTTTGCAGCACTGCCCTGGCCATGTGGAACCTCATATATTCTCAGAACATGAGCAGGTGCAAGTTCTCTACAGAGTTGCAGGGAAGGATTCACTCCTAGGACAGCAAATCTGCAACCTGTTCAGCCCCGCTGTGTTGTATGCCATCAGTTTATAAACTGGTAAGTTTATAAGCAGTTTATAAGCTGGTAAGCCAGTGCCCTGGCTCACCTTGGGAACAGGAGACACTTGTCACATTTGTCCCACCTCCTCTTTTCCAGCTCTTGCTCTCCAGTCACTCCTCAAAGGCTGCCAGTGGTCAGGAGGAGCCTGCAGACCCTGTGGGTTCCCTGAAAGGGCTGTCCCCAAGCTGGGCACCCGGCCCCAGTACCCTCACCTGGAGCTGCCTGAGGAGAGCAGGAACCCCACAGCTGGCAGAGACAGCTCTGCCAGTCTCTCATCACCACCAGATGCTGAGCCACATCAATGCTGAAATCCTTGAACTCCTCCAGGAGAAGTGAGGGAATCCAAAGCTGGAATTTCACTGCTGCTTGCAGGTCTCAGCACCACCTTGGAGGGTCCTGAGAAGGTCAGTAAGTGTTGAGCTGAGCCACACTGGTCAGAAACTTGGCCTCCACTGGGCATCAGGAGTTGGGGGACAGCTCCCAACACCCTCCCTGCTGTGGACAGAGCTGGTGGGTGCCCAGGAGCTTTCCAGGCTGGTAGGGTTATCAATCCATTGTCCTGATCAGAAAAGGGGAGTGATCAGAAAAGCTGAGCACAGGATGATTTTGCTCTCCTGCCCTCCCCTCCCTGCTCTCCCTGCCCTCCCCTCCCTGCTCTCCCCTTCCCTGCTCCCTCTATACTTGGCTGTTACCAGGTGAGCTTTGACTGCCTCACCAGGAGGAAACTCTGTGCCTTATCTGGTCAATAAGACTTCAGTTCCTGCTGCTAGGTGTTGTGGAGCACCTGCAGCACCCTGTCAAAGCCAACAGGATGAAAGCCCTGTGGGTGTTCCAAAATGTGGTGCATTACACAGAAAGGAAGGTCAGCAACATCACTCTGTAGCTCTCAGAGCAGCTCCAACCACTCCTCGTGATATATGGACACTCAACCATCATCTTCTCCCCTTCTCCATCCCTGAGGGATGTTTTCTCCCTCTGGGAAGGGAAGGAGCAGGGCAGAGGAGTACCAGCATGAGACTGCTGTACCTGAAGGACCCTCAGGCCACTGTGTGGGAGGTGGACATCAGGTTCCTCAGTGAGCCCAAGGGCTTGGACAGCCTGGCCCCCATCCCTCAGCCCATCTGTCCCTCTGCCATCCCTGCCCATGCAGGTGGGCTTGGTGGCCACCTTGCTCAGTGCCACCCTCTGGGCTACTGGTGGTTCCTGGATGGCCCCTGGTGAGGGGGGAGAGCAGGGCCAGGGAAGAAGGGGATGACAGATGGCCCAGGACTGGCCACGCAACACCTGCAGGACCAGAGCACTGAGATACTGGAACAGATCCACAGCAATGAGTGGGGAGAATGGGCTGGCAGGATGCAGGAGGGGGCTCTTCAGACACGGGTTCATCTCTCCACTTGCTTTCCATCACAGCCTTTCAGGCCTTGGGGCGCACCCCAAACCCTCCATCTACTCCCTGGTGTCTCAGACCATCCTGGTGCTGAGTGTTCTAAGTCTGCAGTGAAGACCCAGAGGGACCCTGCAAGTGCTGTGGTGCCACTGAGCCAGGAACACAGGTCACTTTCCTCAAGGACATGGGGAATGTAATTTAATTAGATTTCTGATGAATTTAATAAAATTGATGTAAATCTATGATTGAATAAGGCCAGGTCTGGCATTGCCTTGGACATGCTGAGCAGTGTTCCCAGCCTTCCCCCTCCATTCCCTCAGTCGCTGGCTGCTTGGACACCGACTCCTCACTGAGCTCCTTGTGAGTTGAAGATCTGGATAGGATCAGATTTGGAGTGCAGGGTGCTGATGTTTCATGAGTTTCTTAGGAGAGATTTCTAACCTGGAATATGTCTGCACTGCCTTCAGTAAGAACCTGGTTCCCTTTGGACCACAATAGGATCAACTACTGGATGGTGCTCAGGTTTGTGGAATCTGTCCTTCAAGCAAAATGAAACCAGGCTTGGTTTGGGGCAACAAGACTCCTCCAGGACCAAGGGGACATTTGAGGGAGACGTGATTCCTCTCACTGTGCTCAGCCACCCAGCCATGGGGCTCACCAGGTTTGTGCTCTCCTCTCTCCAGTCACAAACACCAAAAGCCTTCGGGCTGCTGCCAGAACAAGTTCCCTGCCTTAGCTTGTTCCTATTACTTACAGAAGTTTCTGCCACAGAATTACCTTTCCAAAACCTCCTACCTGCCTGTCAGACATTAACCTCAGATGATCTCTACCCAGGGCAAACTGAGAAGCTCAGGCTGGAAAGCAGCAGGTACAATAGAGGATGCAGGTAGAAGGCAAAATCAATGACTTTAAGAGAAAAACTACAATTGCATCCCATGCTGTCACAAAGAACAAGGCATATTCCAGCTAACAGAGGAGAGAATCATACTTTTTTTCTACCAGCCAATGATTTAAATTGATCTAATATAGAAAGTCATCCTGACTAATCTTAATTTTATAGAGTCTAATGGCCATCACTTAGCTGTGATCACACTTTACCCAGCGTGTGAAAGGGACACAGGTCGAGTTAGGGTGGATGCGAAGGCAAGTGAGAGATTATCTGCTCTACAGCTGTTGAAAATGAGGCAGGAAAGGAGGGTGGAAGGGAATAAACCCACTCTGATTGAGCAAGGCAGTTCCTTAGCACGTCACAGACTGCATGAACGGATCCTGAGCAACTGCAGAGATCTCCACTCTGTATTGGTTTTTAAAGATTAGTCTCCCTGTAATCTGCCTTTTAGGATCTAAATGGGCCATGACAAAAGACCTCTGATTAAGCACTTCTTTTGCTTTGTTACACTTCTGGGTGAAATTGGTGTTCCTGAAAATAAAATAACTGAATAAAAATGAAAAAGAGAGGACTGATTGCTGGCTCCCAGCATTGTAGGATCTTCACTGTCTGGTCCAAAGTTGTTGGAACTTTAGCCATAACTTGTTCTGGGTCAAATGCAACATTTTACTCAACCAGAAATAAATTTTAAATTAAATTAAAATAAATTAAAAAAGAAATCATTTAATTTTTGGTTTTGAGAAATTTATTGTAGTTCTATGAAACATTCATACAAAAAAATTCTTAGGTTACTTTTTTCCTTCTTTGAGGAAAACTTTTAAAGTATTTTCAAACAGAACCCATTCACCAAAACAGAAGAAGCTGCAAAACTATTTGGCTAACCCATGCCTGCAATTCAATAAAATGATTATGAGCTAGTCCATCCAGCTTTACTATCAAAGGAAAGTAAGCTTCTCATTTTTCTTTTTCCAGTGGGATTTTACAGAGCTTAGAAGAGACTTTTTTTTTCTAATTTTCTTTAAAAATTATCCAAGAATTAGCTTTATAAGGATCATGATGGCTGCAGGGAGAACAAGCAAATTAAACTAACTAAAACCAACAAACACAGCAACATTTTCCCAATGCTTTCCCTGCGCTTGGGGAAAGGGAAGATAAAATTGAACATCACAGTGCACAGGGAGCCCATCTCCTGTCCCTTCAGCAACCCAAGTGCTCATTGTTCAGCAGTGAGGACATGCTTCCCAACCATCACGCTTGCACCAATCCACAGCGTTTAGCAATCCAGGGCACACTACTTAACTCAAAGCTCAGATTTTTTTCCTTTCCCTTAGGACAAGTGAAACACTGCATTACATAAATGTAGAACAAGCAAGTGGCATCTCTGCTGAACACTGTGAGTGATGCAGGACACATGCATGGCTGGAAGGTTAAGTCCTGCAGTGACAAAGTGAGGAAGGATGGGGAGGGGAACTCCTCTTTCCTCTGTGATGGCCATCGTGCTCTGGTAGGGAGGATATTTCTACTCATGGAGTCTAAACTGAATACAAAATAGGGTGGAAGATAACACATCTGAACATCTCTCAGAATTCTGCTCTTAGGAAGGCTTGTTGGCATGTTGGCAGTGGAGGGGAAGGAGCAGAGGGAGTTCAGTGCCAGAAACCACATCTGCAGTGCCAGGCACAAACGCCCAAGCCAGAAGGGGGGTAAATGTCACCATGGCTTGCCAATATAAAATCCTCAGCTTGGTAAGCAAGGCAATGCCTGCCACATACAGTAGGATGAGTCAGTCTTTCTAACTCTTTCCCTCTGAAACAGTGATTCCATAACTCCCAGATCATCAAGCAGGAGGAACCTGGAGTGCAGAACATTGCTGGTACAGCTGAGGTAAATCCTCTTTAGAGGTCTTTCACTGCCTGGGAGAATTGTTTCTCTTTCATCTCAGAGGGAATTTTTCACAAGCCTTGGATCCCTCAACAGTCCAAACACATATATGTTTTTTAATGGGTCCATCCAGTTTTCATTCAGGAAATTGAACAAAGTCTTGGTTAGAGAAGAGTTCAGAGTCTGGATTAACAGTTTGGTCCAACTGGTTCCTGAATTAAACAGCCAGACTGGGAAGTCAGAAACATCTCTCAGCAACTGGCCAAGCCCCTGTACCTGTAAATCTGATGGGCTGAATTCTGCTATTCTTTGCCCTCCTGCACACACATCTGAAAAGGTCAGGGAAATCATTTCATCCTGACAACTCTGAAGTTGGAGGCAAAAGCAGAGAGATATCTGAAGGACCCCTGTGTTTTTCAAGTTTATACACCACTGTTCCAAGGGAGAAAAGAAGTGAATTTCCTCTCAGCCCCAGAGACGTGAAAATTCAACAGTGTCCATACAGATGTCAGAACAACTCTCTCCTTCATGTCTCCTTGAGATCTCAAACACCTGCTTCAATATTCCTTTCAACAAAAGGGCAGTTGGTGTTCCAGATGTTTTACTTTGCAACTGAATGGGGGTTTTTTGTCTCTTCAGCATCCATCCCCATGCTTATATTTGCAGTTCTGTTGCCTAATTTGCAAGAACAAATTGCATGAGAGCACAATCTTTTGCCTTTCACCTCTGCCCCATTACTCATTTGGTGTACAACTTTCAAAGTATATATTCCAGGGACAGAAGTAGGAGGTAGCTGAAGATTTTGCTTTTGGGGGCAGGCTCTGAGGATAATTCTTGAATGGGGGAGATTAATAAAGCAGTAGGAAACCTGAAGTTTTAGTGATTCAGCTCCTTTCCTAACAACCCTTGAAAAAACAATGAAAGAGAGACATGATTTGCCCAGAGAAGAATGTAATTTGATAAAGCAGTGTGTTTGATAAACTCTTCTCTCAAACCCCCAGTGGTTGTTCCAAAATGTTCATAGAAGTTTGGTGTTCCCACCAAAAAGAAGCACTTCCAAGGCTCCCCATCAGAACAGGGGAGAAGGAAGGTAGGAGGCAAGAACAAGGAATTGAGTTGTGCAGATTGAGCCTGCAGAGCCACACATCATGTGCTGGCCCCTCCAAGGTGCCCAAGCCCTGCTTGCCCTGGGATCTGTACCATGAACCTTCGGATGTAGCTGTCACCAGAGCCCTGAGCTGAAGCATCACAGCCCCTTGATGCCAGCTCCACTGCAGCAAACGTTTGGCAAGGGCTGACTCCTCACTCCTTCCAATGCACAAATATCCTCGACCACACCTCTGGGGAGAGAGGAAATTGTCAGCCAAGCAAATTGCTTTTTGGATTGCTTTTTTGTCCCCTTGTGAGAGCTTAACTTTAGGAGCTATCATGGGAAGGGGTGACATGATCAGGTGAAAACCCCACATCCCAGAGGTTGCTGCAGGGGCACAATATATATTAATAAACTAATTCCTTACAGCTGAGGCAGAAGCATAGAGCAGCCGCTGCTTCTTCAAAAGACTATAGATTTTTGATGAAGCAGTGTGGAGAAAAAGACCTATTTTATACCTAAATAATAAAAATAATAAAGGGAGACAAATAAATAAATAAGTAAGTTCTGCTTGATAAATGCATTATTAACTGTAGTAGGAGCAATTACAAGAAGAATGGGAAGTGACAGCTGCAGGTCCCAGATAGCCAAAGCACAAAAGGGGAATTTTAGACAAATGTCCTTCAGATAATGGATTTGTTTCTCATCTAGTTTGGGGAGGGAGGTGGGAGGTATGGGAAACATTAACAGGCTGTGCTTCACAGAGGGAGCAGAGATGCTGCAGGAATAATTTAGTTTTTTTTTTTTTTTTTTCTTCCCTGGTGCATCTGACTTCATATTTGTTTAGAGCAATGTGGGTTTCTCTGTCCTCATCCTCCTTGCTCAGAGCTATTCCCATAAAGAGAAAGAAAAGAGAGTCCTGGGATTACCTTCTCTATAAGCATGTCTGTTGCAGGACTGGAAGCTCAGATTAGTAGGAGAGCGAGGTGACCTCTGGAAATGGAGTCACTGTCTTTGGGAGTGTCCATGCTGGGGGGGCAAAGGAAACTTGATGGTAGCAGCTCAACAGAAACAATCCAGAGACTGCTCTTAGGAGGCCACTACCTCCAGACACCTCAGGGACTTGCAGAAGTAAGGTCTGCCCGTGGGTATCTCATTCACCAGGCTCTTTGATTTGCCTGATCAGCCTCTCCAGGACACGAAATCCTCTTTCCCCTTAGAATAGCCCAAGTCCACTGCCCAGAGCAATGCATTCAACACAGCAGCCCTACAGCCCTGGTGGGCCAAACCAGCATCTCTTCCACTGTGACACCTTCTGTATTTGTGAGCCCTGTGTTGCCCAACCTCAAGTCTGTGTATCCCTTCTGCTGACTGATGCTTGGCTGGGACATGGAGGAGAAGCAGCTTGATGGAGCCACAGGTGATCATTCTGCTCCAGATCTTGCGCCAAATATCCAAGGTAAAGTTGCTGGGATCTTGCTATAAATTCTTTCCTCAGTGCTTTTCCCAATAAGGATGAACAGTGAAAAAAGTGAAGAAAAATTCCCCCTTTTTTTTCTACTGACCAGTTCTGTCCATGCCCCTAAGACTGCTATTTGGAGCCACACCTGTTGCCCTTTCTGTGTGGAGCACACACCTTTTGCTGCTTTAACCCACAGCACTTTTTCAGCCACATAGTAATGAAAGCTTTCAGCCTTTTCGGGAGCATGGGGAGGCATAGGTGATGGAAGGTGGAGGAAGAATGACTCCCCTGGATAGCAGTACATTCCATAATAACAGTGTGAGAACCAGTTGCAATTTTCTGGGGATGATGACACTGAGGTCAGACAAGCTGTATTATAATTTACATCCAGGAAAATGTAACCAGACATGACCAGACAATGAAGGATCACTCTTTCAGTTATTATGAACAAAGAACATGTAGCAGGAAATCATAGAGGCCTCTCTGTAAGACCCCTTTGCCTTCAGCTTAGCTCCATCCCAGCATAATTGCACTCCCTGGTTTGCATTAGTATTTTCTCCTGTCTCTCCCATGTCCTCATCTCTCTGTGTGTCATTCAGAGCCATTAGAAAAGATTGCACAACCCTACTAGGGATCCCCTGAAGACATATATATACCTTCCTCACAAAATATGATCAGTTCAGCTGGAGGCAACACCCAGGAGGGAAGATTTCAGCGTGAGTGGTTGCAATTTGGGAAAGGTGCAACAGAAAGTTGCATCTAATAACAGGGAATGTGAAACAGCTCTAATAGAAAGCACAGTACAAGCCTGTGCTCTGCATATAATGTCTTGTCTGCAAGTTAATTGCTCATCAGTTCGGTACATAAACAAAGACTGATGCTGTGACTGTGCAAGTGGCTGGTTCCTCACTGCCATCATTCCCCTCTGAGCCTAGAAAGGCAAGGGGAGAGAAGGGGAAGCAGTATTATTATTTTGTGAGATGGATCGTGGCTCTGTGGTCCTTCACATCCAGGAGAGGTCAGTCCATACCACCAATTGAAGCATCACTTCTTAAACATCCCTTACTCTCTCAGGAGTGGTTGTTCCTATGGTGGCAGCTGAACCACCTGCACGGTTGTGACACGATGGAAATGAGATCATTTCTCCCAGGCAGTGCAAAATTTAGCCTATTCCCACTCTTGTGCACAAACAATGGGAGAGGGCAGCTCAGTCCCAGGGCTCAGTCACTTGCAGGGATAGAGGTATGAAGGAGGGAATATTGCAGGGAGATGCCCAGTGACCAGAATTAATCCATGTACCACCCACAAACTTACTGATCTCTGGATCTGGATCCAGAGATCCAAACCATTGTATCCATGATCCATGGGTACCCTTGGGTACCATGGTATCTCACAGAGGACTATTTCAAGAGCTATTTTTCTCCTTTACCCTCAAAGATGCATTTTTCCTGTGCTGAGTGTAAAGACAACAACCTGGGAATCCAGAAAGACTGTCTCCATCACATGGAAGATTGCACAGCCACCCTAGGCAGGACAAAAATCCCTTCTGCAACAGTTTCTGCTTTGTCCCTGGGGCTGCTAGGATATCTCTGCTGGTTAGAAGAGTGTACACACATATCTAAATATGTGTGCATGGACTGAGGTGGGCATGAACAGGAACTCCATGTTCACTGCTCAGTAAGGTCAGCACCTTGCAACTAATCTGATGGGTCTTTAAGTCCCAACCAAATCTGTGGCCACCACATGGCATTGAAGACTGAATCTGCATGACTAAGAGTTACATTAGCATTCCTGTCTGTCCCTGTTGGGACAGAGCTCCTTGGCACTTGGCTTGGCAAGGCTTTCTAAGAAGACTTAAGGACTATCTATGAGAAGAGCCAAAAATCTGATGTTCCTGATTGCATGAACAACTGGTCTCTCCTGAAATCATGCAGCGGGAAGTGTAATGAAGTGCTGGTGTTTGGCAGCAAATAGGTTTAGACAGATCACCAGGCTGTTTCTAAATGGCAGAGAATGAATGGCCAGAGGTGAAAATTGTCTGTTCTCGGGAGTGAGCTGTTTGCAATAGTCTCGCTGCCCAGAAGGATACTGTAAGTTATCCCATGGCAAAAGATATTCTAATTTGTCTTCAGTTCAGCCTACAAGTCTGTAATCACTGCTGGTAATCTTTAATAAAAGGGGTTCACAGGAGCCTTTGTTTTTAATGACATGGTGGGTGATAGCTCTTTCTTGTTATAATCCCCTCTCAGAAAGCATCTGATGGGGAAAATGTCTCCCTTGACAGTTTGCTTAAATTTTCATTTGCCAAAACACTGAATAAACTTCTTGTTTGTCTAATGGAACTAGAAGGAATTGTGACACTTTTATTGTTTGTTTACTTCCTCAGTGGGGCACCAGCTAAATTGAAGATGTCATCACACAGCAATGAGAATCAAGCTTCTTAATTTAACTGACTGGTTTGCAAACAAGGGTCTCCAAAGCACTGCTGAGCCACACAGACTTTACAGTGACCACAGACTGAAACACATCAGTGAACTACAAGGAGGAGAAGCAACGCAATGGGGATGTAATCCCAGAAAAGCCGCTTCTTTTACAGGGTATCTCACAGAGGCACTGGTCAGATGGTATCTGTAAAACCAGCAACGGGAAGACAAAGAGAGCAAATTTCCCTACAAATCCTACATAATTAGCAGCTGCTGCTGGATTAATGCTAGCTCTAATTCTGAATGGGTGGAGGGGGGTCTGCATTTCTTGCCTCAATTCCCTCTATTATTCACTCTTTTTATGCCCTTAAAACCAGGAGTAGAATTACTCTCATTTTACACCGCACTAAGCAAGGAGAGAAGGCAGCAGTCGAGATGCAGACAGAGGAGCAGTCCCCCACGGATCGGTGAGATTTTCAGACAGATCAAATGTTGAGCTTCAGGTAATTGGCAGAGATCCTTTAATGTCTGAGTTTAACACTCACCTACTAGAAGAGAACGCAATTAGGCAATGAGATTTAGAAGAGTCTGAAGTGCCAGGTATAATAATTCAGCTGTAGTGAGCTGTTCAGAGGAAAGCTGAAGGCTGAGAGCTGTCAATTACACCAGAGGTGAATTAATACAACCAAATTCATGCACTGAAGCGTCTTATTATTGCTATGATCACATTTTATTATGAAGCAGTTTGGGTGAGGTTATTTTTTTTTAATTTATTTATCTATGTTAATTTTGTACAGAGGCAAATAAGTTATGAGTTGGGAATTGTATTAATTTCACTGCTTGGAAATATTTTAATAGCCGATTAGGTTGTTAGTTGATGCTTTTTTCCTCTCTTCTTTCTGCTCATTAGAAAATTAGTCTTTTTTTACAAGAAACACCACAGTCTAGTGAACCATAACCCCTTCTTGTTTTCATCCCCCACAAAATGTACTGGTCTCACCCTAAACTCAGCTTCCTTCCTTATCATACATTTCCTTGCCTTCCCTGTGTGTATTTTAAGGGCTTACTTTCCCCGTGCAAACAGAAGCAGATTTTACTATCAGGAGGGAAGTCTCCCCATCCTCCCAAGGCAAAATACTGCATTTCACTCGTACAGCAAGCACAAGGGGCCTCAGCAATCAGAATCCACAACCAAGTAAAATCATCACAGAATCATAGAATGGTTAGGGTTGGAAGAGACTTCAAATATTATTTAGTTTCAACTCCCCCTCCATAGTCAGGATCACTTTCCACTAAACCAGGTGGCTCAGGGCCACCTGAAGTGTTCAAGTGGCCTGGAACACTTTCAAGGATGGAGAATCATCATTCAGCCACATCCAGCAAATAATATCCCATTTTGAGGACAAGATTGCACTGCACCCTCCCAGCCTGCCATCAGCAGCACTGCTCTTCACAGATCAGGCAGGCTGGAGGGGAACCACACAATTCAGGGAAGATGCTGAAGTGCCTTCTGGTTCTAGGTCGTGATACAACACCCAGGCAAAAGTCACTGGTGGATGGTGCATGTTTGGGTTTGGTAGGAAGCACAGGACATGGCATGGAGGACACCAGCAAAGCCAAGGACCATGTATGGATTGGACACAGCACAGGCAGGAGGCTGATGCTGCAATCTTGCAGTGAACAGTTCTCCTGAGGTCTCCAGCCAGCACCTTGTAACTGCACAGACCTGATCTTCTGGGAAGAAGAAGGAGAAAAGTAGAGTTAGGGGAAGAATAAATAAATTCTGTGATCTCTCTTGTTTCCTTACAAAACTATGTGAGATAGAAACAACATTTGAGAGCCCTGAGATGATACCGGGAGTTTTGCCTATCCAATTCAAAGAAGCAGAGATGTCTGATTATTTGCCACTTTTACATTCTAGATATCTCAGGCAGTTTAGAGAAGTTAATTAGTTTTTCACCTTGAAAGGACAGTGCTCCAGGATTTTCCTCCTCCGCACACGTGGCACAGGTGATGTGAGGTTTGTGGTCTGCTAGGCGTTTGTCTGTGGTGGAGCAGGAGTGTGTGCAGGGGCAGCCACAGCCCCTGCCTCTGGCAGGTCACTCAGTCCCTGGGCTGTCTCTGCCTTTCCAGACCTGCTCTGAATGGGAAGAGCCTTTAAGTGCCTCAAAATGAGGGAAAAGACTACTTCATTGCCTTGGCTGCAGATATATCAGCACAGCCTCAACAACTCTAGCTGCTGGAAGCTCAGAAAGTTAGAGGAATCCTACAGTAACATTTTTCTTTGCCTTAATTACCGAAATAGACAAATGGGAAATTGGCCCATCATGAAGATAAATAGCAATAAAATAATGCAGTTGAGAAAAGTGTTCCTGCTAAATTATAATTAACCACCCACCGGCAGCTACCTGACAGAGGTGAGAGGGGAGGCTGTGAGCAGCCCCTCTCATTGGCCCTCAGCACTCCTGCAATACTCCTCTTACTGCACCTCTGGGGCACTTAATGCACCATTTTGCTTTCAGTGCAATTATAAAAGGCCACTTACATTTGCCACCCCCCCCCCTTTTGTCTCCCCACCCCAAGATCTCTAATAGTCTAAATTATCAGCAAATTGCCTATTTGATAAGGGCAAGCCATTTTGCATTGAGAGCTGAACTATTTCCCACTTCTGGGGGATAATATTAGGCAAATAACAAGCATCATTCTTTTGACATGTACAATTATTTGGCAAGTGTATGTTTGAATAGCCTGCTCCTTTGTGTGACAGGGTCCGTTCTCCATTAGCATACTTGACAGATGAATATGCTTGGTCCTTGTGGAAAAACCTGGCAGTAACCATGGTGATTGGGAGACAATGTTTTGAGTGAGGGATGTATTATCAATTTCAACTGGAAGTGGAAAAAAAGAAGTGTACCACTAACGAGCTGATCTGCAATACAGGAGATATACATTGTTCCCAGGTAATTAAACCAATCTTGGTACTACTTCTAAACTCACATAAATTAGAGCCAGAGGTGTCTACCTGTTTTGCTGTTTTGCTGGTTCCCGATGGAGGTTTTTCTCCTTGAGTTTTAATTAACTTGCTATTTGAAGGAACTAAAATATGGTTTCCTACATCCTCCAAAGTTTTGGGGACCACAAGGAAAAGTGGATCACAAGGACATACCCTGTCCCTGGGTGGGGAGGAGTGAGTACCCAGCCTTAGCAGTCCCCACCACCTTTTGGTTTCGGCTGTATTTGGAGATGTCCCTTTAGAGTTGTGCAAGGCAATGTGAAGGGAGATGTTGCCCTCATGTCACCCATCAGAGCAAGTAACTCAGCAGGGGCTGTAGAGGTCTTTCCTGACCTTGCTGAACCAAAGCCAAAATGCAGAGATTAATTCCCACCTTGTGGATCTGATTTCATGTCAGGGTAGCGCTGATATTGTGCTGGGTTGCAGCTCCTCCTGTGCACACAGATTTCCCAGTGGAAGTTCTAGGGAGGGAGGCAGACACTTGGGGTTACCTGGTGCATCTGAAGAGACAGCTCTGGATACAGCACCAGACCATCACAGGAAGGTCATCACATCCTTATGCCATGTTTGATCAAGAGTGGCTGCTCTTGTGCTTCTCCCCCTTGGGAAAGAGACCAAATAACCCATGCATAGCAATGCTTTGCATTGAATCTTGTCCATTTAAATCTTTACAGGACAGATAAAAAACATCTCCATTTTGTCCTGGTAGTTACTTTGCATCAGCTTTGCTGGGAATTGACTGACAAAACACCCAGGCAAGGAAGATCAGGACCATCTTTTCCTTCATGTTATGTTAATAAAACCAGCAAACTGAAAGCATTGCTTAGTCCCTCTCCAAAGTCCCTAAATCTCTGTCACACATAACCCCACTTAATGGAAAAAAAAAGCAAATTATAGAAACAAGGTTATTATTAGCAGTTTGATTAGGAACATATTCTCTACAGTCCTTCATTAGAAGGAATGTCCCTGCCTTTTTAGACACAAATTTGCCACCATTTCCCACACACCTGGTGCTCTCTCGCTTTTATTACTGTAAAATATCGACTTCGAAAATGCTGAGTCAGGTGCCTGAGGTCAGAGAAGGCAATTTTTGCTGGAGTAATGAAGCCCTCTGCTTTT
>CM031868.1:9883732-10104993 GCA_018697195.1 Certhia americana | reverse complement strand
TAAAATAAAATAAAATAAAATAAAATAAAATAAAATAAAATAAAATAAAATAAAATAAAATAAAATAAAATAAAATAAAATAAAATAAAATAAGAAGACACTGCACAGTATCTGCATCAGCAGAGATCACAGGAAAGATGAGGTCATGAATTTTTAGCAAGCTCATCAGTGTGGGTTGATATCTGCCAGGGTGGAGGGTGAAGGTCCCTTTGCCTCTGCCGCTGTGTGAATGGAGAGCAGGCATGTCATGTCATCTTTCACCAACACACCGTGCATTTCATTATACGATTCTAAATCACACCCCTCCAGATGTGAGCAGAAGCATATAACATGCAATTTCATGTTTTAGTCCAATTAAAGGTGTTACAGAGAGTCATCTATTCTGCCCACGAAAAGCAGGTTTAGCCTGATCCTTGGCCTCTGAGATCTCTGACTCCTGATTAAACGTCTGTTTCGTCGTCTTTGGGTAAAGCCCAGAACGGGTGATGGTGTCAGCCCTTAGGTCTGTTAGATCGGCTGCTCCTCCTGCCTCTGCACCCCGTTCCAGCGAGCGCAGGGTGGGACATTTGCGGGGAGGATCGGATTCCGCGCTCCGATGCCATCGCTGACTGATGGAATTCCATCCGCCCTCCCTGCTCGCTGTCTCTGCCAAACGTCCTCATCCTCTGAGGGCGAGGGGCGACCGCAGCAAACCCATCCCCACGCGGGGAGCCCGGCCCAGGCTTAAGTGGAGCCATATGCTTAATGCATAACACACAACGCTGGCAAAGGAGGGAGGCGATAGAAGTCTTTGGAGCCTGTGTTACACATGCAAATACCGCCTGTGAAAGGCAAGTCTGTCTCCTTTGACACTGCTTGTAATCCTGATGTCATCCTCTTCGCTCCCTCTCTCGCACACAGTGTTTATTTTGTCACGGTGCATCTGAACACAAGACTAAAATCCTGTGGGGCAGCAGAATTTTGCACATTTTCCGAAGCCAAATCTTCATCCCCACAGAATATGTACGCTTGAATATAGAAAAGGAGAGGCATGACAGAGGGATGAGGCAATTGCATCTGGCATTTGTCAGCTGCAGCTGAAATAACTGGACAGCCCTTTCTCTCTGCTGGGGTATCCCAAGCAAACCCGTGCCCTGAACTCTGCTTTTTCTTTGTATTTGCTCCAAGAAATCTGGAAGCAAATATTGGATCTGTGCAGCAAAAATACTCCATTTGCTCCAGTGTATCTAACCCATCTGTAGCTGAAAATGAGGACATATTGATAGGTGTTAATAGATGTTACACTCTAAGACTTTGTGTGGACAAAAGAAGGGGCTTTAACCTATCTGGATCCTGGCATCATCTCCTGGTTCATAAAATCAAGAGCAGCAGCAAAAGCATCTCCCATTGCTCTGTCTCAGAGACCCAATCTGAAAGCACCTTGCCAGATAAGGAAGAAGACCTGAAACTACACAGTCCCCTCAAACCCGAGCTTCTCTGAAGCTGGCAGTGAAAGGACGAGCTACTTTGTTCTCTGTGTTGATACCATGTAAAATGTGCTTAGGTACTCTAGAGATGGAGGCTCCTGTAACAAAGAGATAAGCTGGAGGTAGTGTCGCTCTGGTGATAGGGACAGGGATGTTTGAGTGCTGGACACAATGCCGAGGCTCTCAGAAAGACATCAAATGGGCTGATAAGAATATTCCCCCATCCAGGCAGCTCAGAGACAGGGTGGCCAGACCTTTATCTTTCCCCCCACACGGGCTCCCTCCTGTCCTTTGTGATAAAAAGCCTTGTGCTTAGACCAAGGGAAATAAAAAGCACCAAACATCCCTGGGGCTCTCCTTCCTCAGGAGAGGACTGTGCCAGCTTGGCACTCTTTTCTCTTATCCCCTTCTTTCCTTCTCAACACCTCATTTTTTTCCTGGCTCCTCCAGTCCTATCCCTGTCCCTCCTGCTTGTGCCTTGCCCCAAGAGCTGGCAAAGCCATGGACATCCTAGTGGCAGAACTGCTGCTCTGTGCACAGATGTTACTATAAGGTTTATTCTTTTTTCCACTACAACTTAAAAAAAAAATTCTGCTAGCCACTCAATAATTAATGCTTATGAGCACTGATTCAGCATGTCAGGAAGAGAATTTTGCACTCTTATTGTAGTCTTTTGTAATTGAATCTTATGCTGTTATATTAGTGTGGCCCCAGGTGAGTATGCAATAGCTGAGGGGGAAAAAAGGTAAGATAAAGGAATTACAATAGAGCCAAGCTAATGTGAGAACAAGGCAATGTCTTCTGTGCCTCAAGGTGTTAAGTTAATCTCTGATAAGTTATTAACTTATTAATGGGCTGAGAAGGGGATGAACTACTTTTCATCCAAAGTCCCAAGTGCTCCTTGTTTTCTTTCACATGTTTCTCCTTGTCAGCTGTGACAAGGTTCACCTCCTTCAGCTCTGCTCCCCCATTGCCCTGCCCCCCTTCCTCTACATATCCTGTTTCAGCCAAAATGAAACAGCAGCTCAGAGAGCTGCTCTGTGCACTGATCACATCGTGCTCAACACAGGGGACATGGGGACTTCAGGAGAGATTTAGACACAGAAATCTGAAAGGATGAAAGATAAAGAAGTCATTACAGAAGTTTCTAATTAATCTTTCCTCATATTGTTGACTAATCATTGATGTGGAAAAACAAAAAGTGGGGGCAAGGGTCTTCAGATTAAAAAAAAGGACTTGGATCTATGCACCTCCATCCCAGCTCTCAGTTCAGCACTGGGTTCACAAGTGAGTGTTTCTCCACTCAACCCAGTGTATGATACATCATCTGAAGTCATTGCCTTTGATTCCAGTTTCTCCAAAACCAGAGGAAAAATTTCACACTGATGAATGGGGTGAAATTCTGAAAAGCTTTTGTTGAAGGAAGAGGGACAGGTCCAGTCTCATTCTTGTGGGATGTGATTTCTTCTCATAGCTGGATTCCCTTTACCACTGAACTGTCTCAGTAATCCTTCATTTTGAAGCTACTGCTGTGGTCCAGGGAGGTTTTTCCCTCACCATCCCCATTGCAAGTCTCAGAGCACAGATTGGAAACCACAGCTTGTACCCTCCTCCAGGTCTCTTCTGCCAAGGAGGGACATCTCCCAGTGGTGTAATGAGAATGTGTACTAAGCTGGTGATCACAAGGTTCAGAGCTCCTCTTTAAGTATGGTTCAACAAGGGATGGGTCCAGAGTTTCTACCCAGAGCTGTTTCTTTCATCTGGCCAAAAATGAAAAGGAAAATGGTAAAAGTGTTCTGGGTTGACTGGCCATTCCCTTGGCCCAGAGAAGCAGAGTTAGAGAGCACACAAACACAACAGATTTCTGACTTCTGTATCAGACCAGAGAACTCCCTGCAACACCCCACCAGAGCATGACACTATTTTTCCAGTGTTAAAAACAAACTGTACTTCCAAGCTTCCCTTCCAAGCTCAGACACCGGTGCTGAGATTGCAGGAAGCAGAAAAAGGATACTGTTCATTATAATCTGCAGAAGATGATGAACCTGATAATTCCTCCATGTGAAAAATCAATGACCTTTTAGCTGGAGAAAGGCACAGGCCATCACATGCCTTAGCAGAAAGCAGAGGGGGGGGCGGGGGGTGGTGGTGGTGTAGGGGGGTGTGGAATAAAAATATCCAGCAGCCAACTTTGGAAAAACACACAAGGGGTCTTCTCTGAATTAGCTAAGGCTTCAGCCTAAGTCTTTCTGTTTGCTCAGACAGGTTGGCATCTCTGTCTGTGCTGCTACTGCTGCTGCTCCTGCACAGGGTAGAGAGCTCATCAGAGCATGAAAGAGATTGTGATAAAGATACACTGGCTGCCAGCCTCCTTCCATTGGAAGCAGGCTCAACTCCATATGCGAGTGACATCTCAAACACCAGCACCAGAGAGGGGGAGGGAGGAAGCTGCTCTTTCTTTGCCCTTTCTGGTCTTGATATTTTGATTATTATTTGCAATTATTCTTTGCTAGGGCAGCTTTTCAGGTATCTAAATAGAGGCAAAAGAAGACCCCTTTCCCCTCCCTTCTTCAGTGCATGCTGCTCTTTCATGCTGCACCCAAGCTGATTGAATTGTTTGATAGATAAAAGCCTTAGTTGAAGATTCCCCTGCATTGCCACTTCGTGAGCTATTCCCATGCCAGTTCTGCTTTCCAGCAATATCAGCTGTGCATATAAATTTTCAGACTCATCTGGATGAATTCTCTTCTGCCAGCCAGCTGTTTGAAAGCATTCCCTGACACCACATGCCATTTGCTCTGCAGAGGTTGGCTGGCACTAGGATGTTGCTGTTCTGCCAGGATGTGATGCACTTCTCACCATAATGGGGAAGGGGAAAAAACTTCCATCTCCAGGGCTTGCCCACAGTGAGTGGGCTAGTCCACATGAAGGCTTTTCTAAGCTTTGCCAGCTGAGAGTAGCTTCAAAATTGTTTTCTATCAGCTGAAGTTCATAATTCTTGCCAGGTCCAAGAGACGATACCTCAGGAACCATCACCAAAACATTTTTCTGTGTCATAGAACCAGTTATACTCAGGAAAGTAAGATGCCTTGCAGGCATCTAGCCAGCAAAACACAATGACCTACAGGCAACCAGGTTAAATCTGCACAGTCCCAAGCGCCTCACAAAACCATTGGTGTGTTGTTCTCCCTCTGTAAATAGGGGGAAATAATAGCATTGTACCTCCTCACAAAGGCACTGTCAAGATGAATGCCCCAGTGACTAAGATTCTCACATCCTCCAGCATCAAAGGCTGCCAAACACTTAAGAGAAACAGTTTTGCTTCAACAAGGCACTATAAACATAGCTGGGAATGGAAAAAAAGGTTTTCATGTCTCAAAAGAGTAACTTCAGGGAAGGACGAGGGAGGCATTGCACATCCTTACCAACCAAAAAAATCCAAATTGTCATTCCCATTCATGTTTATGAAATGTCAAGATCTGTAAGCATTTTCACTAAGACCTAACACTTGGCCAAATATGAGGAATCAAAAAGAAATTGTGAAAAAACCTCATGGTTATGACCATAGCGTAAATACAGGAAAGCAATCCCAGACCACAGCCAATACCTCATTGTCAGGAGATAATCATCCAAACAGACTCCCAAGTGGTGAATTCGAGTGACAAATGGGAAGCAGACCTCCTCATAGACATGGGAATGCAGGCATTCTGTGTGTTTTTCTGCATGAAACCATAAATCATCCACAGCATTAAAATGGCTGAAGAACAGATAAAGGCTCTCTGTGTAGCTGTGCAGGAATCTGAGGCCTCCTTTAAATGCAAGAGTTGGCATCAAGCAGTTCATGCTCAGCTGATGCACACAATCACACTGACTCCTTGTGTGAAGAGTTATTGTTTGAGGAATACCAACCACAGCACTGGTTTACCATCTTCCTCAGCCCTTAGGGTGTTCACAGTCCCCCAGCCAAAGAAAGCGACGGGACGCAAAGGACACCAAAAATGAATCCAGCACAAACTTACATGTACAAGCAAACCTGATCACACAGCTTTCAGTCTGAAGCTTGATCATGTCTGGCTGGTTCCTCTGACCAGGCCAACTCCCAAAGGTGCTAAGCTGGTATGATGAATGGAGCCCAGCACACGGGAGCAGTTCAAACACAGGTTTGATTTCCTTTGGTTATCAATATCTGTTGCTAGGCAAGGGAAATGTCACTTATCTCTTCCATGCCTTACCTGCCTCTGGTCATGTACAAAACAGAGAGGATGACTAATATGTAACTCCCCCAAGAGAGAAGTGAAAGTCACTGCACTTGCACTGTTTTCCTTGTCCCTTAACCTGCACTTACAACACCTTTTGTGTCCCCAGAATTATTGCCCTCTGATGCAGCATTATCCCATGTTGACTTGTTGTCATATTCATGGCAGCATTACGTTCCCTGGGGAAAAAGGGCTCCTGGCAGTACTGCTTTGAGAGACCCTTTATTATATTGATGCCAACAGAGATTTCCTCTTTGATAAATGAGCATGTACCTATGAATAAATACAGGAGTACATTTTATATGTATTGTATATCTGCAGTGACAAGGGTAGGGGTTTATTCAGGCATGTGCTTTAAATATGCATGGGGGACACAAGGCAGCAGGAACTGGCAACCATGGGCTGCTGTCTGGATATTCCAATGCCAAACAGAGGATCCCTGACTGTCGTCTAGACAAGATGTTTCCATTGCATCCCTCATTTGAAGCAGTTGGAAGATACCCACTCTGCACACTAACTGGTAGAATACTCTCAGGATGCAACAGGACCTCTCTATGAACTGTCAAACTCAGCAATGCTGGCCTATCTTCTGCTCTCTCCTGAGGCAAGGAAGTGAAGGGAGCTGGAGTTACACATGTATTCCCAGGCTGACACAACAAAGCAACCGCACATGAAAATTATTGTCCTCCTGGGAGGTCTTCCTGGAGGTGCTGAGTGAGTACAGGATTGTACTGCAATGCTTTGGTGCAGCAACAACTGGGAAGAAACCGATGCAACATATTTCAAGGAGCAGTGCCAGACTTCAAAGGCCATTTTGGTTTCTCAAGCTTTCCAATGAATGGCACCACTTGTCCCACAATGCCTGGCCTGGGAACCCACCGCAACCCCCACCCCAGGCAGAAGTGTCTGTGTGCTGCCCTGAGTGGAGAGCAGTGTAGGGAGTGACCACCATGCAGAAATGATCCCCAGCAAGAAGCCACTGCAGGGGTAGAAAACATAATTTCACTCAAAGGGTAAAGCTTTCCCTGAGTACTCAACTGAGAGGTGCCAGGGAGCTGACCCTAATTTCATCCTCCCAGCCAGGTCTGCAAGAGGGGAATTGAGAGGGAAGACAGAAAACACCTTAGCCATTCTCATAGCTCCTTAAAACCAGCTCACAGTCCCTGGAGGAGGGGATAGCAGCCTGGCCCTTACCAGTCACCTCCCTGCCTGACACCTAGCCTCTTTCCAGGGAGCAAAGGAAACACATTTCCCAGTTCCTGCTGACCCTGCCTGAAGAGCTCCTTGTTATATTCTCTGGAAAGTTAAGAAGTTGTCTTTGAATACCACAACGTCAAGGTGATGGTTACCAAGGGAACTGAGAGGAACTGGCCAGGAGAAGGTCAGACTTTTCTGGGTATTTTTTTGTGCTTTATCTTGGCTGAATGCTTTTCCAGACAAATCAAATGGGTGTCTTTCTATCCTGGAGAAATAAAGCCATCATATACTTGAAAAAGGACTGATAAAAGCCAAAAGGGGTAGCTAAGATTTCCCACAACTCTACATCATTCTCTGGGGGAGTCACCCTCAAAATCAGCTATGATGGGAAAACCCTGTAGCACCATCAGCAATTGTGATTTCAATTGAGGGACATAACTAAGAGAGCCCTGCGGTGAGGAGTTTAAAACTGGATTTGCTTGGAGGCCACAGTAGAGATATAGAGTAAAAATATTTCCAGAGAATAAAATAGAAAACTGAACCAGCAACTTGCCTGGAGTAAATCAGCACAGCCCTTGGAGAATTTGCATTTCCATGGAGCTATGGCACTTTCACCAAGAGGAAATTCAGCTCTCCAGGAAAGACAGTGAAGATGAGGTCTAAACATAATATCTCACACACCAGATCATCGTCCGACCACACAGTGACAGAGATGTGGAATGATTTCTGTTATAATAAGAATCCCCAGCTGTGAAATTAAAATTAGTTAGCTAAACAAAAACAGAGCCTGATGCTGGCCTTCATATGCCAGTTGCTCAGCATGGTTCCCCTGGCCAGAGAGGACTGGGCTTCTGCTCTTTTAGGAGGTTGGTTATCCAATGAGCAGGTTCACTTTTCATGCTGCACATGGCAACTATTGTGCTACAGCTGCCAGTCATACCCTTGACTTGCAGTGCTGCTTGTACCCCCAACAGGTAAATGGATTAAAGGAGATGCAGGAACCAAGGAATGGGCATTTTATACTCTTGGTGTGTTTTGAATACCAACTGCTGCCAGTTTTTCTCCTCTAAGAGCCCTGCCAAGCATCCTTACCTTCTGCACTTCAGTCTGGATCTCTATCAAAGTCCTTCACTAAGAAAAACACTCTTGCTAATGAAAACCTGTATCTTTACTGGCCCCAGTTGTGAGTACTGCTAATGGCAGGGGGGTCTCAGGAGACCCCATTTTTGTACAGCAGAGCCACTTGACATTAGTCAATATTAGTTGCCCTTCCAATCTCTGATAGGGTCAGACAAACAAGCTCTCTCTACTGTAAACAAAGAGCTGACTCTACTAAACAACTAAATGTCAAGGTAGGTCAGCCAAGGTGTAATCAGCTCTCATGGCATAGCTGTGAGCTGCAAAGGCTTTGTACAGGTGGCCAAGCAGACTACTGCTGAGAAACTAACTCTTCCCCAGCTCAAAAAGGAAATCAAAACTCTTACCTCCAGCTTGGCCTTCACAAAAGAAAGCCCAGCAAATCAGGCTGATCAGTCAATGACACATGGTTTTGAAAGGTTTTGATTTGCAGACAAATATGTGTTCCCAGCACCAAGGCGCTTGTGGTTTGTGCTGAAACAGATGTTTTAGTGCTGAATTTCTGGGACTGAGGGCTTTTCTCTAGTCTTGCTCAAAGATAATGTCAGTGCAAGTAGCCTTCAGGATCTGTTCATGTGCTGCTTTCATGCTCTGTGTGTGTGGTGGGGGGATTGAGCAATGGAAGCTGCCAGTGCAGGTGGCCCTGAGCATAGCCCTTACCAACACGCATTCATCAGGCCTGGGACAGGCACACTTCCAGATGATTTATTGATATTTACTATTTAAATGCCAGCAGATCATTTAGTCCTGGTGAGTAGATGTTCAGTAACAGCAGAGAGGAATCATCTCCTGCCAGCCCACCCTGCCTCCTCCATCATTTAGTGCCAAGCATGGAGCCCTCTCCTTGCTCCCTGGGCTCATTGTGGGAGCTATGTCATACACAGCTCAGCTCCACCAGTCCTTGCTGCCCTTCCCACCCACCCACCATGCTTTGCTGATGTCAAAGACCTCTTAGGACTTACAGCATCAGGATCCAGCAAGGAGGTTCATTCAAGGTATCTCCTAAATGGGACAGACAAAGCTCTGTTCCCTTCCCATCACCCTGTGGGGATAACAACCTCTGGACTACTGGTGTCCATATCTGTTTCTCAGTGTCAGCTTCTGCACAGTTCTTTAGCCTTGTCCATCTGACTTGAAAATGCCCTTTCTTAATAAGCAAGGACCCTGCCTAGCATATAACAAAGTGCATCAGTGACCTTGCAATAATAATTCCCTGTCCTGATAGAGGCAGCTGAAGCACAGGGGACCTTGTTCATTTAAAAACCATCACCACACTTCTGGGACTCTGCATCCAGCTGTACCTGCGATGACTGAAACAGGAAGAGTTTTTGAAAACCAATTTGCTCTCCACTCTTTCTACCTCTTTGTTTGCATTTTCCATTTCTCTCAGCGTGGGGGATGAGGCTCAGTACTAAGCTCATGTTTATCAGTGCTTGGCTCTTCGATTGTCACTTTACAGCCCTGTCAGTAGGCCCTGCAGGTGGCACTTGCTTTCCCCTAAAGAGATAGCACCCCCCCAATTTTTCTCCCAACTTCTGTCCAAAAAATAAGTAATACAAGAATGTTTCTGATGGTGTCAGGCTTTATAATAGTTCATTCATTTCAACCCTAAATTTGGGACTGAATTTGAGCTGGCAGTAGCTCCTTAATATACAGGACCTGTCTTATTACATCTCCGTCTAATGCATATTTGGGAGCTTTCCCTGAAAGCTCTTGTATAAAGGAGTATTATGACATCAGGAAGTCTAAAAGTACCTGAACTGCAGATGTGATAAATTCAGCAGGATGATACGTGCCTGGAATTCATAGTTACCTTTTTCCATTGGCAAATGGCCGCCTGGGCTCCATCCCCTGGGATAGCTGTAGAGAACAGCCAGTTTGATGAGCCTAACCAGCCATTGGATGTCACTTTGGCTCCACACTAATTCAAGGGAAACAGCATTTATCTGGCAGCCAGGCAGCCAGCTCTTCGGCAGCTGAGAGTTTAATTATCAAAGGTTCAGGCGAATCTTGCTCTTGCTATCTCCAACCAGCTGCTGCAGAAAAAGAGACCTTCTGGCCCCATCCAGAAGTTTGTGAATCTCTTGCAAGTTCCCTTTAGCTGCTAAAATGAGTCCCAGCCCATTTACCCTTTCCTGTGAAAGCTCTGGGCTTGATGCCACTAGAAAACGGAGAGAATGAAAATAATACAGTGGGGAAGGGCTCTGGGTGGATGGGGCTGAGCAAGCAGCAGTCAGGAACGGGAGCACTGGGCAGGCTGCAGCTGGTGCTTTGATCCAGCCGTGGAGGCTTGCACTGATAGATGGATGTGGGCTTCAGCTTCCTCAAACTGCAGGATGTTGTTGTTTCACAGCTGCATTCTGCAGGGGTGGAGCAGAGCTGCTGTCTGGCCTCCATTCAGGCCAGGCGAGCTGTGTTTCTGCTGGTGGACCTCAGCCTGAGCAGTCTCAAGGCAAAACACAAGGGCTACACCTGCCCCATCCCACCCTTCAGCAACCCAGTGGGAAGGGTGGGCATTGGAAGGGGCAGAGCAAGCAAGCTGAAGGTAAAACAAGAAGTGAACAGTCTCTGCAAAGGTAGCTGTTTGCTCAGTATTTCTGCTGGAGCTAAGGCCAGAAGATGCACCAAGAAAATTAGTGGGGAAAAGGTGACACAAAATGAAGCCACCTTTCCCTCCAAGAAAACAAGAGACCAGTGAGTGAGGAATGTGGAGGAGGTGTTGAGCTCATAGGGACTGTCCTGCTCCACTCTTCACTCACTCTGCCTCAGTGCCTCAGATATTTGACACATGATTCCCCCACATCTGGGTCCAGGAATCCTTGTATTCCTCTCTCAGCCTTGCTATCAACCACAGTCAGGCCAAAACCAAAGGCTGTTGGTACTCTCCCAGGTTCTGCTCAATATCCAGCTCTAAGTGGGACACTTAAAACCTGAATGAGGTGCCATTTCCTATAGATCCTTTGCACTTCTGTGTCAGGGATGTCCCTGCCCGTCCAGCCCTGCAGTGGCTGGTTAATAATGGGGCCACTTAAGTGCCTATCAGGGAAGTTGGTAACTAATGTGCAAGTGATGCACCTGCTTTTCCTTATTCTCAGGCTCTCTGCAGACACAATCAGACACAATTGGCCATTCTCAAGGCACATTTATCTTTTCAATATGAAGGCAAGAGACTCAATTATCTTGTTCAAAAGCTAAGATTCTGGCTAGCAAATTAGTTATCCTCCCCATTCTTCTTCAAAATGCCATCAGGAACCTTCATAAGCAAATACTATCAATCACTATCTGTTTTGCCCAGTCTGCCTGAGCTATCAGTAGGGACCCACATAGGGAAATACATGGTCTCCACTCCTCCCCCAAGAAAAGTCTCTTCAAAGCTTGGGCATGACTTTTGTAGTTGACACTCCAGTAGAATAGCTAGACACAACAGAATAAGAGAGCTCAGGGCATGTGTGAACCTGCAGGAGATGGAAAGAGCAGAAACCCATAAATACCTATTTTACTCTTTGGAAACAGTGCCCTTCCTGCGTCCCTCCCACCAACTCAAACTTGGAAACCACCCAGCCAAATGCTTCAGATGGAAGAGAAACATGCCCTGATAGCAACTTCCTGCTAGAAATTTAATCTTGGGCTCCTCCTTGCAGTCCAGGAGCACAGTCACTAAGGGACAGTTGCCTTGGGTGTCTCATTTTTCCATCCTGCATGAACAAAAGTGTTTACTTAACACCACCTCTCCAGGGTTCCCTCAGCTCCCTGGTCTCCAGACCTGTCAGTTTACTTACAGCACTCCTAACTGCAAACTGATTAGTCCAGTCCCCCTTCCTGTCTCCCCCATGGTTATCACTTTTATTAACAGCAAGGGAGTGATAATAGGGAAAGATGATCAAAGCTGCTGGTATTAACACAGAGGATTAGCAGTATTTATATTCCTGATCAGTGCAGTCTCAGTGTGAAGAGGGAGCCGCCACAAATCAGCCTTTTCCAACTGAGAGTTGCTGCAGTGCCACTGCCTAAATAGCTGCTGGCTAATGAGTCCTTTGCAGCTGGCTGGGGGAAGAGCTCTCTCACTTGGCTGCTGCCCTTATGATACATAATGTGCCCAGGCTGGCATCCACGGTGGTGTGAGGGTCCCTGACCTCAGGTTTCAAAGTGTTCTTGAGGTCTTGGGGAAAAGGTCCCCCACTGCTGAGATCAAGCCAACTAAAGCTGAACAACAAAACAACTGAACTGGTGTGACCAGTTCATGGTGGGATTGCATCATTATCACACGAAGGGAAAACACAACTTCCAGCCCTGTCTGGGAGCTGTGGGAAGTTCAGTGAGCACCACACTGGAGGAGGGAGGGAAGCAAAAAAAGAAAAAATCTGTGTCACGTTTTACACACAGGAGACTGAGGTGACTGAAATCCTCTGCAACCATCCAAAGAGAAGAGATGTGGTGTTACATATTTATTCCGGTGAGATTCCAGCAGTGGCAGGCAAGGATGCAGGGACAAGCAGGTTGCCAGCCACCAGCAGCAAGCCAAGGTGAAGAGTTTTCACCTGGCAGGGGCTGGAGACCAATACAATGAACAAAGAGCAAACAGAGGGTGCTGGGATCAGCAACACAGGCAATGTTCATGGAACATGGAAGAATGAGGACCCAAGGAAAGTTTCCACTTCTCTTCTGTATCCCCTGAGGACACTTTCAGGGACTCCATTGTCTTCATGCTCAGAGTGCCCATAGAAAGGCCCCATTACAGCACCACCTTCCAACTACAGAGCAATATATAAATGTTCAAAGATAAACTGAGGAACAAAGACAACTGCTTTCCAAAACATTTGGTCTGTGTAAGGTGATCAAACTACAATATTGAGCCAAAGACTCTCAAACAAAGCCAGGGCATTCTTATTAATAAATCTTCACAACAGGCAGGAGAACACAGATTCTACACATAGCCCATCAAGAAAAGAGAAACCTGGGTTTGATGTCCAAGTTTGAGCACTGCTATTTGGGTCATAAGGTGCTTCCTCGTCAGAACTAACTGAATGGAGACTGACTGGGAAGTCTTCTTAATTATTGCTAGTAAGAAACAAGGATCTTGAAAATACCATTTGTTTGCATATAATTTAGGGTCATTAGTCCTTCATGACCAGCTAGAGTTACCTTTGGTTATCTACACAACTATTTCTTACCCCCCAGCTCCAGCCTGTTGCTCACCACTTTCCATCCCTCCTCTGTGCAGTGCAATAATATCTTAGAGGGTTTATTTATATCATCATAATTGGTTGCTGTGGAGATAATCATTATGTCACAAGTGTAGGCCAGGGAGCTCTGGCTGCAGAAGGGATTGCAAAGGGGTCATGGAGGTGAGTCCTGTGGTTTTAATGCACACTCCCATCCTCCCACTCACATCATGGACCATCTGCATCCATACACTAGCCCAGCTCCACCTGCAGATGTTGGTCCCACATGTGGCCATGTGCAAACACGAGCTGACTTGCTCTGGCAAAATCTCAAAGCAGTTTTTATTCACATAACAGGCAGTGACAACTGAGGGGACAGGAGACACAGTGGTGAGCTATAGGAAAAGGTTGGAGTAAGGGCAAGACAGAGGCCAATAGTGATGCTCCTAAGCCTCTTCCACTCCCACCCCACTCATTCTTGAGCCACTCTCCACACATAGACCCAGTAAAAATCACTCTGAAGGTTTTGCAAAGCCATGTGTGACCATGGGGACTAATAAACATTTCACGCAACCCCATTACTGTACCTCACTTATCAAAGCTATTTTGGATTACCCCACCATCTCAGCCTCACAGCACAGTTCAATCACAATAGAATTTTCTGGAGAAAATCTTTTTTCCCCACAGGCTGCTTCCAAGGCCATGACACGTAGTCCAGGGTCGCAGCAGACTGTCATAGGATGATGTGGACTTCTCATGTTCTCCTTCTCCAGGATGTGTTTGTCATGCTCTGCTTGGGTCGTGTGCATAAACAGAAGGAGCAAGATATGGAGACAAGTGTTTTCTCCATGTGCTGTGTCCATCCAAGATCAGCAAAACCACTCACAGATTGCCCCCCTCATCAGATCAAATTGAAGGTGAATGTAGAGAAGCTGATTGGCAGTAGTGAGCTCTGGATAAATGGAGCTGTTCACCTTGGGATCATGAGTTCAGAGGAAGGTCAGTTCACTGTTGACCACCATTCATTAGCCTCTGGCAGCAACTCAGCCTCAGTGAAATAAGGAACCAGTCTTGGCTTGGGTCCCAGTGGAAGGAAAGTCTGTGTCACTGCAGTTGCTGTGCTCGCTGGACACTTGGCTGGCCCCACAGGGAAATAACATAGCAGTTCAGGGAGCCACTCTTATGGCTTAGCACCTTCCTGTGGGATCAGCCTGGAATAACACAACAGAGTTATGAGACTGCAGTGTCTCAGTGTTGGTGGGTGCAGACACAACTGCTGAGCTCCAGCTCTGGTTCATAGCTGAAGACCAGGTGCTGCCACCAAAGAATTACAGCAAGGAAAACCTCAGACTAGGATGGAGGAGGTAGGAGAAAGGTTGAAAAGTCCTCTGGAAGAAGTCAAGAGAAAGGCAAATAAAATGGCTGTAGAGCAGCTCACATGTGAGGACAGGAGGCAGAAGGTGAGGTTAGAGCCTCATGTGAGGACCCTGCTCTCACCCATCACTGCTGCACAGCTTTGGTGTTGCAGGGGGAAGGAGAAAAACCTTTCCCCACCCTTCTAACCCCCTTTGCCCTATACCCAAAACAGATATGGGTTCTACAGCCCTACAGCCCACTCCTGTGGGCTTCTCCATTGCAGGGCCACAGGAGACCCTGGGGAGGAAGGGAAATACCAGCCAAATGAACCATCCAGGTGGCCTGCGGGCCTTAAATTGAGCATTCTGGTACATACTAAAATAAATGCAATAAAACAGGTCAGTATCACTTGCGTGAAATTCACTTATTGTTTTAAATCATCATTATCACCATCATAATTAAAATCAAGCAACAGCTTAAAGAAACTAATGAATATTTTTATACGTGAACTTATCACGGGAAGGGAGGAAAAAAACATAAAGTGAAAATGTGCCTGTATTGCTAATAAATATTATTGGAGGGACTCCCAGCTTTTCACATTACCACAGTGTGATATGACAGCCTATAATGGATTACTCAACTGCCCGAAGCCATTGTAGGAATAAATCCCTTTTAATATTCATGTGCGGTCTTTGAGAAAATAGATGTAAGCAGTTAATACTTTTCTATAGACAAAACAATGCAGTTTATCAAAACAAAATGTGTGCTTGAAAACAAAAATCACAAAGCTCCTGGATTCATTCTATTTTTTTGTTAATCAGTAAAAATAGGACCCAAAGAAAAAGACAATTTGGGGAGCAGCGGTGCTTAGAAAGCAAGATGGGGAGAGACAATATTAGCAGATGGGGAGGGGCAGGGTCAGTAGAAAGGAGGAAAAGGCATAAGAAAAATGAGTGTTTTGTGAATCTGTGGTTGTAAAGAGAGCACCAAAGGAGCTGCTTGAGGAAGGTGTTATTTGGCAGTGGGGTTGGTAGTTGCCCTATAAAGCTCCCAGTGGGACAGGAGGTAGTATATGGGTGGCAGAGGAAGATCTGACACTTCCCAGGAAGGAGGCACAGGGCTCTGTGAGGTGTAAAGATGCTACTAGGTGATGCTAGGGCTTAGCCATGTTTATAGGACAGTAAAGGATGTAGTAAAAGAAGTGAACAGCAAAGCCATGTAGTGCCAGCTGAGGGCTGCTCCCTCCCAGCCCCTCTGCTCTATCTTTTTACTTTTCCTTTTGCAGCTGATCTATAAAACCTACCTGGTTTTTAATCTCTGGTTTGTTTGGGTTGGGTTTTTTTCTCCCTTTACACTGCAGATCAAGAGCAGCAGCAGTGTAGAGGAGGATTTATAACTTTTTGTGCGGTCAGGAGTGAGGGAATTGGAGGTTAACCCTTCCTGCCCCAGCTGTTTGTGGGCAGTCGATGCTTGGAAGGAAAACCAGATAGCAAAACTGTCTCATGGACTGGAGGGAATGGCTGCAGCCTTTCAAAGGTGAAGGGGTAAAAATGAGAGATTCAATCTTACAGCACTGGATGCTGCTGCAATGTGAACCTAACTTTATTTGGCTGGTATGGTTTGTGGCTAAAAATGGCTGTAGATGTATCTGAAACTGTGAGAGAGAGAAGAAAAAGCTCTTCAGTTTTTCTTCTGCTGTGAGATCTAGGCTTCAAAGACAAGCTTAAACTGAAGCCTCAGGAATAAATAAGGTTCCCCTGGGACTCATGTGGCTTTGATATCTGAGGCTGCCCGATGGGTGGAAGAGTTGAGTCACAGATTCCTTCTGTCTGTCCATGTTCTGAGAGAGCTTCTGATGACACCCTTTGTCCCTGGCACTACCACAGCAAAGGCAGCTCAGGGTCTGCCTTGGGTTGGGGTAGGTGCCATCCAGGCTGAAGGAGACACCATGTTCTTGAACCAAATTGAGCTCAAAAATGTAGCCCAAGAGACTGACAGTGCTCTGAATACTGCAGCCTTGGTGAAAATTGTGATTCTGCAAAGACTACAGTGCTTAACTGGACCTTCTTCCAAGTGCCACTGACTCTCAGGGACCTGTTTGAAGGAACCCAGGATAATACACATCAAGCTAACTGCAGCACCCTAAGATCCTCCCATGCTTCAAAATTCTTGGGGGAAGGATGCTATCCTTTAAAATATCCAGTTTTATAGTAATTCCAATCATTTAGGACAGGGGAAAAATCCATGAATTACTGTATTAGTGTGTCAGACCAATCCACTCAACTTTCTCAGATTTTATTCACGTGTAATTTGCATGGAACAGTGCAGTTCCCTATCTGGACAAAGCTTCAACTGTGTAATTATTTATGTAGCCAGCAGTGTTGGAAAGATTCTATAATTAGAAATATTCCAGGAATGCTTGTAGAAGCAACATTTTTCCTACATATCCTTATTAATTTATTGTAAGAGTAATCTTGTCACTGTAAACACCATGAGAGTCCCTTTAAATGCCAGATAGTTTTATAGACTGTACTGGGTGATATGAAAATGGGCCAGTTTTATAGGTCATATATTTCTTTGAAATGGAATAGGACCAGGAGACAATTGGGAACCAGAATGGGGAGAATTCCTCCCACCCACCTCCTTCCAGCAGAGCAGAGGTGTTTCTTGCTACGAAAGGGAAAGAAAAAGTTTCACCTTCTAATTGTTGTATTGAGTAGCTCATTGAGTGCACTTTCTGTTCAATACCTTTTTTACCACTCAGATTGTCTAATCAAAGGCTTTTTCCTTCCTTGGTTTAGCTTTGCAGCCTCTAGCATTGATCCAAAATCAGAAACGAAAGAGAGAAACAGGCTCTGGGAAAAGAGAACACAATTAACACCCAAGCAGCTTCATTTTTTGGGGTGCCTTTAAACATCTTGCACTTCTCAGTCTATTCTCCCATTCTTTTATTTTCCCTTTTGTGTTCCGGAGGTTTCTTTAAGGAAAGCCTTTATCAGCTGCTCAGGGAGAAGATTAAAGGACCAGTCACCGAGAAACAGGTTACTTTTTGTGTCCAAGTTCTTAATTCACTTTATTAAAATGTTCCAAATCTTCCTTCAGGAGGAGAGATCAGAAGGACATTTCCCTGTCACCCCTGGCATGCCTTCCTTCCGGATACTTGTGCTTCATTAGAGGCTAAAAAAAAAACAAAGTCGAGGCAAGGAAAAGAAGAGAGAACAAGACTGCAGTGACTGGTTAATACGGGATGTAGAGCCTTCTACTTCATGGTCACTGGTACTGCTCTGGCCCTGGGCTGGAAGCAATTGAAAGCTTTTCCCATCTCAAAGACACTCGTGTGAACCGAGTCAGAGATCTCTGGCTATTTTTACCTTTGAGGTTCAAAGAAGAGAGCTTTGCAGTGAACAAAGCCAAGCATCCATCCAGCCTGCTGCCCCGCTGCTGAAAGCAGCAAGGAAAGGGCACAGGAAGGGTGAGGATATTCAGTCTGCTTTTCTGGGTATGCTACTGGCTCCCCCAGGCCTCAGGTCAGGTATTGCCTGCCTGAAATAATGGCTCTCTGTGGTTAATAAACTTCGATGGATTTTCTTCCATGGTATCATCTGATCTTTTTTATGCATATCCACAATCTTTCTCTGCACTAACAGCTCTTCCAGAGCAAGGCTGAAGGACACCAGCGCAAGCTGCTGCCTGGGCACTTTTGATGTCTAGGAGTGCCTAAAAAGCCACTTTTTGTGATATTTAGTTTGAAGGCTTCCATATTAAAACCCTTGGAAACAAACAAAAAAAAAAAAAAAAGCATGTGATTCTTCTGGGCAGCACTGGGAGATGTCTTAGGGGGAAAAAAGCCTAGGTCAGGTCTAAATTCCACTTTGGATCTAGCATCAATTCCTCATGTGAAGATGCTTTATCCCAGCTCTCCTTTCCCTTCCCTTCCCTTTCCCTCAGGATGTTCACGATGGATTTTCACAATCTGTCTGCCCTGACCCAGGATTATGGCCACAACACAGTGCAGGCAAGCAGCGAGACACAGCACCTCCCACAGTGGAAAACTAAAATAAGGATAGGAGAGAAACTGCTCCAAGTAGCCATGATAGAGGTCTAATGAGGCATCTGCCATGACGGCTTTTCCATGTACCCTGTCTTGGTTTTAAAAGGCCACTTGCTTTGCATAAGTAGCTGCTGTTTTGTAAAGCAAGTGTATACATGCAGACACTCCTCATGCTTCCTCAGGGTACAATTACTTTCTTATCTGTCTTGTACTGCTGTTTCTCTGCAGCTGAAGTAAGTTCTCCAGTGTGAGACTGTAGGGTTAATCTTTTGGTAGAGAAAGTTAAAAAGGCTGGAGAAAAGCATGGCATCCTAAGAGGGCAAAGAGCAAGGAGGTGACATCTCAGCAGGCAGAGACGAGGAGTAAGGTGTTCCTGAAAGACAACCTTCACATTTCCCATCAGTGCTGATTCATAAAATGTCAGGTTCATTAAAGGTGAAATGCACACAAACTAGAACTTGAGCAGTTTCATACTCAGCAAAGCATCTATGCAATTGGCTTTTCCTCTACATTTTGACACTTCCAAGTCTTCTGAGTCAAGAATATCAAAGTAATTTGATATTAAAATGTGTCATCCAGGTAATAAAAGCATAGTTGAAGGCTACATTTTATTTATTACTCAAATTACTCAGTAGTTCTTTGAGGCCTTGGCTGGTAGACAACGATGCCTAGAAATCAAGAGGGAAGTCCCTTCTGCTCCTACCTCAATGAGTGCCACATTGCAGGGGGGATTCAGAGGACACAGAGTTCTAGGTGTGGGATCCTGTTGATTCCCCTGCCTTCCTGACTACTTTTGACATTCCTTTGCAGAGCCTTCTCTCACAAGACCACTGGCAAAAACTGCAGGACAGGGAGCTCAGAGCTCAGATCACTTGCAACTGTCTCCAGCCACTCAGTGTCACTGCTGTGCCTTAATCACAAATCATCCCTTTTCTGCTTTAATAGCAGGCACACTGCTGTGTTCCCTGCCCACCAACACTCCTGTTCCAGGTGTGGCACAGTACAGCACTCTGCCTGCGGCTGTCCTGGTGTCCCGTGTTTACCTAGTCTCTCCTGATGGCTTCCACAACATATTTCCTCCACTTTCAAAGCCCTTTTTTAAGCTGCTTTGAATTCCCTTTGTGTTTAAAGATCTGCTTTGCTCTTCGAGCTCCGTGCACCCTCACCAGCCAGGTTTTAAAAGCAAGGCCGTCGCTGGAAGTTGTCATTGATACGTGATGCAGAACAAAATCCAGCTCGCTCGAATGCAGCTAGATTGGCTCAGCAGGGCTGACAATGGATGAACTGGGTCTTATCAGCGGAGGGAGCAGATAGAACACGGGAGCAGCATGCAAGGAGCAGATAGCAGCTCTGTGAGAGCAGACAGACAGGCTGCTGATAGTGCAGGAAGGGGGGAACGTATCACTTTTATTCCCTGGCTGGTTTTGAGGCCCTTGTTTCAAAGCTGGCACCTTTCTGACCACAGCCACTGCATTAATGGGGAAAAGAAGCAAAAGTGACGGACAACTCAATGGAGCAGTGCTGTGATGAAAGGTCTCAGCGGGGCGCGTTTGTCCAAATGAGCCACTGCCTCCCTGCACAATTTATTCCTTGCTCCAAATGCATTTGTTGGATTTAACGACAAGTTGGTGGCATTTCTGCAATTAATCCTATCAAAGGGAGGTGATTTTACACAGAGCTGGTCCCATATTTCCTAGGCTGTGTTTTTGTTTATGAGGAGAGGGGCTGCCAGCTGTCTCCCAAGTCTGGGCACTAGAGTTCATAGAAAGGAACTGTGGGTTATTAACCAAGTGTCTCCTCCTGACATCTGAAAGCAGTACAGCTAAAAAATACAACCTCAGATTGTCCTAACAAGCAATCTCCAAACTGTAAATATGCAACAGTGAGAGAAAGTATTTCTTTACCAGTGAAACACTTTAATGAGTGGATGGCTCAGCAAATCTTTTATGCAGCAGCTTTCCCTGCTGCAGATACTGAGATTTATGGTAGGAAGGGAGGGGAGTTAACAACCAACCAGGGAACTGCCATTCCTTTATACTGGGGTTCCACCTCATGTTCCTGTTTGACTGGTCTGATCATTTTGCAAATCTCCTTGGATAAAACATTAATGGTCCCATTTTCAGGGGTCTTTGGGACACGTATGGAAGTATCTCCCAGTGCCAGAAATCATGACTTAGCAAAGCAGGAAGGAGCAACCCATTGTTCCAATGAGGGTACTGATGACACATACCCAAAGACTTTAAATATGGAGTGCTCTTTGAATACTGATGACCTCATTTGGAGAGAGAGAGAATCAATGGAGATTATGTATTTTTGCAATTCTGAGCTTTTCCATATTCTCCTCCAACTGAGAGGTTCCTAAGCTCTTTATCCTTCTGTCCAGTTAATAACATTTCTAATGAGTACTTAGAACCAGAACCAAAATCACAATACGTGGTGGAATGGGATTCAAAAGAAACAGGCTTCTTTCATGACAGTGGTGGACTGAGAGGCAAAAGAATAAGCATTTTCAGAGAGTCCTTCCTAAAGGTCACAACCTTCAACAACAAAACCTGTTTGCACAACAGGTTCCTCAGACATGGAATTAAACAGAAATACAGACTACAGAAAAAAACAACTAAAATGAACTCTACAAACCAGCACATTCTCAAATGATTCACAGATCCTCTGAGGTGGTCCTTGAGCCACTCTTGCTGTCATGATGAAATTTTCACTTCCCTCGGACCTGAGTTCCCAGCTGGAAGAGAAAGCTCACACCCTGACTTGGCCTTTGGCAGCAATGCATTCATCTGGGAAATCTGCTGCATCAGTGACAGCATAGAACAATTTTTGTTATGACACCACATCTTATTTTGAGCAATTTAATAGTCATAAACCCAGCAACAGTCATCTTCTGATTTGAAAATAAAATGTCTCTAGAAACTGTTGCTGTTACCATGCTTTGGTGTTGCAGACTGAGCCATTCATTCTGTTAGTTATTGGGAAAAGACTTACCTACGATCATCTCCCAAAGCATTTTCTGATTGATACTTGCTTGAAAAGTCTCTAATGACAGACCAGCCAGACACAGAGACTTGACAAAAGGAATGTGAAGGTCTTGATGTTGAGGACACACAGATGAACATATCAGCAGAATATATATAAGATGCTTTGCACTTTTCTTATTTATCCAAAAAGCTATTTTTGTTTATTAAAACCTAGTTACTAGCTGCATCTTGCCAATAACCTGGAGTGCTTGCTTGGTTAATTTAAGCAAGCAGAGCTTTGACAAAGTAATTTTACCATCCTCGGGGATCTGCCAGCTTATGCCGGTCTTCACTATTTCAGATGAAATTGAGTTAATTTTCACTGAAATTGCTTCTTAGCATACAAACACATTCCCCATCATTGCGAGCTTATGCCTCTGCAGCTCTATTATTCTTTAATTTACACAACCCGGCAGCGAGGGATTAATGCCTGAGACATACAAAAGGCTACAGTGTGGAGAGGAGAAGGCAAGGAGAGAGAGGGAGAGAGTGGAGCTCTGCAGGGAATAGGTAATGGTGTTTCAGTTTTATAGTCAAAACATTTAAAGTCCAGTATGAATATGGAGTCAACTCTTGCTGTCCTTTTGCTCTGGAAACGCATCGTCCAAAGTCTCAAGGCAGAAAACCTCTCAGATGCTCAGTCAAGCCAGAGGTGATGGCAGGTCCCTGCAGGATTGCCAGGCTGAGGGGGCATTCACTGAGATATTACAAATGGCTCCACATCAGGAACTGACTGCAGGCAGTCGAGGTGATGTGGAGCAGAACTGCAGAGGAAGGCCAGGCTTTGCCCTTTCTTCTTCCACAACACTCTTCCCTCAAAGAGGAGTTCTCCCCTTCCACCCTTCCCGTGCCCTGCAATCAAAACGCTGCTGCCAAAGCTCTGGGGATGCCTTCAAATACTCAGAAATTAAAATCAGGGATTCTCATAAGTATCCAGACAAAAAATATAACTAATGCCAAAGCACCTGCAAATGGGTGGAAAAGGGGGATTCCACTATCTGGCTTTTCCAGAGAGACCTGGCAGAAGTGCCAAGTTCAGCAGTCCTTGTAAAGTCTCTAGTGAGATTTTAAAGTGGCTGAATTTTAAGCTAGTCCCAGCTGATGATTGATCAGAATAGCAATTATGCTCCTTTTTTATATTATCACTTCAATTTTGCTTCCTTAATTAAATAGCTAACCATTTCCTCTTTTAATACATACACCTCTGAGGTATATGCAGGTTATTGGATAAAATATGGCAGTCCTGTTTCGTGTATTGGTATGCACAAAGCAATATGTGCTAAGTCATAATGGGATGCTTAAATTCCTTTTCTTCCTTTGAAGGGCTGTCTTTCTTTTCCTTTCCCCAACTACTGACAGTGCCACATCAGCAGCCAGTGCATACCAAGATCCCACTCCACTGCCCACACATCATACATCCATGACACACCAGTTTGCCTTTCAGGGCTCCCTAGGGAGCATTTTACCCTTCTGCCAATGTCACAGATGTTTGGCTCTGAGTCCAGTGGAAGAAATATTGCTCTTTTTCCCCAGTTTGTAGCCAGCACTGAACAGCACTGGCCAGCACTTCCTATCACCAGCATGATGACACTTGACTCTGCCTAACACTAACACCTTAAGCTTCCTTTATCTGATAACATTCCCTCCTGAAAACTGTCCTGATTAACTGTGGATAGGATAACAGTGAAGGAAGTCCTCAATGTAACTCATGTTGAAGGAAATGAAAGGAAGTCTGGTTCCCTCCAGAAATAACCTCACCATTTTTCAGGGTTAGCACCAGCTCTGCTGCACTGCTGCAAAATCCCAGCCTCCTGAGCAAGTCCTGGGTGAATCCATGTAAGAATACCAGGTCATGGAAAGAAAGGCTTTGCACCTAAGACGGACTCATGAGAAACTCCTGTGCATTTAGAGCAAGATCAAATTTGAGAACAAGATAAGTGCCCTTCTCATTTGCAGAAAAGGGAAGAGAGGAAAAAGCAGAAAAACATTAACAGACAAACAGTTCCATTGAGGTGAGTAGAACATACTGAAAATCGGCACTTCCATCCATATGCAGTTGGGGTGCAGCAATTATCAGCTGGTGCAAATTCCCTCCGTTGGATCTGCGCGACTATTGCTTGAAAACGTTTTATTACACCAGTAGTCTAAGGTAGGGTAGCACCAGCAACACACCAACAGTAAGGATGACTTGGACGAGTGGCTCAGGCAGGTGTACTTTTTTTCTCCCTCTGCCATCCGAGAGCAACTTCTGCCATTTTCCCAGCAAAGTTATTTCAGAAATCAACTCCTTTCAGCTCAGCTGAGTTTTAGCTTCATGCATTTTTATACACTCTCTGCAAGAATGAGGAGGATATTTACATTTTTTAATAAGCCTGACAGTTTGAAAGTAATTGGGGATTTATAATGGGTTTGTTTAGGTCTTTTTTCCACTTGAATTCCAACTGCCAGTCTTAGGCCTAACAAGCAATATTATCTCTATGGTGATGAGGGAACCTCAACAGGAGGCCCTGAAGCCAAAGAGGAAAGCACTGGCGTGTTTTGTTTTGTCATGCTTTTTTTTTTTTTTTTTTCCTTTGAACCTGCATTTTAAAGCAAAAACAGCATAACAAAATTTGAAGAAAGATCAAAATTCCTCTAGCCATCCAGTGCTCATAACTCTGGTTTCTTCTGCTGGTTCTCCAAGGAGCACACAAGCCAGTTTTTGATCTCCATCACAGTGGATTTTTTATTCTTGGTAAAGATTTGCATTTATTTGCTCTATTATGCCTCTAAAATGATCTCAATCTAATTTTTCTTTTGGGGGAGTAAAGTGTTTGGTGGTAAAGATGGAATTAACCTGCAAAGTTCAAGGTCTGGAATTAGATTCCTGTAGCTAAATCTCAAGGACTGAGTTCTGCATGTTCCTAAAACAAAAAGACAGCTGGTCCTGGTGGAAGAGATAAAGGAGTGAAAGCCAAGAAGGGGTCTGTTCCATTTGTGATAATGGGGTTTGCTGTGGGGACTGCTATCAAAACCTCAGACTCCTGTGTCTCTCTCTGGCTTCCTTGACATTGCTGAGGCTGCAATGCTGGTGTGTCCAAGGCCACTCTAGGCAAGGGCTGCTGACCTTTCCCAGGTGATAAGCTCTGAGCCTAAATTTTAAATCGGGTCCTTATTTCTTTGTGCCTCAGTTCCACACCTACTTAAGAGAAGAAAGAAGAGTCCCTGTGGTCTGCAAGAGTAAGGATATAAACAACAGAGAACAGCAGGGCTCAGTGTTTAAGTAAGAATTGCCCAACAAAACCAACAACAAACAGTCATAATAAGGAAAAAAAACAAGCAGGATCAACACTGTCACCCTGCTCAGCAGACATCAGCACATGCCCTCATTTCAGTGAAAGTAAGCATCAAGCAATGGTGCCATGGGACATGCTGTTAAGGACAGAGCCTCTCAGTTCACATCTCTGTGCCTCAGACCTCCAGGGCATGCAGGGCACACCAGATAATCCCTGTCTGCACCCCACAGTGCTGTTCTTTTCTCAGAGCAGCTAAAACCATTCGAAGAATCATCTTCATGAGCAAAGCAGAGCGGAGATGTTGCCGCTGCTCTTTCTTGCTCCTCACTGAGTTGCTTTGGGTTGATACCCAGGCAAGGCATAGAGCCAAGGGGCAGCTTTCCCCAGTGGTTCTCTGGCATGGGACTGTGCACTGTTATTTCCTTCCCCTGTGGAGCAAGGAGAGACAAAAAGGACAATGCCTATTCCTAGTGTTTCCTAACTCCCACAAAGCCAGGAGGGGCTTCTCCAGCACCCTTGCAGCAGAGCTGTTGTGCCTCTCCTTGCCCTGGCATCTGTGGCAATGCTGCCCACTCCCTGCTGTACCTTCCCAGCACATACATCCTGCATCTGCAATGATGCTCTCTCTCCATCTGGGAGGGCAGCAGGGAGCAAGGGGGCTGCAGGCAGGCTGGTGAGACACATGGAGGGAGGAGTGGGAGAGGAGTCAAAGTCAGGGAGAGGAGATAAAGAGAGGTGGGATGGGAATGGGAGAAAGGTAGCAGGGATGAGAGGGGAAAGTGGGAAATGAATTGAAATGAGTTAGAAAATTCCAGGCAGATGAGCTTGAGCATTCAGCAGCTGAGATGTGGGGCCTCATTAGTACAGACCGACTGAAGATAGAGACATTAAGGAAGGAAATGTGTGACTCACGGGGGAAAATGGGAAAAACAGCACACACCATAGCAGCTGCTCCGCTTACTTCAATTAAAGAACAACTCAAAGGGTATGTTAAGGGGAAAGGAGGGGGAAGCGAACAAAGGCACAAACAGCGGGGGGGGGAAAAGCCAACCAGATGAAGCAATTTTTACCCTCAAGCATCTAAATTAACTGAGTCAGGTATTTGAGCAAGGGGCCAGCATTCCTCACCCTGTCCCTCCAAATTGGTCGAGCCAGGTACAAGGCAGTGAGCACTCACTGTCCCAGCTATCAGGTGGGGAAGGGGAAGACAGTTTTCCTTAGCACAGCTCCATGACACCTGGGGAAAGTGGCTGCACCTGACCCACCAGCCACAGCATCTGAGCAAGGCAGGGAGGACAGCAGCAGTGGATGTTTTGAGCATGGCTACAACTCACAGCAGAGCTGTGGTGCCTAAAGGGAAGCACTTGACCCCAGGGTAGTGGGGAACACTGTGGCAGCCTCTCCATCCTCTAGTGCCACCTCACAGCCATCCCAGCTCACCTCTCCCAGGCTTTGCTGGCAGCATCAGCCAGAGCCAGGCAGCTTCTCACAGTTACCTCACGAGTCACCATATCTGGCTGGGATGAAAACACTTCTCTTACCTCTTTCTGTGGTATATGGGGATGCAAAGAGCTCACTGAGATTGGTTGTGTTGCTTTTTCAGGGAAAAAAGAAGATTGACATTAATTCCAGCTGGAGAGTGTAGTTATTCCAGCCACACTGGTGTGAACATCCTGGAACTGGGAAAAGAGAAGAATAAGCAAGGTGACACCATCTCTTCCTTCCTCCAATAAATGTCAACCCTAATCTCTCAGACCTCATGAGCACTGAGAAATGTTATACTAAAAAGGTCCTGGATTGCAGTGAATCCTGTTTTCAGCATCCAGGTGATAAATACTGAAGAAAAAAGTGGACCCAGGAGAAAAAGCAAGGCACAGAAGAAAGAAGGGACAGAACAAATTTCCATGCCTCTAGGTGTTTTCTCCTTGCACTTTCCACCAGGACAAAATGCTTTGAGGATTTCTAGGGGAAGAAAGTTTTCTGTTTAGAGCCCCCTGACTGCCATAGGTCTCTGCTTTCTTTACTGGTGCCCTCACGTAGGAGGTTTATCACTCTGCTCCAGCTGTGACACCAGTCTGCAAGGGTTAGTTGCTTTGCTTGGTTGACTGAAGCCTCAAATCTGGAGGCTACTGGGTCAATCCTAACTTGTGGCCTTCCCTGATGATCAAGACAGACAACTCCACAATGTCAGAAAATGTCTACTTTCATCTTTGGCTGGGGAAAATCTTTGCTCAGATTCTATCCTTCTCTCCTTATCTTTGTGGATGCTTCCCAATGCCCAGATACACCAAATCCATGACCCTTGGGTGACTCTTTCCCTATATGAGCATGGCAGTGGATTTCATGACAAAGTCCCATGGTCTCAGGATAATTACCTGCCCAAAGTCTCAGATGGAGAGCCTAGATACAAGCAAACTCCCAAACTCCTGACATTTATCATTCTAAAAGGCAGCCAGTGGAAAAGCAGCCCCCATCAGATAAGAAATGTCAGTCAAGATTTCAATGTAGTCGGCTGCAGCTTGTAAAGGACACATCACAGTATATCTGCAGGACAAAGTGTGGTGAATGTTAAATCTCCACAGCGTGGGAACCAGCACAATGGATCACATGTCCATACGTGATAATGGGAAACTCATAATTCTCTCACACAAACTTTAATGCCAAAAAGTTGCCACAGAGAACCACCGAGGACACAAGGGCTTCTTCTTCAAAGCCTCTGAGATTGGCAGCATTAAAGGCGTTTGCTTTGAGCTGGCTCTGTGTTAAGCTTCCTCTCTGTCCCTTCATCTCTCCCCAATCAAGCTGTGCCTCAGTCAGCACCCAGTTGTTAAATTCTGGATGGATTAAAGAGCCTGAGAAAGTGCTTTTTTAGGAAAGTGATGTTTATCCATCACTCATCTACGTGAGTGTAAAATTTCAGATCTTCAGCTCCTCTAATGATTGTTACATGGTGCTGCATTCAGAGCCTTTGCTTTGCACAGTAGTGGGGATGTTTGATCTAAAGGCTTCTCTTTGCCCAAGATTAAATCTGAATTTGAATCATCCTTTGGGGTCTAATTGCATAGGATTTTGGTGACAGTGCAGCAGGGCCACAGAGTGTATTGGCAGGAAGAAGAGGACAGGAATTCCTCAAATGATGGAGCCCAGGAGTTTTCAATAACATTTGGGGCGGAGAAGAAAATGAAATTCAAAGACAGAAAAACCCATATTTTCTTGTGCATTGTTAAAAATTGAAAAAGGAGAAGGATAATCTCTCTAATTAAATTCCTAGAATTCCTGCAGGCTTCCAACTATTGCCAACTTAGAAGAAGTATTGACCATTTTCAGACCCTCTCTGATGGAACTGTGGGTGGACAGGGTTCAGACTGACAGTAAGTTCTTCAAAACTTCGAAGTGTTGACACTGCATTAGGCATAATTACACCTGTCAAAGATAACATACTCATGGAGATTTTCTGTTGCAGAGCTAATGGCAGAGGGACTCTTGCAAAACATTCCACAATAATTTCTGGATGCCTCAGGCCTTCAGGAACTATCTTGACAGGATGATGACATCTTGCTGTGCAACAGCAAGCTCTGCTTCAACTGCAGGTGGTGTGGGACCAAATTTGAAGCATCTTTGCTTTTCTTCACCTGGAAAAGTCCACCCTTTGCACTTCAGCAGTGCCACCACTTACAGAGTGAAATATGAAGTCATAAAATGGGCACTTGCCAGTCAGCTCCTCTGGTGTATCACCTCCACTAAAGGGTAAACACTTCAACACAGCAAGGAAACAGACGATGATACTGAGCTTTGTGGCAGGACAACCCCCCTCTACAACCCTTCTCAATCCTAAGCATTACTTTAAGAAAAGAAAAAGGTGTTCCCCCCTCCCAAAAAAATCCCTATCACTTCCAGGGCCAAGCACAGCACTGATGGTAGCCAAATGCATGCAGTAACTGCAACGTCCCTCCATAGTTCAATTTCTTGCAAAGCCAGCAGTGCAAAGATTGTTGTGAAGTTTCCCCCAGAACCGCTTTCCTCCCCACAAAAGAAAGCTCAACCAGACTAAGTAGGAGGGAAATGTCTATGTTAGAACAGGACAGAAACCACAGGACTTGCTACAGCTTTTCCTCAGCTCCTACCCTTGCCTATCCCAGTGTCTGCCCTGCCCAGGTGGATCTGGAAAACTGCCTTAGAGATCCCAGACAAAGACACAGTCTACACTGTGTACAGGTGGGCATGAGCCAAGGAAGGCAGAAAGGTGTGTCAGCATTGCCTCAGAGCCTGCTAACCACACTCACATGAGCCTTTGTCTTCCCTCCCGGTGGCACTTCTTTCACCGCCACACCACCACACCGTTCCAGCTCCCAATTTGCATGCCCTGGGGAGCAGGAAGGTCAGCACTCAGTGCCAAAGGATGAAACGTTGAAATCCTCTTCCAGTTGAGATTAAATTAAGGGAGAAGGGATGGAGCATGCCAAAGGCAGTGAGGCTTAAATAAAAGCTCATTGTCTTCGCCGGGAGCTGGGTTTGAATAAGAAGTTCAGGATTTGGCAGCCTCTGTGTAAAGCATTGCAGAATGACTGCTATGTGCATGCAGCTAGTTTTCATGCATAATATATATAGGAGCATACCATATGTTTAAAGCATCAGACAATCAGGCCAATCTTGGATGATATTATAAAGCTTTCCTTCAGTGTTGCATTTGTTCTAAACAGATGCATTTCTCCTTTCCCCCCTCCTCCCCTCAAGCTTCCCAGCCTGCCAACACTCATTTATAAGGAAACCAGGTGTCCATCTTTAGACAACGAAATAAATCAGTATACAAAGGAATCTGTCCAGGAAGAAAGCAAGTGCCCATCTCTTCTATTTTTGTTTCGAACAGGAAATATGTTGATAAACAAACTAACAAATGGACAAACAAGAATCAAAACAAGGAAAAGGAAGACATGAAAACTCATAGGAATTAGGTTCTGAATTCTACAAAGCCAAATGCTAATCATGCCAGTCCCCAAATGCACAGAACAGATGAATTCAAGAACAGAAAGTGCACCAGTGATAGCAGATATGCTCTGTATGAAACATGTCCTGCATCAGTTATGAGAAGGGCTGGATGCTCTTGTCTTTAAAGTGTATGGTTTGATTTTATATTAATTCATCAGCAGCATCACCGGTCTCAGGGGCTGGTCTCTGCTCATTATGGGTGCTTTGCATACGTGGTTGGAAAAGAACCACCATCTGATCTGCCTCATTGCTGCTCTCTGCCGTGGCCGTGTTACCCTGGTAGGGAGCTGCTGGCAGCCCCTGCCTCGCATCAGGAGCTCTGCTGGGCCCTGACTCAGCCCCAGCAGGGCCGGGTATCCCGGCAGCAGAGCAGCTCTGACGGCTGGGAGCCAGCCCAGCATCTCCCAGCCCGCTGGGTGTTGGCAGCACAGGGAAGGGATGTGAGAAAATCCAAGGCCAACCCACTTTGTGCGAACCATCCGTGAGTGAGCAAGAGCGGCTCTGTCCTCCTGCAGTGCTTCAAGAAACGTTGCCTCCATCGGTGGAACAGCAAAACAAACTTGCAAACAAAAGCCACCAGGCTCAGCGGCAGAGCAGCTGGGAATCCCCTGCAGCTGGTTCCCTGTCCTTCACATGGAGTTCCCTCCACTCGTGTGAGCTCTTAAGGCCGTGTTTTATATCCTAATTAAAGTGAAACAAAAGGAATTGGATAACAGTCTAAAAGATTTGCAAGCTACATCTATTTCACAAAATTACTCCTGTTCCCACTAGTGTAGCTCATCAGGTCCAGCACATGCTCTAATGTGTGGGACTAATAGATTTGTAACAGTGATAGCTAATATGAGTCTGTTCCGGTTACATACTTATCATGGGTCCTTGCAGGCTTTCCATCAAAGCTGCTGAATGAAAGCACTTTTTATTAAAGAAAGAGGAAAAAAAAAGACCTTCTTTGCCCATAAATCTCTCAGCACATTAGCCCTCAAAACAATTCACTGAGGCAAGGTCGTATTTCCCTCGCATTAATTTAGATCCTTGGAAAGTTCAGTGAGATGAGAAGACAAGACAAAACACAAAAGGCTGCATCTTCAGCTGCCATGAATCAGTGTGGCTTCCCATCAGCTGAGAATCCAACCATACATCTAAAGAAAGCCACAGGAAATATGTAACTATTTCTTTAAATTCTTGGGGTCTGGTAGTGATAATCTATATGTTGTATTATTATTTCAAAGGAAGTTAGAGACTGAAAGGACAGATAATATTTGACAGGTGAGAGCAGCTTTAACATCCCAATAGAGAAAGATTTTTTTATTTCAGCAGGATTGGGTTTGCCCCATGGTGTTGGGAGTCACCAGGTTTAAGAGGAGGGAAAAATATTCTATTCCTTTTTTCTGTGTCGAGGCAGTATTTCTGTGGGATGCCAGTTACAGGGCTGGAGAAGAACGTGACAAGTCAAATCACAGAGGGACAGGCTGAAGTGAAGTGTCTGATGATGATGATGATGCTCTGCCTCTCAGTTCTCTCCCATCCACTGCTCTGAACAGCAAAGAAAGCTGCCAGCTCTGAGTCCTGTATTCGGCACTGTCCCTTTGATACCACAGCTCTCTGTCATGTTTACACCCTTCAGATATTTTTAGGCCTTTTTTTTTTTCCACATGTAGAACTACACGTTGTCATCTCATAGCCTTGTTTAGTGGTTTGAGCCTTCTCACATAAATCATTTTTCCCAAACATCTGATCATTTAGTGATCAGAAGGTAGAAGGGTGGTCTGGTTGCTCTTGCTTTATCTTCCTCCCAAGTGCTGTTATCTGGTCACATCATGGAGGCCAGGACCAAAAACGTGATTTGTTTCAAGGACAAATCAGAAACAAATAGGGAAGAGTTTTTTCTTTCCAATGGCATAATTTGCCTCTGTGGAAGCAGACTGTTTTATTTGTAATAATATACTAGTTCAAATTGATCTCCAGTTTGTCATCCACTGGCACTTCAAGGACCCTCGTGCCTTACCTAGAACTGGTGGATGATAACTTCTCAAAACTGTTAATTGCTGATATGTCTGGACGGGAAAGGAGCCCCTTGAAAAGATGGTTTAGGATGAAAGATTTCTAGTAGAAGGAACTTGATTTTTAAAAATTATTTTAACAATTAATCCACTTTTCTCCCAAAGAGAATAAGATTTTAATCTTCTTCATTTTGAGACCTTCCAAATCTCTTCTTTTTGTGAGTTGTTTCAATTCTTTTGGGTAGTGTTCCTGCACATACACATATATGGCAGGTTTACCAGAAAGCAAATACCACATTACAGTAATGGATTTGTGGGCATGATCTGGTCCAACTAGACAGACAGCTAAGCACTGTAAAGAGTTCTGTCAAATAATTATTCTCATCAAATTTCATTCTCCATCGTGGTCATGTTATCCAGATCAAATCCTTGGTTCTTCTGTAAAAATATTTTAGAATATACTACACAAGCACCATTAAAACAAGCTATGCCAGATCATGAAATAACAATGCATTCAACTCATTATTCTGTGAAGAAAAATGTTTAACTGGCCAAATCCAATTATATGCCATGCTTGTAAATTCATTCCAGAAAACCTTTGTAGCCAAAAAAAGTCCATGTTAGCCATTATGGGGTGTTTCTTAGCAAAAAATCTCCTATTGCTGCAGTCACTCCTCCCAATCCCACCCTTGCAATGACCTCCAGCAAGTGCCAGATCCCAGCTGGTTGTTGGCACAAAGGTGAGGAGTTGGGTGGTTGGGAGCAGCATGACAATTACCTGAGGCTTGACAAGGTGCCCTCCTTTTGCCCACCCCTGACTCTGAACCCCGGCACTTCCCAGCACAAAGAACGACTCCCAAGGCAGCAGCCTCACAACCAGGACCTGGCTATGGGTTAGCACTTCATCAGGTATTACACCCATCACTGTACATGACAGGTCTTGCTGCTGTGGAATGTAATCTTGCCTCTTTCTGGGCTCCGTGGGTACCTGAGGGTGGTGGGTAACCATAGAAACAACATTGTGAAACAGCATGGGAGTTTGGGAGCTGACGTGTAATAAAGTGCTACCACCGTGCAACGCCTGAGCAGAGCCCTCCAGGAGGAGCCCTTGTGGGTGCACTGGTACAGGCTTGAGCAGGGATGTCCTGTGTGCAAAATCAAGAGTGGGCCACAGGACTGAGTTGGCATGGGAAGGCTGGCACCCACCATCAATGCAACTTAAAATCCTTAAATTACAGCCCAGAAACCTCGTGCACATTTTCATTCTGTTTCTGGAGGGAGCAGGTGATGCTGACCTTGTTCTATGTCCCCACACACTTTAAGGCTATGTTCATCAAAATCTCCTATGAGCACATCTGGGATGCTGCAAGTCTTGTCAGATTTTTCTGAAGGAAATTCAGTCTCTTCTTGGCTTGTTCCAAAGCTTGTCCATGTATGGAGAACACTTCTAATAATACAGAAGTACTTAAATATGAGATATCTTAGAAATAGTGGTATTCAGTAACCTCCAGTAACCTGCAGGAGCAGGTTCCCAGATCACCATCATAAAAATATCAGCTTCTATTCTGTCAAACAGAAGTTGAGTGCCTGTGGTGCTCAGATTTGCCATACCAAGAAGGTTTCCATTGTAACACTGAGCTTCCTGGCTTTCTCTCAAGACATTCCCATGAATCTCAGAATTCCATGGGGACTGTAGAAGGTACAACTACAAAAGCCATGGTTTTAGGAAGAGTGAAAAAGCAGATGATCTTCCTCCACCTTCATTATTCATCTGCACTGGGAGCAGTCACCATTTAGACCTGAGATTTCAGCACAGCATTAATCCTTCTTTTACCATATCTACACCTTCAGCTGTGTAAAACAGTGATGCAAGTGCAGCACAGTCTTACACTGACACTGGTATCTGTCTGTGAATTCTCCTACACACAGGACATGATAATAAATCATACACAGAGCATGCTGATCGATGCTGCCCGAGCAGTATGTTGGTCTCCAGGGCCAACAAACGAGCACTTAAATAAAGTTTCCTTGCTCAGTGTGCCATGCTGCAATAAAAAAAGTTGTTGTGCATCCCAGGCAGGTCATTTAGCCTCCTGTGCAAGGAGAATGACAAAAAGGTACACATGTAGGCATTAGAAAATGCTCCCACCTGATGTTCCTAAAGTGAGCTCTCCAACAGCTAAACGTTTCCCCTGTAGTCTTCCTAATAATTAATGGAAAAAGAGAGTCTTCTGGGAAAATTGTCACCGGGTAATTAATAAAAAAATGGAAGTGAGAGAACAAGAATTCAGGGATGTTGCAGAAAGCCTGCAAATTGAAAGAGGCTGACAGAGATGTGATGCCTTCCCAGTCTCAGAGGGAACTTAACACGTGCTCCATGCTCCTCAATGGCTCACTCCAGACTCTCCCCTCTTCCATTCACATTTCTGAAAAAAGAGACATTGTAATGGAAAGGGTCACACCCTGCCACATTTCTCAATGGCCCAGCATGAACAGACTTGCTCAGACAGATGGGGAATCGCTATCAAGGACAAATCTCCAGAGTTCAGCAGTGATCTATTACCAGATGATCCCTTGCAAATAAAGGTCACTTTGTTTTCTACCCGTGGTTTCAATCTGTTTACCATTTTGATGTGGAGGGTTCGTTAAAACCCAGGAAAAGGGTCCTTTCTCTATCAAAGCAGTGACACAACCTCTTTTTGCTTTAGAATCTCTGAAATGCTTCCCCTAAGAGCAAACACTCAAGCACATTTATCTCACAGTTCCCAAAACATACTAGAGTTTAAAAAACCTAAACTTTCAAAGTCAAAATTGATGCTCTTTTGGGATATGGGGCTAAGAAGCCATTGCTGGAAATGCCCATCTCCCAGCTCTGTCTCTACCCGCAGTTTGCCAACACGAGTGCCTAAGCAGTCACAGATGCTGGGGAATCCTGAGGGGAAAGAGGATGAAGATGGATGGTCTTATGATTAATCCAGAGGACAGGGATTCAAGGGACCTGGTGTCACTTATAGACCTCCTGTGCTGACTTTGGGCAAGTCAATTAACCTCTCTGTGCCTCTGCTTGCCATCTGTAAAATGGAGATAAGAGACTTCCCTACAGCACAGGAGTGTTCGAAGGAGACTTGTGTGGCTGACAGATGCTCTCATCCGATGCCAACAGGAGTCATGAGATCTCACTGACAGGAAAGTGATGGAGTGGGGAAGACCCACTGCCATTTGGGGTTATGTGGCTTTGTGAAAACTCAATAGGTATCTGTTCTGCTGCCCTTGCACACCTGCCTGTCTTACAAGGCACAAATGCTCTCCTGACCAAGCACTGGCTCTGATACCAGCTGTGGGAACCCACGCGTCTCACAGGATGATCTTACGAGAGAAAATGTACCAGTGAGGATTTTTGGCATTAAAAAAAGTTATGTGAGTCTCAGAAATAGCTATGGAGAGGCCAGCCCTGCCTTACCCCTGTGAGTGTGGAAGTGCCTGAGGTGAAATGTTCTGCTTCCCTGCCCTGCTGCCCTTGTGCCCATGGGGCACCCAGATAATTCCCCACTTGGGGAGGGGTGTCCTGCCCATCACAGCAATGCAAGAGGCATCACAGCTGGCTCCACCTGTCCTTCTCTCCCACAAGGCTAGAGGAGCTCACCAATATCTCCAAGACTTCTACAGCTCTGTAAACAAGGGAATTATGCTTTTTGATTTCTGGTTGGTTGGGGTTTTTTTTTTTAGACACCAGAAAAGAAAAGCATTCCTGTGCTTTCACAGGAAACACTATGACCCTGACCCTTTCCTGCAAGGCTCAGGGGAAGGATTTCTTTCCCTCTCCTGTTGGGTTTGTGGATGGTTTGTTTCGGTTTTTTTCCTTCTATTAAAATCCACTAGTATTATTAAAAGGAATTGTTCAATTCCTTTAATTGGCTCAGAAGATAAATTCTTCCCTCAGCCCAGGGGGTCATGGCCATCAGCAGCTATTTATTAGCAGCATTGATTGAGAAGAACAGCCTTTAAATGGAAATAAATTGAATTCTATGGCAAAGACTATTCCATACAGGCTATTAATATAAGACAAGGAGCTTAACAGTTTTATTTCATATTTATTTATTCCTCTCCTCAGCTCATAGCTATCTCCACTATACCCAGTTACTTCCCATGTTTCCCACCAACCATCCCCTCCTCATCATGGGAATTTCCTTTCCTATGTGGGTGAGAGCAGGCACAAGGGTGATAATGGTGATGGAGACTTGAATGAGCTCAGGGAGGCTCCAAATCAGGTCCCTGGGAACCAGTAGAGGAAGGAGGGGTGATAGGGAGCAAGATGAGACTTCCACATGCATGCACAATAGAAATGAGAGGATGAGAAGGGCTCTCCTATGCTCTATGGGGAATTTTTTGTTTTATTTTTGCCTTCTCTACTGCTTAAAAATTGTCTTTGCCATCCCCTTGTCAAATCCAGAATACATTCATAGTGCACACCTTCATTCCAGTGCTTAATTGCTTGAGATTGTTACTTGTAGGCTGCTAATTTATTAAAACCAGATCTCTGATATTACTCTGGAGCCCACAAGAATCATTGCCTTCTATTAAAGGCAGTGGTGCGTGCCTGCTTGTCTTTTTTCTCTGGCCACCTCTGTAATTGCAGCCCATTGCTAAGATGTGGAACTCTGCCCTACTAGCTCAGCATCCTCCCCTCCAGGGAGTGTTTGGATGAGGAACAAATGCAGGAGACAAATTCGTTTGGGATATAATCAGGACTAACTGCTCTGATGTTCACAGAGCTTGCACTGGGGGTGCACAAAGCCTCTAGGCTGTTCAGGTCACATTTCACAGATGGGCCAAAAAGTGAAGCCAGAGACTCCTGACACAGATGGTCACTGGAAGCATCATGCAGACCATACATGGACAAAATATGATGATGGATCCCCACAGTTTCCAATGGAGCAGGCACTGTTCTTGCCCAGCTAAGCACAGAAAGATCTTCCCTGGTCATATGGGCCATCTTTTGAGTCAAACATGACCCTCAAAGCAGACAGTACACCATGTACTGGTGCTACAAGCACAGATGGGACTCCCATACCAGGAGATATAGAGAGAAATGCACATAAACACACATATCTCCATATACCAGGTGGCTGATACAGGCCAGAAGCTCCCTACTTCTTTTCAGCCTCTCCAACAGGTCTGTCTATTTCCAAAAGGCTGCCCAGCTGCCTTCATCATCTCCTGAATCTGCTCTGCCTTTGAAGATCTTCCTGGCAGCCCCATGCACACAGCTGACCCCACAGAACTGCTCCGTAGTGTCTACCATGGAGAAGGAGCATCCCTTAAGGTAGTGTGTGAGCCTAGTTTCCAAACTCCTAAAGAAAAGAAGACAACAGACAATTTGATGATGGAAAATCACTCTATACTTGAGATACTGCTGAGCAGCCATGGGGCAGTTATCTGTCCTTCTCAGATTGCTTTTTGACATCCTGTAATCGCAAGAGGCAGATACCTCTCAATACATAAGGACAACACCACGGCCCTCTTGTGTCATGGCACAGCTCATGTTTTAAACACACAGTCTAATTTCCCTCAATTCTGTGTTCCTATGATTCATGTCCTCACCTGCATTTGTCTTAGCTCCACTGATGTACAAGTGCAAGTTCAAATACAAAATTAAACCACACATGTTGGGATGGGGCACTAGATCCAGACCAGCTGGGAGATGCCTTGTGGAGTTTCCAGCCAGCTGTTGGAAGGACTCAGGAATCTAAATCCTCCTGTAGTCCAAAGGCCACCAATATTCCACAATGCGCCCAGACAGCCCATGACACTTTTCACTGTCAGTGAGCATGTGGGGCAGAGCTAACAGCACCTGCAGGCAGATGCAGGCAGAGGAGGCAGAGGCACAGGCAGAGGCACAGGCTAGGAGGCACAGGTTGCAGCTCTTGATACTCAGCAGCCAGCAATTAGAACAGCAGCAGTACGAGACTAAAACAATAACATTTTGTTTATCTCCCACGCAGTTAGCTCATTTTAGCACTCTGCCTCCAAGTGCTAGGTAATAACAGGATACAAGGCAGGCAGCAGCTTTCAGTATCCAAAACAGAGTGGGTGCATCTGTGGCTGTAAAGGGGAGAGTTTCTGCTCCAGAACCCCAGTCCTGGAAATGGTGTGGTTGCAGGTGGTGGTATAAGATGTAGGTTAGGTTGAATATGGGGATTTCTCAGGGATATGGGGTGGAGACAAGCTAGACTAGCTGCTTTGGTGTCTGTGGACTGGATTTGACCTACATCCTTTGAAGATCTGGCTCCCTGTTCCTGAAACAGCCTGCCTTATTCTAGGGCTGTTTTGCTTTCACCTAAGTATTTGATTTATTTTATGTCCAAATGTCCCATATTTGATGTCCCAAATCTGAGACCTGCAAGCAGGACCACACTGCAAAAGATAGACTTACAAAGATCCAAAAAAACCCATTTCATTTAGATTAAACAAAGCCATTATTGTTTAATATAGGAATTGATTATTGTAAGTATGCATATTGAGCTTAACAGCTTAGATTTGTATCTGTTTCATCACTGTTAATCTTTGATAAATATGTTTTTAATAATCTCTGGGTATTTATTGAACATAAAACTGTCATCTGAAATTGAGAAAAAAGATTGCTAAAGATACTTATTATACACTACTTCAACACAAATTCATTATTAAAAACCTTTCACAGAGGCTTTCTTTTAACCACAACATAACTGATGCGGATACCGCATAGTTAATCTATAATAAATATATTTGCAATAAACTATTGATATTTAACCTGCTGTAACTGTCTTAATAAATATGATACATGGAAATGGTTTTTGAACAACCTGCTCTTTTTTCAGCCCTGTCAGACCCTGGGAGGATGTGGGGTGAGAAGGGGGAAAGCTATGGCCTCATATAAAGGCAGTTCACTTATCAGTCCCCACAGCCTTCCCCAACCCTGGCCACTGGACTCATTGCTGAGTCAATCCCAAATCTCCAGCCCCAGACTGTTACAGGGGTCTGTCATTTGGTCTCAGTCCTGACTCATATTAACACTTGGCCTCAGCCATCCCTACAGCTTTGGTGGGCTATGCCATACAAAAGCTGTTAATTCAGCTCCTGGTGCCCCCAGATGATGCTCTGTCTGCCCAATAGTTTTGTAAAGTGGATAAGCACCCTCAAGGGATCTGAAATACACAGAAATCATACCCCTTGGGCAGTAAAAACACAAGCTTAGTGAGAATATGGATCAACAGAGAAGCTCAAATGAAGAGATTCCAGCTTTGAACTCAGCAAAGGCCACCAAATGCCTTTGACATGTGAATTAGACAGGAGTCTGACTCCAAGCCATCAGAGGCAAAGGACTTGACCCACAGTGCTGCTGAGACCCCCTGGGAATTCTCAGAGATGTGTTTGTCATTCTTTGCATCACTTAATGACTGAGGTTAGTTGCAACAAGTCAGCTATAGCAGATATGCACAAAATTTCCCTCCCAGCACTAATCAAATGGGAGAGGAGCAGAGTAATTCCTCCCCTGTCTTCTCCTCTGGGTCTTGCCCCATTTGTTATATGGCCACTCATAAGGCCCTTTAAGACTTCCTGGAGGCCACCATCTGATTCTCACGTATCAGAGACAGCCAAACATCTCAACATGCAACTTTTAATTGAGCTGTATCATCTGCCACAAACATGAAATTAATGGTCCTACATCATAATCATAAATTCATACATAACCCCATGCACCAGCAAATAACTCTTTGCAGTGATACTGCAACGGTAAGCTGATTTGCAAGAAGCGCACGCTTCCCAGGAATCCTAATTAACCAAATTAACACCATCACTTCAAATCATGTCCCAGCAGTAGGACATTTCCGATTGGCCTCGGGCTGGAGCAGAGCAGCCAAATGAAAACCTGACAGTGTCTCTTTGAGTCCAGCAGCCTAACCCTCTGCTGGGGGAAATATCTGCTGCCCATCCGTGCACACAAGGAAGGGAGCAAAAGTCTCGTGAGCATTTGGAGGCACTGACCCAAAATAGACCACAGCACAGTGACACTGTACAACAGAGGAGCAGCTCTCAGCTCCTCATGTGCTCCCCAAATCTTACCAGCAGCATGAGGAACTCCTTCCTGCCACGCTGGCTTCCTCCAGGAGGTTGTGACATAGCCAAATCCCCTCAGAGAGTGTCAAATGCTGCTTTGGGTGAGTTTGCAATGGGTCTGCAGTCATGGAGCAGGACTGATAAAAGAAACAAACTCCAGAAACCCCAAAACTGTTTCCCTGAACCCACTTGTTCGCACTGGTTTCCCCTTGTGACTTGCCCAAAATATTTAGTACTCAACACCTTTTTTATTCCCCTTTCTGAGTAGTCAGGTTTTTCTATTTCTGCCATGGGAAAAACAAGTTGCTATTTTGGGAGCATGTGGGATTCAAGCCCATGACTGTCTCAGCACTCCCTGCAAGGAAAAGGAGATCCACAGCCTGTGTGCCAGAGGGACTGGTTGTGCCTCTGTACACATTCAGCCTGGATGGATCCACCAGGGAAGTGGAGCACGGAATGGCCTCAGCTCCCCAGGCACAGGGCCAGAGATCCCATCCCTGCTCTGAAGTGGTGCTCCAAAAGCTGGGCTGGGAACTTTGGACCCAGAGGAAAAGGAAGCTCCTACCAGAAGTGGGGTTCGAACCCACGCGGGCATGTGCCCATTGGATCTTAAGTCCAACGCCTTCACCACTCGGCCATCCTGGTGGGCTCTGGGCTCTTCCCTGGCCCACCAACTCCTCCCTGAGAGCTCACACTTCACCAAGCCCTCCGGGTCCCAACCCAGGATGCTTCCCAAGCCCAGTGACACCATCATCCCTCACTGCTTTCATTAATGTTCCCAGCAACTGACAGAATATCTCATTAGGAGAGAGCAGGTCTCATGGGCCATGAAGAATGGCACAGCCCCTGTGTGCCACCCTAGATCCTCATGCAAGGACCACAGTCACTGTGGTGATGCCAACAGGGACCCTGGAGCAGGAGGGACATCTCTGGGAGGTCCCTCCTGACCACACTGGGTCCTCAGGGGAAGGGAGCAGCTCTGATAGCCTGGCAGCTCTGAGCCAGACACAGCACACAGTTAAAGCCCTGGCTCTGCACCCCAGGTTCCAGTCCTTACCCCCTCCTGCCTGCATAGAGTACTCTGCTAGTGCACTTAGCTGGGACAGTAGCACACAAAGGTCTTTATTTTTCCTTTGGGATAAAGTACGGGTTTTTTTCCATAACATAGGGAGAAGAAAAAAACCCAAACACCACTATTGAGCCTCATGGGATTCAAACCCACAACCCCCAGGTGCCCATGTGCAGGAAGTCTTTAGCCCTTAAGCCACAGGAGCCTGATAATTTCTGTTTCTGAATTCAGCCAACCTCAATCTTCTCAGGCCAGCACCTTCACACAGGAATATTATCACACAGAGAAACCCTGCCAGGCCCTTTCACCAGAGGATTCTGTCTGCTGGAGACACTCTCAGCCAGGCTATCCTGGTCCTGTCCTGCTTCAGGGTGAGAGCAATTCTCTCCTTTCCTCCACAGAGACTCCCCATTGCTTCACCCTGGGGTAGCTGAGCCACTTGGAGAGCTTCTGATTGGATAATGGAAAGGTGAGAGGCACTGAAAAGGGATATTTCCAGGCCTCAAAAGAGGGTGACACAAGCTCCTCAGTCTGGGCCGGGGTCACCCTGACCCCCAGACATAATTCACAGGTACTAAGGAAGAAAGTCGGAAATATTCCAGACATCCCATGAGAGAATGCTGCATGTCCTCGGCTCAGCGGAGGACTGGGTCAACTTATTCATATGCTGCCAGGAAGAAAACTCACAAGAGGGGATAGAAACTTTCCTTTTTTACCCTGTTCATTACAGCCACAGCAATCTGCCGTGCTGGTCTGTGTGTGCAGAATCACAGAACAGCATCCCTGGATGCCTCCAGCTGCAGCACCCACATTAATATCAAATGAAGTCATGCTCACAAAGGGTGTTGTGCTAGCCAGCTCCCGAGGAATCTGCTCCTAATGAGCGACTTCAAAGCATTAATGAGCTTGCAAAGCTCTCCTTTTCGTTTACAGAGCTGGATCTCACACACTTGGCATTAAGACAGGGGTCACCCGTCAGCAGAGGAGAATGCGTGTGCATGTCAGCGAATATAATATATTTGTCATCCTCTAAGAAGCAAAGATTAATCATGCCCTCCCCAAAAGGAAGTTTTTACGCCACATCTGCTCTTCACAGCGTGGAGAGAAGGGACCTGCCCGCAAGGACGTCTGTGACCCACACTGCTCAGATCCCCAAAGAGCCCAACTTTGAAGTTAACAACCCACCTTAACCCCTTGGGTCCAGGCTGGGAAATGCTACTTGAATTGGCAGCCCGAGGGATGAATAAAGCTGTGGAATTCTGTTCCAGTGAAGGTTTAATGCATGCAAGGAGGGAGGCAGTGGTATGGATGTGTGAGAGAGAAGGCTTGACTGATGCTTCCTGCACTGTGGCATCCATCCAGCACAGGCAAGGAAGGGAGATGCTGGCCCAGAATAGCAGGGCTGCACAAGGCATCTGCTGCTCTCCACAGGGACCACTCTCTCCCAGCCACAACCCCCTCCAAGCCTCCCTGAGCTCATCATAAATCCTTGTGTTGAAACAGCCTCCAGGGCCTGGCCAACAGCCCGTTTGCACCCATTTGAGGAGCTGAGCCGATCCACTGTGCTGAGCTGGGAGTCGGCCACACAATCAAACTGTGGGAAGGGACCAGCCTAAGCACAGACCTGCTGCTGGGCACTGATTTGTCCTTCCTCCCAAAGCCCCTGAGCCTTTTCAGCTTTTCCAGAGCCCTCTTCTTGGCTGGTGTTTCTGCTGATGCAGGGAGAGTTGGACGAAGTACGGGACAATGAGATAAGAATTTGTTCTTGCACCACTGCTGCCCAAGCTTCAGACAATCTCCTCATACAGCCTACAGAGGCACTGGAGAGGGGACAGCTCAGCTTCCCTGGCCTGGTTCAAACTTACCATGACACATATCCAAGGCAGTCACAGGCACAACCTGTCTGTATTTAAAAATTCAGTTGCTTCCCAGGGTCTGCCCTGGCTGTGCATCATCCACAAGGTTGGTTGGCTTCACCTGCAAACCTGCACAGAGCCCTGGCTGGGTCTGGAGTCAGCCTTGCCTCTGGCAGGGTTGTAATATCAGCTGAATTACATGTACTGTCTTGGATGTCTCCTGTGCAATCCCAAGCCAGGCTGGCTGTACCTTTTTTGCAGCATCCCCACGAAATGTCAGCTTGAAGATGACATCGCTATAGACTTTCAGAACACATGTTCTGCCAGGGAAAGACAATAATGTCCTGAAGTCAGAAAGGTGTCATCCTTTGGTTCAGAAACACATTGGCAATATTAACTGAAAAGCTGTTTCACCCCTCTTCTCCCTCCAAAAGAGATCTTCTGGCACTTGGTGTCTATTCAGTAGGTCAGTGTTTAATTCAAATAACCTCTGGAGGCAACTCTGTCCTGCATGCTAATACTGCAGCTGAAGAGTGATTGATTGGTAATTAATAAAAAAATCCAAAGCCTTAAAGTTAAGAGCAAAGTAGAGTAAAAGTGACACTTGGAGGGATTTCAGGCCGAAGCCACTCCATTTTCTTAACATGGAGGTAAAAACATTCTCAACATCATCACTTTAGAAACTAGTTGGAAAAGGGAAAAAGTGGGACAAGGTTCTCTCTGTTCCTCTTGTGCCCTTCCCCTGCTGTGAAAGCCGTTCAGCACATGGGCTGTGCTCCCTTTGGAGCTCTGTGACCTGAAGGCTTGGCAGCCCTACCAGGGTCATCTTAGGTTAAGCGTGAGATGACAGCTTGGCTCCACCTTGTGCCATAGGCTTGGGGGGAAACTTCATGCTGCTTATAGCTTGTTGATGTAGAAATTAATGGGGAAGCTCTTAGGACTTGGTCAGATTTAAAATACACTACTGATGTCCCTCGTGTCTGGAAACTACCACATTTTGAGAGTAGCTGGAGTTCATTGACAAAAAGAGCTGTACAGCATTACTATTTAACTGGGCCTCTGTAGGTTTAAGAACAAACAGGCAAGCAAGCACAGAAGATCACTCTTGCTCCCTCTTTCCTCCCTCCTGAGAGGCAATTCAGGAAACCAAGCCAGCCTTTCTTTGTATTCAGAGGGTTTTTATTATAGGATGGCTAGAAAATTCATGTGTACTGCTATGGGTGAAGGCTTATACTCTGCAGAATTTGACATGGTGCCCTGCTGCTTGTTGGCACAAATCAGTCCCTGTGGAACTACAAACCTTATGGTGCTGTGTAGCTCCAGAAGAAAGGTTTTCCGTGTAGCTTGCAAACACTGGTGTTTGGCCAGAAAACCAAAGACCACTTACTATGGGCACACAGACTTGATTAAAAACCAGTGGAGTTGTGCAATTATGGGAGTTTATTTGTCCCAGAGGGAAAATATGTCTTCTTTGCTGAGTAAATTCTTTCAAAAAAACCAACAAGACCCCCATCAAACCAAAAGCAATGCAGCTCCCCAAGCTAAAGTAGTAAGTCACAGACAATAACAGATTTGCCTACTTTCTCCTTCTCAGGAATGGTGTCCCAGATGTTTACAATTCTCCACAAGGTATCGCTAGTCTAAATTATTCTCCAGTTATTTTCTGTAAATATATCTTGGACAACAAACAGTTTCTCAAAAAATTAATCTTGGGGGTTCAAAATAGCCTGGCTTTGCATCATTGTTTCTTCTTTGATTCTGGGTGGGCTCCTAAGGAGATGTCAGGAATGAATGGGGATGGTTCAGCATTTCAAAGTCATCAATGACCCATATTCAATTATTCCTAAAGATGTTCTGTACAGGATGCACAAGTAGTTCACCAAGACTTTACCTTTTTTCAGTCTGAATTAGATTTTGTGAAAGATACCATCATGGGCACATCTCTTTTTCTTGCTGTTCCATGTGTCTTCCAAACAGAGAAAATGAGTCATAGCTTTGCAGAAGGAAAAGCTCAAGAATACATCAAGGATCACAGTGCTGTGGTACTGATGCCTCAGATGCTAAGTGCTCAAACCATGAAGGCATAAAGGGACCTGATGTAAATAAGACATTTGCTGCATGTTCATCTGTTCTTGCCGAATGCAGCCAGTCAGCTTTTCTACAGCCACTGCAGAGAGAGAAACTTGGCCAATCCTGACTTGAGGCATGTGATCCTTTCCAGCCTCACTCTCCATACCTGCATTTCAGCATATACTGATCACCAGATGTGTGTAAACCAGGCTCTATTAAGGTCATTCCAAATTCACACAATAAAAACTTACGTGTTACTTACCTTCGTCTGCCTTTTCATATGACAGAGGAATTAGCTCTGGTAAACAACAGCTCAGTGAAGAACTCCATCACTTACGGGACCACAACTTAGGAAATACTGCAGCAGCTCTCCTCTGAATCAACCCAGAGGGGAAAATGAGGTGACTGAGTTACACGTGGGGAAAATACCAGTATAACAGGTTCATACTTGTCAAAAAAGTCTCCTGCAATTATTTACATACCTTGGACAAAAGTGCTGGAATGAATGGGGAAAACCTTTTGCACTCCACCTGCAGCATCAGCAGTGCCCACTCCTGCTTGTTAGCTCAGTGGGGAAGCGTGCAGGCGACAGATCACATCCCAGATGTCAAGGTGCATCTGCATGAATTCCTAAAATGACATGTGTTCTTTAGCCCAGAGCTTGGCTCCAGGCTAAGAGCTAAATTTGATGTTCTCTGCGGCTAAAACTTCTTCAAAAACCATTCCAGGTTAATTAGGGAAGGGAAATTTTGGCTGCAGTCTGTTCAAGAAGATTGACTTGGGAAATAGTATGAAAGTCATGGTTTTTGCAAGAGCAAAGAGAAAGAACAGACTCATTTCTAAAAGCCTTGCACCTAAGAACTTCAGAAAAGTGCAGAACTTCACTGAAATACAATAAAAGGGATTGCCTAAAAGCAGAACATCTCCTTTGGCTCCACGTACCATCTCCCAGAGGCACCACATCATTCCTGCTGCTCACAAAACAGATTCTGCCTCCTTCTAATAGTTTTATTTTTAGGCTTCTCATATTTAATTCTCCCTTTTTCCTTATGTAAGGTGCTTGGAAAGGCTGCAGTGTCAAACAATAATTACATCAGAGAAAATTTAGAATCCACAGTGTTAAAATGAGCCTGCTCTTGACAAGTGAATGAATGTAGGAAGTGAGGGGATACAGTTTTGTTGAAGAGAGCACCCAGCTGGCAGTGTAACAGCATCTCTCATGGGTTGGGGGCACCCACCCTCGGGTGTGGGCAGGCTCAGCCTGGAGCACATCAGTTCATGCTTGCATTAGCGTGGGGTGAGATGCAGGGGCATATTCAGGCAGTGCTGTCAGTGCCTCTCCCCAGGAGCAGCCTTGAACTAGCTTTAAAATGCAGTTTTGCCATCCACTTGCCACACCTGGGTGGGCTAAAGTGAATGTGCCTATAGCTGTAGCTTCACCTCAGCTAAGGATCAGGAATCCCAGGGGCCGGGATGCACCCCCATGACCACTGTTAGTCTGCTCATATTAAAACTGAAAGAAGGAAAAGATCTGTCTGCTTCACCCAATCTGTGTTTCTGAGAATATGGGTACCTACCTCAGGCAGCATTCCAATACCTTTATAACTTATTCCCCACCATCTGTGCTGAAGTAACTGGACATATATCTGCTGTGCTAAATTAAATTGTTTTAAAGTTAGAACTCAAACTGACACTACACTGAATCTTGGACTGTGCCCAAGTATTGCCACTGCCAGGGTGTTAAAGGAACTCACTGGTGATAATCTCCAAGCACCTGCATTGTGTTTTCCAGAAAATAACCAGATTAGGGGGAATTTGATCACCCTCAAAGCCATGTGGAAATTACTGATGATGGAAACTGCTGTGGGTGACCAAAAATTTTTGGGAAGACCAGGAAAATATTTTCCTCTCTAAAAGAGAGCATCATCTGCCTTACAGTGGATTCCAAGTAGAAATATTAAAATGCTAACAGGTATCAGCTATCTGTCATGCAATGTCTAAAATCAGGTTGTGGAGAAGAGTAGGTGTATAGAGTGAGCTCACACATAGTACATACAAGAATTTTTCTAGGGATAACAAGTTTATGGAATATATATATTTTTCTCCATATGGGTTCCCAGCTGGACTTCTTTGCCGTCTTGGAAGAGACCAACTTGCTAAAAACATCAATAATGTCAAAAATCAGGATTGTCCTAATTAGATGTGCCCTTTGAAGGGAACTGCTGAGGGCTGAGAACTCACCTGCTTCTGTGAGCTTACCCCTGCTAGGGGAACCACAACCATGGGCATTTCTATTTCCATTTGCTGCCTTGTAACTCCTGTTCACGTTACCAAGGAAAAGGGAAAAGCAGTTTATGAAAGAGAAGGATGGGGGTGAAGGAGGGCAAACCTGTGAAGTTCCACAGCTTCAGATCCAAGTCAGTTTTCTGTGTGGCATTTGACACCCTTCAGTTTGCTGGCTCCTGTCCTTCCCATCCCTCACTCCTCCCACGGAACAGAGGCCTTTGAGGGGCAAGGCCATCTCCAAGTGCAATTGGCCACAAGGACAGCTATCCCAAATCACATGGCTGGTGGCTTCCTGGGAAACTGGAAAAGAAACTTCTGAAGTTAAAAAGATAGAAAAAAAATAGTTCTTCAAATTTATGCTAATTTGCTGCAACTGTGATTTTTTTTTTTACATTCAGTTTTCAGAAGAGCCACAGTGAAATGAGTACTAAGCCCCTCTAAAGTCCTCTGGACATCAAGCACTTCTCTCCAATGACTTCTTTCAGAACTTCTGATCATAAACAACAGCCAGACAAACTCTAACATATTTCATTCTTCATTTTCTTCCTTTCAGTTGGACTTTTTTGTGTGTTTGGGTTTTTTTAAAGTAAGATATATTATTTCTTCTGGGATTTACAGCCTGAGTTTGTAATCATTAGGCAAAGTAAACCATGTGGAGATATTTTATGATCTGCTTTAAACATAAAGTTTTGGAAAGTAGGCAATGAAATTATTATTATTTTGCTGAACAGCTGTGCTAAAGCACAAGGGAAAGACTGAAAAGACACTACTATTTGTTTATTTGGCTTTCAATAGCTATGACAAAGCAAATAACAGCTTTGGTCTTGGTCCACAATTGAGTTAATTGGTAACACCTCCAATTGTACGTCCTAAAAAACTCCTAATTAGCAGCTAAGCACAGGATAAACTAGGTAGTATGTGTTCATTTGTGTTCCAAGAGGATCAGCCAATGCATAATAGACAGTTAACTGAAGATCCAAAAGCATCTGATTTAATGTGTACACATGCAAGAAGGGATGTGTGTATGTGTGCGCATGATCTGTCCTGTCCTGTATCCCCACAGCACCCAGCACGAGGGGCTGGACTCCCAAATGCATTCTCTACACATCTGGGACCCAATCTGAAAACTACAGAGTCTTTTCTGGGAGACTTTTGCTGCCTCCAGCACTCTCTGGGTCAAGGCCCACTGGGAAATGTTTGCCACTGCCTTCCCTGGTTAATTTTAGAGAGCTCCCAAGGAGATTCCCTCTCTTTGCTCTTTCATTGACTATTCAAGCCCCTCACACTGCAGGAAAGTAATCAGAGCATGGAGGGGTAGGAAAGAAATGGTCCAGATACAAGCTGTGAAGGCACGGGGAAAGTAAATGCAGATGTGCAAATACCTGCTCTGTAAAAAGAATGTTCCTGGGGACTGTGGTAGAAATCATCCACCTGGGCTAGCAATTCAGACATCCAAAGAACACACTGTGAAACACAGGCAGCAGAGGCATGGGATGAGAGAGTAGTTTACATCAGTGTGAGCAAGCACAGAGTTCTTTAACATATGCCTGCAATACAAGCCCAGGATCAGGGGTCAATCTCTAGCCTGCCTGATGATCCCCTAAAATGAGTTCATGCATCTCAGTCCATCTTTAGTTTACTAAAAGCCTGCAGCACCAGTCCTGGGCAAGACAGCTGGTGATTCTGAGGAACAACATCACCAACACCAAAGGGGAAGATTGGTAACTCAAGAAAGCAGCAGCTGTGTTTCAGTCCTTAGCAGCTTCTGGAACACTTAAGGTTGATGGATAAAAGCAGGAGGCCATAAGACTGACACTCAAAAACTCAAAAAGGACTTCTGGGCACAGAAACAGAGGACAAGACAGTGGCAGAGCATTTTCCTGAAATGCAACATTAGTCCTCCTGTGGAGACAGATGAGGGTGAATTTTTGCAACAGCTGTCCGTGCTGCCTCCTTTCTCTTTTCTTTCTCTAAAGCAGTAACATGGACAGGAGGGTCTGGTCACTTCCTCCTGTCTGCCTCTTGAGGGACAGCCACCCAAAATTTTGGCAACTCCTGTACAGCTACATTGAGCTGGATGTGAGAAGCAGGGAGATGGTGCCACACTGCCCAGTCTCTCCCTGGTGACTAAGCCCAATACAGGGATGGGAACACAGCAGTCTTGTACCCAGACTGATGGAGAAAGACAGGACATGCTCCATCAGGGGAAAACCTCTTTTAGATGCAGCTAAACCCCAGCTCTCTTGCTCGGGAGGTGAAACACAACTGGTGCCATAAGGCCAGCAAATGTTTAACAAAAGCCCTTCTTTTGGTGCTCTCTGCTCTGCTGTTTGCATGGCTCTATGAGGCAGATTGCTATCTCTTATTAACTAAATAAACAAGCAGCAAAAGTTGAGCAAAACGGAAACACATACACAGCTTGTCTGCAAATAGAGACAAACGCCTCCATCGCATGGCTGCACCCAGCTGTCTGGCTGTTACCTGCTTAAGCAGCTCTAATTTCACATTAAGGTCAATGCAATCAGAGCCTCTCCTCCCAGCTGGAAAACCTGGCTAATGAAACACTCAGATTTGTGTTGAGTCCACTTCAATGCATCAGCAGAGCACTTTGAGGAGCTGAGGTGGGTACCCTGGCCCTTCTCCTGTAAGGGTGAGTTCCCAGCCCAGACTGTGGGAGAAGGGCTGAGCAGGGGCTGCTCTGAATCACCTGCTGAAATGATGGGGCAATTCCACCTTCAGCCAGGGCATTCTCCTGCCTGAATAATCCCACACTGGAGGGAGAGTACAGAGAACAAAGTCCTGCCCAGGTCTGTGCTCCTTTCTCCTGAATACCCCAGACTGGCTCCAATTCTAGCAAATGCTATTTCTCCAGCTTATGCATCCCTTCCCTTTATCATTCACACAGCAGTCTTGCTGAAAACATACATGGTACTGAGTAAACTGTCTTTATATATAGTCTGAAGGGCTTGACTTCTCAGCTTCATTTCTTACTCTTCACTTTCTTTTAGCTTCTCCTTTCCAAACACTAGAATTCCTGACCAAGATTTGATGAAGTCCATGAGGGTGACAAACAGCTAGAAAATGACTACTTGTATGTAGGAAGCTCTTTGACCTAATCTACATTCTCCATGTTGCTCAAGAAAAATTTTTTTTAAAAAATACAGACACCCTTAGTCTTTCATGCCGTCAAAGTAACAGTTCTGAGGATAATTTAAAGTCTTGATACATTGATTCACTAAAGATTGTTGGCCTGCTTATATGTGGGCAGGCAAAGTCACCCATTATTGGTGATTTATTAGCTGTAGCTGCCTCTTTGATCTTCTCCAACATCATGCACTCACTATCCTGCTCACAAGAGGCAGCAGGGACAGCAGCCCTTTCAAGACTCACATTATTGTCCCTTCCAGTTCCCATCCATGGAATCACCTGCACTTGAGACGCTGCTTTGTACTGGATTCAGGGGAATCTTCCAGAGCCCTACAATATATGCAAAACCAGAAGTTATTCTTGGATTGAGAAATTATGATACCAGCACCTCTAAATTGCTTTTAGCGGCTTTCTGTGCTGCCTCAGGCTCAGAAGTGCTTAGTTTGCTGACAAAAATCGTAGAATTGTACACATTGGAGATGGAAAAGCCCTGCTAGCTTCAGCTAGTCCATTTCTCCTACCAGGGAGGGAGCACTCCCAGCAATCTGTTTTCCCCGCTACTTTGTCTTGTCTATTTTTAAACAACCCATGTAGCAAAAATACATTTAGATTGTCAGGATTTCAGAGCCAAGTTAGCTGTGGAAGTACCAGCTGTAGCCTAACCTGCTTTGTCTGGTGGCAGCAGCTAAATTGCTCTCTGCTGCCTTTGAAGTCAATGGTAGAAGTCTTATTGGCTTCTGTGGGAGCATTCTCAGGCCTTTGGTACGGATGATTGGAGCAAATAGCTATGGAGCACTGATAAGCCATTCTTACACTATTGCTTTCCAGGCCATAACTGCATTTTAATAGGCAAGAAATTGTCTCAGCAGCAGTCAGGGTGCAATAGCAGCAAAGCCGTGTGGAGCACGCAGCAGACTGGGTCTGCACAGAAGTGATTCCTGCCACAACCACACGAAGTCATATCCATGGGCCCAAACAGGTTTGGTGAAATACATGATCCAGGGGCAACAGTCAGAGGCAGCTCCTTTTGTACCTCCTTGAACTCTAAAATCTACCAGAGGTCAGTTTTGTCCCTAGATAGCTCCATTGTGTTTTCCTTTTTTGCTTTTGCTGTTTCATTTAACATAATAAATGTTAAATGAAGGGGGCTGGTCACATTAGTGTCCCCCTTTATCCACCTATCATGCCTTTTCTAGAATATAGCATAGGTATGGCACTACCCTATTGTTCTAACAAAGAATACAAAACAAGAGCAGCTATCTAATCACAGAAGTTAAGATGTTACCATATAAAACTTGACTCACCTTCTCCAGGATAAAACTGCCAACAGCTTCCCTGTGAGATGGAGCACTCAGCAGTGGCAGTGACACAGCCCTGGTGCAGCTCAGTCCTTTTGCTTTCCCTTTTAGTTTCAGTAACAACGGCAGGTAGTGAGAGCCAGGGTTGGATTTAATTTAACTGTTGTTGTGCTCTACTGGGACAACTTCCTCTGCCTCCACATTTCCTGTCTGGAAGTTTTCCCAAAAGGATGGATTAACCAATATATGACCTGTATGGGAAATGCACTTTATTGAAGCTATTTTTCTAGGGTGGAGTTGAACAGCTGTTTAATAGTACATAGCTGCACCACATGAGAGATGGTAAAACACAAAAAATTAACTGTATTCAGGTATGACCAGGCTGTAAGGAGGCAGAGATAATTATATCCTGCTGTAATTTTTGCCTGTATGCAGAGGGTACTGTCCCTGTGTGACAAAGCATGGGGTACCACATCATAACAGCACAAGGCAAGGGACTTTCTTGTGCCATAAATACAGACTGATTAATACCACCATGGCAGGCTCCAGCATCCTGTCAAGGGCAACCCACATGCTAAAGCTCTGTGGGCATAGACCCCCTATCCAAAAACTTGGATGAAATAATGTGGTTTTTTTCACATGATGGAAGCAGCAAGTGACATGGCCTGTGAGGACAGCTCTGATGGAGATCAAGCACAGTTCAATCCTCTCTTTTATATGAGGTTACAGCAATCCATAGGGGCCATAAGTGTCCCAGAAACAGTCCCACATCAACTTCATGGCAATCCCTATCTGTAGGCATCCCAGGTCAGATTCAGCTCTTCACCTGTACACAGGGAGCTGTTGGTTGCTGTGAGCTGCCACTGCCATCCATGGAGCACAGTCCCAGTGGTGATGGCTCCTGTCTCAAGCCATGAAGGGCCATCTCAGGCTGCACAGCCCAGGCAGCCTCAGCATGGGAGATGGAAGCATCCAGAATCTCTTCCAGAAGCTTTGGTAAAGTCCCTGCCTCCCATTCCCATCCCTTCCTCCCCTCCATTACAGGTTAGCAGTTACTGCAAATTTACATCAGGGCTGGAGACATGAGAAACTGAGCAGAGGCTTTAAAAGCCACTTTTTTTTTTTCTTTTAAATAAAGTCTGACATATACCACTGGCCAGATTTACCATGAGTTTCCTGTGTGTGCACATGAGTTATATGCACAGTAAGTGTCCCATCATCATGAATTCTGCCGATGTGCCTCTTTAACAGCACCGATCATAGGGAATTCATTTGGTCTCCATATAGCTGTCACCTGTATTACCAGAGTGATTTCATTCTAATTTAGCATTACTTAATGGTGAAGATAAAGTTAAGTGTTAGCCATGTGGGTCTTTTCTTGGCTTCTCTCTCTGACACAGAAAGAGTGTGACTGCAGGGTGCTTTATGACCAATAATTCAAAAGAGCAGGGAAAAGAAGGAGCAGCAAATATCAACTGCTTGTCAATCATCCACAGTCTTTCAGCTCAAATGGTTATACCTGGACCTCTGACCTTTTCTTCTGCCATATCTGATCCCCACATTTGTTTGGAGTTCTTTAGGTACTGCAACCACCAAAATATATTTCTTAAAGGTTCAGGCTTAGGAAATCTGCAGTGGTTACCCACACTGGCAGGAAACTGTGGTATAGAAAGCCATACCTAATGGATGCAGTATAGCAGCCAAATTACAACCAGCCCTACATGCTGGCTGAACAGATGAAAATGCTGTGGGGGAATGGAGGGGGTTACACAAGCAACAAGTGATTTGTCTCCCAAGCCCATGTGCCCCCCCCCCCTTTTTCCTCTGGCTCAGAAAGGTAATCATTCTGTACATATCACCAGCTTGTTTAAACTGGAGATGAAAAGCTATGAAAGTGCAACTTAATTGAACTCTGCATTGTGTTATTACAAATGCTGCCGACCTCACTTGCAGTCCATTATCAGAGGGTTCTGCTGAATGCTTTAATTAAAGACAATAAGGCTAATAAAAAGGCATCATTTTCTTGTCTTCAGCACTGCTGGAGAGTTGGGGCTGATGAGATTATTTCCTGTTAATGCTCTTCTGTTGTTGTTTTTAAATCTTTTTCTCCCCATGGTTTGCAAATACTGTCTGAGCCTGAGTTGTACTAGAATCATTAGGAACAAGAAAAAATCAGTTTTGCCTCTAAAATTCTCACTAATATTTGACAAGCAGAGCTCCTCTTCCTGATGGCTTCCAGTGCCTTACTCAAAGTATTGCTGCCTTTTGCTGTCAGCTCCAGTCCCAGAGAAGGACAAAGCTTCCCCACACAGACACAGGTGCACACACGGACTAGCGGAAAGATGAGCTCTGCCCGTGGCACCCGTCTGCAGGGAGGATAGGCTGATGACAGTGCCACTTGCCAGAGGGCAGGATCTAGCCCACAGTGAGTAATGCAGCACCTCTCCATAATTAACATGCTTACTAACAGCCCATATGTGCCATCCCCACTTTCATGCTGGTGATAGTATTAATGATACCAAGCCAGCAGTGTTTTCAAAGCTAATTAAGGCAGCCTGGCTGGGCTGCTTTGTCTTTCCAGCTTTGGTCCAACAAAGAAGAAGAAAAGGAGGACAACACAGGAAGGCATCAGTGAGGATTATCACAAGGACTGGGAAGTATGTAGCATCAGTGGGAAGAGCCAAAATGATGCAGGGGAGGGCTTTACACAGGGAAATGGAAAGATTTGCAGTAGGACAGCTCTGCTCATCTGGCCGCAGGGGAATGTATACAGAGGGATAAGTGAGGCAGGATTCTCTCTACCTCTGGATGCACAGGGAGTACACACCAGTCCCTGTCTGCATCCCTCAGCCTCCAAGGACATCTGCAAGGGCTTGACCTTGTCCACCCCATGCATTCCTTGGCCTTTGGCAAATAGCACAAACTAAGAGTGGAGGGTACAAAAAGGGCAATGGGAAATGCCCTGGTGCTCCTTGCATGGATATGTTTATTGAACAGGCACATCCACCCATCAGCACACAGGCTGAACCCAGCAACTCCTCATCACTGGCCAGAAAACAGTTAAAACTTTGCTAGCAATCCAGGCCATATTTGAACAAGAGATCTAATGGCAATTGGCATTGTAGCCCTGCTGTGAATAAGCCAAACCATCCAGTCCTACTGTGATTAAAAACTCCTTCTTGGATTAAGGAACAAGCAGCCAGATGCTAAGTAACTGAACTTTGCCCCTGCAAGAAGGAGAGCAAAGAACTAACCACCGAGCCAGCCCAGTTTGCCAAGACTTTTATAGGGAAGGAACTTTTACAATTAAATACAGCAAAAGGTTTCTTCTACTGTGAGCCTCTGAACAGAGGTTGAAAGAAGCAAAGTCGAACGTGAAAGCCAAGTTAAGGAAGAAAAGAAAAAAAAGAAAAAGTCTTGATCTGAAGGTTGCAGGCTCAAAGTAGCTGGAAACCCCATCAAGTGACTGAATGGGAACAGCAAGGGGCGGGCAAAGACCACAACTCCTCCCCGGGTAAAGGATGAAGCTGTAATGTGAAGCAGACTGACCTAGTTACATATTTCTTCTTTGCTCCCCATTTCTCTCACTACAGTTGCCAGGCTGGCATGTTGCAGAGCAAATTGTACATGAAGTTTCTATCATCTAAGCCAAGACAAGGAGAAAGCAGGAGGTCTGTACATGCAGGCATCTTGAGCAGAACCATCTCAGATCTCCTTGTAGGAAAGGCACTTGACTGTGTCACATCACCCCATCCAAGGTGACTCTCTCCATCATGTCCTTCCCATCCATCTTTTCTTCATGTGTGGACAGCTGCCTGTCATTTTTGGCACAGTAGGGAAATGATGCACAACCTGGTGTCATTTGTAGCATCATCCTCCTGAGCACATGAGGCACATGCTCATTAAACTCTCTCCATCCTTCTGGCCTGCAGTTCAAGTGAGGGTTTGGGTTAGGAAGGTCCTGCAGCCCCTGCTGCTGGACAGGTGCTGCACAAAACAGATCTGTCCTGGACTACTAAAAAGCCAACAAGCATAGGGGTGACATGGTGCTGCCATATACAAGTGCTGCTGATCCCCTTAATTCTGATAGAGTTGGGAACTTGGAGGAGACAGGGTGGTGTCTTTCACTCAGTGTGTGTTTTGACAGAGTCAAGAGCCCTCTGACAGCTTTAACTCAACCCCAATACACCCATGTGCTATTAGAGAGGGACACCAAGCACAACTTTATGGCCATGGTGAGGCCCTGTTCCTCTCTGCATTTGCATCCTTGCAAAGCCAGCCCCCAAATTGCACCTGGACTTTGCCAACATGTGGCAGAGCTGCTCTGGCTATGGCACACAGGGGCATGCAGGGCACACATCAGGCTGGGCTGGCACAACTCACACCATCCTCCTGCAGCCCTGGAGATCAGCAGGCTGCCATGGATCCCAGGTGACATTGTGACATTTGGCCCTTTTGCACCCGAGGATGGCCAAGGGTACCTGAGCACGCTGAACTAGTGAGTGTCTGGAGGCCAGGAAGTTTGGAGAAGCACACAGGATCTGGATCCATTGACTGCAGATCTTCAAAGTATCCACTATTACTGCAGACTCACAAGCCTGACAATCATAAACCATTACCTACCAAGATGAGATGGGGAGCAGGGAAAGCTCTTCTCTTGAAGAGCAATTAGATAAAGGAACAGTTTCCAGAAGAGGCAAGAGAAACTACCAAGGGAAGCATTTCCAAAAGATGAACAAACCCTTTGGGGAAGACAGTATTCTGGAAGAATCAATGCTAAATGTAGGAGTTTTAATGACTTGTGGGGAGTCTCCAGTCTATAACTTCTAACTTGAAATGAGGGGAAAAGAACATTGAAACCTTCTGGACTTTTCACCATTCAAAACTACCAATGCTGGGGTTTTGGCTCAGGAGTATTTTTGATGTGCTCATGTCTCATTTTCAATGAAAAAATGCCTTGACAGGGAGAACTGGCCACAATATGAGGAGATTCATGCCCTCAGTCACAGCTACCCCCTCCAGCTGATGCAAGGGATCTCTAGAAAAAGAGTGGTGCAGATGCTGAAGCAGATGCTAAAAAATTTGAAGCCAGAGTTCATTTGGTAAACAGTGGCTGTGACCCCACTTTTCAGCACCACATATCCACTTAAAGCCTTGCTCCTGCATCATCATCACTTTAAAACAGGGTAAAGGAATGGGTTTGCCTGTATGTGTGGGTTTGTCTCTCCCAAGTAGCTGAGGTGATCCAAGGTCCTGTGGACAGCCGGGTAAAGCAATTTTTCCGGTACACCAAGTAAACATTGCTGTTGTGGACATATTTTTCCGTGCCTCAGCAGTTCTGAGGATTTGACAAGAGGGTTTACCCAAAACAAAGCCCCTTCCCATCCCCTCTCCCTACTCTTGCATGTCTCAGATGTGTTTCAAAACCCAAAACACGTCACAGGTACATTGTCACACCCAACCTACAGCAAGGTCTGTGCTCAGGCTTTGCCAGCTGAGGCTGCTGGAACACGTGAGGGGGGCAGTGCCCTGAAGGAGGGAGAAGGGGATGGCAGAGCCTGCATCCCAGTGCCCAGTTCAGCTTCCAAGGGGTGACAGGAGACCTGCAGCCATACAGCTGGGACTGGCACAGTGGGCTGTCACTCTCACCAATCAGGAGGGCAGTTAGGGAGCACTTCTCCAAACAGAGCTGCCTGTGCTATTTGAAAGCTGCCCCATGCTTGCACCCAACTGGGGATACCATGTCCCAGCAGCACAGGAGCAAACCTTCTCCCTTCTCTCACCACTGCCCCAAATAAAAGCCTTGGAGCCAGCAATCATTTCAAAGAGGTCAGTGGCTGGTCACCATTTTCCAGTCTTCCCAATCCACAATTTGCTCTATGAGCATCCTGAAGAGAGAGTAAAGGGTAGGTCATTATAGATGTGCTCTCAGGAAGAGATAAACCCATTCCATGTATTAGCAAGCTCCACAATCATCACTGCTGGAAGCTGGGTGTTTATGAGAACTGGCTCCTTTGTAAGAGCTGCACAAATTCAGTATGGGGTGAATACTGACTTCAAAAGGGGAAACCAAAAGATGTGGACCAAAGAAAACAGTATGATGCATAACCTGAGTATGATTTGCCTCAAATCTCAGCTTTGGGGGGAAGTAAAACAAAACAACATTCAACGTGGGACAAAAACAAATGACTCATTCAATCCTTACAGGAATTTTGTTTAAACTAAGTTATTATTTGACCTTTTTATTTTTTCTAGAAAAGAGGTCCTCTCTCATTTTTAGTGAAAAAGGCTGTATCAAAATGTAAGTTTAACATGTAAAGATTTTGTCTCAGAAAGTTTCCCCTGGTAAAGAAATGTCCTATTCTGAAACCTGCAAACCAACACTTCCAGCCTTTGTGATCCCACTCCCTCCATCCCTCACCAGAGACAAGCACTGACTCCAATTCATGAGCAGTTTCCATCCTCCTGTAATTTTCCACTAATTGGCAAATTTACTGTGCACTGCACATATTTTACCCATGTCTGCAGGAACCTGATTTTCTGTTCTCTCCATTCCCTTCTCTGCCCCTTCTGCTCTCCAGTCTCCGCATCTGCCTTTCTTCTTAGAACTCACACACACACACAAATTTGCCCATTTCATCTGCAACATCTGTACAGCTTGACCAGTTTCCTCAGAATTTTTTAATACATACAAACTCAATGAATAATGCAAATGAGCCACCACTTAATTATTTCCTCAACTTGTCACACAAGGAGCAATTTGGAGTGAGGGCCAGAGGTAGTGAGAGAGGCAGCACTGCTGCTCTCCCTGGTCCCACCGACCCACCCTCCAGCTTTCCAGCAAAGACTCACTTCACAAAATTTAATTACTCTGCTAACATGTCCCATATGCTCTGTGGCAGGCAGGGAAGGCTTTAATTACATCTGCTCTAGACATGCTGGGGAGCCCTGATTTTCCACCTCTCAGGGACTCAACACAGCACCCGTGGGGTTGAGGGTGCTGCCAGAACCAAAACGGTGGCTCAGTGTCAGGCCCTGGGTACCAGAACAGCCTATTTTTCCTCCTTCTGCCCCTACACGCTCACACATCCATAGATAATGGCAGGGCCACAGCAAGAGAGGGCTCTACTCTCTGGAGGAAAACAATTCGTCCCTCTTAAAAAATGCCAGCCATCACTGCTAATGAACTGATTAACAATCACTAATGATTAGAAAGCCCTTCCACACCATTGCTCATTTGTATGGCACTTGAGAGACATCATCTCTCATTTGGAAAGTGGAGGACAAAACCTATCCCCAGCTGGCCTTCCTCTTCCCTCCATCCTCCCAACACTTCAGCACACTATGGAGCTGGCTTTTCCCCTCCTTCCCCCACCCCATTTTACTTTTCATTTTCACAGCTGCCTCTGCAATTGCTACTTTCATAGCCAGCGGGTGTTGCTGAGGTGGCAGGTAGTCAAAAGCATTTTGGGGCACAATACATCAGGTGGTAGACAAGGAGCAGGCAGGAATTTGTTTGACGTGACATTGTTATGCAAAGATGCTTACGGTTCCCAAGGCTCTTCATGCAACTGGATGGCATTTTCTGGAGACAGAAATCCTGCTTTAGGGAAAGAAGGGCTGGAGGCAGGGGAAATCCTTTCATTCAAGATCGTGTTTAAGTGTGAGAGCAGAATATCTATTGTTGTCCCTGTGCTTTTAATGTGGTTTGTGGCTTATATGATCCAGCTTGTAGTCTGTTCCACATCTTATACTGCCTTGAATTTGATCGAGCCACATCTGAATTGTGATAGACTGTTCTGCTGACTGCCTTGTGGTGAACCATCTCCCACCAGCCACAGCTAGTGTTTTGAACAAGGGCCAGTCATTATTGTTTGCAAACTCTTCAGGCAGAGGGGCAATTTCGAAGAATATTGTGGGTAGGAGAAATTCCTCAGAAGATGCCTTTGATTTGAACTTTCCAAGTGTGGGGTATGAATGTGCATGTCCACACAATTTGTTTAGTAAACTCCCTATGCATCCTCCATCAAAGATGCAGCTGCAGGGACATGATTTGAAGCAGCAATAGCACTGCTTTCCTAGGGATCAAGGATTGTGTCAGGGTCATTCGTGGGCTGTGGGTTTCCAAGCCTCATTGCAGCCATCTGCAGCATCCATCAGCTTTCCTGCTGCATCAGAGCATCCCTGACCCAGCCATACCCCAATCACATTTGGCAGCCACAGAGGGGTGCAGGCAGTGATGTGCTGAGCAGTGGGAAAAGAAAAGGGTAGGAGGCCTTTCCTGAGACACATTCTTTGTCTTCTTGCATGAACTGCTCTGCTTGAAGAACAGCGCTTAGACCACATTTTCCAATTGTTTTTTTTTTGCCCATGAAGGCATGGCAAACTTCATGGGAGCTTGCTTTTCCCCCTGCACTAAGTGGAGTTTTGTCCCATGAGCAAGCTCTGGAGTTTTGAGAGCAAGGCTCATGGCTTTTGGCATCAACTTCCATCCTCCCTGTCCCTCTCCACTCCAGAGCTGCTACACAGAGCATGAAATGAGCATGTGCTCGATCTCCACATCACTGATTTCTCCTGTGAAAGGGAGATAATCCACAAAGCACTTGGCAGAAGGGTGGCATAACATGTTCTCTTTCAGGAGATGTTCATCTCAATGCCTTTCTTTCTCCACCAGAGGTTCCAGTGAAGTCTGATATATGCAATATTCCTTCAGGAGAGCACTGGTCTACTCCCTCCCTTTTCCAAGAGTACCTAAACTGTGTTAAGGTTCTCCAGGTTCCATGCCAAAGAATGGACATGTGGCTGGTACAGCTCCACTCTAAGCTTTGCTTAGAAGCCAGTTCCCTTTTCAGGACCATCACTATTTCTTTTTAACCTAGAGCCTAAAATTACCACAACTCAAGCTGAGGGAAGGAAAGAGGAGGGGAGGAAAAGAAGAAGGAGTAAAGGGGACAGACAGAGAGCAAAGCCAGCACTTGGGACATTTCAGCTAGAAAAGGTCAAGCTGCACTTTTGAATGGCTTATCCCTTGTTTAGGTTCATGGTAATGGGAGATCCTGCCCTTTTCTGTTGTACCCATTTCAGTAGCATCACTGTCCTTAGGGTGAATCAAATTGATTTAGTCCAGTACCCCAATTCAATTTCTAGGGCTGCTCAGCCAGGACTCCCTAATCTGTGAACAGGAATTCATTGTGGCTGGGCACTCCTGATCCTTCAATTATGGCTTGGCATTAAATTGGGCTCCAGTGATGCAGGTCCACTTAGATTATGTGTCTGAAAGATCAGGCAACTGTAGCTCAAGCAGTGGGAATATAGAGGAATTCTTGTGGAAGTGAATCTCCCTCCCTGAGTAAAATAATCCTGTGACACCCTGTCTGTGTTATCCAAAGGGCTGTGGTTTTGAGGTCAGGATGAAACCTCATTCAGGAGGAAAAAGAAATAAATTATCATGACTGGCTGGTTTGCAATTAAAAGAAGCATTTCTTTCTAAAGTGCCTGTTCCTCACTTGCAACAATGAAATGAGCTGAGCAGCTGGAGTTGTTTCAGCCCCCAAGTCTGTTTTTCCATTTTGGAGGGCAGGAACTTGTGCAAAAATATCTCACAGGTTTGTTGGGGTTTTTTTCCATTCCTGGGGGAGAGACACATAATACAAAACCACCTAATTATAGAAGCAATGTTTGGAAATAGAAATTTCAATTCCACTATTGTGGCCTTAAACCAGAGCTTATCACTTCCAGGCATAAAGAGAAGCTGCAGCCATTGCTTAGACACACTGGACTTACCCTGATTGGTGCTGGGAGCTGGGTGGGCAGGTCTGAGCTATGATAAAAGAATTTGTCTTCTTCCTGTCTCAGAGCAGAGCATGTCTCCCAAGCATATATTTTAAGAGCAACCAGGACTGCACAAGTTCAGCTTTAGGCAGGAACCAACGTGCCAGCCCTTCAGTAGTGCATTTTATCCATGACCTCAAAGCACTGAGCGAGACACTCCAGCCAAATAGGGCTGTTAAACTTTTTAATCCTAAATATCCAGATTGGGGGCCTGCCCAGGATCTTGCCAGAGCAATATCATCTGCTGCTGTGAGATGTGTGCCCTGAGGTACAGCAAGAAAGCAGGTGGAGATGCTCAGGAGAGAAGAGCCAGCTGGGGCATTCTGCTCAGGAGTGTGCAGTCTGATCCCTGCTGCCTTTTGGACTTGGCTCCTAGGCTGAGCAAGCTTCCAGAAGGTGTTCAGGGACATCCTGGAGACAAGCCAAGACACAGCCCGGATGTAACTTCACAAAGGATCCGCCTGGACAATGGGGCCCCTTCCTAGGGCAGCCCAGCAGAGCTGTCCACCCGCCCCGGAGCTGACCCATAGCACAGCTGTGCTCAGGCAATATCCCCTCCTCGTGGGTAATTTCCTAGGCCCTGTATTGTTTCAGGGAAACATGTACTTGGCAGCTCATGTTTTCCGAGCCACCAGCCAGCAAGGATGGAAATAGCATTTTTCCCTAAGAGTCTTTCTCCACTATGTCATGAGGTAAATATCCAGGGTGTGTTTCCTCATCCTTAATATGCACACAAAGGGGGTAGGAGCGTTTGGTAACAGACCTCAAGGATCCAGTATATTGGGACAGCAGAGACAAAGCAGCCTCAGGGTGACTGCAAAAAGGACGGGGCTCCCCTGAGCACCAGGTCAGCTCAGGCTGAGCTGCACAAACCCAAACAAACACACATCCCCACCCCTGCACCTCGCTGCTCTGCCTGTAAATCAAGGGTGGGCTCTGGGAAGGAGGGCTCTGTGAGGCACAACATCCCTCACAGCTTGGAGATGAGCACCCCCAGGGCTCATCCAGGCCCCTTGGCAGTGGAGCAAGGGGCAAGTTGTGCCTTCTGCCCTATTGACTGGACACCACTGTGCTGCCTTCTGGTCATAATCAATAAGCAAAGACATCACAGGCACTACTGTTAAATTATCCCACCAGCCTCCTGGTGATCTAATAGACTCTCCAGTAAGGTCTTATTAAATTCCAAGCCAAAGTGCATCCAGTTACAGTAATTATTGAATATTTAAGAAACAGCAATTGGCTATTTAGAGCACATTAAAAAATATCTCATGGAAAATTTCATGCTCTTTAATTGCTATGCAACCCATCTTTCTGGTGACATCCTCCAACCTGGATTTATGTGTTAATTTGCATCTGCCCTTCTATGTTTCAGCATTTTAGAAAAAAAGAGAAATTAAAAATTAAAATATAAAAAAAAAAAAAATTGAGAGCATTTCTCCTGTTGAGGATTGGGACCTGCAGGTAGAGAAAAGCCTAACAGAAGCAGGTGCTGTGCCAGCTCTCCCTATCCCTATGTAGAAAGTCCAAATGCTGCAGTCCATCACTGCAGCTTTCCACATCTTACCAGCTCCAAACTCAGCCCTGTCCCTCTGCACGCTCAGCTGTGACCTCCACAACCCCCATTCCTCCCACCCTAGGGCTCAAATGCTAAAAAGAAAACGCTAAGTCAAGCAAGCCATGCCTTTGCTGACCGATGTGCATCCTCAGGAAGTAGGGCAACACCTGCCTGGAGCTCATTTCCCTGCACGCAGCCAGAGCCGCGGCCAAATCCGAGTGCGGGTCCTCTGTGCTCTCCGAGAGCCATAACCCCAGCTGTGCTCTTCAGCTTGCTCCCTGCCTTATTAGCACTGAACAGCATCCTTATTTAACACACTTCAATTTAGAGTGGAATGGATATTTCTTACTTCAGAAAGTCTCACCTGCCTCTCAAATGGCTCTTGGCATGCTGCCCGCTCTCACTCACGCTCTGCCTTTAACAAGGCAAGCCTCATTCCTCTCGAATGGAAAAGAGCTGGCAGGGCTTGATTGAAAGTTTGGATTCCTTCCCCCTCCCCATCCACTTAGATGCCACAAGAGCCCCCAAATCTGTATAGCCTTCTTATTGCCAGGAAAGCTAAGCTTTTGCCAACACATCTCCCAGTCTCCTCATCACAAAAAGTGAAGTTAAAACATCTAATGGAGGCACCAACAAAGATTGGCACAGAAAAAAGAAAGAGGGGGAAGATGAGCACTGTTTGCAGAGCTTGCCTGGCCTCCTGCTACCCCTGCTCCCATCTTTTCTTTTTTCACTGTTATATCCTTAGAACATCCAAGCCCAAGGTAGAAATATCTAACAAGCAATTTTTTTTCTTTCCCATCCCCAACCGCACTCCTTCTGCAGGCAGCTTGAAATGCAGAGATCCAAGAGAAAGGAGCATACCTCACCGCTCCCGCTTTCCTAACAAGACCTCATTATGGTGCAGGAAAAACTTGACCCCATCGGAAGTGTCAGGCAGAGGCACTGTGTTTATTTCTCACATAGTCCCCTTCACCTGAAACTTGGTGGGTGCTGCAGGGAGGTTATTCTTTCTTCCTTTGATTGCCATGAGGAGTAAGCTTTCTTTTTTTTAACAAAGCTATTTTAAAATAGATGTTTAACTCTGCTATTTTAAATGATGCATAGAAAAAAAGCCCACAGCAGAGCTGCAGTTCAGCACAAAGACTGGGCAAACAGGAGCCCATGTGCTCCTAACTGTGTACAGAGGTAAAAAGAATACACAGATGACTGTCTTGAAGAAAATGGCCCAGTTTGGGCCAGATGATGGTCATGCAGCTTGGAAACAGCTACAAACCTGCTAGAGGTTTCCCCAGCTTGCTTTTTCAGGTCAGTGAATATACCCCATGGTCATCTTCAAGCACTGTGAACTACACATCTCTGCAAAGAGAGGATCAGGATGGAAGAAGGCTCCAGGCTGCTGGGTGCTGTGAACACCATGTTCCTGGCCATCCTTTGTGTTGGTGGTCATGCTGTAAGTTGAGTGAAAGCCCATCCACAGCCACAGGAGAGAAGAATTGGAAAGACAACGCATGTCATCCAGGAAACAGGCTTCCCTCTACATCCCCAATGGAAGAGAAGTAGGAGCCACTAGATATCAACAGTTCCAGGGACTCAGCTTGGACTTGCACTATGACACAGAGGCAAAAGAGTTTTTCAGTGGGCTTTTATTATTTTGGTGCACTGTAGATTACAATCCTCTGAAGTTACAAAACCATATAGTCGGTGTTTTATCTCTGGTGTTCGATTATTGCAAAGTTGTTCACTCTCAGCAAATATGTTTTCTGATAATCAGCTGGCATTTACTTTATAGACATCTGTGTTATTAAACACACAGAGAGAGGGGATTTAGGGATTGTGACAGCAAACGGCCCTTGTTCAGTCTATAAAGCATCACGTGCATTCTTCTAGCTGCTCCACCACGATGTGTTACTGTGGGTCAAACCTTCATCCAGCCCAGAGAGCCCTGCATCTCCCAAAACTGCCCCTCCACAAGTAGACAAGGCCATGTCTTCTGCATAGTAAAGGCATCCCATAGCTCCAGCTGCATCGATGTTGCTGTCTGGCACTGAATTATTTAATTTCCTCTCACTGTGAATGGAAATGATCTGCAGTTTAAATGGGATAAAGAGAAGTTTGAATCAAAGGCACCTTAACTCAGTCAAACACACATTGGAGGCTTCCTTGCCTGTGACTGTCAGGGGTAATAACCACAGCTCTGATCAAACAAAAGGCCCTTCAGACCCACTTAGTCCCTGGAATCAGCAGGTTCACATCTCCTCTTTCAGCTGTCGGGGAAGAAAGTATTTAAAGAAGTTGAGTCAGAGGGAAATGAGGACATTGGACTGTGGAACATGAACAACTTTCCTGTAGATTGGAGGCTGATTTAATACTGGGCTTTCTCAACACTCAAACACTTTGTCATGAAGGCTGGCAACACTCGCCATTTCCTCCTGACCTGGAAGTAGAGGAGGGTCAGTGTTAGCATTGGCTAATTCATACAGAAGTGTAGAGCTGTTACTGCTGTCACTGCCCCATCAGATGCCAGATTTCTCATTCCCTAAACCTCTTCTGCTCAAAACCCACCATCTCTTGCCTCTCCTCCCCTACACACCTGAACCCAGTAACAGCTCTGCACTCTACCCATAGCAAAGTCCTCCCAACTGTCTCCCCATCTGCGACTTCTTTCCCCATCTCCTCTGTGTTGCCAACGCCCGGACCTCTGCAGACCTCAGACATCCTTGGATGGCAGTGTCCCTCTCCAGATCACAAGGTGATGGTGAGCACCAATTAAGTGTCCTCATGAGATGACAAGGATGGCACAGAGCAAAATGAGGGATGGTAAATAAGGGATGTCCAAATGGTCACTGCAGACATCTGGACAGTGGAGATCCTGAGGCTAAACTGTAATCCGTCAGCATTTGGAGAAAGAGGGATTCCGCTGTCTGCCCTGCCCCTGCTTCATTGCCCCCAACCCTGTTCTCCCCACCCATGCTGCCCTGTGAGCAGTTTGGGATGCTTCCCTCAGGGGATGCCATTGGAGGGAAGCAGAGGGATGCTCTGGCATCACAAAGTCAGGCTCTGCCAGCACCAGCACCACATCACAGCTCAGGCTTCCCCCCCACTGCCCCTGCCACTCCCTACCCCCCAAGTTGCTAGCATTAAAAGGATTATGGAACAAAAAGATGAGAGAGAAGGGATTACAGGGAATTATCAGCCTTGATCCTCTCCTAATTAATTACTGGTCAGACATATGAAAGGCTGACTGCAGCATACCCCGCAACAGTGAAGAAGGAATGACACGTGCAACTGGAAAGGCTTTGGTAAATGCCAACTCTTATTTGCTAATGCAACTTTCTTCCCAGAAAAGGCTCATTTAGAGATCAGTACCCAGACATGGCTGCTGCTATCATCTGTACAGTTTGTGTTCCTCTTCATACTCACCTTCTTCCTCTTCGTAATGCTTGTACTCTCTTGGGTGATTTGTAACCAAGCCTGCTCTGCCCCAAACCCTGGGACTGGCTCCACAGGGCATCCTCCTCCCTCAACAGGCTGGGAAAGCTGATGCTTACCTGGCTGACTGGAGATGCCTGGTTTTCTTGTGCGGGGCTGGGCTGACTAATCAAAAGGTATTTTTCTTAAAATTCTTATAGATTGAGGCAATCATCACAACAATCAGAGTAATCCTGCAATGAGGGGAAAGAGGAGGCATGTCATTTTAGCTCTGCTCTCTAGAGGAAGAGATAACAGAAGATCTATTTCTCTGTGTTTCCTGGTCTGAAAGGAAAGGATGTTCTCATCCCTCCCCAAGCACTATTTACTGGGAACTGGCCAATTTCTATGTTATTTTTTAATTCTCAGAGTTACACCCCAGTAAATAAGAACTAAACTAATGGCTAGCCTCTGCATATTGTACTTTGCATGCTTTCTAGGATCCAGCCCCTGTAGCAAGGAGACACCCCATAATGAAAGAATGGTTTTACCAGACACAGTCATTTTTCCTGACAACAGAAGTCCATCTAGTCCTTTAGGTTTGCTGGGCCTGTTCCCACCTCCTTCCCTGAGAGACCAGCTCTTTGACAGGGTCATGGTGCCACCTGAGCAGAGTTCAGCCCAATTGATTCCCAATTCCTGACTAGGTTCACGTGCTTCCTTACTGAACTCCACACCTTGAATAAGGGTGCCCATGATTTTGGGGTGCCCAGCCTTCCTCAGACAACCTCCAGGCCCTGACATTCCATAAGTACACCTTAAATCTAACTGAAGCTTTCTGATGGTGCACCCAGAGCCCCTAACCAAGTCAGATGTTTCCAAGTTACCTGTAAGTTAAGTGGTTGTTTCCAGCCCTTAGTCCCAACTACACCACCAGCATCTGCCAGCACCCTGGTCTTATTTCCTCACCCAGCTGAGCATTGCCAACCTGATGGGTGATTTAGGTCTGGCTTGGGAAGTGCAAATTCTCTGTTTGCAAAAACCACACAGCTCCACAGCCCTTTGACTGGCCACTGCTCTGCCCTTAGGCTCAAAGGGGGTGTGCAGTCACAACAGACTTCAAAGCGGAAGGTACTTGCAAGATGAGGCTGAAGATCATCTCTTTTTGCATTACACCTTTCCCATGCACTTCCCTAACTGCAGGATCATTCCCAAAAGAGTCACAGCCAGAACACTACATCAAGTTTCCTTTCATGACCCACAAAGCTTTTCAGTGGAGAACTCAGACAAGACGTTTGCGCCAGCTCCAAGATCCCCCAGGTCTGTCCCCATTGCCTGCTTTTTTTCCTCTCTCTTTTAACCTGAACAACTCTGCAGCAACCTCAGATCAATAAAACAAAGAAAGGCAAGGCAAGCTGCCACGAAATACCACCTGCTTAAAAGAGATCAGCTAGAATTATTTGCTGCTACACAAGAAATTTCTGCCTGCTCAGTGCCCTGGTTGCTGCTCTGTAGATGCCCAAGAAGGAGCAAGATGCAGAGGTGGAGGGACCTGCTGGCATCCCCTTCCTCACTGCACAGAGCAGTTGGCTCTGCTGCAGCTGTAATTTGCACCATATGTCCATGTAAGCGATAAAGCAGGGAGGGCCACAGCCCTTCCCTTGCTTCTGGAGCTGAGAAACCCCAGTGGGGGAGCCCAGAGAGCATCCTTCTGCATCCAGCTGAGAGTTTATCAGAGGGCATCCCCTCAGCTACTGGGACAGGCAGGCAGCTTCTGCACGTGAGCTCTGCTTTTGCCCCAGGGACAGAGGCTCTTCTCTGCTCTGTGCAGAGAAGGTTAAGGGAAAGCAAAATTTATGAGAAATACCAGCATGCTGGTTTTGACAAATGCACAAATTGGAGCTGATACGGAATGCAGATGTATGTAAACACTCATGAAATTATCCCATCCCTCCTGCATAATGTTGCCTTGCAGCCGCAGAGGCTCTGAGCACTCTGTGAGGCCAAGCTGACTTAGATCTGTGCAAATCAGGGAAAAGATGCTGTAAAGGTACCAGGCAGGAGTGGGAAAAGAAGGGAAGACACCTCGTCATTAAGTTAAAGATGGTCCTGCTTGGCAGCAGGACACCCTGGCTGTGGGTTGGAGTCAGTGGGAGTTTCAAGAGCTGCTTCCCTGCTCTGCCTGCAAATACTTTTAGCTTTCAATCTCTAACCACTTTACAGGGGCTGGGATGGTAAATGCCACATTACAGACATTAAACCAATTGTTCCAAGATCACACCATGAATCCTGGAAACAAACCAGGAGTCCTGATTCCCACATCCTTGTCCTAACCATTTAATCTGTGCCCTCCATAGCTGTTGCCATGGAGATAATTTCAATGCCACCCATTCCTTACCAGGACATCACTGAAATGATCCAGCAAAAGCAGGACATAAGCCTTCAAGAAAAAGAATTCTTCCGTGTTCCTGCTTCCATGGTGAGCTGCAGCAGGGCTGGTGCAGAGGTGAACAGCTTTCAAAGCTTTCTCCACGTGAGAGCCCCTTTTTAATATCAAGCTCACATATTTTCTATTTACCTACTGCCAGCTGCACCTGCCCTGATCCCAGCCATAAGCCCCAGCAGAAGTTAATCTCCCCATCCCCACATTGCACCTGCAAAGCCTCAACTCCACTTTTCATAATGGTCTGTATGAACAGATTCTTTCATTAATCCCCCACCTTGCTCTGGCCCCTGGAGAGCTTCTCGGCACCAGCCATCTCCCCTGTTCCAGCACTTCAAGCTGGATTTTGAGATGAGAGAAGCCTCTTGAGCACAGGATTTTCTGATTAAAATAGAGAGGGTGAGGGACACATGAAAAATGAAGAGCAGACATCCCATATTCTTCCAGGGAACTAAAGAAATTTCAGCTCTAGGGAATAAAGGAATAGAAGTGAAAGCAGTAAGTCCTGAACTGCCAAAGATATCTTACTCCCCTACCCCTCAGTGGGAGCACTGGGATTCACCAACCATCCTACTGAGGATCCAAAAACACTTTTCCAAGAACAACTAAATCTGTAGGCTTCAGGGAAAGGTAAACAAGCACCCACACACATAAATAAAGCATAGTAATAAATGTCTTAATAATTAGCAATGATACAGATGCAGCTGAGCAAACAGCCCTGGATCCAAAAAAACAAACAAGCTTCTGCTTTCTGTCCTAGCTCCAGTGATAATTGCTTGCACGCCTTCATCACAGGGGATCCTAAAGCTCTTAGTAAATAGAGAAAGGGATGTCTGTGTAATGGGAGAGGCAATGGAGTGGTGCAAACATACTGCATGGGCTCCCAAAGGCCATCTTTGGGTCCAGCACAGCCACTGCCCACCGGTGTCACAAGGTGGGTGCATGTCCACACAGAGCAACTCCAGCAAAACCCTCTGCTCTCCAGGAACCCCACTTTCAGATTGCTGAGGGAGAAAAAAACGGTAACAAGGAAAACTGGGCATGTTTCCCCACCTTGCAGAGCAGCCCCAGCCTCAACATCTGTGCTCATATGGCTGTTCCAAAGCTGCCACTGGGCTCGGGGGGACAGCACCTGGCATCTGTGCTGGTCCAGGGCCGTCGAGGACAAGACTAACGCTCGGTCAGGAGCAAATCTACAAGACTTTACTCTCAGTTATTTTTTGCTCAATTATACCAGAGGGAAATCATATTACGAGAGGGATCAATAAGGAAAACAGAGCTGGAGGAAGGAAGAGAGCAGTACAGCAACACACACACTCACACAAACCCATCTCTTCTGAGCTTCAGCTGCAAAAAATCCCAACCCTTTGAACTTTCCCTTTGAGTCATGAGCTCTTCTAGCTTTTTTCCTTCCTTTTTTTAATTCCCCCTCCAGACTCAAGGATGCATTTCTAAAGTCAGAAAGAAAATCTTCCTTCTGTAACAGTCATTAATTGGCTTTGGGGAATCTGGGCCACCAGATATGCCCCTAATCCTATACACACTTCCAGTCCCATGTTCAGAGTTGGGTTGGCTGGCACTTCTCTCTGCAAGACACTTGTTAGGGGAATTAGCTGCTTTCTTCAGCCACTGCAGCTGTCTGGCTTGATATATTTTTTAGATGGGGGGGAGGAAAAGGCAGTCAGCAGATCATGCTGGGGAGACACTGATGTGAATTTTTCTCTTTCTAAATAGCACATTTCTCCATTATCAAGACACACAAAGCATTGTCAATCACCTTGTCCTAATACAAAAGCAAAGAGCTTGCCAAAAGGTTGGCAGCAATCAGCACATCCTTGTGGGTGTCAGGGAGTTATGAGAGCGAGTGCCAGTTTGATAGGAGCTGTTTCGACTGGGAGGGTGTTTGTCATGATTTAAAACGTTAAACCGTGGAAGTGGTACATAAAGGCTGACACAAAAATGTCTGAAGAACACATCCACGTGGCCATCCTCTTCTCAAATATCCTAGGAGCCAAACACAGCTCAGGGTTGTGAATTCCCAGCTGCCCTTAGGAAAACTTTAGCTCAAACCTCTTCCAGCATTGTGGGGGGATTTACGAAGCACTCACTAACTGCAATTCACCATTTCCCCAGGTGGTCCTACCTCCAGACACTGCTCACACTTGCAGAGCATCTCCAGGCAGCAGAGAGACCCTCCTCAACAACATGGGGAAAGTGATTCCTGCAGAAGATAATTCAGGCAGGGGTCGAACTTAGGTTTCCTAAGCCTCTTCCCAAAGATCCCACTCATATCCTTTCCAGCACATACCAATGAGAACCAAAATGAAATTGAGTTGAATTACTGTCTTGAACAAAAAAAAGCCTATTCACCAATCCAAACACATGCGAGCATCCTCACTAGAAGGAAAACAACCAAAACAACACGTATTACTTATTAAATTATTCTTTTTCTTATTACTGTCTCTCCTGGTTCAGACTGAGGCATTGAAAAATGCTATGAGACACATTGATCTTGTGCTATTTCCCATTTAATACTGAAGCACTTGAAGCTCATGGGAAAGGTCATTCAGTTCATGTCTCTACCTGAGATTTGGGTTGCACAAATGAACACCCAGAAGCTCAAGTCTCCCACTTATCATACATGGCGATCTTTTTGGGTCAAATTCTGCCAGGATACATTTAGCATCCTGTTGGTGTTTTCTGAAAGATGCAGAGTCCTTTGAAAAGAGAAGAGCCAGCACAGGATGGAGTCAAGAGGCTCTCCAGCTGGAACGTTATCCTGGAAACTGCCATAAACTGTAGAGGTGAACTCCAAATGAAAGATCACACAGCAGGGACCTGGAGGTAAGCAGATGGCTTTGAGAACTGGGAGTCTCACACCAGCTACAAGCAAGTAATTACCACCAAGTCACAGCTGGGCTGGACGACATGAGCAGGTGAAAATGTGACTATGCTAGGGTGACATGCTAGTGTGATCACACTGCCAGCATCCTCTGACATTTCTCCTCTTCCCTTGCTGGCCCTAATGCTACTGAATGTAGGGATTATTGCCTTTAGAGAAATCAGAGACATTTCGCCTTAGGAGGCCTCTAAAAACAGGGGTAGGGAGGAAGTTGACAAGATGCTCTGAAGTGGTGGATGAGTGTAGCTATCACTGTGAGAGGTGGGGAGCACATCCAGACGAATGCAGAGTTTGCCAAAGTGGCTTTTGAGACTTTTATTCTTATTTATTTCTTGTGCCTGGTGAGGCACAAGCTGAGGATGGGAGGGAGATTTCTACAGCCAGAGCTTGGGAAGGCAGCCTGGGGCCACAATGTGGGAGTGACATTTCCGCTAGACTTGGCCATGAGGATAGGAAAAACTGTCTTCCTCACTGTCTGCTGTCCACGTGGGTCTGCACTTGAACAAATACAGACAGGCTGCTCTGAAATCTTGGAATTTGCCCCCCTCCTGAGTTTCTGGCTGTAAGCAGGAACTTACAGTTGGAAGGGAGCAACTAACACCAAGTTTCTGATCCAAAATAGTGGGCTGGTCTGTAAAAGTCAAACCAACTTCAGCAGCCAGTCTGCTCCCTGTGTCTGGCTTTTTTCCTCCAGCTTCTTTGTCCAAAATGTCTAGAGTGTAGATATATGGACAAAGTCTCAGGAAGGACCATGCATTTGTTTCTGTGCATCTCTAGAAATGAGAGCAAGGACAGGGATTGCTGAAATGTCTTCTCTAGTCCCTGCAAGTAACTGTCAGGTAAGTTTACAACTCTTCTTATCCATGACTGTGAAACTCTTGGGCAACAAGCCAATTTCTGCCTTTGCTGAAACCTGGAAGCTCCTGGCCATTTCCTCAATATTGGCCCTGGCAGCAGGAAGATGTGCTGAGCCCCCCAGTGCTGAGCCAGCTGCAAACCACCCAAAAGTTTTGGTGTAGTCTGCTAGAAATTACTACAAACATCATTCAAGTAAGGTAAACCAGAGCCCATACCTCCCTCAGATACCCTCCCCTTCTGCATTAGCTTTCTAGCAGTGCTGCAGAGGTTTTCTGCAAAAGACCACCTGATGCTTTCGGACAAAGGAGAGAAAAAGCATCTCATCAGTGAAGGCAAGCATACTCTTTCTCCCTGCTGCCTCACCTCTTCCTCCTCCTTGCCCCCATCCCACTGTCTCTTTTTTCTTTTTTCGACACACCTGAAAATTCTGACAGATTTGGGCAAAGGCAGGCAGCTCTATCGCAGTCAATGCGCAGAGGATGTCAGTGTCAGATCCTCTGCCTTTCCCCTTTTTTCCTCGCCGGCGCTGGGAGCCAGCCTCTTGGATCGACAGGCAGATGACATGCCTGGCTGGGCTGAGGCACTCAGATCGACGTTTCCCCAGGGTGCTGCTCCTGATGGAGTTTGCAGCAGGAGCTAAAGGCCGCATACAGATAGCTCTTCCTTCCCCTTGCCTCCTCTCCTTCCTCCCTTTCAGCAATTCAGAGAGAAGAGGGTGAAGAAAATGGCACTTGGATTAAATAAACTAACAACCAGCACGCAAAGCTTTTAGCTGTAAGTGAGCCAAGTGTCCTGTAACATTAAATAAATGCAAGATTAACCTTCAAGGCTTCCACACTAAATTATTTATCTTGAGAGGCAAAAAGGTCGAGATTGAAACAAAGGGTAAATATTTGAGGAGTGCGCTGCGTGCACTGGCTCTGTGGCTGTTTGCCCACGGTGCCGGTGCTGCCAGCACTTCCCAGCCGTGGGGACAGCCAGCTCTGTCCTGAGCCCATCCTGGGATTCAGCTGTGAGGGCAGCAGAGGGAGGGGACAACCCTTGTGCCACCAGCCGTGGCATCCTGCCTGGCAGAAGTTGTGAGGTTGGGGGAGAGCCCGAGTGACCTGACAGAGGCTGATAAGTTGCTGTGATTTCACTGCTCCGCAATTAGCAGTTGCATCTGCCTTCTGTACTGGAGTATTATTAACTGCATGATTTACATCCAACCATTTCTGCAACCACTGTAGGCAGGGAATTACCTGATAACAAAATATCCTGCTGTTCATGCTAAGTGACAGACTCAGAAATATTAGTCTGTTTAATCAAAGCACTAACAACACCAAATAGATGAAAATATTTTGCCATTCCCTAGCTGATCTCCTCTGTTAAGATCTTTAAGAATTATTCTGTCAAAGATATGCCAATTATTTTCCTTTCAGTAAAAAAATTTAAAACATATCCACTACTGGGAAAGCATACAGCATCTGCTTAACAGTGAATTGCAACTTTACAGTGTATTTGAAGGTGCAAAACACAAAAGGCAGCTATGGCCAGGACCGATGTAATAAGTCAGGATGCACAACAACTTAAATTACCATCTCTGTATTTTTTAGAACAGCCAGGCTTCAGGAGGAGAAGCATCCAGGATCTCAGGGTTAACTCACCTGAGAAAACCTCCCCTAACACACTTTTTCCCCTAGAAAGATCATTACCAAATCACTAATCAATGACTGCTTACAGTGCCCATTTCCTACTCACACTCCTGTCCCTACCTGGTACAGAGGCAGAGCACTGCAGGGGCCACAGACCTCACAAGGTCACAACACACTGTGGCACTGCCCAGCACCTGGGCATCTGGGGCTAGATGCAAAAAATATGGGGGATGAAGGGCAGGGGATGATGATATAGCTGCAACCTATCAAATAAACCCAAATGCACAACATCATACTGACAGTGTGTGCAGGAGGAAGCAATACCAGGCTGCCCTCTGCCCCGGGCTGGTACTCAGCAGGATAGATGGAACTTCTCTGGCAGCTTCTCAATCTGTCCCATCCATGTACAATGGATTAAATCCCTCAAAAGGTGTAAGGTCGGGGATGGATTTTCTCTGAGTGAAGGGAATCACTGCAGTAAGATTTTACCATCCTTTACAGCAGGGTGTGTGCTTTGGACTGTTGGATCATCTGCTTATGTCCATGTAGCAAAGCCCTGCTGTTTCAGAAATCAAAGGCACTGGCACTGCTCTTGATCCTTCAGTGTCTCTGAGGAGTGCTTTAGATGGTGGGGTTGAGTCTCCAGCACAGGGTGTGGGTGTGCCACAGGCTCCCCCCATAAAATCCTGCATTCTCTCCCTCCTGCTCCTCTTCCCCTTGCACCAAAGCCTCACCCACCACAGGCAGCCTAAAGAGCCACTTGCCAAAATGACCCTCAGCCCCCAGCACTCCTGTGAGACCCCAAGACGCACCCAGTAGTGGTGTAGGTCACAGAACAATAGACAAGGTTGGGTTGGAAGAAACCTTAAAGATCATCCAGTTCCAACCCCCCTGCCATGGGCACCTTCCACTTGACCAGGTTTTTTCAAAGCGCTGTCTGACCTGGCCTTGAACCCTTTCAGGGTTGGGGCATCCATAGCCTGCCAGGGCCTCACCAACCTCAGAGCCATGAATTTATTCCTAATATCAAATGTAAGCCTTCCATCTTTCAGTTTGAAGCTGTCCTCGTCCTATCACTTCCAAGTGACAGCAGGAAGAAAGCTGGAGATGAGATGAACAAAGGGACAAGCCAGTTGCCCCTCCTGCCATGGTGATGTGCAATGTCTTTTCTCATCAGCAGATGAAGGTTTTCCCTCTGCTGCCAAAGAACATGAGTTTTCGGGTAGGGTAAGTGAGGTGAGCAAGCTGTGAAACCCAAGTGGCACTGAGGTACATTGCTTTCTACCAATTATGAGCATGACAATAGGTAAAGAGGCCATAACAACAAAAACTTGACCGGTTCCACTCCAGAGGTACAGCTGAAGCCTATTCTAGCTGAAATGTAGTCTCTTAACACCTACTGCTATTAATGGTTCCGGCATAATAAGGGGGATTACAGATCTATTACTGATCTGTCACCTCCTAAAGAATATGCCATTAATCATGATCATTTATTTGCAAATTGGTTTATAATTTTGCAAATCTTTTGCAAATTACTTTAAATAGCAGAGTGGGGGGCAAGGGACTTTCAAAGCAGCCTTACATGCTATTTCCCTCCTTGGCTAATGACCCATTTTGATCCAAATCACTGTTTGTGCACGTCTGCATATGTATAGAGGTATTTATGTATGAGCAGCAAACTGGATGAGCACAACCAAACACCTGAGTGACAGCAGTTTGCAGAGAACACATAGGACAGTGTATTTTCCCGATTTTCACCTGGGAACCTTTTACAGATGACAAACAACTGAGTATTTGGAGGTTCCTGCCCACTGGTAACACCACTGCCTGAGACATAGTGAATATCCCTATATGCATTTCCTTGGCCTTTCACCAAGCTGGCATGAATGAGATTTGGAGGTTGGGTCCAAGATTCATGCCTCCTCATCTCAGTTGTGCCAAACCTTGCTGTTACACCCCACTCCAGAGCCAGCAGCTGATTCACTCTGACCAACTAACAACCCCTTCAGCTGCTTGGAAAGGCCTGCAGGGCAGAGCACAGGACAAGAGTACATTGAACCTTTCCCACATCCCACAGCTCAGTCCAGGGCTGGGTGAGCACAGATTAATCCCCTACCCTCCCACCCTCACCCCCAGTTTCTGTGAGGCTTTGCCCTTCTTTTCAGCTTTCCTTTAAACTCACCCCAAAATCCCTTTACCTACCAGAGCCTCCCCTCCACTCTCCTCATCTCCAGCCTTTTGCATCCATCCCTGCTTCTCGCCCCCACGGATTAAATAGACTTTGCCTGGATTACAGCTGCCAATCAAGTTCAAGTGCATTTTTAATAGTTTAATTTGTGGCACAAGGTTTCAAATAAAATCATCAAGTGCAGTCGATTAAACTCATTAAGTCCTTACGGACTCGTCTGTGTACTGTGCTGTTATCAGATTCGGAGACATGAGAATTAATTAGGCTGCTGTTATCCTTTGTCTGGATTACTGTGCCAGGCCCAGCAGCCGGGTGTTTTCCTGTAAAAGCATGAGGTCCGTAATCTCCTTACGAGCACAACCGGGGAGATAGTGGCCTAAGAGATTTCTTCAGCATTCCTCAAAGATCAAACAACATGGAACACACTGTTCTTTGATTTGTTTTTTCACCTGCCCTGGTTTCTTTCTTTTTTTTTCTTCCCCCTACCTGCACAGTACAGCTCATGACTAAAGGCAGTTCAGTGGTTAAAGGGCAGGTGAGTAGCAATGGGCTGCTGGCAGCAGAACAGACACACACTAATCACCCCTTCCAGAGTACACCAGGGACGTCTGGCAAGGTTGCTTTTATTTCAAAGGGGTGTCCAACAGCCCTGATACTCACCTGCTGGGGCTGTTTCTCCACTGCCACATCTGGGGAGAGAGACTAAGGCTACCCAAAGGGACTAAGGCACTGCAGCCCTACAGATTCAGAGTAATGTGAAATCACAGCTGATGCACTGCACAACACACCAGGATGTCCCAGATGCCATTGTTTCTGCAGTGAGTGTGATACCTCCAGCACATGCTTTATTTGCCTCTGGAAACCAATGCAGATGGTGACCTGCTTGGAGAGGCAGATGTGCAGGTGGAAGGACACTGCAAGCTGCTGGCTGCCAGGTCTGTGTAGATGTAGAGGTGAGGATGTACTGAGATGAGCACCCATGTGTGTGATGCAGTCTGTACTGTGGGATACAGTGGGCAGATGGGCCAAGATAAAGAGGGTAAATGTAAACACCCTGCACCTGACTCTACTTCCACTGGCAGTACTCTGGGCCCCTACCCACAGAGCAGGATCCCACTACACAAACACCAACAATACACTAAACTATATATTCCCTATAAAATTTGCCCCCTACTCTGCTCTATGGAGCAAAAATACGTATTATATATGCATCTCAACAGGGCTATTAACAAGTAAATTCTCACCTTTGTTACACCAACACAGGAAACCAGCACCTGTACCATGCAAATCCAATATAGGGAGCTGAACAACTGGACCTTTGCAGCACAGGGGAGACTTATGGACTGTCTTCCCACACCAGAAACACCCAGCCACAGGCCTAACTGAAGATGACACCAGTGTAGAGTTTAAGTACCACAGGCAGATAAGCATCTCTGACTTTCTAATGTCATGAGGAACTTCACTGAGATCAAGGATCTGAAAATCTCTCCCCTCATAGTTAGACTCCATCTCATTTATTGAAGTCAGCTGTTACAGAGGAGGGCAGGAGGTGTGAGATACACAGCAAGTGATGGCAAGCGGGTGCCCATGTGTGACAGCCAAGGACAGCTGCCTCAGTCAGACCTTTGACAGTGAAGCTAGCTGTTTTGACAAAACAGTTATTTCCCAGAGCAACCTGTGTGCAGGAGGGCCTTAAAAAGGTATATTGCCAAAGAGGGGGTTATCCAAAAGGCTCTTCTGGTGGACACAAATCCTTTCCAGTGGGTCAGCTGCTGGCAAACATGTTGCAACAAATTTACAAGAACATAACCATGATGTAAAGAGACAAACTTAAGGGACAAAGAAAAGTAATCCATATTTAGGCTGGCAAGGGTTTTGTGCTTGCTAACATTCCTGCTGAATTGCATTTGAGGGAAGCTGAACTATAGCAAATTCTAAGCTAAATCACTTGGGCCTGCCAGTACTTTTACCAGTTTATTACAGAAATTTACTCACAAGGGTCAGTAACCCCTCAGTCAATGACTCCCCCAGGTGACTTCCTGAGCCACATTAAGCTGCGAGCATTTGCTCTCATTCCCTCTGATGTTCTCTTTCTCTGCTCCTCCTCTCCCACTTCCCATTTCATTCGCATCCACTGAATCCCTTTTTTTTTCCTCTCTATTGTCAAATCAAGGGAGTAGGGTACAATGTGACAAGACAGTGTTGGTGGAACAATGAGGGATGTGGACGTGAAGGATCAACAGAGAGGCAAAAGGGCTGGGAAGGGATGCCAAGAAGCCTGAATGTGATGGAGGGGAAAGGGAGGTGTGAGGAGCTGCAGGAATGGCAGTAAGGCAGCTACATTTTTGGGAAAGATGAGGATTTTCATACCTGCTTCCCTGTACAGATAATATGAAGACAGGATGAGGAAGAGAGCAAAGACACAGCCTCCAAGATGCAAAAGGTGTCCAGAACGAATTTAGCTACTCAGGTGCAGAGAAAACAACAGCAGCTGCAGGGCACAGGGGTAGGAAGAGGCATGGTACAGAGGAGGAGAATGAAAGGGCAGAACAGTGGTATGGGCAAGAGGGAAAAATTAGAAAGTCTGATGGCACTGAAGGAGATAAAAAAAGTGGGCTGTCTTTTTAATGGAGAGGAGTGCACTCTCTCCAATAGTGGGCAGCCAAGAGTGTCAGGGGAATTCTTCTCCCCTTTCCTAAAAGTGAGTGAAGACAATCATGCATTCCCTGAGCCCAGAACATCTGCACTTGGACAAGATAAATCCTGCTGAAACCCTGTGTCACTTTAACCGAACTTACGCAGGTTCAGAGCACTTTTCTGTGACTGGGCAAGGTCTCCAGGCCTGGTATAAATCTAACCCTCAGCATTTCCCCAGCAGAAATGTGAGCTAAAGAAATTCTTCAGGAAATACTTAATACACATCCCTGGAATATAAATTGCTGAAAGTACAAAGGCAACCCAGTCTACAACAGGATTTCTGCTACTATCCTAGCCCAGCCAACCTCCTCTTGCTCTGCAGTTTTCCACAGATTATTAATCACAAGTGAAAACATATGGAGCGAGCAAGCTTCCTTTTTCCTTCCCAAGTCCAAGAGTCTCCTTGCAGTGTCTCCTTCTCACTCATTTGTTTTTTCTTTCTTCTCCCCTCATCCACGCTTAAGAAATTGATAAATGTCTCTTTAAGGACGTGTCTGCCGCCTTGCCGCACACCCTTATAAATCAGATAAATATCTCGAGGATCCTTATCCTGGGAAAATTGAGATAATTGCACTAAATTGAAGAGCCTCTTTTTTTTTCCCTCACCCCCTCCCATCCTTCTTCTTTTTTCAGCTGGAGTCTCTTGTAGTAACAGGTGTGCTGACTACTAATTCCTGCACAGGAATTACCCCCTCCATCTGAAGGGATGGCCCTCAATAGCTCCAGGCTACCTCCTGAAGTGAATTTTAACCAAGATACCACATCAGTCAGGAACATTTTCATAGTTTCATCTGGGTCTCCCCTAGAACAGTTCACCCTTGCTGATGCACTCCTGTCACCTACCTGCCTAGGAAGCATCTCTGCAGTATGACTGGAGGGTTGTGTCTGTAAGGACTAAAGCAAGTTCAGTTCCCACACTTCCCTTCTGCCAGGGACTGGTGCTGTAGCAGGAAAAAGGCAAAACAGAAAAAAAAATAAAATGGAAGGCTCAAGATGAATAGGATTCAAATAAAAGTAGATGAGGCATTAAGAAAGAGCAGAAAAACTAGCATGGTAGTCAAGTGAAATTAAGTCAAGTCAAATCAAGTCAAGAAGGTCCTCAGTGATCCTGTGCTCCAAGGAGGTGCTGAGATTTCTTTCAACCCATACATCTTGGTCCCATGGCAGGACAGAGGAACACTACTGCTATGTGGGGGGAGTCAAAGACCCCAAGATCAGTCCCTATTTCTCATCATAATCATCATATGCTTCTTCCCCACCTACAGAAGTCAGAACAGCTCCCATCAGCAGCATCAGTTAGACTGAGGTATCATCCCTCCCCTCCACCAAAGAAAGGTGTCAAAGCCACCAGAAGAGCAGGTGACTGGGTAGCAGGGGAAGAGATCAAGGAACAAATTGTCACCCTGCTGGTTTTCTCCCAGGTGAAGAAAACTCTACAAACCAGAAGCCTACAACTGTGTTGGACTCTTGGTGCTCTACAGCCAAATACACAAGAAAATTGTGACTGTCAGATGGACTGAAGGTGACTGATACTGCAATCCAAAGGGGATGATTACTTCCCCAAGGGATTTCCAAGGTGTACCAGGGGTCACCAGGTGTGCCAGCAAAAAGAATTTTTAGGTGACTTTGCATAAGACAGGGAGATAAACTCAGAAGGCTCTCAGTGAACAGAGATGACTCTACATGCAGAAAACTCAGGAGGTGGCAGGCACTGGATTGTGACATGATGGTGCTAAAGATGGCCCTCAAAACCACAGGCCTCCTCCAAGTACAAATTAGACCTTCCAGACGAGCCAGCTCCTCTAAAGCCTGCATTGGCTGGGGGAAAGCAGAGCAGACTGGCTCCAAGCCCCAGGAGATAATTGCTGAGCTTGGGCAAGTGGCCTTGAGCCTGCAGGTGGGTTGAGAGAGAGGAGGACAGCAGCTGTTTCTACTTCACTCAGGTCCTCTATGCCAGGACAACCTTTCTTCATTCCCAGCAAAGCACTACTCTCTGCAAATTCATCAGGGCCCATTCTGTAGAAAATGCTCTCACATACACCAGAAATAGCCCAGAGCCCATGCAGGGCTGAAACAAGAGGAGTGTGGTGGCAGAACAAAGTGGTTCATAGCTGTGAGTCCATCCAGAGCTCTGCACATCTCTAGAGCAAATAGTTTTAAAGTGAAGTCCATTCAGATTTCTCATAAAGATTAAGTTTTTTACAATAAGGGTGGTAAAACACCAGCAAAAGCTGCTCAGGGAGGTGGCAGATGCCCCATCCCTGGAAACATTTGAGGGCAAATTGGACAGGGCTGTGAGTAATCTGATCTAGTTGAAGATGTCCCTACTCACTGCAGGGGGGTTGCACTAGATAGCCTTTACAGGTCCTAAACTATAACCCAAACTATTCTACAATTCCATGATCTCCACCTATTCCAGGTTTGGGGTGGAAAGAAACAAATTTTGGGAAGGTGGGAAACAGCATCTCTGAAGTGCTCTGATGAAGAGGAGATGGAAGGAAGACTCCTGAATCAACTCCCTCTTTTCAGTTGCAGCCCAGATTTTCTGACCTTTCCTTGACAAAATACCAGAAAAAGCCGCCACATGGTACCATGTCTTGCACCCAAAACAGATGCTGTAGGTGATTCCTCTGCTTGCTCATGTCATCCACATAGATCCACTGTGAGTTTAAAAGTAGCATCACCAATCCAGAAAAAGGGAGTTGGTTCTCCATAGCTCCCCTCAACCCTTGCCCTGGCTCTGCAAAGAGGCTGAGTGCAGCTTTCAGTGCCTGTGAGACTGGATGACCCCTATCCAGCCTTCAGAGTCTCTCCTGGCATCAGCAGTCTCCACACAACACCTCCATTCCTCTCAGGAAGAATAGGCTTGATGGTGTTTTGACTCCTTTTTCAGAGACTCCCACATGGCACTTTACAACCCAACTTTGCTCTTAAATACACATCCTGGGCTGCATCCCAGAGATGTGTGTCAGGCACAAAGTGCTGTCAGTCAGCCCCAGTCACAACACATCAGGGTTTAGGAGAAGTCTGACTGATCAGGGTGAGGGGGGAGGGAGCGCAGGAATGAGAAGAAAAGGTTGAACAGAAAAGGGAAAAAAAAAAAAAAAAGGAAAAAAGAAGAGAAAGACAAATCAAGTGGGAAAATGGCAGGAACTATTACATACAGCAAAGGATGTTTTTCATCTGCGATACAACAGCACTGTTGGGCACCCAAAAGGACAAAGATGTTCATGTACAGGGTCACAGGGAGGAGGGTGGAAGAAGCTCCTGGGAGGGCTAAAGTCCAGTGTCTCTCGTCCACGTGGCTTCAGGCAACAGGGACTGAAATGTGTCACATCAGCAGCATGGCAATTAGCATAAAGTGGGCTGTGGAGACAAAGCTAGCAGATAAAATGTGTGCCTGGCTAAATGCCACTCCAGAGCTGGCTCTGATATCAGCACCCTCAGCCAAGAACGACCAAATGGCCATGGCACTGAGGCTGCCTCTCCTGTGCCATGGAGGAGTTCATGGAGCACAGGGAATGTTCACTGCAGGAATGACTCAGGGTAGCTCTCATGCCACTATCCCAATGTTTTCCTACATAGGAAGGTACCTGCAATCCTAATGGTCAAGAAAGACAAAGCTGGACAAAATAGGAACGACTGAGGAATCAGCTAAAGTGGTGCTCATTTGAAGGCAAAGGTGAATAAATTTAAGTATGGATTCAGAGGAATGCCTATGAGAGGGCTCTGCAGTGGAGGGGGAGGAAGTCCCTCCCCATTCTGGGTGATAAAGGACTTGAAGAGGAGACCTGGAACACTGCATAGAAGTTTGAGGTTACTCCAGTATACTCATTCTAGGAATTTCAGAATCTTCCACCATGCATGAAATGAGTAATTATCCATTGGGCTGAAGAGAAAGAGAGGTGGGCAGTGAGGAGAGACAATTCCATAGCATAATTTATACAAATATTCCCTGGACCTTGAACAGGAGTCCACATCTCCCCTACTCCCAAGTGAGTCCTGAGCTTCTAGGCTGAATGTCCTGCTTCTTTTCACTTCCAAGGTTTAAAAAATATTCAATTATTCCTTCCAATGTTGAAAAGTTCAAATAGGAGGACTGAGCAGATTCTCCTGCCACCTCAAAACCAGAATTACCTGACAATCAGGAGGGTCTTTCCAGGTCAGTTCAAGTCTCTTTCAAAGGGAGAAAAGATGGGAGCTGGGAGTGCTCTAGCCACTACATGATTTTGTAAGAGTGGGCAAAGTTTCAAACTCCATGCAGACCCTCATCTCTGATCCATGCTCAGAAGATGCTTCATAGATTGTTGGACTTTGCCAGTAAGCCAGACATGCTCAAAAATAACATGGTGTTCCAACAGCTCCAACTGGTTCAGCACACAAAACAGAGATGGGTCTGGCAGAGAAAAGAAGCAGATCTTCAGGGAGGATGGGAAACGCAGAAATATGGCAACGATATCGCAAGGCAGCTGAGAAGGGGCTCTAAGGATCCAAACTACACCTCTAAAGCTGTTTTTTATGGTTGGGGCATGGCATACTTGGGGTTTGTTTCTCCACAAATCCATTAAAGAGGACAACAGACTTGTGCCCACCTACATCACAAAGGCAATACAAGGGAAGGAACTGCATGAGAATCTGCTGCTTAGGCAAACCATCCCCATGCTGTTGCAGCAGACCTCTTGTTAGGGGTAGAAATGAGCCAAGACACAGACTCTCAGTCAACAGTGTGAAAAGGGTCCTGGTTTATTCTTCTTTACAGCTTAGCCATCCTGACTCTGACTACAGCAAGCTCCTACTGTAGGGTCCAGCTGTAGATTCTGGCTGCTGGTTATTTCCTGCTGAACTATATCTGCAAGCATTAGTTTGCAGACTGAATCTAGGCTTTTACCTAGTTCAGCTATAACTGCAGTCTCCAACGCCATCAGACCCAGACTGACATCACAACAGATCCTTTACAGCAGCAACTCTCTTCTTTGTTTAGTTCTTCTTTGTGTCTCCCTGGATCATTCCTTCTTCCTCAAGGCTCCTCTACCTCCTCAAGGTCCTCTTTCTCCAGGTCTTCAAGCCTCCTCTGGCCCAGCCAACCCACCCCTTTTCTCACACTTATCTTTATTAGCCTCAGCTGTGACCCATTAAGGGCAAGGCTGTTCCTGTTCTTTGGTAATTAGTAGAACTGTGACTTATCAGGGGCAAAGTTGTCTGTAACCCCTTCTTCCACACCTACACCATGCAAACTCCAGTGCATCTCATCACTCTTGTCTACAAGGAGGCACCATTACCTCTCTAGCTCATAAAGGAGGTGGGGAGCGCAAACCACGAACAATTTCAAATTATTCATCACTGAGGCTCAGACCCACTTGCATAAACACTGTCTGCACTTCTGGCTTCATAGGCTGAGTTCAGCCAGCTCACATAGCATTGTGTTGGATTTTACCTTCAGCTGCATGAAAGACAAAGGGAATGAAGTGGGTGGTGTGCACTCTGATTTCATGAGGCATTTGCTAATCTCTGAGGAGGAATCTCATTAGAGGAATTGAAGAGGTCATTAGGGGTAGGGATGGGAAGCTCTAGAAATTACACATCACCTAGAAAAATGACCAGAAGAAATGGGAGTCTCTGTGCAAGCTAGCTCATGGGGAAAAGTGAGTCCATCACTCTTGCTTCCTTATATTAACTATATTCAAAATCACTGATGTGGTGAGCTGACCCTGACTGGATGTCAGGTGCCACCAAAGCTGCTCTACCACTCCCCTTCTCAGCTGGAGAGGGAAGAGAAAATGTAATGAAGACTCAAGGGTGAAGATAAGGACGGGGAAAGATCACCCACAACTACCATCATGGGCAAAACAGATCCATACTGGGAAATTAACTTAATTTAATCCTTTAAACCTTGGGATCCTGTGCTCAATCACTTACTCTCACCTTGGAAGAGAGCTTGTGAGTCAGACCAGTAGGCCCTATAACTGAGGTAAGGAGCCAACATTCTTGCAAGTCACTTTTTTGATCCAACAAAAGAAGAAGAAATGAGCATAGAACAGAGGATATGGAGAGCCTTGCCTTTCACTGGCTCATCTGAATCATAATTAGAAAGTGCTACAAAACATCTCTGCAAACCCAAGAGGAACCCAGCCTGCCCTCAACCTGTAGGGAGATCAGTCCAACAGCACATGCTTGCAAGCCCCAGCCCGGCTCTGGCTGGGTTAATGTGACAATCCATTTCTGACAGCGTGTCAATACAAAGCAATTTAGGAGTGCATGAAAAATCGACCCGAGGTAACAGGCAATTTCTCCGCTCTGCTGGTCAGACGGAAGCAGGGACCAACGAGGCCACAATCGCAGAGCACACTGAGCTTGGCAGGGCCTGCTCTGCTGGCACGTGCTGGCATCTCAGCAGCACTGCCCAGAGAGAAGGACAGAGCAGGTCAGGAGCAGGACACCAGCTGTGGGACACAGCCTGGAGATGGCAACAAGGAAGAGCTAAGGGTAGCATCCCATAAAGATTTTGTGAATTAGGGAGTATTTGAATACGTGAAGTAGCAAACTGGTTGAAACAGAGTTGATAGATTTAAACATACAGATGATTACAAGGCAGAACCTCAGCCTTGGGTCCATACCACCTGCCCTGTGGGCAGAGAATCACTGGCTGAACCTCGCCAAGCTGGAGAGGGACAAGCAGGTGGTGCAGACAACCCAAAACCTTGATTCCAAAAAATCTTTTCTTTTTAGAGCATGCCTGGATGGGACCCCAAGCACCAACACCATGCTGCTGCCCTTCTACCGGAGCACATTTCACATTGGTGCATCTCCCCATGCAGGGACTAAGAGAGGTCATGGGAATTATCAGGGAGGTGAAGAGAGTGCTGTGGGATGGGAATTTGAAGGCACTGGCCTCACTAAAGGCTGACCTGCCCTCCTTCCCTCTCTGTCACAGCACAGATTGCAGGGAGGACACTCATTTGCCCACATGGTAGCCACCAGCAGCCATCTCAGAGTGCTGCCTCCATGCCGTGAAAGCACATTGGCATGAACACCAGGGCTGGCTTGGAAAAGCAGAGGGTGAGCCCAATCCAAGCAAATCTGTTTGCAAATGCAGAGCGCAGCAGCAACGTGCTGGCAGTGCTTATCCAACATGATGGGCTGAGGGACACTCCCACCACACTAAAAGCATCTCAGTCTGTTATTATTAAAGCAGAAAACACAACAGATGCAGCCTGTGTCTCCAAGTCCAAGCTTTTGCTCACTTGAAACCCAGGATGCTGCACTCTGAAGAGTTGATTCAGATCACTCACTCACCTAGAAAGGCCAGAAGTGCCGCCTCCTCTGAAAGTCAGGAGAAACCACATTTACTGCCTGTTTTTTGGATGGAACAACTTTGAGCCAGGCTGAGCTTCCCACCCATGCCACACACAGAAACTCTGGAGGGTGCCAAGAATGGTAATGCAGAAGTCAAAAAAAAGGAAGAATGGATAGAGAGAGGAAATATAACATTGTTCTAATTCTGCCAGAATAACATGCTGATTTAAACCTATCCTTGGACATATTTTTATCTGGGACATCATGGGATACAGCCAGGGAGGCAGGGTTTGAGGTTGGATCTTTTTTGTGTGGTTACATTAAGACTAAGATTCCCACTTTATTTTGATTTAATAAGCTAGTTAAAGCGTGTTAACAAAATTAAAAGCCATTATTAAAGGCAGATGTACTGGTGTACAAATAGCTAAGCATCAGCTTTGACTTTAGATGATCCACAGCTCCAGAGTATGCTTCTAATAACCAGCTGTCACTTACCAGAGATGTGGTAACTCTTATTAAATCCTAAATGGGCATATGGATGTTACATTTAAAGCAGTATTTACCCCTCCTCACGTCTATCTTTTCCCACAGACAACTGAGCCAACTCACAAATTTCCTGCATCATTTTTTCCCTTCATTAATGGGATGCATGTTGAGATCAGAAGGGCCAAATGATGACCTGTCTCCTTGTTTTTCACATCCCTTTGAAAAAATCCGCTCTGTGTGTCAGAAGAGTCATAACACATTCCAGATGCCTCGGCACTAATTGCACGTTTTCTGCTTGAAGCCACCAAGGTCCCCTGAGAAGCCATTTGACCACAAGCCCAGTTTGTCCAGTGCTGCCATTCTCCTGAACAGCTTTGCAGTAACAAGCTGGTGAGCCCAGCTCTTGGAGGAGCCACCTCCACCAGCCCAGCACAAACACCTTCTTCAACACAAACTGCATGTTCAGGGGATCCAGAAACTGGGGCACTGTTGGGCTTGTGAGAAGAAAAATCTGTTTCTGGGATGGGAAATATGGGAGAAGGGTTAGGAATGAAAATCAATCTCACTTGCAAGGTTCCAGTGGGACTACAGTAGAAGTGCCAACAAATTGAAACAGTGCTTGAAATCAGGACAACAATTTTACCATCTACTGTTTTTCACATCTTTTGCTTTTTAACTGAGGTAAATGTACTCAAGAGTGCAGGAGTCAGTACCTTCCAGCATTGTGATCCCTACAGGATGCCATCAGGCAGCTGCCTCTGCCCAGGTGTCAGCTACATGCAGCAGGCAGAAGGTGATGCCAGCGGGCCCCACCACACTGGAAAGTTTTGCCTTGGTCCTTTCTCCATGAGAAGGAACTGGCACCCTCCTTTGACTCTGTTTTTCCTGACATCAGCAGAGGAAGACAAGGCTTTGGACACACCACAAAAGGACATGTATGAATATGTTGCTGTAACAGAAGCAGATTTTCCTTGCCCCTCACAGAGATGAGCAGCTGGACTGCCTGCCCCAGGCAATGGCCACTGCTGTCCTGAGAAGCAGAGGAGAGCATCAGGGCACTTGCTCTCCTCTAGGTGCTGCTATCAGCCATAAACACAGGATATTTGTGGTCTAAACCTTTCCATCCTTATGTCTGAAGGTCCTGTACATTGTGCTATCAATCATTCAGAGGAATATTAAACTGCTGTAGAGCAGCATTGTTCATTCTATGTTCATTCCCTTGAGGATCAAGTGTCTCAGTGAGAGCAGGAGCAGAGTCCAAATGCAGAGCCTCCCCTTTCCCTGATCTCATTACAGCCCTGCTGCTTCCACAAACCCCTTTTCTCTTCAGGTCTCTCTTCCCACAGCATTGACCACAGCTCATAAATTAGTAAGTGCATGTATTTTTTAAAATCAGGTTTGTGGTGAGCAGATGTTGAAGATGAAGTGGAGGGGAGAAGGGGGAAGAAAAAAACCAACACATACAAACAATTCAAACACTGAAATGTTTAGCAACATGTAAGTCCTTCAAAGCCACAAAACCCTTGGTCCCTATCCCTGGCTGGATTCACTCATAGGTTTGCTGCCAGTGCCAGTGCAGAAGGCAGGAGTGCAAAAGGACCCAGAACCCTCTGTTTTGCCTCCAATTATGTGCCAAGTTAAAACTCACAGAAAAAAAACCAACAACCAACCTAATCCACAGTCTTTAATCCTGTGCAGTTTATTAAAAGCAAGAGGACAAGATAATCCACCCAGACTGGCAAATTGGAGGCTGCTCATTTCCTCTCCAGAAGAAATCAGCTCATGTTTTCTACTGAAGGTCCCAAGAAGCTGAAGTCCAGAAGACACTGACAATATGCTACAGAAAGGGAAAAAAAAAAAAAAAAAAAAAAAAACTTTAAAAGAAAGGTAAATGTGACAAAGGTTCAGAGGAAAACATTTTTGTAGTGCTGCTGAGCCCAAGCAGGAGCTGTCTATGCAGCAAGATCTGCTGGCTCCCCACTCCTGGTCATCAGAGGATCTCACTGGAGAGGCAGAGCTGGGACCAGAGCTGTTAGAGGGATGGGCAGCTCCAGGGACTGGGCACCAACAGACTGAGCTACAAAAAAGGCTGAAGGAGACAAAAGAGACTGTCTCTCCTGCTATGCAGCCAAAGAGGTCAAGGCTGGCCAGGTCACACAGATGGAAAGAGCTGAGCAGGGGGGACCTTGATGTAGAGCACTCACTCATCCCTCACTCTGCCAGGTTCCCTTAGGCAAAAGTGGAGGCAGTTCAGAGGGACAAACACATTCAGTGGGACACAAAAACTCTGCATGGCATGGCATATCCCCAGGTGCTGGAGAAGAGTCAAAAGTCAGGAGGAGCAACAAACCTGGTGGAGCAAAAATATCAATGTCACTGTTTCCCTCAGGAAGGTGGGAAAGAGGAGGTTTAAAGTTAGCAATGCCTTCACAAATGTGATGGATGAAGACATATTACAGGATGGAAGTAGACCATTTTGGGCCACCACCACTTGGACAAAAAAATAGAAGTAGCTCCATTAGGAGAGTGTTGAAAGTTTGGATGGACACTGAGATTTTTGTTAACGTTATTAATAAAAAGAGAGAAACTATGAAAAATGTCGCTTCTAGGAGACTAACTACCAAAATAAACCTAAAAATGCAACAGTAAAACTTGCACATCCTAGCTGCAACAGTTAAAGACTTGAACACCAACTGTAGATTCATCACCAACACATGATAGTGATTTAGACTCAATATTGGTGAATGATAAAAACAGAGTGGAAGAGATGGAACTGGAAAATAGCCTCGGACAGACTGATTTATTTAAAACTCATGCCTCATTTTGACTTATTCTAAACAGAACAGATAGATAGACAACAGCAGAGTGCTGCCTAAAGATTCCTGGTTTCAAAAGCAAACCTGGCCTTGCCTATAAAAGGTAGGTTAAAATGTCTTTGAACCAAAGGCAAAATTCCCTGGGGATTTCACCCCAAACACAGAAAAATAGTGAAGGTGTAAATCCTGTGTTGCTCCTAACTTGCTGGAATGAGTAGAGCAACACAGATAAAAGGAATAAGGGGAGAGCAAAGAAAGGGAAATGATTAACCAGCAAAGACAAAAATTTTCGGAGCTGAAAATAGAAGAGATGGAGTGGGAAATGCCAAACGTCAAAGGAGTTAGACCTGAGGAAGGATATTAAATAGTGAAAGGTTCTCTGGTCATACAAACACAAAGGTAATAAAGACAGAACAAGCAGTGCTGTGATTCAGTCCGTGGGAAGCGAGTTCACAGGAAATCCAGTGAGGTCCCAAGATTAAGGGACCTTCTTCTCAGCAGCTCTGGACAGTGATAATAATTACAAGCATATGAACTTAGCTGGGTGACTGATACAAAAAATGTACTTACCACAGCTGAGAGAGAAGTGAGGATCCAAGATCTTCCTGTGATCAAGTCACAAGGCCAGGTATTTCACAACCCAAATTCCTGGGGAAAAAATTCCATGAAACAGACAGATTGGGAGCAAGGGCTTCAATAAACTCACCGGAAAGGAGGTGAGGAACATAAAGTGCAGTACCTGTAAGTAAGAAGGATGAAAAAGCAATCTGAGCAGCTGTCACCCATGGCCATGTGCAAGGGAGGGAGCAAAAACCAGGGAGGGCTGTGAAACATGGGGAATGCTGGACAATCCCATTTGGGATTGTTTTTATTTTTATCTTGCTTTTTTGTGTTACTAACTGATCTTCTAGATAAAGGAAAATACACATTTTAGTGAATCACTTAATGCTGGGCCATGATGGGAAGTGATTTGTTGTGATAAAGAGGAAGAGGCTTATCCCAGGCACTTAGAGGCAGAGCAGGATTTGATGGAGGCATAGTTGTGGACAAGGAGAGAAGGAAACAGCTTGCAGGGAGTTTGACAGCAGAGTTCCCAGCAGAGAGGTCTCAGGACTTGCCCTGGTCAACAAGCTCCCTAATGAGTCCTTCTTAATTAAACTAGCCTAAGAGAAGCAGGAAAAACCAGGGAAGACAATATGGATATCACGCTGGAAGCACAGCTTGAGCGTGGTTCAATCCCTGAAGCAAACCAGTTTTCAAGAATTTCTACTGCAAATGGGGAATTCGTAAGTTGAAAATGACTGAAGAGGAAAAGACTTTGATTGTAGAAGTCAGTTACAGGCTGAGTAGTGAAATAAAGCCACCAAGCAGGTAAACTTGATCCTAACATGTATGCAGGGGAGGATTTCCAGCAGAGGAGGTCATCTCCCAGTTCACAAATTAAACTGGTCAGCCAGACTCAAGAGCAGCAATAGATGCAAAGAAAGGCTGTCAGGATAACCAGTGAATGGAAAATGGCCCAAGAAGACTGGGTACATGAATTTTTTATCTATCAGGCTGAAGGAGATGTGATTTCTGTCTCCATTCCAACTGCAGTCAGTAAACATGGGAAAAAGCAATGGTGGTAGAAGGATGACATGACCACTAAAAATATGTCAGCTAGAAATATGTCTAAGCTCAAAATTATGCCTCACCAGAGTAGGGAAGCAGCTGGGGCAAACAATGAAAAAAAAAAGGAGGAAGTGTTTTTAAGATAGCTCCTGCTAGGAGTATGAAGGGGATTTTATGAGGTGGTTCCCACCTGGGAATTTGGCCAAGGTACTGGGGTTAACACACCCACTACTTTGAAAAGTACCAAGGGATTTTCATCAGCCCGAAATTGCCAAGACCTTGGGTTTAAATCTCCACTGCTGAAATGCAACTATTTATTCAGTGCAGTTCCACTTGAGCAACTATGTGAAATGCTGCTCTGAGACTCTCAAAAGTCTCCCAGGGAGCAGGCAAAAAAAAAAAAAAAAAAAATATATTCTGTCTGGAGCTGATTCTCTTTCCACACTTCTGTCCCTCTCATCCTGCTCCACCACTAACAGGATTTGCATCAGAGCAGCCCAGCTCTCAGAGCCAGGCAGCTCCCGGCCCCTCTCCCTGAGCCTGTCACACTGTGGAGACATCACCTTTGGACATGTGAGCACAAGGAGCAGGGTCCCAGGCAGCTGGGGGGGGACATTGGCCACACAACAAACACCTCTTTGCCCCTCCTGGCAAGCAGAGAATGAGTTCAGGCATGGCAGGGTATTGTACAGTTTAGACATGTCCAAGCAATTCCAGCTAGGAGCAGATGCTTTCAGAGCTATTCAAGACTTTCTTAATAACACAGGTTTACCTGAGCTGAAAGAAAACTGAGCCATCTCCATTCTAAGCTAAATGAGAAGATACCAGCAGCCTCCATGGCTCCCAAGTAGCAAAGAGCTCATTTTAATCGGCACCATGTCTTTATGTGCAGAGGAAGAGCCACTGTTTGGGACACCCAGATGTTCCAATGCCTGCATATAATTTTTTATGAGCTCAATGCACTGTGTTTGCTTGCAAAAACCACCAGACTCTGCAAAAAAAAAGACTGCTCAGCCAGGGCTCCCTATATGGGGACAGTCATTTTGGATTTTAAAAACCTTGTTCTTTCTTTTACTCCCTAATATTCGTGCCAAATGATACAGGTAAAAGACGCCACACCAAAGCCTGGACATGAACCAGGGAGCACTACAAGCCAGCAGTGTGGAAATGCCAAAGCACCACAAAAGAGCAAACCTGAGCGGATTAAATCCTCCTCCAGCTGCTTGTCCTTCATCCCTTGCTGCTCAGTTTGGCAGCAGGGCTGAGCTAAGAGGGATCCCAGATGCTGGGATGGGAGAGGCAGGCAGAAGGGTGCTCTGCAGTGGGCTCTTCTTCTCACAGGTATTTACATGCCTCGGGGCAGAGGTGGATGAAAGCAGATGGAGTTGTTGACCCACAGAGGTTTAGCAGTGAAACCTTCCAGTCCTCTGAGCCTGTATCTTGGCACAAGAGCAGCAGGTCAGTCCCCAGCACAGTGACTTCAAAGGTTGCCAGCAAGAGGAGGTACAGCTGACACTTACCTGTTGTCCCAAGGAAGAACCTTTTACCTTCCTCAGCTTCAGGAGGGTCTGTGGAGCCTAAATCACCACAGAGAAGGGCCAAGCAAACTGCATGGACTGCCTGGACAGAGGTGCCCAGTGCTGATCTGTCCCACCCCATAGCCAGCCCTGCCTTTGCACTTCACACCCACTGGTGAAACGGGGCTGCCACTGGCATGCCACACACCCCACACACTGCCTCGGAGAGGGGCCAGGAGGGGCCCAGGTTGTCCAGTCCCCACTGGTCCCCCTGTGCTGTCCCCTGCACAGGCACACCCTCCTCTCCTTCCCTTCCCCTGCCCTTCCCCGCTTGTTGCACGAAGGGCGCGTTTGACCTCAATCTGTCTGCTCGGATTAGAGTCCGGAGCCGTTCCCCTCTGCCGAGCACAGAGCCCCAGCGGGGCTGTGAGGCCGCATCTGCCACGGTGGGTTATTCCAGGGGGCTCGGAAGGGCTGCCCATCACAGGGCTTGGGGACACAGAGGGGAGCAGGGGCAGTGCTGGCTGCACCCTGCCACAGCCACCGCTCCCGGCTGCTGGGGGGGACAGGCACCATCCCACCAAGCTCAACTCACCCTGAGAAGTGGAGGCAAAGCAGAAAGCGTTAAGTGGTGAAGGAGAAGTGGGGTATTATTATTATTATTATTATTATTATTATAATGGAGTGGAGATGGCTGCATAGGCTGAGCTCCAGCTGTAGGGATATGGATCCTTTGGGTCTGCAGCAGCGTTTCTTCGGAGTACTCCAGAGACACTCACAAATAAAAGTAAATAAAAGTAAGTATATAAAATGTGGCAGGGCACAGCCTTTGGCCCAAGGCAAGTGACTCAGCATGGCTCAAAACAGCTGCACTCTACAACCTGTTCCCAAAATCAGAGTGGCCTCATTCAAACTGCTCTCTGGGAGACATTGTTACCCATGACATCCCAGGAAAGTGCCTGGTCAGGAGACAGGCTCCCACAGGAAGCCCCTTTTTCTTCACTGCATCCTGTCCCATATCCTAAGCACCTTCTGCTCTGGCTGAAGTCCAGCACCACATCAAAGATGTATCCAAAGGAAGGACTGGAGAGAGGCAGCAAAGTTCTGGAAGGACCAGAGGGAGGAAGGAATGTGCCTTCCACCACCAAATGGACAAAATGACAGAGACATTTACAAAAGAAGCTGACCAGTCCATTTGGGGAGATGCAGGAGGGTGACAACTACTGTACAAGTCCTCACGTGCATACAGCCCAGCAAACTGGTCAGGAGGGAAGGGGAGGAAGCCCTGGAGGCTTCTGCTGTGTTGGTTGAGGATGACAGGCCAAGTCTGACAGCTCTGTGTGCTGTCACGATCTATTTAGTTGCGTTCCCTGAAGGACAGCAGGGCCAGCACAATGCCCAGAGCCCTAGTGAGTGCATTACCAGACAGCCTGGCCAGCCAAGAGCTGACCCCAGCTGCACACGCCTCTCCATGCCAAACCTCACTCCTCTCTTTCTCTTGGGAATACCAACAGAAGTATTTCCCCCTGAGCAGAGGACAGGTCTGCTGGCACCCAACCCATCACAGTCATTTATGACTGCATCAAAACCAGTCCTTCAGGAGGGGCCATCATGGCCAGTGCCAGGGTGGTCAATGCCCTGGGGACATGAAATTTCACCACAGAGTAAAGGTTGCAACCCATGGTACTGCATCAGTGTCCTGCACCACAGCAGCTGAGTAAGACAGTGCTGGGACTGAACAGCAGCCTTGGACCTCTGACCAAGCCCAGAACTACTGGCTGTGGGGTTCTTTCCACTTATTTTACAGACCAGGGTCAGCTGAGAAATGTAGATTGAGCTTGTGAAATGTCTCAAAATCTCAGATACTCAAGTTAGACATTTCCAGCCCAGTTCTCCCCAGTGAGCATAAGAGCATTATGTATCAGTGCTGAAGGAGAAGCTCTGCTAAGTCTTAGTTGTTTTGTCCAGAATTTCCAAGAGTTCGTCCCATCCAGTGACAAGGACATATCACAAACACATGAGCTGTGGCTAAGATGCACATAACTTGCAGAGAATGCCTTTCAGCATTCCTCATTTTACTTTATTTTATTTTATTCCTCATTTTATTTTATTTTTATTCCTCCTTTTATTTTATTCCTCCTTTTATTTTATTCCTCCTTTTTTGTCTTGCTCTGTCCATTACTCAGTTTGGAGTCACTGTCCATCAGACACGTTGCTGATAGTCCCTAGGTGGGAATCCAAGGGAAAGCCCAGCTGAAGAAATGATGGGTGCAAAAGGTTTAGGACAGTCCACACTCCACCTGTTCTCCACTCATCTCCAAGGGGAGAAGACACCAAATGCTCTGGAGTTACAGGTCTATGGGCAGAAAACCCAGCATGTGCCACCCTGGAACTGCACAGCTCTGCTGCTGCCTGGCTTGTCTGCTCAGTCCCCACAGCCACTGAAGCTCAGCCAGCAGCTGGGGTGTGTGGTGACACAACAGTGACATGACAGAGGCCTGGCTGGAGCTTTGTGCTGGGGGCCAACCTGGCTGCCATGTCCTGAGGCATCAGCAGCCAGGAGATTGGCACATCCCTGCAGCTGCCCTGATGGCTGGCCTGCTGTGCTTTCCTTCCTCTGCTCCCTTGACCCTGCCTAGCCCACAATCTACTACCCAAAAGTTTCCCCTTATTTCAGCCCAGTGACACAGAAAAACAGCCGTCAGGATGGGGGGAAGGAGTCAGATGCCAGTGTGGAGAAATCCTCCAAGCCAGACACACAAACAAACCCAAATCACCGCTTCTCATGGATGTCACAATAAGTAGCACAAACTGTAGCTGCAGGAAAAAAATCCAATAGACACCAATTAAATGCATGACTTGACTGCCTCTGCTGTGGCAGCCAGTGGTGGCTTGCTGGTGGCAGTGAAGTATCACTGGTCACTGCTGACACTGCTGAGCTGCTGCCTCTCCCAAGGGATGCCAAGGATGGTCAGTCTCACCGGTGTGACACCTCCCTGTGTACCAGCTGACCAACTAAACCATAAAGTCACTTATGTTCTTCCTTAGAAACAGGGGACTGTCACTCTGCCATGACCCCAGATCTCCTTGGAGTATTAGAAGTGGGTGAAGCCAGTGGTAAAAAAAAAAAATCTCTTTTAAATTGTCCAAAATCTGAGGTAGCACAGATGACGGCACATCTGTTGTGGCTAAGCAGGATGCTACAGACAGGACCAGCCCAGCAAAGGTCCTGCCACATCCCTTGACTTGACAGAGAACAGGATCACCCCATGACAGAAATATCCAGAGCAGCTCTTGGGTAGCAATGTGGGACAGCCAAGAGAAAACCCACAGCCCATCCATGAGTCACAGTTTTTCCCTGCCTACCCACAGTGATGCAGCCATCTGCCTTAGACATCCCAAAGACAACTCTGGTGTGATAGCCACAACAGCACAATGCTGTGCCAGGCAGCCTGGCCACAGCATTCCCAGCCGCAGGCACTTCCAAAAACCAACCCTCCTGGTGCTGGCAATCAGGAGTTGGGTATCACACTGCAGCTACCCTGGGCATCTGCATCACACTGCAACAGGTGCTCTTCCTGGGGGGCTCTGGGCCCCAGTATTCCCCATGGCACTGGTGCCTGCTCCCCTGCAACCTCTGTTTGCCCTCTACACTGCACCCCTGGACAGGAGCACTCAGTAAATCAGAGCCATGTCTGCAAGAAACACAAACATCCCTCCTTTATTTAATCTGCAGCCACTAGAGGGTAATCCAGTCCTCCAAGTTAGATCAGCACTTGCTTTGATACACTGGGCAGCAGGTAAGTGCCTGAACCCCAGCAACTAATTACCAGGTGCCTTTCAACAGCTCCTGCCTCAATTAGCATCTGTGCCTCCGTGGCTAGTTAGAGAGGCCTTCTGGCTACCCCTGAGCCACACAGTCTGCAGAAGGCACCCTGAGCCAGTGCCACACACTCGGGTGCAGTTGAGACTGTTTTTTCCAGCTGGCTGCTGCCCCTCCTCCAAGCTGATTAGGAAGAGTACAAGATAATAACACAAATAAAGAAATAACATTTTTAAAACCCACCATAACCCTGAAATCTTCATTAATTATGAATTTTGCATGGCAACTGTTACTAAGAGAGTCTCCTCTGAAACTGATGTTCAAAGAACTTCATATCAAATCTTCAAACAGTTGAGAAGGTTCAAGCTACAAAGTCGAAACATCTGTTGCTTTCCATGCATTTTTCAATGGGGAGATCAGAGACAAGGAAAAAAGTGTACAAAATAATCCTGGTTCTGCTCTATTATTTAAATACAATGACAGTCTATGATATACACTCTGCAGAGAGAGAGAAAGAAAAAATGAAGTCAGAGTGTTACACAGTTCTACCTACTCAAGCCAAAAATATAATATTCTTCAATTTGCTTTAAATTTAGCCCTTCTGGGAAATGCTGTATTAACAGTCCTTGGGGATGAAGTCTAAAACAGGAAAAGAAGGGCAACTTCTCCAGCAGAAACAATGAACTGACAGTCCCATCCCTCCTCCCAGTGCCATGTGAAGCCTGACTGTAATGAGAAAGTTTAGAGTCAAGACTGTGGGGTGCATCTCCCAACGACATATATGCCACCTCACTTCATCCCTGCAGCCAGCAGGGAACAAGCAGAAAGGATTGTCCTCTCTTCCTGTGGGAAGCACCAAGCAGGCAGGGCCTCCTAAATCTGCCTCCAAAACACACTCTCTGCACTCAGCTTTTTTCCCTAAGGGCAGGCAGAAATCAAGAAACTGGTGCCTCTTCACACCTGATCAGTTCCATCTAGTGAGGTCTTCACTAGACCCAGCTGTGGTATTTTTCAAACTTTTCAGCTGAGAAAAAACAGCATTATTTTAGCCCAAACCAAACTTTCAAGCAATAAAAAAAAAAATAACCAACTTTTCCAATTTTTTTCCAAGACTTTGCAAAATATTTGGTGTCACACAGGATCAATGTCACCTTCAGGATAACATTGACATTTTTTTGTTGAACAGTGAGAGGAAATTTCTAACAACATTTGGATTGAAGGCCTCAATCCAACACTCAGCACAGCAGCCTCTCACCACAGTACCGTCAGGAACATGACCCAGAGGTCCCTGCACTTGAGGTGTTTCCACAGCTTTCCCTGGAGCCCTGAGCTTTGCTGCATCATAGGACTGATCCCTGAGGAGAGAACCTTTCCTTGCATGGGAAAGCTGACATCAGCTTTCAAACCATGTGCTTTTGGGGAGTTCTGCTCATCTGAGAGTTAATGTGGGAAGAAACCTGGTCTGACACAAGTAGGTTCATCTAATGCCAGGAGCCAAGACCGATTAACAAACCTCAGGTGAAGAGCTGGACATCAACGACCTCTTCAACATGAGGCTGGGAACAGCTTCCTGGCTCACTGCACCAAGTTCCTGTTGCCACAGTCACCTTGATATATTATCCTTTAATAAACATAAAGCCCAAACCTTTGGTTCAAATCCGCCAAAAATGAAGATGGAATGGGGTGTGAGAGAGAAACTGAGTGGCTCCTAGGAGCCTTGTGAACCAGAAATTCATGTCTAAACCCTCCTCCTGCCTCAGACCCACCAAAACTTTCCTCAAGACACAGTCTTCTACTACCATGGTGAAGATGAGTTTCCTGCACTAATCCCTTCCAGTAGGAAGGTGTCAAACTCCTTTAAAGAGGCATTTTCTATTCCCAGAACCTTCTTTCAGTCTCTGATCATTTGGAGGCTGCTGAGAAATTCATCTGCTGCTGGCTCAGTGCGGGCAGGGATGAATTATCAAATGCTGCTCCTGAAGGCATGTAAAAAGTCCTAGTGGCAGCCACACTGAGCCCCTGGCCATCCTCTTCCTTTCTGTGTAATTTGTCATTTCAGTTTGGGCCCCAACAGTTCAACAGCCCTTGAGGCTTAGTTGGGTCAGAAAGATCAGAACAAGAGGAACATGGAATTAACATTTTCAGAGAGCTCTGTCCCAGCAGCTTTCCCAGCTCCCATCTCATCCAGACCCACCTGGGCCCCCAGGCAGCTCCTGCCCTGTGAATCCCATCAGATTTTGCTGGGTCCTGCCCATGCAGCCAGCCAGCAGTGGTCAGAAGTGAAGGCTGAAGCCAGTGCACATTCCCTCCTCCCCCTGCAGTGCATTTCAATTACCACAGCACAGGCTTCCAAGTGGATTTATCAAACTGGGCCTATAAAGAAAATTGAATAATCTGATGCTTCAGACCTATAAAATTTAAGTATTATACTTGAAAGTACTTTGACAAAGTAATAAAGATGGAGAGTGAAGGAAAGGAGTGAGGAGATCCCCTCCATCATGGGAGGCTTCAGGGCACATCTAGCTGTGAGACTGCATGATCTGGATGAAAGCTGATAAACTCTAAGGTATAAAGGTGTTTGATTACCCATTTTGTCCAAGACTATTTCCCTCACTGCTGAAACTTCAGACATCTCAAAAAACAAAAGAGTGCAGAGGGATGTTGGAGATAACTGAGACCTTGGAGTTAGATGTCCTTCCAAAAATAGCATCTGTGAGCAATCTGCGGTCACCTCTCTGCTGAGCAGGACTAGTAGAAAGGGGGTTATATTGCAACAAGTAAGATTTAGGCTGGTCAGAAGGAAAAATATACTGAGTGGAGGAAGTCCTGTTGTACATTGCCATTGATGAATGCAAACATACAGTTGTTCCTGAAAAAGGAGTTAGGGGAACATCACACCACAGTTTAGGATGAGGAGAGCACTGATTGATTGGGCAGGTCCAACATCAGGTCTTTCATGATACCAAATCATGTGGAAACTGGGATGCCAAGCAACATGAAACACAGCATCAGCAGCAGCCATGGATCTTTGGAAGTTCTGCTCCACCCAGTTCTCCACACCAAAGGTTCTTCTTTTTAACTCTATCCCTGACTGTAACACTAACTCTCAACCAGTGTTGTCTTCCCATATATCCTGATATTAAAAATGAACACAGGTTTCTCCCTACAATGGTGTCCCGTCTTCCCTTTCATTCAAAGGGATTTCGCAAATCTTGGCCACTGTAACAACATAGTACTGGGATTAGCTGCAAACACTTTCTCCCTCTAGGAGGAAAAAAACCTTACCCTGACAGGACTATTTTTATGGTTTGGTAGGAATAATGGTAGAAACAGCGCTCCAAGTTTTGCTTTCCCAGTTCAGTCCCTGCTTTTCATCAATCCCTTGCAAACTACACTAGCTCTGGAAACAGACAACCTGCAGTGATCAACCAGACAGGATCTGTAACCCCAAATAAGCAGCAAACTACAGAAAGGACTAAACTTCCTGGCTCTGCCTTCCTCCTACCTCTCCAACACTTACGGGATCCAGGAGCATTAATCCAAGAAATGTATCCATAAATCCTTCCCTCTATCTCCTCCCTAACACAAACACATGGGAGCCCACCTCCCTACATCATGTCTTTCTAGCTGGTAATTCTGGAGTAGCATGCTCAGATACCCAAACTGATAACACCTGTTCAGCCAGCCCATGGCACATGCAGTCTTTCCACTCCAGCAAGCCCCATTTTGGCCTGCAGCCCTATCCCTTGACAGGATAGCTGAGGGTCACCTTTCCACCCAGGTGGGACATAAGCCCAACCTTCCACTTCACAGCATGGGGTGTTTCCCCTGCTAAATCAGCACCCGGATCTGGGAGATGGTGCAGGGTGGTAAAATCATACAACCAGCCCTTCAGAAAATTAAAAATAATTATCCAGCCTATTAATTTACCCCTGTGATTTCCCATCACAGTTAAACCCCCCGGCCATCAGCTGGAGCTCAAGCAGACATCAGACCCCTCTTCCTTGCTTATTATTTACTCTCCACTCGCTGCTTCTCTTCTGCCCCAGTGACTCCACTATTCACACATCCCTGCTCTGCCTTTAACCCCATTTTCATTTAGGGTCTGATTAACTCTTGATGCTGAAGGTTTTCACCATCAAAAGGCTTTGTTTCCATAGTAACTCCTGGGGGGGATTATTCAAACCAACGGGTCCAGCTAGCACAGGGTCAGCAGGATGGAGGAAGCCCCAGGGATGCTCAAGTCCCGCTCCACAGTGGTGACTGTGCCTCCTCCCACCACCAATTACTGCAGATGAGAGCCAAAATCCCGCTGCCCTCTTTAACTCTCTCTGCGTTAGCACTGGCTCACGGACATTTTTTTCCTTCCTTTTTTTTTTTTGCACCATGTGTCACTAATTTTACTCATTTTCTGAGTTTGTCTAGAATAGTAAAAGATTTGATTAGAGTGTTCCCGGTTTTAATTGTAATTAGGACAGTCATTGTACGAGCTATAAAAGGAAATTGGGCTACCGCTGAGTGGAAGAGCCCCTGAGAGAATTGGAGCTGCAAAGGGAGAATTTCGTTCATAAAAAAGGGGGAAAAAAAACAGTTTGAGGAAGAAATAAAACTCCAGCTCAGGATAGTGTGACAGCCAAAGTGGCCCAGGCATCTGGGACCATAATCAAAGCACATTTCCTGGGGATTTCAGTGTCTATCATGAGCAGCTCCTTCCCCACTGCAACCTTCTGTATGACCTTGGGCCAAGCAGCTCTGCCCTCGTGCCTCGGTTTCCCCCACAGGGACCCAGCTGTGTGGTCTGTGAGCTATTGGCTTCTTTTACAATGTGCATTGTGATCCCTTGTGAAATGGGAAAGGCGACCATTGAAATCACCCATCCAGTCCCCATCCCTTACCAGCAGACACCTTGCTAGAGGCACCACAGCTGCTGAGGGACAGCACCTGCAGCAAGGGGACAGGAGATGCCCCTGGTTGCCATCCAGGTCCCAAGTATGGACACTGGACATACTGCTTTTTTCCAGCAGGGGGAGGGAAAGGCCCATTGAAGCCCATTGCAACGGGGTTACTGCTGGGAAGAGCACCCAGAAACAGCACATGCAGTGTCACATCTGTCACCACCTGAAAAGCACCCAGAGAAATGCAACTCCCCCACACATAGTTAACATCACCCCATGGTTTGCCAGCCCAGGGTGATCTGTGCCAAAAACAGGGTGGTGAACCACCAAACCATTGAGGATCAGAGGAACAGGCAAAAAGCCTGCAGTGATGTTTCTCAGCTGACTTCACTGTAGGGAAAAATTTTTCCTGACAGTCATGTCCAGGTTTCCCAGTGGTCATGGTCTCCGGACTGGTCACTGCACCCCACTGCCACCCCCTTTAAAGGGGAACCCTCTGGAAAGGGACAGCTAGCAGTGCCCAGAGCCATATCACCTACCCTCTGCCCCATGGCTCTGCAGGGGGGCAGCTTGCTGAGCCTGAGCTGTCAATCTGGTGCAATAAAACTTGAGACAAATCAATTTTCCCCCTTCCTCCTGCTCTAATTCCACCAGGGGAGACAGTCTTTTTCCTGAAGCAATAATTTGCCTCAGTTAAAAATCCCCCACGCAGTAGAGCTCTGCTCATGGCACATTAATGTGTATCAGCCATCGCCTGCCACCTCCTAATGATCCCACCCCCGATCCATGCCCAAAACTGTGGGCTTTTTACCACTACATTTAAAGCAAAGAACAAACATAAACCAGTTGCCTCCCAGCATGGCTGTGATTTTCATTAGTCCAGGCAGGGAGAGGAAGGGGTTGTTGCTCTGCTCAGCCCTTACTGCCTTCAAAATTTATGGATTTTCTTTTTATTTTTTTTCCTCTTCCTAGCAGCTCAGAAGAAACTTAATCATCACCTCTGAGGGGGAAGAAACCCCCCGTCGTATCCTTCAACTTGCAGGGTCACATGATGCTGCTCTGGCCTTTCCTGTGCAATGTCTGAAGACAGCACATGGCCTGGCACCTGCAGCCCATGTTAATGTTCTAGCTGGGTTTTAATTTATATGCTATTCCATTCTGTTCTATTAATATACATAGTTATCAATTTTACATACACATTTAGATTATAGACTATAGATTGTGTGTATATATATATATATATATATATGTGAAAAACAAAGCTTCTCTCCCATGGAAAGTGGATGCTTGAGGTCCCCCCCATATTCCCCTGAAGATGTGGCAGATCCCTTTCCTGCAGGATTACAGAGCTCGATGGACAATGAGGGACAGCCCGATTAGCCCAGCTGCTCTCTTCATTTGTGGGTCTCTGTGTCATGGGGCAGCAGCCTAAGGACCAGGACTGCCCAGGGTGATGGTGCAGAACAGGAAGGGAAGGGGCAGCTGGCCATTGCTGGAATTTGGGGATAGTGGGCAAGGGATATGTCCCTGCTGACCTTTAGGCTAAACCTGAAGAAGAGGATGAATCTAAAGTCATTTTTAATGACTCTAGGTTTCTGAGCACACCAGTGGTGACACTAGAAGCAAACACACACTGGGGGACATCAGTGGCAGGTCAAAGAGGTGTTGAGCCTCCAAGCTGAGCACTCATTTCTTCCTGGAGCAAAGCTCATGAAAGGCAGGAGGAGTTTACTGATGACTGACACTTGCACCACCAGCGTGTGGCTGTGCATGACTGTGCCTAGGGAGATAAGTGTGTCCCTGTGCTGCGGGCCATGGGTCCCCATGTCCCACACCCACCACAGCCCGAGGTGACACGTGGCACTGAGCACACAGTTCTGCAGGAGCAGAGCTTCCATCTGTATGCCCTGGGCCTCACTGCACACGTAAGACAAGCAAGGATTATACAGAGACCCAAAGGCAGGCCAGCATCATCTCCCAGGGCAGGAGGACAAGGAGGTGCACAGGGAAAATACAAAACCACAGTGATGGTGAGGGGACAGAGGTTTTTGTACAAAGAGTCCAAGATGAGACCTTCAGACCCCACACAGGTGCTCTGGGATGTGCCACTCACCTAGAGCTTGGATGAGATGATGGCAAGGGGGTTCCCAAGACCCTCCAGGTCAGCCAGGGAGACCACAGGGAGGGCTGCCTCCACCTCCAAACCCCGGGCAGCTCCAGACACACGGAGGCTGCTGCAGATTTGCAGGATTAGCGCCGTCTCAGGCGGCAGCGGTATATGTTATTGCTGGAAGGTTCACATTTTATCATTTAATCAAATAAAGTGCATTTGTGGATTACACAATCATTTGCAGGCCTTGATAATCTTTTTCTGGTTAGCTCCGCACTAGGACTGAGGAGGCAAACAAAGACATTTGTAGCTGTCGTTGGAGGCCCTGGCTTCCTGCCAGAAGCTCTTACTCCTTGGGAAAACTGGTGCAATTTGTATTGAAGAACATCCTGTTGATGGTGAAATACTAGATATTTATTTATTTATTTATTTATGCATTTATCTGGTCAGCCATGAGGTTTTAAAGTTTTTATTCCTTGGTAAAATAACAGAACAAATTTTGAAATAAAAATCTTGCTTGCAAAGGGCTCAGAGTCAAGCACCAAGGTGCAGTAAGGTCTCTTCAGAGAGAGACCCTCATCTCTATGCCTTGAAAAAAGCAATGAAAGCCCCACTATATGTTGGACTGACAACTTCTTTAAATACGTTTTCTGTACTCACCACAGTGCTCACCTGTTTGATGCTAAGCTGCCACCTGCTTCCACATGGTCATGAGGATAGTGTTTGCAGGACAAAATTGGGGAATTTTTTCCCCTCTGCCCCCAATTAAATCCTCCCAGAAACCTGACCAAAATTCAGTTCAAATGTGATTTTCTTAAGCATTTGAAAGATTGGTAAAAGAAAACAATTTTTTTTCTTTAAGAAAGAAAAACAAGATCAAAACAATCTTCATTTTATTGATGCTATGGTAAAAAAGTGGATGTTTAACACCTGCCGATGATGTTCTTGCTGGAGAGTAGGAAAACTGCAAGAGAAAACATGAAAAACATCCAGTTTATACAAAAGCTAAATGCGGAGAAAAGATGTATTCAGCATCCACAGTGCAATCCGCCCTGCTAGCCCAATCCCTCAGAAGACTGGCCCCAGGGCAGGAAGAGGAAACAATAAAAAACAAAAAAGCAGCCTAATTTGTGTGACATTGATCTGTGTGCTGGGCTCCTGCTGAGGAGTCTTGGCCCTGACCTCACACTCCAGGGATTCACCCCCTCCTCTCTTGTGAGGAGGGTGCTGAGGTGACAGGCTGCTGCCCTGGGCTTCCTCTTCTGGTGCTTCACTTTGGGACCCTGCAGAAGACTACAATGCAGTTTGGAGCTACCCAGAGTTACAGGATGACACAGCTTTAAAGACAACGATCAGCAGCTAGAAAAGATCAGGAGCTGCAAAAAAAAGATGCCCCTGCAGTGTGCAGAGCCTGCAGACACGACTGCAGCATCACCTCATCACCGTGCACTTTCTCCCAAACACTTGTGCTGTCACTATGGGAGGAAGGGCCAGGATGTCCGAGAGGTAGAAGTGAAGTTGTTCCAGCCCTGGTCGGTTCCCGTGGATCCCAGTGAGTGGCAGAACAGGTATCTCCCTCTCTGTGCTTGCAGTATAGCAGGTTCAGCTCCTCTGCATCTGATCAGCAGCTCTGAGCAGTTTGAAAGGCGATGAGTGAAATCAAATGATTTCAAGCAGTTTAACATGAGCCGCCCAGGAAAGGGGCTGATGAGGAAGCCACCTAAATCCCCCTGTGAGCATCTGGAGCTCCTTTGGTGGGTGTTAACAAGCACAGCTCAGGACCCCCACACCCACACATGCACTGTATTTCTAACACATGGTGATGCTATTTTGCATCACATCCCTCCACCACAGCAACGGATTTGCCCATTGCTCCCAAAGCTTCCTGCTCCATGCACCCACTTCACCCCCAAAAACACAGGCAAAACACCAGCTTTAGCAAAAATGTTTAATCTCTCCTTGATGCATGTGTTTATTTACAAGTACTAAATCTGAAGAACATTAAAATAGGAAATAGCAGGATATTTACACGATCAAAGGGCGCTTGACCAGCCATGCTGGCCTGTTGCTTCAAGTCTGAAACAATCACAGAAAGGGAATCAGGACTCCGGAGTGCGATTCTTTTTTTTCCCCATTTAATTTTCTAAAACTATTAGAATTCTCTGCCTCTCGCCGGGTCCGCCTTAGGTTTCCCCCTGCTTTCTTAAAGGACAGCTTGTTGTGCGCTTTGGTTGGGAGCAGGTGAGCCAGGGGGGTCCCCCCACCTCTCCCCCTGCTCCCTGTCCCCAGGCTGGGGCCAGCTCTGGGTGTGACATGGGGCTCCTGCTAAGGGGGACACTTCCAGGCTGGACTGCACGGTTTTTTAACCCCAAAATGAAGCAAAATGAGAGCAGGGAGGAATCCCCTTGGTTGCAGTAGTGGGGGATCAACCTGCACAGTGTCCAGCTGCCTCTGGTGGGGAGCCAGAGCAGGAGTGCCTGGAAATGCAGGCTCACAAGGGATGCTTCTCCATCTCACTCCGTTCTGGGGCATGGGCTACACCAGCAGTAATAGTCTTGTGGATGCTTCCCAGCTTCTCCACACCTTTCCCCCTTCCGAGGCAGGGTCTTACAGGGCCAGTTCTGACCCCACCAGGCCAGTCAAGGGAGGGTGGGCAGTTGCCTGGCACAATTAAGGACGCTGGGCATCATGCGAAAGGCAAAGGTAGCACCAAGAAGCGCCAGAGGCTGCGGGCAGCACTGCAGTGCCCACCTCACTGACCACCACCCTCCCTGTTAGAGGCAGCAAGGGGACACCCAAACAGTGGGGAGCTGCTGGGACATCCTTTGGTGCAGCAAACCAGACACCCCAAAGCTCTCCAGGAGGAAGCCAACGGGAACCCATCCCTAGGATCACACTACGGGCAGTCAGCATCACCAGGGGGCTGGAAAAGCCAGTTCACAGCACAAGGGGAGCCCAGAACACAGAGCCACACTGTGGCACTGCCAGCCTGCCCAGCATGACCTCCCCAGGAGCCTCTCTGCTGCCCAAATCCACCTTAGATCCATCGTGGTCAAAAAACTCATCTGTCCTTCCAGCCTGGCTGAGGGAGCACCCATAGCATTGGTGCTGGGAAAGCAACAAGGCTAATAGACCTCAGCAATTAACAGTGCTTCCAACCCTCTTTGTCAAAAGGGAAATGTTCAAGGAGATGTTCTTAGAAACCCATCTCCATCCCCTCTCAACCACCGCAAAACCCATGTGCTTGGCTCCCTCAACAGCAACCAAAGCTCCCCAAGACACTCTTACCACTGCAACAGGCAGAATTAACACCAGTCCTGGACAGAGACCCCAAAGCCATCGCTCCCCTTCCATCACACTGCAGTGACCACCGATGCATTGCTGCCATCCTCCAGCTGATTTCCAGGCCTCCACCAGTACCATGCAGCCAGCAATGCCACAAGGAAGAAGTTTTGCACCAAAGGGAGATGCAGGTAGGTACCCCTCCATCCCATCACAGCAGCAGTGAATTCTACAAAGGGACCCCCGGAGGGTTCTGTCCCACCAGAGCACCCAGGGAGATGCTGGCAGCCAGCAGTGGCCCCAGCACAGGGCACACAGCTGTCCTTTAAGGCTCTCCAAGTACCACATTTGAGATGTGAACCTCTAAAGTCTTTCTTTTTGCTGCTTCTTTTTTTTTTTTTCTTTTTCATTTGGACGAGAAAGTGGCAAATTAATTTCAAATTAAAAAAAATAGGTAACAGGTCTAAACAAACCTCTAATATTCAATACTCGCAGTTTCTTTGTTTTATGGGTTTTTTTTCTTCTGTTTCTTAAAAAGATCAACTCAGACTAAAATCTAGCACAGTCATGCAACAGCCCACAGCTCTCAGAAATCCAGCGACAGCTCAGGGTTCGTAGGTTTGGGAAACAATTAGAAATTCTTTTTCAAACATAGTTTTGCTGTTGTGGTTGGATTCTTTTGTCATCTTTTTTTTTCTTTTTTTTTTTTTTTTAATCAGCATCTTCTCTCTTTTCCCTCCTTATTAAAACAAAACAAAACCAAACAAAATTACAACATAATGAGAGATGTGCAGGCTTCAAACGATTGTTTTGCATGGTGAGAAAGGCTTGGAAGTTCCTTCCAGACCATTTGGTATCCTTTTTGAATTTTTTTTTTTGCAGTGGTTGTTTGTTTTGTTTTAACTGGCTGTGTAAATTCATCTCTTTTTTATATTGGTTCAATTCTCCTTCAGTTAACTATACAGCACCCCACTGGGGCACGAGAATTAGATTGTAACCACATATATATATATACACACTTTTATTATTTTTTTTAATTAAAAACTTCATTATTTCTCCCTCTCCCCCCTTAACTTGCAATTTAAGGGAATGGACAGAAATCAGCTGGGCTTCTCTCCACTTAGATTTTGACAGCCATCCGCTCCTGACAGAGTGTGGCCCCATGTGCCATGGCCTGGGCAGTGACAGGAGTTCTCAGTACAGAAAAGGAAAGGGTTTTGCTCTCTTTTTTGGAAGTTTTTGGTCACCTGCTGCCATTCAAGGCAGCATTCAGCACCTTTTCATCTCTGGAAAGCACAAACCCACAAGAAACTGACATTTCCAAGGGGGAAGCTGAGGGAGAGACCTCAGGTCTCCAGCAAAGCCCTGTCAGGGCAGAGGCAGCGGAGGGGAGACGGGGTGACAGCAAGGAGAGAAAGAAGGAAAAGACAGAGAAAGAAAGGTCAGTCTTGGGTGTAAGGTCCTGCATATGTTTGGGCTCCCCAAGTGGAAGAGCAGGTGACAGCCCCATGGCAGCCAGAATCCCAGTCCCTCCATGGGCTGGGAACCCAGTGGGGTTTGCCAGGGGGGATCCCAGTCAGGAGGCAGAGGAGCTGCCTTCTCTTTCACTGGGGATCTGGTCTCTTCCCCTGCACCAGCATAAAAAGATGGTGGGGAAAAATAAACGTGAAGGGGCTTTGTTAAGGCAGCATCAGTGCCATGGAATCTGCCACAAAAAGCCAGGCTGGCTCTCCATCAACCCTCCTGACAGCCCCCAAGGCCCCACAACCATCCTCCACCCCACATCATCCCAGGACAGGCAGGAGCAAGCAGCACTGTCCAGACCCCCCCATGACCACCCAAGAGGGAAAACAAGGACAAGCTCCACAAAACACCGACCATCCCTCAGCAATCACCCAGGAAAAGAGCCTTGGGATCTCCCTTCTTCTCTGATTTTGACCTCCAGAACCACTCAGCAGCATTAAAATAACAGCATCTATCCAGCTAACAAAACTCCCAACCTTTTTTTTCTTCAATTTTTTTTTGCACTAAACAACATTCAAATAAAACATGGCACAGGACATATTTTAGAAATATCAAAGCTCAGGGATTTCTCCCTTTCCTGCCCACCCCTAAAGCCCAAACCCCAAATCTCCCCAGCATCAGTCCTTTAGCTTATCTCTTAAAATCGTTTTTGCTAGTTCATTGCAAAAAATTCAGAATATTTTTTTCCCCTCCCATTTTTTGTTATAATTTTTTTTTCCTTTAAATTAAAAATTTTGTTTGTCTCGTGTAAATTGTGCAAATATAGCAGTTAACACTAGTGGCAGAAGGCCAGAGAGAGAGAGAAGGGGGGAGAGACAGAAAAAGAGGGAGGAGGAGGAGGAGAGGGGGTGGACAGCTGGGGGGAAGGAAGGGAGAGCAAGTCAAGTACAGTAAAAATAGGAGCCCACCCACCCTCCCTTCAGCAAAGTAACAACAACATCCAAACGCCTTCCTAGGAAGCCCCACGGTCCCGACCCTGCTTCGCTGTGGGCTCAGGGGCTCTGCCCAGGCCAGGGATGCCCAGCAGGTCCATGGGGCCGGCGAACCCCATCTCCTCCGCCCGGCATCGCCTCTCTGCAAGGTCCCTGCTGCTTCCCAGTTGGATTGTGGGGGGTTTGTCTGTGGGTCAGGGAGTTCTATCGACGCTGCTGCTGTCGTCGGGATTTGTGGTTTTTTCCGCTAAAGCGCGAGGTTTCCGTGTTTGTCCGTGGGAAGCGTGCGGAGGCGCGGCAGCTCCCGCAGGCCCGGCCGGTCCCAGACCCAAAGTCTTGTGCCTGTGGCTGCCGCTGGCCGGTCCTTCCTCCCTCCCTCCCTCCCTCTGTCCTTCTGTCCGTCTGTCCATCCGTGTGTCCTGCCGCCCCCGCTGCCGGACGCCGCTGCTGCCTTCTCAGCTGCTTAAGGCCATTGTGTCGATCGCCTGCTCCAGCTTACTCCGCAGCCGCTGCCTCCGGGCCTGCTCATCCTTCTCCAACGCAGCTAAAATCTGGGGAGAGAGGGGAGGAGAGAGGATGAGGAGATGCCCTCCTACCCAAATCAGCCCCTTGCTGGTTCTTTGACAGCATCAGGACATGGGAATGTGGCCCATAGGCAGTATTCCTGAGCCCCAAAAGGGTCAAAGGAAGTGCAAGGTGAAAGACACCGCTGTGAGTGGTGCCATCCACAAACTGAGCCCACTGGGACCCCCAAAGGGTCTGCAGTAACACCAGGGACCTTCCTGACACTAATGAGGAGTCAACTTGCACAAGGGGAAATGAAGAAAACAATGAAACAGAGGGTGAACCCCAAATCCAAGCCAACAACACCTTCCCACCACATCTGTGACTCCAACAATCCTGTAACACCTTAGGGAAGCAGGGACTGTGTTTCAGAGACCACAGTCAAACCATGAACTGGTTCCACATGCACCAAAACACCAAATCCACCAGTGCTGCCACCAGTGTCACCACCTGTCTCATTTCATTACAACTGGGAGGCAGTGAGGTCTTGGAATGGGACATCAGATAAATGCACCAGCAAAGCCTGGCAGCCCCCAGTCCTGTTCAAGAGGTGCACCCACAGCTACCTGAGAATGACTTTCCTCCCTTGAAATCCTTTCTCTAAACAAGCTACTGATAAGGATGTCAGACTGCAGGCTGGAGGGACAGTCCCCTGCCCTGGGCTAGATGTGACCATGCCCCCAGGGCTGTGGAAGGACTGGCAGCAGCAGGAAGGTAGAGACTCAGAGTGGGGAAAAGGGAGTAACAAAGTGTAAAACAAAGGGGCAATTGCCCTCCCAGAGGCCAGGAGTCTCCTCTCTCTAACCTCATGCCAGCAGAGCACAAAAGCTGATTTAAAAAAAAACAAACCTGACAGAAATCTCATCTCCTCGGGTGAGCCAGTTGAGAGAGCAAATTTTTTTGCAATTATATATCAAGGCATCCGTCAAAGGGGACTTGATTAACCATTTCATTGGCTGCATAATTGGAAACCAACTGTTGTATAATTAATAGACTTACTAGGAGGCAGGCAAAGTCCATCAGGAGCCCTACAGGTAACTTCTTAATGGGGAATCAGCTCCCTTTGATTAAGAGCTGTTGCAGTGCTGGTGAGTTGCTGAGAGCCAGGCAGAGCGTGCTGAGGAGCGTCCACCACACTGCCACAATCAGCCTCTGGCCACTGAAAGACTGGGTCTCCCCTAGGTCTTTTTGGCCCAGGACCAGGCTGACTTCTGTCTCCTGGGACAGTAAGAGATGCCTGATAGGGAATCTCCTCCCAAAACAGAAAGGAAGGATACATCTGGGCACTGGTGTCAGCTACCAAGGAGGGGGAAAATCACCAGCAAGAGCTGGTTTACCTCTGATTTACTATCTGATTTACCTCCCCTGGCAGCAACAACCCAGGGCAGCAGTTGGACTGGCAAGGAGTCTTAGATTCAGCCACAAACCTGCTACTGGGGACACTCCCCCCCATCCATCTCCACAGATGCTCTCAGCCCTCATGCTACACACAGAGTAAAATACCTGTAGTGATATTCCCACAGAAATCAAAACCCCACATGCCTGAAAGGCGCCTGAGCTGGAACCAAATGAGATTGCTCAGAGAAGTGAAGGGAAGCCTATTCCCCCTACCTGCATCCTCTACCTCTCCCAACCAGACAGCTGTATATCCTGGAATGCTGAGGTGGCAAATGATTCCCAAACTGCCCGTGCATTTATTTACTCCTCTCTTCTCTCAGCCTCATGGAAAAAATTCAAAGGAAACCTGTGCTGAGTGTAGAGAGACCCAGGTTTGTCACCTGCTGTAAGGAGCCAGGACCACTGATTACCAAGATGCAAGTACCCAAGTGAAAATTAATTATGATTTTCATTCACAGCCAATGACAGCATATTATTGCACTGAACAACAGGAAAAATTATTCTTTCCCATTTTGCATCAAAGAGGGTGCAATCGGGCTGCATATAATTGTGCTTAATGAATGAAAACAAACAAAGGGAACAGCTGCGATTTATTAATCCCATTACAAATAATAAAAGAAGTTCCTGAGAGCTGTGAACGCACTTGTGATGCTCAGAGAGCGGGCAGCAGCAAGACACTCAACAGATGTCAGGCTGCTGTGAGAAGGCAAGAAGAGGACCTGTGCCCCTGAAGAGCAGCTCATTAATGCCATGGGTTCATCTCACATGGTCCCCTCCACGCTTTTGCCCCAGGCTTGGAGGATTTATTTAAGGATTGTGGGACTTTTAGCCTGGAGGAAGTGAGCACTGAATGATGGCTCAGGGTAGGTGGACCACAGCAAATCAAGATCTTCCATGCTGCTCCACTTTCACTCTCATGGTAGCCACAGAACTGTGTACAAACTGTAAAGCCACAAAACCCCTTCACGGCCAACCCATTACCCAGAGCAACAGGGGCCTCTGGAATGTGCATTCCAAGATCATCTGAAGACTGGCATAGAGATCCCACCAGCATGGTCATCACTACATGGCCATGAGCTGCATGGTGACCACCACACAGCATCTTCCCAAGAATCAGGAATGCCAGGACCTTCTCTTCCCTCCTCTAAAGCATCAAGTTCCATAGGTTATTGGCCACCATGATCCCGGTGCTGACCTTAAACCCAGGAACCAGGTCTGCTACAACCTGCCCATGGACCCCTTAAATTCACACCTCAAAGAGGCACAGGGAGAAGCCTCTTGGGATTGCTGCATGGTACAACAGGCACCCCATTTCCTCTCCTGGCTCTGAGTGAGAAGATGCTCCAGCACTCTGTCACCTAAATTAGCCACCATTCAAATATAATCATCAAACATCTTTATTGGGACAATAAAACCTGTACTATCATGCTATGCATATAGACCTATATTTTACTGGAGTTACATATTTTATTACTTTAATAAGATGTAGGCTGTGGATTTGAGCAGAGTTTTGAGAAATTAATTTGTATAAATTACAACAGAGGAGTTCTTAACCATCCTTTCCGGCATTCACAAAACAAGCACTGGAGAGGCCACCACATCCCCTAACATCCCTGGGGACAAGAGCCAAACATCACCTGTACAGTTCCACAGCATTGATACCACCATGGTACAGATTAGTGGCAGTGGATAGGGGAAGCATGCTGGGAACTCTGCAGCCTCATGAGTTCATGTGCTAAATGTGTAGAAAAATAGGTGTTTCCCACATTACTCACTGCAGAAAATATGAGGAATAAGCACTGCCACTCCAGCTCCTGGCTTCAAGCCTCCCAAACCTTTCCTTCTCCACCAACCCAAGCACAGGCATGGAATATGTTACTATTCCACATTTCATGGTGTGTTTTTCTATAGGAAAAAGCAGGGGACTGCAGAAATAAGGACAAAAAGGACTCAAGTGGCAGCTCAGGCCCAACTCTGCCTCACCACATCTTACCTCATCCTTGTACTTGGTGATGTAGGAGTAGATCTCGTGCAGGGCGCTCATGCTGTTGAACTGGCTGAGGTGTAACCGCGACTGCTCCGCCAGGTACGCGCTCATGTCCTGGTCACTGATCGCTGGCATTTTTGCTATATCTGCATAATATCTGCCAGAGAGGAACAGAAGAGTGGGTCAGAAATAGGGACAGGCAGGAAGGGATGGGTCCCCACCATGATGCTCACAGAGAACAGCCACTGGAAAGGCAAGTGAAGAGCATCTTTCCTCCAAGCAGTGACATACAACAACCCATTTTTACACTGCTCACTGAGAGGTCTCTGAGCACTCCATGGAGCTGTCAGCACTGTTAGGAATATGGTCCGGATGGAACAGCACCCAGCTCAGTCCAATTCTGCTCATCATGCAGAAAAGCCTAGCAATGTTGCTCTGAGGGATTTTCCACCCTCTCCTAAACTACACAATTTTTGTCCATCCCATCCCCATTGGCACGTTTTGCCACCAAACCCAGTGATCAGGACCCTCCACACCTGCAGCAACACACAAGGCTTTGCTACCACTCTCCTAAGGTCACCATGTCCCTAAAGCAAACAATGCCCCTTTGCATTCAATGAAATATTTGGGGTGTGAACACAGGACAAGGTGACATCCTGCCCCTGCAGTGATACACATGCTGTGGTAGTGAAAAAACAGAATATCTAACAGGATGTTCATCACAACCCTGAGAGAAAAAAGCTGCAGCATCCCATTACAGCAGGAGAGTTACACCAAGCAGACACACCAGTGGACTGGCTGCTGAGGACGTTTTGGAAATCAGGGTTGTGTCCACAGGCCTCATTTTAAAAGAAACCCCACCCACAGCAAACAAGCTCTGGCTGCTCCCAGGGAGCAGTATTACCAGCATTTCCACCTGGAAATAGAGTGCCAGCCTCTCTCAGGTTTGCTCTGCTCCTCATGGCTCCTCAGTTGGTAAAGTTTCTGGTATAGTGATTAGCATCATTAGGGTCATTAGCTGAATGCTTAGATGGAACACTGCTGAAGCACTCAGATAGGAGCAGATGGCAGCAAGACCACTTGACAAGATGAATATGAGGATCCACTCCATCCCACTGCACTGAACTCAGCTAGTGATAAACTGCTTGGGCAGTTTTTACAAAGAAGCTCATTCATACCCAGAAAATGATGCAAGAGAATTTCTGTATGCTGCCAGGAGAGCAGTGGTCTGAGGTGAGGACCTCTGACTAAACCAGGCATCTCCTACACCCCTAGAGAGATCACTAAAGAGTGACATTTCCTAAAGCAGCAGTTTCACATTCCAGGTGTTATCATGATGCACAGGATGAGAAGAAACTGCCATTTTTCAATACAAGTGTGCATGGCCCACATGGACCAAGATTCCAGTCACACCATCACACCTCTGACCACAGGAAACCCCTTGGGTTTCCCCAGGTTTCCCACTTCCTAAGCCCTTCCCTGTGCTATTCCTGCCTCAGATTGGCAGGATGCCCCTTTCTCAGCTGGTGCCTGAGCCACAGCAGCAGACAGACCTGCTGTTGGGACTGGCAGTCCCACTCAGCCACCCCCGCACCACTCCCATCCCTCCTCTGCTAAGCTTTGTGACTATAACTGTGCCAAAAGCCAGAAATGCTGATTATGTCATAAATCCCTGCAGTAGAAGAACAGCAGAAGACACAGTCACCCCCTGTACAGGACATCTCTGCCCCCTGCTCATCTGCCTCTGGGACCACACCAGAGGTAAGTGATGGCAGGAACATCTGTCACCACTGAGATCTCCCACCTCCTCCCCAGGGACACAGAATGTCTAGACCAATGTTTAACTCTGAAATGGTTTTATACCTTTTTTCTTCCAGGCACACACACAGAGCTGAATATTTTTGTCATAGAGATGGCAAGGTCAGAGAAATTCACCTTATAAAGCTTATAAAGCTTGTGATGTTCCTACGGGACCCCACTCCAAAGTCCCATCCAGCCCCAGACAAAGAACTTCCTCCTATTACAATGCAGCTCATCGCTCATCTCAGGCATCATATTTCAGGGGCACCTTTCCTTCTGATCCAAGCCCTACCTTCCTCGAGGGAAGACACTTGTCTTTGTACTTGCCTGCAGAACAGCAGGCATGCCAATGGTGTATCAAAAATATCTGTGTACAAGCGAATACCCAAGGATGATTTGGCTACAAAGTTCCACCCTTACAAACTAGAGAATATGACATTTACTGTTGTCTGGACATCCTTCATTTAGTTCATTCTGTATTTGGTCAAGATGCTGAATAAAGGCACTCAATTAAGAAAAAGCCCAGCACATCAGCACAAGGAAAAGTTGCATCAGCAACCTGAAATCTGCCATTTTTTAAAGTTTTATGAAGTTCCACTTCACAAGATGGAAACATTTTAACCATAGCTCTATTTGGAGGGCTTTGGAGGACATCTCTTAGGTTTCTCTCCCTAAAGGATAAAGCTAAACACAGCATTAAGCAGTGAATCAATTTACAATCAGTCTCATTCAAACCCTGAACCTTTTACACTACATTAATTCAGCAGGACAGAGGGACATCTGTCCCCAGCTAACAGAGAGATGGGGGATGTTGGAAGGTATCAGGAGACCTGCTCCTCTCCCTGCTCCTCAGCACAGAGGCAGCAGCCTAAGCACTGGGAAATGATAATTTTCAAGCATTTCAGCAAAACCTGTGTGTATTGTTGTGGTACAAAAAAGGCACTTCTCTAGTCCAAGGCTGAGTTCTCACTGCTCTTCAAAAGCAATCAAGCGAAGTGTTAGTAATACCCTAGTACAGACCGAGTTTTTACAACAGAAAACATCAGACAACCTAATAGTGGAGGTTGCTTTTAGCACCCTGTAAGCAAGTCATAAACGGCTCTTCAAAACAGTCATTGCAAACTCATTCCAGGAGACAATCATGAGAAAGCATCATCTCCCAAACAAGAGGATCACCTTCTGCGAGCATTAGTGCAGTCCTGCTTCAGTCAGCTGCCAAGAGGAGCCCTCCCAACAACCCACATCCCTGAGCAGCCACTGCAAGCCACCCAGGCGAAGCAAGCAGCTATTGCCAAGTCTACTCACCTTTCTACCCAGCTCTTGTAGTTGGGGATGTCCTTGGCATACAGTAGTTTGTTGGAGGGGGAGTCCTTTCCTAGCTTGTGCTCAGAAGTTGAGCAGGAGTCCATGAATGTCTGAGCCACCACGGATAGGCAGGCATCAGTAATACTGTTCTTGTGAATGTCGAACACAAACTGGGGGTTCTTAATCACATTCACCCAAAAACGTAGAGGTAGACTGAGGGATGAAGGAAATAGGAGTCAGCATCTGAACCACACCCTGCAGGGCAGCTGGTTGCACATACATGCACCTCTAGTTGTGGAGAAGGAGCTTTCCATGACCCAGAATTGGGTAGGTTGCTTTTCCCAGCATTCCAGGGATGCAAACATCCTGGATAAATGGCCATTCCTCCCCTGCCCACCCCAAAAAGGCTGCAGTTCTCCATGAAGAAATTCCTCAGCACTGCCAACATCTCCAAGGGCAAACCAGGGCAGTGCAGATCTGTGGTTTCTCCAAGGATTCACTCACACTGAAGACACTTTGCTGAGCCAGTGGGTCAAACCAGACACGGTCCCTTTCTCTTACATTAATAATCCCTTCGAAGGCGCTGTGTGGCATTTCACACAGCTCCTGTGTCAGAGGAGGGAGCTAGATGGATTCCTCAAGGGACTCATTAGCGCATTTAACACCAGAGGAAAATTTAGGTGGCCTCACATGCTGGAAACAAAGCTCTCAGCTTTAGAGACAGCAGGTCTCCTGGCGAGCCATCGACTGGTTGTTTGCTGCATACTGACACACGTGCCACCCTCCATGGCTCCACTTCCCAATCCTGCTGCCCCTCTGCTATCCCAGGAGTGCCTCAGAGCCTCCCCCATCAGAAATCCTCCTTTCTCTGTCATCCTCCAGCACCTACACTCAGTGAATGCTTTTATCTTAAACAAAACACACTTTGTTCCCCAGGACTTTCCTAATGAGGGTACTGGGTGAATGTACATATTTCATTTGTGAAGGGAATAGCTTGGAGAAATTAGCTCCACACGTCGAATTAGTGCCCAGAGATAAGCACAGGCATTAGTATGCAAGAACCTTCCTGCCCAGCCCTGAAGAGTGGGGCTTTTTCCCTCCCTTGCCTTTCACTCCTTCTTTTAATATAGGAAGCTGAGTTATAAATCAGTTCCAAGCACTTCCACACTCTCACATCTCCATTTAAAAATGTTTCTTTTCCTGCCCTGCTAATTGCAAACAGTTACTGAACTACACAAAAGCGATTTGGCTGCCATTTAACAAATGCCAGACACAGGGAACATACGTACCCGTCTCCAGTCACGGCAAAATCAGAGAGATGAAATCAGTGAGGCAGCAGAAATGAAAAATGCCAAAGGGGGCTAAGGAGCCAACACCTGCCGGAGCCCCAGCTCCAGCACGGCACCCAGGAGGTCTCCTGAGCTGCCCCATCCCAGTGTTCAGCCAGCGATTAGCAGAGCAGGGCTGGCTCTGCGGGCAAGGGCAGGGAGGATGTGCACACAGATCTGTGCTGACTTTGTTAGGGCACGGCTGAGTGACAGCAAGGAGTGTGGAAACACCTTCAGGACAGCAGAGATGAGAATTGAGGCTGGCATCCCAGGAGGAGCCCGGAGGACAGAGAGGCCAAGGTGAGATGGGAACAGAGCTGCTGTGGCCCTCAGCGACTGCAGCCATCAGGGGGAGCGTGGTGCTTGGGATTTGGGGAAGGGCTGAGGGAGCACTGCATTCCTGGGATTTTTTCTGCGAAGGAAGGCATGCAAGGGATTTACCCACACCCGAAATACAGAGATATGGGCCTCTCTTGTCCTGGATCATTTCCAGGTACATATTTCTGCTCCCTGTGGGGGGGCTTGGAAGCTGTGATGTTGTTAGCCCACCCCCCAGCCCACTGTCCTTCTCCATTACCAGTTACTCTTCCAGGTGTGCCTGACATCATAATCATTGATCTGATGCTTATCAGCTTGTTCATCCAGGAAATCAAACATGTATTTGATGGCGAGGGGCAGTGCACTCCCACGGTGAGCTGTGCTAAAGATGGTCTCAAACAGGTCATCTACAAATTTCTGCAGGGTGCCCTGGGGAGGAGAAAGAGAAAAGGACTGCTCAGCAACACCCTGGGCCAGCAGAGAGGTGAGTCTTTAACTAATGGTCAGCTTCTAAACCAATTTCACTTTTATTTCTACACCTGAAAGAGCAGCACAGTACAGTCTGTGTAACCCTACTGATTCTCAGTGATTTATATTGGGAAACAGACACTGCAGTGATGAGGTATCTCCTTCACTGTATGATCTGGCATGCTAAAAGTATACAAAGAAAAACACCGTACAAGACAAAAAAGTATGTGCTGAGAGAAGTGGAACATGCTGCAATACCTAATGCTTGAGGTAATCACCCTTCCCACATCACCAGTTCTGCAGTTTTTATCCCAAACACCAGAGGCACCTATCCCAGGGCATCTCTGCTTTGCAGACCAGCAGCTGCTTGAGGATACAGGGTACAGTAAAAATAGCAAAAGGTGCAAAAAGCAAATCAGAAAATTCACTATGGGGATATTCACTGATGGTTTCAACACACATATCCTTCACCTCCAGCTCAGAAAAGAGACCAAATGACGACCTCTTCCTGTGCTAGAGCAGGAGGCTAACAAAAAAGCAGTGCTTACCACTTTTGGATAACCCAAGTCACTGCCCTTCCCCACTCAGATTTCAAAAGCCAGTCATCAGCTCTGGATCTCTGGGCCATACCTTGGTGGCCAGCAGACGGGTCAGGTAGATCTCGGAGACCATCTTGCTGCCCCGGTCACCCTCCCGCTGGTCCATGTGGTCGTGGTTTTTCACCAGGTGCCAGAGCTTTGTGCCACTCTCCAGGTCAGGGGTGATCATGGGGGTCCGTGAGCGCAGGCTGTCAGGGCTGCTGGCTGTCCTCAGCATGCTCTCTGCAAGCACAGGGCAATGCTTCTACCCTGTCACCTCTGCCTCACAGCCAGCCCCACCATTCCCCTTCCCTCCACAGGAGCCTTGGGATTCAGACTCTGCAGCCACCATGAACTGGGAGCTCTGCTGTGACCATCCTCACAGCCTGCTGAACCACATGCAAGCCTGGCTAATGTACAGGGGGCAGGACAACCATGGAAGGAATTCTGCAGAGCCTGTCCTGCTCCCAGCTCGCAAGTGCCAGGATCACAGATGCTTCCTGTGCCAGTCTGAGCTGATCACACTATTCCCTTCCAAACCAAGGCTGAAGTACACCTGCCAGCACGTTTGTGGGAGTCTTCAACTCTGCTCTTTTAAGTGCTAAGTGCCTCTATGCTTATTTTAATTAGATTTCAGGGGAATAAAAGGGAAAGGATCCCTTAACAACAGCCATCTAACATTTGCCTTTTTCCCCTGAGTCCAACACACTGCAAAGAAAGATGGCTCTGAGGGCACTTGCTCCTTCTCCATTTTAATAAATAGAATCGTGCAGGTGAGCTGGGAGTTTGAAGGACTTTGTTCAAGTAAGTTACAGTTATAGTCACTTGTCCTGTGTTTGGTCCACATGCCCAAACCAGTGCCACCTCCCCTGCCAGCTCAGAGGAGGATGCCCGTGTGCACTCACCATATCTGCTGAGGGACTTGGTGAAGGTGGAGGAGTTGGAGATGTTGTATGCTGAGTTCTGCTTGGGCACCAGGGCTACCGAGGAGCCATCCGTCACCTGCAGGCAGAAATGGGCTGAGCAGGCTGCCACACAGAGAGGCACAGGGGAAACAGCCCCAGCACAGGGAGAAACCAGACCCAGAGGGATGCAGTGAGACTGCCACCACCCCAGGGACACCATCTCCAGCAAAGGAGCCTGACCTTTCTCTGTGACAGCTGGGGGAAGGGACAGAACAGGAACACTCCAGAAAGCTCAGCATGAAAATGGCAGAGTACGGCCAGAGTAGGAAACAGCCTCTATGAACCCTTGAAATACCCCTTTTAAAAGGACCATAAACATGAGGTGCAGGCAGGAAAGTGACTATTGACCTGCTGGCCATGGCCCAGGAGAGCTGAGCCCAGGCCCTGACCAAGCTGAGTAGGGAGAAAAGATACTCAAGCTCAAAGCAGCTGGCAACTGCTCAGTGCTCTCCACCACTGACAGCCTTACCTGGTAGTGGGCCAGGGTGTTCAGCCTCTTCCAGTCATTGTCAATCTTTGTGGTGACATCTTCATCCTGCAGTATGATGCGGGCCATCCTACCCTGCCGCCACTCTGTCCCCATGAGGGAGAAGGGCTCGTGGTTAGCAGATAATAGGAGCACAGAGCTCAGGCAAGGGTACAAGCACAGTCCCAAGACATCACCTTAAGAGGCCTCCCACCCCTCTATGAGCCCCAGGGCTGATGACTATCAATGTATTGGACAAATCCAAGTACTCAGGCAAAGTCAGCATCAATTTTACCCTGGTGACTGTTACTTTTGCTCCTCTCCTTTCCTCTGTCCCCCCTTTAAGAACAGGACTATTAGCACTGCTGTCAACTGTTGCCTCCTTGGATCTCAAGACATCTCAAGCTTGCAATTCAGATCCCAGAAGAGCCAAGGAGGCTTTTCTCCCCACCCCATCTACTGGCAGAACCTACACTCTTGTTCCAGGGCTCCCCACAGTCAGTGCCACCAGCATGGCAAAAGTAGAGTGAACAAGCACAAATGTGCTTCTGTAAGATATGGTGATTTTCCTGCCCTGCACAGATTTATTGGCACTTCTGCTTTTAGTCACATCCCTGTTCCCCACAGGAGGCTTGGCCTCTCTCTTACCCAGGTCCATGTCTCCAGCTTTGGGTCGCTGGGAATAGGGCACACCCTTGTAGACAGCGTCCAGTAGCTTCTCCTTCACCTGAGTGATGGTGTCACAGTTCAGCACTTTGACAGGGATCTCTGGAGCATTCTCATTCTCAGGGTTCACACAGTTGAGGGTCTGCACAGGGTGAGAAAGGGTCGAGTGAGAGGCTGTGATACACTGGCTGCAAAGGCAGGTCCAGGGACACAAGGCTACAGCTGTCTACAGGCCGTGTCTTCTCATAGAGCTGCTGTGGAGTTGTAGCCACATGGCACATTCCTGCTCCCCTTTCCCCTTTCCCCACCTCTCTCCCTGCCACTCTCAAACCCCTAATTCCCAAAAAGGAAGCACAGTGTCAGTGAAGGAATCCTGGGCCAGAAAACCATGCCCAGTGCACCAAAGTCTGTTGAGAACAAGCAATGCCCAGGCACACTCCATGCCCCTCCCAAACCATCCCTGTGGAGACTGGCACATGGCAAGAGCAAACCTTGCCAAGGAAAGGCCCTGTTTCTGACCTTGTCTGAGATGGGTCCCACTCAGACAGGGTAAGAGGCACCCCAAGGAATGCTTGAGAAAACAACAGAAAAAACTCTCTCTAAAAGTATTCTGTGTGCCTCCAAGTCCTTGTTAAATAGCTGGACCTGGTAGTCCTGGCAAGCACCAGTACCACTGAGGTTTCTGCTTGCACTAACCAGCATTTTGTAGTCAATCTGCTGCCGGATGAGCTTGTCCTCACTGAGGGAATAGCGAGCCTCTCCTGTGATGGCATCAATGGGTCCCTTCTCCATTTGCTGCTTGATGGCACAGTAGAGCATGAAGAGTGGTTCCCCGGCACATTCCTGTGGGACAGAGGGATGGAGGAGAGGAGAGAGAGGAGTTAGAAGGTGCCAGGCACCAGCTTTGCTTTTCAAGAACCACCACTGTGTCTTAAGTCTCCTGTGGCCCTGCAGCAACAAATCCCACACACGGCACTATAAAGAGTCTCCATCCTTTACTCAAGACTGCAAGGAAGGGGGTCTGTGATAAAATTCATCCTGTGAAGGAACTCATGCTCTCCTTCCAAGCCCACTGGAAGTTGTTTGTCTGTCAACCTGTAGGATCAGATTCCCAAAGCTTCCAGACACTTCCGAGTGAATTCTGCTAAGTCTGCAAGCTAAAGATGAGCTAAAAAGGGAAAATTCAGGTCTACTGAAGAGCAGATTGAATATAGGAACCTTGAGTATGGGACACAGCCTGTCTTTTGAGCTGCTCCAGACAAGAGAAGCACCTGAGGACTGGAAAGGGCACACTGCAGTGGGACAGCCTGGGGGCTCTTGCCCAGATATCATGATGCAGTTCTGACATCTGCCAGGAACTCATTCTCACATGAGAGAAGGTGAAAGGAGGGTTCTCCAAATGGCAGCTGGGCACAGCCAGCCAGACCCACTGGAAAGGAAAAGCAAAGGATCAACCAACAGACATCCCTACCCTGAGTCTCCAGGTGATGGAGGGGACCAGGCAATGAGGATTCCTGCAGTTAAACCATTTGCCACCTATGCATCTCCACTGCCAAAGCCTTGTAGTCAGAGCCAGCTTTAGCTGCCAGACAGAGCCACATCAGCATCTATCTCATACATGTGTGGAAGGGAAAGGGAAACTGGACCAGACACTTCCCCCTAAAACATGCTGGATGCTGGATTCGGAAACACTAAAGGACCTGCCAAGGTTGGAAGCACCAACCAGCCTGGAAACAGGATTTGGCACAGCAGGACTGGGAGTGGACACACGTTCATAACCCAGGGCCCAAACATGTCCCCTGACCTGCATCCCAATGAGCCCTTCTAGATACAGACATTAGCCCTAAGGGAGAAAAGAGTAAAACAGGAACAGAGAGGATGTAGAGAAGTCCCAGCAGATTTTACCCCACTAGCCCTCATCCCTCCCTCCCAGCCGCCTCACAAATAAATTGTACTTTGGTGCAAAGTGCGGCTGCTCTCCCTGTCACCATATGCTGTTAGCATCTCGTTAGCATCTGCGGTAATTAAAGAGACAGCTGCTAACGAGCAGGAACAGGCATACATCATCCCCAGACCTTCCGACAACATGCCTGTCTTTGAAATTATGTTTCATTTGCAAACTTGGCTTCATTAAGTCAGCTTGGAAAAGTGAGAGACCCAAGTGGGTGCTAGGCTGCACATCACTGGCTGCCTGGCAAGGCGAGGCTGGCTGCAGAGTGGTGAGAGTCCAGGGGTCCTAGGGCAGCCCAAGACTACTCCTCTGATTCTGGTGGAAGGGCTTAAGTTGCCTTTTTTGGTCGCTTGCAAAAACTCCTTGTGAAAATTCCAAGTCTGTGGAACTGATATGGATGGAGGATAGCTTGGAGCAGAACTCTTGCTTCCATCTGCCATGGTTGCTACAGTCTCAGCCCACAGCTTTCACCTCTCCAGTAAGGCATGGCAGCTGCCCCCACATCTGCAGCTCTGCACCCACCTCTAGGGATTCACACCAAGAGAGGTGGGCTCAGCCTTTCCTACACTGGCTTCTCTGCCTGCTCCTAGCATGGATCCTACCCTTAAAAGGCAACAAGTCACTCCCAGCCTCACTGTCCCCACCAGCTCTTGAAGACCAGGGCCAAGTGTGCTGTCACAACTCACTGAGACAATGCAGATGAGGATGGTCTAGGGATCATCTTTGACAGAGACCAACAAAATGAACAGGGACCAAAGAAACCAGTGCTGGGCAGTTGACCTGAGATGAACTCCATCAGGTGAAATACAGAAAGAGACTTCTGCCAGTGTTCTACCCAATCCCACTGGGCACTGCTGATGCAAAAGGGCCCTGCTGGACAAAGCAAGGTGGTCCACTCAGGTTGACAAAGGGCAGCCTGTTCCTCAAATGTGACTGTGCCCACCCTGCCAGCCCTAATGCAGTTTTCTCACTGCTGGGGACTTGTCTGAGGGGAGCTTTGGGGGCTCTCCATGGGAGCCAAACTGGAGGAAGGCAGCTGCAGACACCCTGTGCATGCCCATGTTGATATGTTGGGAGCAGGCTGAGACAAGCCAACTAATTCCCAAACTGTCTTACTGACTAGATCTAGCTCATCAGGCACCTAATATTGTGCATTTTTCAGCACTTGTCTTGATTTATCCATCTCCCTTTCCCTGAGGTGTCTCATTAAGAGCCTGATAAATGCTACTACGGGGTCCTCCTAAAAGCACCAGCCCTCGCTGGCTCCCCACGCTGCTGCCCTGGGCATGAGGGGCTATCCTGTGCCTGTCCCCATCCTTCACCTTAGTGTATCTTGCCCTGCTTGGGGCAGGTTTGCTGAGAGCTGATCCAGAAGCTGGGCACCTGGCTGGCTGCCTCATATACATGCACAATTACCACAGTTTGGGGCACTTTCCCTGCTGGCAAGCTGTCTGCTGTGATACTCTACATCTACTCCATGGCCTTCTCCTGCTTTTGCTGCCATCTGTGATCCTCGCTGTCCAGAGACAGGCAAGAACAGCCTCATGGGTCTCCTCTGGTTGGACCGACCCAGAAGAGGACATGAGCACATTCTCAAGTCTCTTCCAGTTTAACTCAAGGGACTCAAGCAGTGGAGTTTCAACCACTTCCCAAAGAGATGAATCCCAGCATAACAAATTTCACAGCCAGGAAATTCATCCAGGCCCTCTGTGTGTTTCTCTTGTAATGGTGTGCCTTGATCAAACCTTTCTCCTGCTGCTACCCACCCAGAGATTGGAGGTGTTTTCCCATGCCTAAGTCACAGTGTAGCCAAGGACTTTTTTATAGAGGCATTGCCCGGGTTCCACCTTCTTCACACCTCTCACCTGCTTATCCTCACACCTGCTCCACAACTGGTAATGCGCCCAGAAGTCTCTCTGAAGAGGGACAAGGACAGATGCAGGACATGGGTGGCACATGAGTTAACCCAAAGTAGCTTCTAAACATGGCCCAGTCCAGCCAGGGACAGGTAAAGGATGTCAGGTCACACAAACAAATACAAGGTCCCCAAACGCTGCTGTGGGTGTTTGCAGGTTGTACACTGCACTTTGCTCAGCCAAAGCATAACCTTGTTCACTGCAAGAAGCCTTGGAGGAGTTTATCTAAGGAGAGCTACTCCTGCCTGTCTCACCAAGTTCACAGAGCCCAAAGAGCCTTCTGCCAGTGTTCTACCCAATCCCACTGGCCACTGCTGATGCAAAAGGGCCCTGCTGGACAAAGCTCTGGCACAAAGGGGCGGTGGGAGGTTTAACATCTCCCTATGACCAGCACAGCTCTTCTCCTCTCCCACCCCTGGCAAGCAATCTCCAGCATGCTAGATAGATTTTTATAGATACAGGCTATTCCTCGACAGAGGCAAAAAGCCAAGTGCATGTAAGTGATATTATAAATCACCTCTCGTTGACGATCACTTGAGTTCTGCTGAGACTCCTGCTAGCTCTCATCTCTTGGCTGGAAATAGTTCAAACCCTCTTTATCTTAATGAGGGATGAAATCCCACAAAAACAGCTGTGTGCCACCCAGTCTCCCTGCACTGACGTCAGGCAGGATCCGAAGAAACAGCCCCGCTGCCTGACAAACCAGCGGCAGGAGATCACAGGCATCGTTCACCCATCAGAGTCATCCCAAAGTTGCAGCAGGACTGAGACAGGAGCTGCTGCTGTGTAATCTGCATGGTGCAGCTCTAGCAGGTGGAAGCACTGGTGCTGATGAAATAAATGTTCTCAATATGGGCAGATACACCAATGGTAAAAACAGAGCTTACACTGTGGCTCCTCTTCTGCTACCCCGATGAAATTGGAAACAGGTGAACTCAAGCTAAAAGGCTCTGCAGCCTCATGCAGGTGCAGTAAAGAGCTCTGTCCCTGGCTGTCAACAAGCCCCTCAAGGCATCCATCCCCACCAGGGCACCCTTGGCAGGGGAAGCAGCAACAGAAGTGGAGATGCCTGCAGGAAACAATTCCCCTATCACAGAACCTCAGTGTTGGAGAGATGAAGGAAAAGCAGTGGCACTACATGAAGAGTGCAATTCCTCAAACTACACCTCAAAGAGGCAGAAACAGCCCAAACCACAGCCATGCCTACAGAAGGATCAGCTCTCAGGGCGTTTTCCTCCTGAGTTCACAAGCAAAGGCAAGAAGAGAGGAATGGGGACCACTCCAAGACTCAGCTGAGTTGCTTCAAATTTAGCTTTCCTCAGGGCACCATTGTTAAAATCTCTAACACACTATACATTAAGCAATCCTGATCTGGATTTCATTTCCCAATCTCAGCTATTTCCCAAAAAGGAGACCAGAAATGCATCTCAGAAAACCAGGATGGAAACAGAGATCTGGGAAGCAATCTCTGCTCTGGGAAGGACCAGCAATGTTCAGGAGCATGTCAGCCAGGGCTTTGGGTAGCATGCTACCTTGGCCCAGTGAGGCAGAAACCACCTCCCTGTCCACACAGGGTTGCCATCCCTTCCCAAACTCACCTTCAGAAACTTGTACAGCAGAAATGTGAACCAATTTGTCAGCATCTTCTCTGCCACTGACTCCGTTCTGTAGGGAAGGTAGAGAGCAAAGCCATCAGCAGAGAATATTAAAGGTCTCTGATCTCACCCACTGCCACCTCACCCTTAGACTGTAGCTAAATTATTTTCGGTTTTAAAAGGCTTCATCTGGAAAAGAGGCTCAAAGCAAGGGGCACAAGCAGACAGCACAAGCTCTGCTGGAAAGCCTGCCCCATCAGCAGCCCCCTCAGGAGAGAAAAGCAAATTGGTCTCCAGCGTATGTGGAGAACTGCAACAAGTCAAGTTCAACCTTGTCCCATCGGGATTCTCGCCAGGGGATGAGAAGCTTTCTGCTTCTCCCTTGTACCTTCTACTTCAATGAACTTTGTTTCTTCTGTGATGTCTCATTGGAACCAGGCAGCTCTCTCCACAGGAGGATTGTATGAGGCACCTAAGCCAAGTACAACGTCCCCAAACCTGTCAAGCTTCCCAGTTAAAGTACAACCTGAAAGAAGGACTGAGGTTGCAAGGCAAAGACAAATCTATCTGGAAGCCCCTTTCCCCACCTGGGAGCTGCTGTTGCCTTCTAGTCCTGAGTGCCTTGATGCAGGCCACCATTACTGGTGACATGGGACTTCCCTGCAACCACTGAAGCTGCCCTTGGTCTCTAAAGCATCCAAGTCCAGGGCCCATAGTAGAGCAAGAGGACATTGACCACCACCAGTCCACTGGTACATGGCCTTGGTTAAGCCACAACCAGATTTAAGTCTGGAAACTTTGTCCCAAATATGTTTTTGATCAAACTAATCCTCACTACTAATTCAGCTGAAAACAAGGGGATTAAAGAAGGAGGGAGTAAGAGCAGTGGTTGGAAACGTAACCTGTTTTCCATGTATTTTTGTAACACCAACACTGTGGCAGGTTTGGAATTTAACCCTCCATGCCTGCATGGTGGAATGTAGGGTGTGTCTCCTTGGAGGGGGGTGGTGATGTAGGAGTTTGCAAGTGTACAATGCTGCACCCACTTGCTCCAAAAGAAATTTTAAAATGTAGCCACGCCTCTTAGCTTTTGGATAAAGAGTTAAAGGAAGCAGCCAAAGCTGCCTTAAGAAAACCTATATATTACCCCTAGTGTCCTAAAGCACAGTTCAAATGCAGATGCCACTGTGCTCCAAAGTAGCATAGCAGGGAAGGTCCAGGAAGTTGCCTGTGTCTGCTGGGGACCATGCACAAAAGGGAGAGCAGGATCCATCAGGATGGGTGTGAAATGTGGTGGGTCTGAATAGAACAAGGGATGTCAGGGTACTAGTACTGCAGCCAGGATGTGCCACAGCAGCAGAGAGAGGGACACGGAGGCATGGAGGGAGCTGAGGGAGACACCAGACCCTGGTGAACCCTGCAGACCTGCAGCTGCAGCTTAACATGCCTGTCTCTGCATCTCATCTTATCACTCTGCCATAAGATTAAAACACCCCTCAACATATCCATTATTTTTAACGTGGCCCTCACTCCTTCTAAAATCTTCAGCTTATCCACCCATTAATTATCAGATCAGGCACTTGCAAACGCAGATGGTCCTGAAAGCACAGGCAATACTAATAACCTCAGGGACGTGGCTGCATTCCTCTTGCACCAGGGAAACAAATACAAATGGTTGACTCAAGAAACAAAATCCAGAAGGAACCAAAATGTTAGAGCCACCAGAAGGAATCCCACTGCCCAATCCCATGCACTGCCCAACTGCAATGCCATGCCCAGCAGATGGGCCAGGAGCAGTTCCCAAAGACCAGATGGCTGGGGCAGGAAATCCACTTTCCCAGAGTTTATTCAAGCTGACTCAGTGTCATATGGTCCCTTCCAAGGTTTTCTCTTCTGCTAATGGGGTTTAGCCCTTTTTGCACTCCCTGGAATAGCACAGCTCCCCTTTAAACCATTTGAGGACAGCATTACCTGAGCCTTTAGGGAAGCGAAGGTTTCATGCCCCCACCAGGAAAGAATAATCCACCACAAGCAACAAAAAAAGGGAGAAGGAAAGGGATATAGAGAGAAAGCCAAGGAAGAAGTGGGCTGCAGATATTCAGCAGACATCCTCCCTGGCCCTAGAAGGGACCTGACAAGCCCATAATGCTTATCTGAAGTGCCACCACTCACACTCTGGCAGATGTTTGTTTTATCCATGATAGAGCCAGATGCCACAGCAATGGGGGGATTATCCAACAACCAAATAAATAAGTAACAGCTCTCCCCAGTTAGATCAATGCTAATCCAGTTGCCCTGGGCAGTAAGCACACTCTCACACCCAACAGCAAGGCTAATCAAACAGCGAAGCACAGCTCTCGGCACCACTTGCTCTGCACTGTGGCTTCAAGAACAGTGTCTCTGTTAAATATCACTCAGGGAGGTACAAGCAAGGTATTGGCCAAGGGACTTATCCCTGTCCTAACTGCAATGGCCCTCGAGCACTGTGGCCAGGGACTGGCAGTCTTTGGGTACTGGTGCACGCTGGGCTCTGCCCCTGCGCTGCTGCCACGGCTCAGTCACTGCTGCTGCCAGCCTCCTCATGATGCCTTTTATTTATATTTTATTGATTTACATCAGGAGCTGGAAATGCATGCTAAATATTTCAGTGAAACCTTGTGTTATGGAGGAACGATTGGAAGAGAAGAGCCTAAGAATGCAGTCAGGAGAGAGGGATGGGGAACAGCGGTTGGCACCTCCAAGACCGACCCCACTCCCAGACAGCCATCATCTGCACAACACACCCTCTCTGACACACTGCTAATGAGATGCTTTGAGACTTTTAAGGGCACCCTTGTAATGTGATAAATGAAGCAGAGAGAGTTAAGAAAGCAATGTGCCTAACAAGATGGGCAACACAGATGTAACTGGGACCGGCTCACATCTGGGTCTTGTCCAGGTGTTTCCTCAGGGCTAAGCATACAAAACCTGACAGGCTTTGTCCAGTCTAGCCATGCCATGAACATCAGTTGCTCTCTCAAAGATGCCCTGGGTTTCTTGAGCCTTTCTGGTGACATGCCAGCCCTGTGCCTCTCAACCATCCTTGCATCTCTGCCAAAGACTGGTGGCACCAGGCTGCTGGAGGTGGGGATGGGGAAGCACCGCATGGCGTGCAAAGGGAGAAGATGGCACGGAGGGCCTCGAGCTGAACCAGTGGAGCTTATTAATAGTTTTTGTTCAGGACTTGGTGTATCTTTCAATATTCATCAGCCCGTGATGAAGGAGAGCTCAGAGCTATCATTAAATATTGATGGGGCAGGCAGACTCACGGCAGGGCTTGGCAGGCTGCCTCCTGCTTGCACTTCCCCCGGCCCTGGTGAGACTCCCAGCTTGCAGAGATCTGAGTGACTTTCCCAGGAAAACCCCCATGTGACTGGAAAGGCAGGTAAGCCCTGAGGTGACAGCAGGGAAAGGAGGACTCCTGCCTGCTGCCAGCCTATGGAGGCACCCACACAGCCACCAGGCAAGGCAAGAGCTGCCACACATGCCAAAAGATGTGGGGGACCACCTGGTCACCTTCCCTTCTCCAGGTAACCTACAGAAACAGACCACAGTGCCTGACACTAGCATGTACCCTACCTTCACCAGCCTGAACAGCTGGCAGGCACCCTGCTCTCTCCTTCCCAGGCAGAATGAGCCCACACAGGCCAAACTGCAGTAAGAACATCCCATGGATGCTCCTGAGTTGGCTGGGGGTAGGTAATCCCACATCCCTCTCATGCTTACACACAGACTTGCAAAGAAATGCTTGACCACAGACTCAGTGCTCTGACTGCCACAGCCAACACCAAACCATCGTTGGTGGCATCCCCAAAGGACACCAGCTCATGTCACCGTGCTCAGAAGTACTTGGGCACTGTCCCATAGTTCCAGCCTCTTAGGGGGACACTCACCTCCGCAAAAGCAGCTTGGGGTGGTTCTTGCTCTCCAAATTCTTCTCAATAAGATCAGACAGGAGCTGTTTCAGCACCCCTGTGGCATACTCCATCTCACCCTGCAGTGCTGTCATGATGAGCGAGGCCACGTTGCCACGGTCCCGCATGGAGAAGCTCCGCTGGGCCTCCAGAGTACGGATGAAGGTCAGCAAGAAGTGCTTCTTGTTCAGGAGCTGACCAAAGAGGGTCAAGGACTTCTCCACATTAGCCTGGACCTGCAAGGATAGAGCAAAGCTGAGAGACAGGCATGGTGGGGCAGGTGACAAGAAGGTGGCTGGAACTGAACCACATCCTGAATTCACCCTCCATCCCACAAAAGGAAATTATAAAAAAGGGTCAAAAAGCAGCTGGACTAGGTCTCTCCCTACTACCAAGCTTTGGTGATCTGTCTCAGTTCCCTCACAAGAGTTTTCTAGTTTGTAAAATCCCAGCATCAGGTTAACACAGTCTCAGGGCATCAATGTATATATATGTCTATATAGACACACCCTTCCATACAAAGACTCTCTCCCACTTTTGTGCAGACACATAAACACACTTCCCTCCCATAAACAAACACTCCTTCTCTCCCAAGCACACACACAGACTATAATTTTCAATTTCAGCTAACAAGTAGCTCAATTCCCACCCAAGTCACTGCAACATTCACTTTGGGTATTACATAGAAAGCAAATAAAGCCACAACCCTGAGCTCCACCAGCAGCAAACCTGCCTGCTTTGGGAGGGATGGATTTCAGATAGGGAAATAATATCAGACATCTGGCTCTATCCCACTGCAGGCACACCCTAAAACAGTCCCTTTACTCATGAGACTTTTGAAGTTGTATTTCTGGCCATATTTAGTCACACAGGACCCAGCAGGGATTGGGCTCAGATGCTTTCACACCTGCACTGCCATCAGCAGCCCAGCTCTGGCCAGCCCTGACCACATTTGTTATCAGAAATGAATATTTTTACAATACTCCATTTTCCCATTAGAAAAGATGGTTTCCTGTGACTAAAAGCCTTCCTGTGGTAAAACACCAATTTTTTCTTTAATTCCTCCCCTTGTCTTCCTGACTGGGAGAATGAGCATTAAACTTCGCTTCATGTCGGTATTTGGAGACAAAATAACACTTTTCATTTCAAAACACCAGCTCAAAATGAAGAAGAGAGTTTTGACACATCAAATCATTTCACTTCAATCAAAACTTTGGATTGGTGCTCTTCAGTTCAGTGAAATTCCTCACAGTTGTAACTTCCCTCTCCGAAATACTCTTTCCCGCTGGACAAAAACCCTGTTTCCCACCAAGTCCTTTTCAATTCCAAGCCCCCACGTTCAACTGGCTGATCATTAGCAAAAATAAATGAACAATACTGAATTAAATAATATTTAATCAGGCTTAAAATCTCACAAAGCAACCAGCAGAGGAAGAGAGCTGGTACCAGTGCTCGCTGTGGACTAACATGTGCGTGAGCAAGCACCACTTCATTCCATCACTTGCAATAGCTAATGTTACACTCTGAGTAAAGAGACAAATAAAAGCAAACCTGATTAAATTATATGAAGCTTACACAACTCTAGTTGCTTTATTTAATCTCTTTCGGGGATTGTTTTTCCCCTTTGCAAATTTAACCCCTTGCTTCCCAGACCAGGCTGAGCCAGTGTGCTCTCTCAAGCAGGATGTTTTGAGTTAGAAACTGGAAGTGGACAAAGTCCCCCCAGCCTGCCACAGCAAATGCAAAATTCCTCCCTTGATACCCTTTTTGATACCCTTTCCACTTTCTCTCTTTAGGGAAAATCTTTAAGAGCAAGAGCAGAGGTGAGAGGAGAGCCAGGCATCTGCACAGACAGGAAGGGCTGTGCCCCAGGGAGACCTACATGTCTGCTTTGGCTCTGAGCATCCGGAAACCTGAGCTGCAAGGGGAAATCCATGGAAACAGGGTCCCCACCACCCTCCAGAGCTGGGATTAGGGGCTGGGGAAACAGAGCAGGCAGAAGGCCAGGGCCCATGCCGTAGCCATGCTGGCGTACAACACCAGCACGTGCACTTGCAGTTGGTAAGAGCTTGTTGTGTTGTAATTAGTGACCGTGCATCTTGCACCAGGGCCAATTACTTCTCCTAAATACATTGTGAAGCCCACGTCGACATTAATTACTGTACTGGGTCAGCAGTGAGGGGAAGCGAAGGTCACCCCCCTCCTTCCTCTAATCAAGAGTGGCCTCAGCAGCCCAGCACACAAGAAGCAATTGCTGTGGAATTGCATGCAGTAAATTATACAGAGGTGGGGAGGCCAGGAGAAGAGAAGGAGCTGGTTTGGGGAGCAGAGGAAGGATGCCAAGGATGGGTTCTGCATGGGGAAATGGAGCCAAGCAAGCAGGCGATGTCAGACGACCCTGCTAAAAACAAGCGACCGGTCAGGCATCAAACAAACCCAATTGAATAAAGCAAGTGCTGTAGAAAATGACAGCAGCAATGATATTAATATAAATATTGATATTAATGTCAGAGAGTGCAGTAACCATTTGGCAGCCGGTCCACATCCGCGCCGGCTGCCACGCGGAGAGATGCACCACACTGGGCCAGCATCCAACCAAAGCATATCCCCACCCCAAGGGCACAGGGGCTCGTGTGGGGCACATGCCCAATGTGAAACACCACAAGAGACAGACAGACAGACCCACACCTCCATCTCTTTCAGCACAGGGTGGTCTTCTATCCCTGGGAAGAGAACCCGCATGGCGTAGGTGCGGTAATCCAGAAAGGGGATGCCAGCCCCATCCAGGTCATTGGTCAGCTCATTGATGTCTGTCTGCAGCTCAGCAAAGGCTAGGGTGGGAAAAGCAGAATTAAACAACACATCCTGGAGTCTCAGCACACAGCATTGGCACTCAGCCCCTTATCACACTCCCAGCACCCCAAGGGTGGACCCTCCCCAAGGCATGAATATTCTCAGCATTCCTCTTCCTGGCAGGCTGTGATTGCTGTCCCCATCTCACAGATGGAGGAATTGAGCTTCAGAGTGTAGGGATGACATCCCCAGAATAAATGAAGTGGCAGATTTGGGAACAGAACTGCCAGATCCCAGGGAGGTCAAATCCCCCCTGCCCAGCACTTGCAGCCTCCCAGGGATGCTGGGGGCAGGGGGGAACAGCAATGTTTGAACAAAAACAGAGATTCTTGGGGAAAACGTTAGCCTAAACCACAAGATTGCCCTCATTTCTTTTTGACCTAAATACTACTTGAGAGAAGAGCTTGAACACACCCACCCCGGAACCTCCCGATCCCAGCAGAGGCAGCTGTGACTCCCAGGGGAACATGATCCAGGGGGGTCCTGAACCTTTAATTGCACCTACAGGGAAAAGCTGATGGGCGAAGAGTCCTGGAAATGCACCAGGGAAGGGGGTTGGGGTGGGGGGAGAAAACCCTCAGAAAAATCAAATTAACAGCACTTTAAAGGGAGCTGAAAGCCAGGCAGAGAACTGCAGGCTCGTCAGCCTGATGAGAAAAAACAAACCGTCAGCTTGAAAGGCGTGCTATCTTATCTGTAACTAGAGGGACTAGAAAAGAGAAAAGGCAGGGAAGAGATTGTGCCTTTTAATTAAAAGCAGATCCTTTTATCTGCCAGCTGTGGAAGACAAGACACCATCCCCTCCACCAGCTCCCTCCCCTCTCCCTGTCACCAGTGCCATCCACAGGCATGTGGAGGGATAGGGACTTAGGGGAGCAAAGGTTTGTCTTTCTTTCCCCTTTTTATTATCTTGTTTTTGGTGCCTGCTTCATTCGCAGCGTCCGGGCTGGCTGTGGCTGTAGCTGGCAAGGTCAGGGCCTCTGGAGCCAGCTCAGGGGGATAATGGGCAATTAGGTTTTATCAGCAGTATCATACAAGGAATTCTGTCCAATTTCACAACATCTGTCTGTCACATAATGAGAGATCCACTGCCCACTCACAGGAAACCTTCACTACCCTGTTTGCTCTCTTTTCTCCCACTTGGAGAAATGGAGAACTTCTTAACTGGAAAAATCCCCAAATCCCACCTAAAATGAGTTCGCTTCCACTGACAAAGCAGCTATGCCCATTTCATTCCCTCTGTGAAAGGCAGTAAGGAAAGGGTAGGAGCACACCGAGACTTGGAGCAGTAAGAAACACCCAAAGACCCCCAAGCTGATGGCAAAGGGATCCCTTACCTTCTTTGCACTCCAGGGCCACCCGGGACTCCAGGTTGTCCATCTGCAGCTGGAGACGTTTCAGGGTGCGGTCAGCATCCCGGGACTTGCGCTTGTAGGCGATGAGGACAATGATGATGATGAGGAGGAGCAGGCCACCGCCACCCCCGATCCCGATGATGGCGGGCAGGGTCAGCAGGCTGTCTGAGTAGATCTGCAGCGTCCCCGGAGAGAACTCAAACCCTCCAGCCTTGATCTGCACCATGGCAGGGGAAAAAACGGACCTGCTGTCAGGGAATATGTGCCACAGGTAACCCTCCCTGCTGTGCCCACCATGTTGGGAACTGGGGCGTGACTCCCAGACCATGGCATGAATGATGTGGACAAATGCAGGTATGGCAGGGGCTGGTCTGGAGCAGTGCAAGGTGCTTTAATGGCATGCAGCACGCGTGCTGCCAGTGCACGTGGAGAAGGCAGAGAGTTTAATGTCTCATTCAGACAACATTACAGTAACAGATGGGATGTAAAGCGAGTTTCCCCATGGATGGGGAGCCTGGGGAGGACTGTGCTGGGTCCCTTTTAACACAGTAGAGTCCTGGAGTGTGAGCACTGCTGCACTACAACCCCACAAACAAAGGAGCCTGCCGTGCAGCATGTGCCAACACTGTGGGGGAGAGGTGGGAACGCCCCCTGTCTTGCACCCAGTGCCAGCCAGGGCACAGTAACACCAAGCTGAGTGTGCAGGAGGGTGACAAAGTATTTGGTCCTACCAAACATGTAATTACGAAGAGGGATGCCTAGGGAGCAGGAAGATGACTCCTGAGGACACTCCTGCACATACACCTACTATCTGGCCCTCATTCAAGGACGAGCACACAGTAGGGCTGGTGCTGGAATAAAGACTGAAATTCTAAGACACAAGAAGCACAAGGAGCAAAGGCACCAGTGTCAGCACTTACTGTGACTTTGTGCTGGCCGGTGAGGTTGGGGGACTCGCAGAGGAGCTGTGTCTCAGAGACCGTGAGGGTGCAGGGAGTGTCTCCGATCAGCACCGTGTAGTTGAGGCGGGAGTTACCAGCAGCTGGCGGGAGCAGGTTCCTGCCCTTTGAGGGAACAAGGAATGAGACTGTCAGCTCTCGTGCAATGGGGAATGCTTAAAAAAACCCAACACACGGCAAAATCTTTGCTCCAGGAGATGCAAAATGCCACCTCCACGGAAGGACACGTCCCTACCTCTGCCCCCAGGTGCAGACTCTTTACCTTGAGGATGAGGGGAGAGCTGGGCTTCAGCTCCAGCATCCCTGTGGGGCTGAGTGGCTCAAAGACAGGGTCTGGGTAGTAGACAAAATTGGTGGTGTTGATAATCAGCAGGGCCTGGACGTTATCCATGACAAAGCCGATCTCATCCGGGCGGTCGCCAAGCTCCGGAGGGCTCCGCACAGGGTTGTCAATGGAGGGAGCGTAGCACACCATGGTGGTGTCATTGTAGACAGTGCAGTTCTGCAGGAGGCACAGAATGAGGTCAGACCCACTCCCAGCAAGGTGGTCAGGATCAGAACCCACAAAGATCTCCTGAAAGCAGCACTCTGGACACAGGGTTTAGATTTGGAATCTCCTGTTTCATCAACAGGCGTCATATCCTATCCCAGGGCAGAGACAGATTCCTGTCTGCAATGGATGTGCAAGGCATGGCAGGAAAGATATCACTGGGGATGAGCTCCTTCTGTCAATATAAATGTCCCACACACCTCCCATCAGTTTTAAATGCTGAGATCTCAACCCTCTCCAAGCCTCCTGGCTGGAGGCTATGCAGAGAGATTGGTGCCTCTCTTTGGGGAAGCAGCCCCTGGACCTCAGCCTGTCCAGACCATCACACCTGAAGGGCAAAGGGTGCATTTTCTGCCCTGCATTGTACACAGACAAGCATCTCTCCTCTTTGTGCTCTGCCCCCAGCCCCAGCCAGCAGCACTTACATTCTCCCTTTCAGAGCTGTAGTACTTGGCCCGGATCCTGGGCTCTTTGATGGTGGCCAGGTTGGTGCCAGTCACAGTCAGCAATGTCCCACCACTAGAGACATGGAGACACTGGGTTAGGAAAGGTAGCTTGGCACTGGATCCCCAGCATCAGGAAGGAAGTAGCCATCATCTCCAGCCAGATCCCCAACTGCCTGGGTGAGCCACCATGCCCCAGGGATCTCTCATCCCACCCCTATGTGGCATGGTAAGACCTGGCATGCACCAATGTCAAATCATTTCAGCTGACCCAAGGGCCAACTAGAGATACAAAACCTGGTAATTAACACTGACATCCTATCCTGTGTGCAGGTTTAGGGTCTGAAGATGGCTCCCAAAGTACAGTCAACTAAGCAGTCACAACAGGAAAGCATCCCAAGAAGTACAAGCTCCTCTGCCACCCTTTCTCCACCACAGAGGCAGCGGGTGACAGGAGAGGCTGAACTCTGCCAGGTTTTCTCCATGCCTTGGTGTTAAAAGCCCCATGGTCCTGGAGACCTTGGCCAGGCCTCTGGGGAGCTTGCTCCTCGTCAACAGCCTGGGGAAGGTTTCCCTTGGCACTAGCTCTTAATGGATTCCTTTGCTTCCTCTCCAGCCAATTCAAACCTTTTAGAAAAATATGTAAACATTTCAAAAAATCCCCCGATGGGAAATATTTTAATTTTATTTGCCGCCGCCAAATGTCAAGCTGAAATTAAGCAGAATCCAAAGCACTCTCTGCTCTTGCCCCCTGCCAGGCTGAGTATTGTAGGCCAGGAGTTAGCAGGGCCCTGGTGCCAAGCCATTGCTCACACTCCTCTTGCCACATCTCTGGAGTGCAGCCTGGCAGTTATCACAGCACTGAGACGTGCCCATCAGGAGCGGGAAATCCATATGGAAAACGTCCCCTATGCATCCCACAAGCTCTTTGCAGTTCACCTGTTGATGCTCCATTCAGGATCAATCTTCTGGATGGTGGGATCCTCTGTGTAGTTGTACTTCACCTCTGGGTTGCTCAGCTCTGCCCGGTTGATGTTGATGAGGATGGGGGAGCCGCCGGGGGTGTGCCCTGGGGGGGTCCTGCACCGAATCTCACGGGCGCTTCTCCTGGGGCAGAAACACAGAGCCTGTCAGTGCCTGGGCAGGAGAGAGGCCAGGGCAGCCAGGGGCCAGGGCTGCCCAGGAGCCCCCTGCCCCAGCCCCTCTCCCCTTCTGAAATAGCTGAGGGGTGTGGGTGAAGAGAGAAAGGAAGAAAAAATTAAAAACCAAAAATCCAAGGAATGAAACAAAAGGCAGCCAGGAAAGACTGAGTAGCTCCTGAGCGTTCCCATCGTGCAGCGGCTGCAAACAGCAGCGATTAGGGCTGATAACCAGTAATTACCGCAGGAAAATATTTAAAGAGCCGCTCCATTATCATCCCTAATCTAAAAATTATCCACTTCATGCCTCAGGGCTTTGTGCTTTTAGAGAAAAATCTCTGTTCTTAGGGCTCTTCCGGCAGCCTCTGACACACAGAGGTTTCAAAAGGAAACACCTTTGGCCACCATGGGGGTCTGGCTCCCACGGTCCCTCCTGTCTTCCTAGCCCAGGCTTCTGGTTGCTGGTCTGTCTGGGGGTCCCACTGCCCTCGAAGGTGCCTGTTGCCCATCCTCCACCACCTGAATGCCTCTCACCATGAAAAAGCACAGGGCCGTCCCCCGATGGTCACGGAGACATTGCTGCCAGCGTTGAGGTGGGTGCCTTCGATGGCAATCCAGGTGCCACCAGAGAGAGGACCCCGGGCTGGGACAACACGGGAGAAAGTGGGCATCTGTCAAAGGAAAAGGGCATCCCTGGGGTCAGACAGGCTGGGAACTGAAACCCACATCCCCAAGCAGCTTCAACCAGGTGACAGGGCCACAGAGGAGAGGGACCTGGGAGACAGCAGCGGGGCACAGTACTAAAGCCTGGCAGTGCCAGCAGGACAGTGGGGAGGCAGAGCAGTAGCAGCCTTGGAGAAATTCAATCATCATGACTTAATGCCTGGCCAGAGAAACCCTGCCTGCCACTTAGGAAAATGGCAAATTTTCCAACTCAGACAGAAAAACCACCCAAAACCACGCAGCATCACCTCCCTTTCAAGGTGGCAGATCTGTCCCCGGCATTGGGCTTACCACAAAGGTGAAGGTCTTGGGGGATATGGCCCGGTAGCTGGGCGTGCAGTCACGGATGCACACTTCTACCCGTGCCTCATGAACCTTGCTCAGGCTGGCATCTCCAATTTCACACACAATCCTAAGAGATGAGAGTAAGAAACTCTCAGTGTCCTGGCACCAAGACACTCCCTACAGAAGCAAAGGTCTCAGGTGCCAGCAGATCCATGAGAAACCAAGGTGGTGGCAGTTGACACTGCCAGCCCTCAGAGAAGCTTCCCCAAAGCCTTTGAGCTCTTCCCAGAGCAACTATAATAAGCAGGTACTTCCCTCCCAGTTCAGCCCTATCAGCTCTATATCTTTAGCATCCATGGGCAGCATCTAAACCCCATCACTGCTGTCCCTAACCCTCCTGAGGTGATTTGGAGCACACCCACCCTTGCCAGGCACTTACTGCTCGGCGCTGATGTACTCGCTCTCGATGGGGATGCACGACACTTTGCCCACTCGGACACCCCAGCGAACATCTTCAAACTTCAGGCCCAGGTTCTCGCCAGTGATGGTCAGGCGGGTCCCTCCTTGTCTGGGGCCGGTCTCAGGGAACAACTAGGAAGGAGAGAGAGCATGGTGTGTCACAAGAATGCAGAGCTGCAGGGACACCTCACTCAGGCAGGCTGCAGCCCAGGCAGCTGCCAGACGTGTGTTACAAGCAGCAAGGAACAGACAGGTGATGAGAAATACCAGCACATCTGTAAGTTGCCCACAGAGCAGGAAAGACCTCCCCAGTGACAGCTGTATCCACAAAATCCCCCCAGGGACAAGCCAGGACATATGAGGTGTATCCAAGCAGAGGGCTGGGGTATGGACACCCTGCTGCAGGTACAGGCATCTCCCAGGTGCCAAAGACACAAGAATTGAAGAAGACAGGGCAGGATCAGCCATGACTCCATCTGAACTGGCAAGGAAGCCCCTGGATGTGCTAGGCCTTTGGCCAGGTCACAGGTGCCCAGGGATGAGATTTCCATGTCCAAGATGTCCTCAAAGGAGAAAGCATCTCCAAGAGGTCCCTGCAGAGATGAAATGGCAGGCAGGGGGAAATGTGTTTCTCTTCACCAGCACACCCTTTGCTGAGGCCAGTTGGGAAGCGAGGGGACCTCACCACAGCACCACACCTCATTTACCAGGATGATGCCCAATAAAGCAGACAGGTGTGGCCTGACAGAGAGTGGCAGAATGAGGGATGAACAGAGGTGTGGGCCCTGTTCCAAGGTATGTGGAGATGCTGCCTCCAATTATAGGCAGTTTTACATCAGTGATTGCTGGCCCCGAGGTCAAGCGCCCACCTGCAGCAGTAACTGGGATGAACAGCAGAGCTGCATGCCCTGAGTGGGCCCATGGGACACAGCTGGATCCCCAGTGACACAAAGACACATCAGAGGAAAAGGCAGCTGCAGGCAGCAGGAGAGGGCGAGGGGAATGCGGGCTGGGTCAGTCCAGGAAGAAATCACACCCAGACCCAGGGGAAGGGATGATTCTGTTGCAGGTGATGGCCTCTGCTCTCCTGGCTGAGATCCCCTCTAGCACTGGCAGGCACCTCTGCCTGAACTAAGCTCAGCTCCTGGGCAGGTTCAAGCCATGACCAAGCACATGTAAGCTCTTTCCATTCTTGGCAAATCTGGGCATCTGCAGCCCTGGGGCCTGAGCCAGATGGATCCTCCTCCTCCTTGTGAATGGCTTATTCCTGAGCATCATCTCCACAGCAAGGAAAAGTGGATGAGCTGAGGGTGCAGCAGTGGACACTGCCCACATCATCAACCCTGATTGACTGCCTGGAGCCAGGGGCTGTTTCTGCACAGTTTCAATGTTTCTGCTGCTGAAGCTGCTGGCATTAGCTCCCACCCTGTGGATTCACACTGGGCTGATGACCTTCAGCACACACAAACTCCAACAAGAACACCCAGCCCCTGGTTCCACACAGGCATCCTGCAGGACATGTCCCAGGCCAGCATCAGAGCTAGGACTGGTGCCTGAGCCCTGGGTCATGCCAAGGCAGTCGCAACTCACTATTTACACAGCCACAAAACCCTCTGGGGCTGCAGGGAACCACTGTTTGCCTAAACCTTGTTCAGCCTCTGCCCAAGTCTGGGATTGGAGCTCGTTCTGGCAGCTGCAGCCAGCATCAGGTTGGGTCTTCCCCTTAAAGAAAGCTCTGGCGGGGTGGCTGGCAAGAAGCGGCTGTTTGTTTGGTGTTTCTAAATGAGTGTTAAAAGCTGTTCCGGCATGCTCGATTCCTCCTCCCCCGCAGCAAAGCTGACAAGGGCCACGCGTTGGGGGAGGAAGGAGCCCGGGAATGAAATGACATCGTTGGCTGCCCAGCATAGGGAGGTCACAGCTAAACAAGGTGTGTGGGAGGGGGGAGCTGCCAAGGAGTGCAATAGCTGCTCAACCCTCCCTTTTCCCCCTCCACCTCCGGACCCCTGCCCCCAACAAACAATGCTGCTTTTCTCCTAATTGGTTTCATAGGGTCTTTCTACATCAACAAGCAAACAGCTCCAGCGGGTAAAAGCAGTTGGCTTGCTCTCAGCTCTGGTGGCCACAGTACAGCCAAGAGGTGCAGAGGCCAAGGGGTACCTCCTTCCCAAGGGAAAGGATGTCACTCTGAGGTTCACAATGAGCACTAGGCAAGACACCACAGAGGTTTGGAAGGGACTTGTCCCCACCACTGAACAATGATTCTTCACCCCAAGGGTCATCTCCCAGCCCAGCCCACTGCCCATGAAGACACCTGCACTCTGGTGAGCTGGGCAGGAAGGAGGCTCTACCTCCTCTTGAAACCATTGTAGAAGACCTCTCTCCTATCAGCCTATACTGCACTCTCTGCACCAGGCTTTTCTCTGGACCATTTGCAAGCATGCCCACAGCCCAGATGTGGGACTAGGGTAGTGGGAGGCAGCAGGAAACAGGCAGGCCATAGGAGCACCATCACCAACAGCTACTGCACATCCACACCGACTGCCACCTCCCAGGGCACTAATGCAGAGCAGAGCCAAGGTCAAGCCCACCTGCTAACAGATCTGTTCCTGCTGCACCTGTAATTACTGTAAAATTTCATAATGATTCAGGGTGGGAGAGCTGTTAACCTCCAGAGCTGGAGCTCTGGACCAACTGCTGTTACCAATGCTGAGCACCATCAGCTGCAAGGAAGCTGCTGTGAGTGGTGTGTGTATAAATGCCTGCAGCCCTGGTCACCTGAACACAAGAGGACAAGGGCACAGCTACAGCAAGGCCACCCTGGCCATGACCTGCCCCACAGCATTCTCCACTCCATCATCCTTAGGGGTGCAGATTTGGGAAGTTCAGCCTGAGCACGGTGGGAAGTTGACAGGGAGCCCTGCAGCTCTGCACACAACAGCAGACCTCCATATAGGAATGCAGGCTCTGAGGCTCAATCCCATTCCTCAGGAATGGATCCCTTATCCTGCCAGCAGTCCACCGGCCCCAGGCAACTCTGTAGACAGTACTTCTTGCAGGCAGGGCTGTGCCCAGCAGGCTATTTCCCCCCTCACTCCACATGGCTGCCACTCAGCACACCACAGGGCCCATCCGTGTAAGAGGAAGGCAGCACGCACTGGGAAAAGCCAAGACTCTCATTTCCAGCCTCCATCAGATAAGACACTGAAACCCAAACAGATCAGATCCTGTGCAAAGACTCCAGTAATTAACACCATCGAGGCCCAGCCAGCCGTGGGTTAGCAAAAGGTATCCAGCTGAAATACCCACCAGTCCCTCCTTGTGAACCTGGATCCCAGCCCAACAGACATGTGAATATTAATATACACAATCTTATAAGCAAAGGTCATAAAAGCTGTCAGGGAAATGGGATGATGATGATGAACTACTGGCCCCAGTGCACATGGCAACACAAGAAGCAACCTAGAGCTTTCCTGGATCCCTCAGTCATGTGCAGGAGGGGTTGGAATTTTGGAAATGAGCCAGAAACCACAGTGCATGGGGATGGTGGAGAGAGGGTTTCAGCCTTGGAAATGAAAGCAGTGACAAAAACACACTCAAGCACCAAACACTGAGTAGATCTGTCTGCTGTGAGCTGCCACTGGAGAGCCCCATCTCCATCCCCCATCACAGCATCCCTCAGCACAGGGCATCACCACGCACCCGTCCCCACATACCTTGGTGATTTTGGGGTCGGTGCAGCGGCTGTTGCCGCTGCTGGCGTGCATCCAGCTGTTCTCGTAGGCCAGGCAGTGCTGGCGCAGGGAGCAGCGCCGCTCCGACACGCACCAGCCGCACTCGAAGCGAGGGTCGGCCTTGAGGCACAGCCCGCAGCTCTCCCGCAGAGCAGAGCATTTGTACAAGTGGGCTGCAATGGAGGAGGGTGGGGTTAGCACGGACCCCCCAGCCCATGGGCCACCCCAATGGTTCTGGGGGAAAAAAGGCACCTGCTTCTGCCCCTTTCCACCAACTCCCAGTGGGACAAACACCCACAGGCAGGAGCCAGTAGCACCCTGGGCTCAACACCAAAGCAGAGTGCCTCTCAAAGCTTCTTGGAAAAAGCCTCTTGTTCAGAAATCCATCAAAGCACTGGTGCAAACTATGGTCAGAGCCAGGGTGGGGTGGAGGCTGAGGGGGCACTGGGCCAGGTCCCGTCCCATCCCTCACTCACCCTGGATGTTCTGCGGGTTGTCAATGACAAAGTTCCCATTCCAGACCACAGACAAGTTGACGGGCAGGTCACTGATGTCATTCCCTTCATAGAAATACTGCAGGAGGAAACAGAAGGAGGCAGAGACTGTTAATCACTGAGGTCCTGTTGGTGAGGGACATACAGGGACATACAATCCCATGACATGGATGTCTCCTGTCAGCCCAGAGGAAAGGGATGGGGTCCTGGCTGGGACTTGCTGGCTAGGAACAAACAGGTCTGACAGCCACTCATCAAAGCATCAGTTACAGCACATGAAACCAGTGGGCTGGACTACAAAAAAAAAATAAAGCAGCAAAACAGAGGGTTTGTAAATAGACCCAAAGCCTATCAACTCATAGGTCTGAAGATGCTGCTGCTGGAAGAGGAAGAAACAGATGGTGCCTCTGCAGCACAGATGTACTTCTCCCCACAAAGCTCCCAAGCCCTTCGCCAGGTCCTCCCCACTCCAGGGATGCTCAGTTGGATATTTGGGATTATGGTCATCACTAGTGAAGCTTGAGAAGGACAGGCTGAGCACATCACAGGAGTAGATTCAGTAGAGTCACCCCTGACAGCCAGTGGGAGGATGTCCCTCCCAGTCCCCTCCAGCCCCATCACCCACAACAAAATGACATAAGGCAGTGGCCACATAGCTGTGGGTGAGACAGAGCTGAGGACCACTCCAGCACTACATGAGCCATCAAAAAGATCTCAGGAGAGAGCACTTCTCCCCTCCACACCACACCCCCAGATGCCCCACTCCCAGCTCCACACTATGCTTGGATTGCTGCACTCCATTTCAGGACTGGAATCAGCACCTTGAGTTTCCATGCAGGAAGGTGACACTAGGGAATCCTACCCCCCCAGCTTCAGGGGACCCAAAACTCAGGCCCTGGGACCTGCTGCTGTCCAGACATAACCACCTCCATTTCTCTTTCCAGCCTGGCCAGTGCCTTTCCCCACCCAGACCCTTCTCCCCTGCCTCAACATCTGAGTCCCAGCCCCAGCAGTGCCATCAGTATTCCCTGCAAAGCCCCTGCATGCAGACAGAGAGGTTTAATCGATATGGAGGCAGGAAGGCATTTGGAACCATCCCTGACAGCTAATGACCTCCTTCAGCAAGAGATTCCCCGCTCCTCGCCTGAGAAAATGACAGGCGTGTCAGGAGAGATTAAATGAATGATTCATGGGTTGCTGGAGTTTGTTAGAGAGCGGCAGATGCACCAGCAGTGGTTCACCCGACCATGGGCTGGCCACAGCCCTGCCACCACCTCCAGCCAGTCCCAGCATCACCTTTGGCAGCCCCAGGGTGCACCAAGAAGAGGTGGCCTCAGCATCTCCTCAGCTGCTGCCCCACCCAGGACCCTCTGCAGTGGGTCTGTTCTACTCGACCCCTCCACAAGGCCCAGGAATGCAGCCCATGGAGGAGGCCAGCATGCCCTGGAAAACCTCAGTCTTCTCACCTGACCACCAAAGCTGATCCCTTCTGTGCTGAGTCGCTCCCAGACAGGCAGCATCACCAGCCCAGCATCAGACACAGCACCAAAATGGGGCACACGCCCAGTGGGAGATCTGGCTACGGCAACACACCTCTCCCCCAGTGCTACAGGGTGCCAATGAGAGCCAAGCCTGAACCTCCATTACAGCTTTTTGCTGGTGATCCTTTGTCCCAGAGCCACTCCTAATGCAGGCAGGGTGGAGGACCCAAAATGCAACCTTCCCCAGCTTTCAGACATAACACACCCACAGCTGCAAATCCAACAGCCCCACCACCATCTCTCCACAAGCAGAGCCCCACCACCCCCCCAACACAACCCCCCCAACATGGCACCCCTCGTTGTGTTTGCTCAATGACCTTCACCACACCTCCACCAGGCACCATCTACCACCAGAGCCTCCCAGCAACATTCCTGTTACCAGGCCTGGGAAGATGAAGCCAGAACTTGGCTAGGAGTCCAGATCTGTTCACCTTGGCCTATCCTGTTCCCACCCAAGGATATCCTCAACAGAAGCACAATGAGGAGCTGACCTGTAGCAGTGAGCAGAGACCATTCCCTGGCAGGAGGAGGGAGCACATGCTGGGGAGGGTGGTGGCAGCGCCGGTGCAGAATTTAGCTGTGACGAGCCACGTGGCAGAGTAAGTGAAATTGGCATTTTCAATTTGTACTCTGACATGTCTCATTTGGGGCCCTGGCATCTCGGGAAGGCATCCAGCCTGCAGCTGTCCAAAACACTTATTTGCATCTCTCTGCCCCGGCTGCTTTTGGAAATTAGTTCTTCTTGGAGGTGGGTTGGAGGAAGAAGAATAGGGGGAGAGGGAGGGAGAACATTAACTCTTTATGCACCGGTCCTGAGACAGCAAGAGGCCAATTGCATGAGAGACTGTCTCCCTCTGGGAAAGGACACAGTACTGAGGATGCTGACTTTGCTGTGGCAGGGAGCTGGAGTGGACAGTGGGGAACAGTGGAAGCACAGGACTGTGTGAGGGGACGTGGCAGAGCAGGAGTCATTGCCTCAGCTGGTGTTCAAAGTGTGGGATCACCAAGGGAACATAGATATCAATGAAAAATGTGTCCTCTGCATCTGCATGTCTGTCAGCAGCCTCTAACCTGCCCTGCAGAGACAGCAGTGGGTCTGTGGCTTGGATACTGTTCCTGGTCCCTGTGGAACACTGGAGCTGGAGTCAGGGCTTGGCTGCACACAGGCAGGAGCTGCAGCTGCAGGGGCTCCGGGCTTGGCCCCCTGGGACTTGGAGATCCATCAGATCCCTCACTAATTTCCAAAGCATCTTGTATATTCCAAAAAGCCTCCTCACAACAGCCCTTTCCATAGTGTAAGCACAAAAGTGGCCTCTCCACCCATGGGTACAGCCACAGCCAGGAAGGCAGCAGCATCCAAGTAAAACAGCAGCCACCTTCCAGTCCTGAAGGCCCCACAACTGGTGGGGATCAGGCAGGGGGTGCTTACCAATCTGTCCATCCTATGGGATCCAAAAAAGAGCTCACAGACAGCCAACAGGTTCCATCATGCTGGCTCCTCCCTGTTCGGAGCTAACATGGTGTTAAACATCCATTAAACTGTTATTAACCTCCCAGTTAATCAATCCCAGTGGCAGCAGACTGGGATGAGAGGCAGGAGAGTAGGCAAGGATGGGTGTGAGGGGGGAATGCACCTCCCCAGGCAGTCCTGCCAGACCATCTTTCATTCTACAAAGGTGCCCAGGACCCCCAGCTGTGCCGAAGGATGATTTGGCTTGGCAACTGCTATGAGGACAAGCTATGGGGAAGGGATGTTTGCTCTGGGAGCAAAAAACAACAGGCACAGCCTGAAAGCAAGCCAACGGTGCCCAAAAGTGATGTGCTCTGATGCAGCACAGCCCACAGAAGGGGATGGGAGAAAAGATGTCATCAAGTGAGTCAGCAACAGAGATGAGAACTGCCTGGCTCCTCACCTAACTCAGCCAGCCTCCCTGTCCCTGAAGAACTTACAAGGCAAATGTGGAAGAGAGGACAGAGGATGTTTCAGCCCCACCCACCTGATTTTGGTCTTCCCAGCAAGGTTTCCTTCTGCAGAGATGCAGTTCAGGCAAGAGAACTCCTCGCTAAGCCTTTTCAAGGCTCTTTACCCAAAACTTATCTCAGGCATCTTCCCAAACATCAACCACCAACCTCATGTTCTTTTCACATCTCTGATTCTCACATCCACCCTGCCCCCATGAAGAGAATGCCACCAGCCCTGCACACAACCAGGGCTGTGGCTGTCACCTGCTCTGAAAGTCCCACTTTTGATTCTAGGAAGCCCACTGCTCACACACCCACCAGCTAGCAGCAATAGGCACTGAGAACTACCCAGCTTCCCTCAAGATGAGAGATGTAGCACTCTGAGAAGGTGCCTCTAGGGAACCACACAGGGGACACAGCCGCAGCTAGCAGGAAACACCCCAAATCTGTGGGCAGATCACACTGAGATACACTTTGGGATGCTCCTGCAAATGCCATGCCAACTGGACAAGGCACTAGCCCTTCCCATCCCAGAGGAGGCAGGGCAGCCCCACAGCCATCACATCCCTTTCCACAGGGCATCCATCCCACTTCAGGCACCACCTGCCCAGCCCATCCCTGGGGAAAGCAGCAGAGGGGCTGCTCCTCTTGCAAGCAAACCCACACATCCAAATTTCCTGTGCAACCCCCCTCATTCCCACATGCACCATCCCCCTGGGCTGCATTTCTGGAGGAGCGCTTGGGCTGCAGCTGTGTCCTATTTTTCTGTAGTTGATGACCTCAACTCCTTCCCCGCACTATGGGGACGGCAGTAATGTACATCGCGTCTCGCCAGGGCTCAACTGCAATTCATCATTATTTTATCTGCTGGAATTTAATTGGATCCTATCAAACTCTCCTGATACTCCCTTTTCACTTTAAACACTGCTGCAGGAAAGATAAATGTAGGCACCGCTAGGACGGAGAGCACGGCTTTGTTGGCGAACTGAGCTGGGGCTGTGGGCTCCAATCCTGCTTCCCTCTCCATGGCTGGTTAATTAGAGATACATATACTGGAGGTGTGCAGTGCTCAGAACAGGGCATGTGTGTATGATTTATGTTCCGCTATAAATATACCCTGGGCCAAGTAAAATACCGTCAGCCGCACAACAGCACAACTTGACAGTAACGCTCAGCCTCTGATTCTGCATCTCCTTTTTCTCTTTTCACATGGATCTCCTCCTTTCCTCCCCCATCACACATAAGCTTCTTCACCTGGATTCCTCTTGCCTCAAATCCAGCATGGTATGAGAACCCGAGACGCTGGGACACCTCAGAGCTACGCTCAGGTTCTGCAGCAACAAAAACTACACAGAAAACCTAAATCTGAGAGGTCTTACTTCCCTCCCCAGCATCCACACTTGGGGCTGGGCTTCAGCATCCATGCTGGGGTACCTCACAGACGCCCAACCCTGCCAGCCCAGCTTGCTCTGCACCCACAACACTTTGTCCCAGCAGTAATGCTCCCCCCAGGGTGAACATCCCAACCCAAGTCTAGCCAGAGGGCAGGAACCTCCACAGACACAGCAGAAACAGTGGGCAAGGTGGGCTCTTCATGCCAGGGGGACTGGTGAGAAAGGAACCAAAAGGGAGCCAGGGAGGTGACACAGCTGCTCCTCACCACGTGGGGCTTTGGTTAAAAATAAAGGGAAATAACTGAGGCACGATGCTTAATTTAAAGTGCTGAGACAACAGGCTCATGAAAAGGAGATCAGGGTTTTTTCCTATTTATATATGTAAAGGGAAACAGCAGCTCTGGGACTATTTAAGCCTTAAGGGGAACATTTCAGAGACAAAAAGCCAAACCCTTGATGGTGAGAAACACCTGTAGCCATTTTACAAAGGCCAGGACTAAATCAGATCAAGTCCAATGTTACAAGCATTAGTGTAGATTCAGGACAGTGGCGCTTTTCAACTGTAGAACTGTTTCATTTTTGCAGCAATCAAGAGGATGAACTCTATTGAGGGATGTCAGATGGGGAAGAATAGTCAAAGGCAGGGATATTTGGAAAATGAATCTCAGTGGCATCAACCCTGTGCATTAAGACAGGTGACCATTTCTCCATCCTCTGCTGCAAAAAAGCAAGCCTGGAAAAGTCTGCCTCCAGAAGATTAAAAGCAATCAATTCGCAAAAATTAGTTTATTGGCAAAGATCTTCGTTCTCTTAGTTAGGCTTGTCTTTCCTTTTTGCATCTTTACAATACATGTGGAAAACCATTAGGGCTGCTTTCCTCTTAAAGAACAGAAAGAAACCAAAGTGATTAGGCAGAAAAGGTTATTCCAGCCTGGTTTATGGCCTGGAATGCTGGGGAATACCAGAGCTGGTCTCCCTTGAGTTTGCCAAAAATCTATTGGGTGTTTAAAATGATGTTTATAGTCAATACTCAGACCTTAATGAATGGACTGCTGAATATGTAACCAAGATGTCCTTTCTTCCAAGTGCTAACAAGTCATTGGAGTTTGACAAGCACTAAAACAAGACAAAGAGTTTTAAGGGGCTTGACTTATTATGCCTTTCATTCACCAGTGATTCAGGAAAGCACCCCTAATTCCAGAGAGTATTTAACCTCTTGTTTAGATCCCACTGAACTCCTGGAAACACTGCTTGCATAAATGCCTTTTGGCATCCATCCTTCATTTGTTGGCTGGGAAAATGTCATCCTTTTCCTATTTCTCCACTCACCAGTGTTCTCTCCACCAAAATCCAAAGGATGAAGTGCAATGGAAGAAGCTGTTGGGCCATGGCTGGGAGAGCCTGAAACACTATCAAGCAGCCAGATGGACTGCAAAAAGGCACGAAGGAGACAAACTCCACACAAGTGTGAATCTGAATCCCCCACACCATAATGCAGCCTGGCTCAATGCCCTCAAACATTAAAGCAGGCGAGCAGACCCTGAAAGCAAAGCAGCTTCTTTCAAGTAAAAATTCTCATTTTCTCTTTGTGAAGCCACCCTGCACCCAAAGGCCACATCTCCTGCCCCAGACTGCAGCCCATGGAGCTGCTGCTACCTGTTCCCCACGCATCTCACACTACATACATGCCCTTCTGACAGTTTGTGCTGTTTTCACAGCATCCCTGACAATTTCCAGGTCAAACATCCACCACTGTCAACCCAGGATAAGGTGCTGGTTACAGCTGTCCTGTACCTTTGGAGAAGAGCTGCAGAGGCTGTGCAGCTTGTGGCACCAATCCTGACAGCCACAACATCCCTTGGGAAACATAGGGAATGCATTGTGCTTTAGACTCTCCCTCCTGTTTGACAACCTGAAACATTCTGGGGAGAAATGAGTCCACATCATTCAGAGCCTCTCTGCAAGCTCCACCTCCATTATATAAAGGCTCCTCTCTGGTGCAGGCACCTCTCCCCAGCACCCCACAGGAGCCATCAGGCTGCTGCTGTCAGCGCTTCCCTACAGGGAGCATCCTGCAGCACACATATCCCAAACTGCTTTGGAATAAATTCAGCCAAACCTCACACTACAGAACTGGGCAGCAGACAGCTGCCAGCTCCAGGCAGAGGAGGCCCAGCAGGAGACTGGATTGGCTGCACAGCATCCCCCCAGGACTGCTGCCCAGGGCAGGAGGCAATGGCTCAGGATGCTGCTCCTGTCCAAAGGCTCTGCAGCCCTGGGATCACTGGAGAAGGGAGGAAGCCAGTGCTCATCTTCAATGGCTTCTAAATGTCACTTGTGCCACCAAAGGGAGCAGGGATCAGCACTGGTGTTAGGCTGCAAATGAGTTTTCACAGTATGAGAGATGAAAAACAAATTTTAAAAGGATTAAATGGGAGAGCAAAGGGAGGGGCTGGCTCCATTCAGATGAGGGCAGGTCGGTGTAGAGCACAGCTGAGGGCAGCTGAGGAGCTGAGCAATGGCAGCTCCCAGTGGGGCTATTAGCACCCAGAGTGGCTTTGTACATGGGCCTAGTGCACAGCAAGAGGCACACACACAGCTCTCCCAGGGCTGCTAAACCTCCTCCCACTTAGGGGATAAGGTGCCTGGAGAGGACAGAGAAGGCAGAGATGCCTGCAGGAGAGAGCTGAAATGACAGGGCTGCAGGGGGCAAGGAGCCAGAGGCAGAGAGTGACACAGGGAGCGTGGGATGGAGAACAGGCAGGGGGAGGAGGCAGCTGCTGGTCAGATCAGGGATGGAGTCAGGGATGGACAGAGGCTGCAGGGGAGGAGGGGAAGTGCTTGCAGGGCTGGCAGGCACAGCTGCATGTGGAGGGCTCCATGTGTGCAATGGGACACAGAGGTGTTACCTCCTTCCCGTCTGTAAAATGGGATAGCTTGGTGTCCAGGGGGCTCCAGCACATCCGGGCCCAGCTGGCTCCAGTCCAGGCAACTTTCATCAACTTTGCAAACCCAATTTCCTTGGAAGTGCTCCTAAAGCCTGGTGGCTCTGGCATTGATCCTATCTGGAACAACCCCAAGCAGCCTCCCAATGCACCTGGGGGTAGCGGCAAGGGAGCCCTCCTCACACCCCAGAAGCCATAGAAACCCCCATTATGTGCCCACGAGAGAGCAAAGCTGCCCATGCAACGAGCTGGGAAGGTCCTGGGGCAGGCAGGAAGGAGCAGCCCACAGACAGGGCCCAGGCCAAGGAGAGCTGCTGTCACTCACCGAGGTGTTCTGGCACTGGATGCTGGTGCTGTTGAAGCGCAGGGCAGTGACACGGGTGGTGCTCCCAGGGATGTGGAAGATGCACTCGTAGTTGCGTTGGCCTGACTGTGGCTGGGGCAGGTTCTTGGCCGTCAGGGTGATGGGTTTCACCACACCCACAGGGATGTAGATCTGGGTGGAAGGCAGGATCTGAGGGCAGTCCTGCAAGGGGAGGAAGAAGCAGATGATGAAATGGGAACTCCGTGTAGCCTCCCCCAGCACCTCTGTGACCCCCCTCCTGGCTGGTAGGCTTGACAATGCACTGCAAAAACACCACCCTGAATACATGCTTGAGAAAATCTTCATGTGCAGCCACCCCAAACCAGCATCCTATGCCTGTTCTGCCCAAAGCCCTGAAGACAGGAAAGAAGAGCACAAAGGCAGGGCAGTAGAGTGTCTTCCACAGCTCAGGTTGATTTAAGTGGGAGGTAGGGAGAAGATCCATCTCTGGAATCTGTAACCTGCCACTACAACAGCAATGCACATTTGGGCCAACTGGTAACAATATGGACAAGTGGTAACAATAATGCCATCATTGCAGCCAGTAGGTTTCAGAGTTAATGCCCACTGGACTGTGCATTGCCAAGCTACCTGCTCAGCCCTCCTGTTTCCCTTACAGCCTCCCTTTCCCTTCTTTCATAAATAGGCAGAAAAGTCTTTTCCATCTTTGATACAGCAATGAACTCCTGCAGTGTGGCAGAGAACCTGCTCTGCAGCAAATCTGCTCTGCTGCTTCTATCTGCACCAGCTGGAAGCAGGGTCACCCCACCCAGCCCGGCTGCAGACTGCCCAGCAGACTGTGAGTCCTGCCAGGGGATGCTGCTGAACATGAGCTGGAGAGGAAAGCACCTCCCTACCAGCCCCTGGGGAAGGAGACACTGGGACAGCAAAGCACTCCACTTTTAATAGCTGCAGGCTCCCAGCTGCTCCAGGGGAGCTGGTGACTCCTGTGTGCAAAGCACAGGGGAGCAGGAGGGAGCAAAAATAAATGAGCTCAGGCAGCAAAACAGCTCTGCAGCCCTGGCGGGTAACACTTCGGCAACAGCAGCCTGATGCAATCCCACGCCGGCTTTGCCGAGCTGGGCAGAGGTCTCACACCTACAGCAGCTACTCCTGGGAGTGTTGGTTTGAAATGACATCAAGAGGGAATAACATGTGAGCTGCTTTAAAAACAGAAATGAGGTGGACGCAGCTGCTCCACTGCTCTCACAAAGCTTCCAAGGGCCACAGTGTGGCTGTAGGGACAGCTCTGGCCCCAAGGCCACCAGCAGCCATGTGTGACCAAGGCTGCCCAGCTGCCTCCTGCCATCCTGCAGCAAGCCAGGCCGAACCTTGCAAAGTGTCAGGCTTTATCTCAGCTGGTATGATTAATTAACTTTCAAACAATGCAGAGAAAAGAAAAAGAAATTGTTTCATTTAGCAGCTCTTTACAGAAAATCCAAACTACTTTTACTCTTTGGGTTTTCTGTTCTTCACAAGTCTGTACTCCCCAAAAGCATGATTTTCAAGAGAATAAACTATTCATCACCAAAACGCACTAAACAAAATAAAAGCTGAGAGGAGCAGCAGTGTTAGCCCCAAACCAGAGATGGCAACACGGCTGGAGCAGTCTGGGGACGCTGGACACTGCTCTGCCACCTCCCTGCTCTGGATCATCGTTCTTACTCTGCGAAGTGTGTGGCTTCAGTTTTCCCTCACGTCCAGAATCAGCTCAACTCACAGTGGGGAGACACCTCATGCCCAGTGCCATTTCCATGCAGTGTCCCCATGACTGCATGGTGGTTGTTCCCCACCAGTTCCCAGCTTGGAAGTGCTGCCAGAGGAAGCAGCCCCCGCCTGCTTGATCTCCTCCACATTGCAGGGGAACCCCATGGGCGGCACAAGCCTTCCCCACAGTTACATGCACAGTTAAGTATTAACTCCTGGCTCACTCTCCACCCCTTCCATCTCCTCTTTTTTTTGGTAATTATTGCTGCAGCCCAGCTGGGGTGGTGGGTAAATCCATGCTCCCCAGGCTGGATTCACCATGCAGGCTGGTGCCCAGGGAGCACAGCAGGCACGTGTGTCCCTCTCCCCACTCAGGCAGGGGGGCTCATTCTGCCGACTCGCTGCTTGAGCTGAATCCCCCCATGATGTCACACACTCCACATCTGCCAGCAGAAGTGCCTCATCCAGCAAAAATGTCAGCCTGTGCCCAAACAGGAAGCACCTGGTGCTGGTGGGCGCCCAGGGTGCCCAGAGGGGCGGGGGCACAAGGACAACTCATTTCCCCTATGAGCTAGTCCAACTGCTGACACAACTTGCTCTGGCATTGCCCAGCACGTCCATCCCTTGGGAACACTCTGCACAGCCCACAGAGCGCTGTGTCCTGCCAAAAATAGCCCCTCCCAGCAGAGCCCCTGGCCCCAGGAGAAGGCAGCTACAAAGACATGGGATAAGCAGAAAAGCAAGGCCCCAACTCACACAAATTCCCAAACATCAAATAAATCAGATTTTCTCCATTAAAACCATTTTTCTAGCTGCATGAGAACATGACATAGGTGTCCAGATTTGTTTGAAGAGGTAAGAGCTTTAGAATCACAATGCAAATGCTGCCATTTGGGTTTCTCTGGCAGCTCCCAGCTCCAGCTGCAAGGCTGTGGGACTGGGCCTGACCCCAGCTTTGTGGTTCTTTCACAAAGTCCTCAGCCATTCCCACTGATGGGGAATGAAGAATAAATGCAAGTAGAACCTACCTAATCTGAACCAAAACACTTGTTCCCCACAGTCCAGGAGCCTTTCACCCTCCATAGCAGCTCTGCATCAGCAAGGGCTGTCTCAGAAGAGCAGCCTTCTGGGATGGGATGCTCCAATGTCCATCACTGACCATCTTCTGGCCACCACTGCACACCACGAGTAGAAAAAAATGAACAGCAGCCTGTGCTGCTTCACCACCTCTTCCCCAGCCCTGCACCCCTCCAGTAAAGCCACAGAGGAGGGCAATCTCTAGAGCCCAGGCTTTAAAGCTACCATAGCCAGTGGACGGAGACATCCTGATTGATGTCATGATTTCCAGGCACATTTATGTGACTGGCGGCTCCTACCTATGCCCCATTCCAGCCCTGCCACCCCCAGAAATCCAAACATTCCTGGCATGCTCAGGACTGAGTGCCATGGGTCACTCTGTTTTCCAACAAAACAACCACTTTCCCACCCAGGAAATTGTGGTGAACTACCCACAGGAAGGAGCAGAGACAGTTACCCTCTGTCCCTGCATTTCCTGACCAGTGCCCACCACACTCCAGCCAACACTGACTGACCAAATCCTGCTTAAAATAACCTTCCTGCAGATAGGATGGAGATGGATGTCTACTATTAACTAGTCTGGTGGTGCCATGGGACTGGCACCGAGCCCCCCACCCACCACACCACCCTACTGGGGACCAGGATGGCCAGGGATAGGGATAGGCTGTCTCATCCCAGCCTGGTCAGAGAGCCCACAGCCTCAGCTGGTCTGAGGGTGCTTCACCATCCCTGCTGGGAACTGCTGAGGCCACAGCAATGTGCAAACAGGCTGAGCCAGGCGATCCAAACCTCAAACCAGGCACTGGTCCATCTCCCAGTGTGGCCGAAAGGTCTGCTGGGGGACACCCTGTTCACACGGGGGAGTGACACAACCTCCTGAGCAGCCAGACCGTGGGAGAGCTACACACGTCCCAAGGGCACCACCACTGTGGGGTACAGCCAATGCTTTGGGGTTCACCTGGCAGGGAGGGGGGCAGATCCCATGGCCTCAGTGAGGCGAATGGGCAGACGAGAACTGCTGGGTTCCAGTGGTCTGGACACCATGTGCTGTATTTGCAGAAGCAATGCCAGGGCTGGCTACAAGTGTAACCTCAGGAGCAGGCCTTTGGGATGCCTGAGATAGGCAGATTGCTCACTGGATTTCTTCACAGCACAAGCTGTGTTCAGGGAAAGTTGATTTTCTCCAACTTTCTCAGGTTAGTAAATTCCACTGGAGGCAGCAGGACCCTTCCCAGTGGGGCCATGTGCAGCCAAGGGGAAACCCAGATAAGTTAACTGGAGCCCCCTTCCAGAACAGGGACAGAATTTCCTTCCCGTAACTCTCCCTTCAGGATCCAAATCAACATTTACTGTAGAGCCAGCAGTGGCTTGCCAGACCTCCATACCCAAGCCAAATAGCCAGCAATGCCACCACAGGCTGGGGACAGCAGGATGTCCTGTCGATGGCAGGTTTCCCCAGTGGGTGGCACGGATGCTGCACAGGATGAACCCCCACAAAAGAACACGTTCCTTAGCAAAGCAGTTGAGATGAAGAAGGCATAAGGTGCAGCAAAACAGTTTGTTTTACAGATTTCAACCTTCCCCTCTCCAAAAACAAGTTGTTCTGCAATGACAGTTCAAGCTTGCTCCCTTCACAAACATCAAAGGAAAATGCTTTAGCGTCTCTGCCTTTGTTTTTCCTTTCATTCAGCCTAAAGTGCTCTGGGCTTCAGCCGACTTCCCAAGCTGCCTCTCCACATCCACACAGTCTCCCCATCAGCACATAGTTCCATCAGCATTTCCCTTTCCTTCCTCACTACTCCTCCAGCAGTCCCAGCACCCCAGCACAGGCAGTGGTAATGGTTTCTGAAGGAGTTTGCCTTCTTCTAAACCCTTCCCCAGAGAGTAGGGGGTCACAACAGGACCAGAACAAGCAAGGGGAGCAGTTTCACACTGTCTTACCTCAGAGAGCTTGACACGTCCCTCCAGGAAAGAGCAGTCAGCAGCGTTGTGGGTGCAGATGTGGCGGTACTTGCACCAGTGGCAGGGGAAGGAGCCGTTCACACAGGACAGGCAGCTGCAGAGGAGAGAAGTGGGCAGTGTTACAGCAGCATCAAGGCAGAGTCCACAGGGACATTTCTTGGGATGCTTCAGCAGGGCAGCATCCACTTGGAGTGGAAAGAATCCCTTATCCACGGGGCACAGGCCACACACTGGGAGGGAGATGCCTGCACAACCTGAACCCCCAGGCTTTGCCCATGGCAGGGTAGGAGGATACAGTCTTTCAGGCACTGCAGGATTTGTGTCCCAGATGAAGAGGCCACGTTCCCTCTTCCTCTTGGCAGGTTGACCCTGACCGCCCCACTCCAGCAGGGGACGAGCTCCAGACTTTGGGAGCTTTATTTGGGCTCACTGAAAGGCGATTTTAGCAAGAGGCAGCAGAACAAGGGCTCTGCACCACAGGGAAACAGGGGAGAAAGGGCCAGATTAATGCACACTCATTGAGAGGAAAATTATAACTGGCAAAAGGTTGGGTCAGATTAACATTTCGGGACTGTAGCGCCTTTCAGCTGCTCACAATAGGTTGTGTGTGACCCCCTCCCTCAGCCCCCTCAGCCCCGGCCCTCCACAGCCGCGCGCGCGTTGTGTCTGTGGCTTCCACCCCTCCTCAGCCCCAGATGCTTCCATCTCCCCCCATCCTCCTCTCAGGGCTCTTTGTGCACAGGGATCACTCCTGTTCCCCTCTCCCCATCATTTCTGGGGGTGTGTTCAGGACCCAGGGACACCAGGAACCCCATGCTCTGCTTTCCATTCCTCTTAGCAATGAAACCAGCCCCAGGGACGTGATGACTCTCCCCAGAGCAGGAGGGGACACACAAAATCCCACAGCCACTCACAGGAGTGGCACCTTAACAGCCTGGTTAGCTTCCCTCGCTAACCCCCACCCAGGCATCCCTGTTTGCAGGCACAGGGCATCCCATAGCTGGAGGGAGGCTTTTGGGGGTTTCACCCCTGTGAGGAAGGAAGGGGCTAAGCCCTCCCTGCCATGCTGTCTGGGGAGGCATAGCAGACAGGTCCCACATTTAATACATGAGCCTTCACAGGGCAAGTCTGCACCAGGCATGTCTGTGCAGCCCAAGCTGTTCTCCCAAGGAGGAGATGGGAGAGCTGCTGAGGCATAAGCTAAAAGGCAGTAAAAATAATCAGTCTGGCTTAAAAAAGAAAAAAAAAAAGAAAAGAAAAGAAAAGGAAAGGAAAAAAAAAAAAAGAAGAAGAAAAGAAAAAAGCAGCAGCACTAGTTTTCTCCCCAGATGGCTCATACCTGCTCCTCACTGATCTGAGCATCAAAAGGATCAGGCCCAAAGCAATTATATTTAAACAAAGACAGGCTCTTTCCCTGAACACAGCTCTGTCAGGAGGCAGGCAGCCCTGCCCAGCCCAATCCTCCTCCTAATCACAGCTACCTCTCTGCCTCTACCCCTGGGAAATGACAGGAAAACACAGCATCACCCTGTGAGGCAGCAGAAAGACAATTTTCCTGGAGAAGATATCCTTGGTGGGAGAGCCTGGCATGCCAAATCCCTCACCCTCCAGCAGAATTATCACTTTGGAGGTGTGGGGACCTACGGGAGCCACAGGGTGAGGGCAGCCCAGGGCGCAAAGACACACCCAAGTCTATGCAGGACCAGGTCTCCCAGCCTGCCCTGGGGTTTCACACACCATTACATATACAGCAAGAGCTTCCCAAATCCATGTGCACACACTAAGGAAATATTTAATTAAGCTGCTTGCAAAGGGGGCTGGAAGTCATTTCCATGTTTCGCTCACATTTTCACTTCCAAATGAACAGCCCTTTTAGCTTTACCCACAAATATGCTAATTGAGATGCTCCTTATGCAAATATATGCAATTTTATTTCAGCTGCAGAGATTCAACTTAAAAGCAGAGCCCCAGCCTCCTATCTCTGGTTGCTTTGATGGAGGGAGGTGCAGAGGGTGGAGAGAAAAGGGAACACAAAGGGAAAGGACAGCTCCTGCCCTCTTGCTAAGGGCTCAGGCAGGACCAGTGGACAGATAAAACCAGGCTATGGAGGGGCAGGACAGGGAACACACAGATTAGCCCTCATGGGAGTAGCTCAGCCCCAGAGAGGTCACATAAGAGACTAGCACAAGGAGCCACAAGCTGGGGCCCAACTACCAAGCTGCAGCACAACACCCCATGAATTGCCCCCCCCCTCCATCCTCCAAAGAAGAGATTTTCCAGTCCCCAGGTCCTTCAGGGTCTGTAAAAAGACTCTCCAGTCCCCTTTCCACCACCTCACAAGGCATCTCAAAGCAGCTGGGTTGAAGTTCCTGATGCAACCCTGCCCCAGGCACCCCAGCCCCAACAGCTGCAGCTCCACTTTGCAGTTTTTCAGGGTCAAAGCCAAATCTTGGCTATTTCAAAACCCTCCTCACCTGAGAGTCTCCTTTGCCATTTCATTATTGTAGTTCTCATCTAGTTTCCTGGTCTCCACTTGTCAAAGGTTATTCTCCATGTGCACTCTGAGGTGCATGGTTCCCCCTTCCTACTTTAGCCCTCCCAGTTGCTTCTCACTTACCTGAGCCCTTCCTAAAGCCTTGGCAATGATTTCCACACTCTCCCTTCTGCCAGAGCTCTCCTTCTGCCATAGGGACATCAAATGCCACTGTGAGAGCACTGGCCACACACACCCTGCTCTGCAGCATTTCTGCTGCGTTTAGAGCTGGTCCAGGTCAAAGTGGTGAGTCAGCACCTGGGTGCCAGTAACATGGTGAAACGCTGTTCACAGCCTGCCTCAGTCCTGCTGGCCTCAGCACGGCTGTTTGACCACCACAGCACCCTGCAAGGCTGCCCAAAGCCCAGGACAGGAGTTGAGGCAGGGATCCCTGGGTGCTGGTCAGGCTGGGCAGCGTGGCTGGGGCTGTGTCCCAGTGTGTCCATAACCCAGTGTGTCCGTGTGCCACTGCTGTCTGTTCCTGGCACAGGAGCAGGTTGCTTGGCAGCATGATGCCATCTGTGCCGTCTCTCTCCTTCCCACGGTCAGGCACTCTTCCCTCATCACTTCTTGCCTAAGAGGCTTTCATCACTCCTGGTAATTAGAGGGAGGCTCTCCTTCATGTGTTGAAGTGTTCCGCCTCCCCAAAGCGTGCCAGGAGAGCAAGAAGCCCAGTGAGGCAGAAAACCGATGGTGGGGGTGCAGCACTGATAGGGACCCACAGCTTGTCCCCCATCTGCCTCCTCCCCAGCCCTGCCAGGTGCTGGTGGAGATGAAGCCCAGGCGAGGCAGGGAAAGGGGGATAGACCCATTGGTAGTGCCCTCTTTGCCTCCTGACAACCTTGTGAGAGAGGCGTGGCACCAGCTTCAGAGCAGCATTTCAGGGTCAGTCTGTGCCAAGCACCCCATCCCAAAACAAGTCCAGGCTCACTGCTGGCCTGAAACCTCCCCCAGCCAGGGCAGGCATCCTTGCAGGCAACAAAGCAGCTCTGCCCAACTTTGAGTGCTCCAGGGTCAAAGCCAAAGCCTCCCCACAGCCCCCATGCTTACCCACATCTCACCTCAGAGCTGGGCCAAAAAATCCCAGCACTGCTCCCCTCCACTTCCATAAATGATCCCAAACTTGGAAATGACATGCTAGGGCTGGTAGGGCTGCAGAGAAGCAGAGGTGCAGACAGGACAGAAGGACAGGAAAGATGCCCCTACAGGGTGGGTTGAGAGCCAAAAGCATCACTGCAGGATGAGCCCACACCCAGAGGTAGCTTCAGGAACTAATTCCTCCCTGAGTGTGCAGGCACCTCCAGTGACTGTGGAGAGGTTCCAGCTGTCTCCACACATGACCCAAAGGAAAGCTGTAGCTGATGGGAAGTGTGGAGAGCCAGAAGTGCTGGATCCAGACTCCTCACTCACTCTCCTTCCTGTATTGCCAGCCCCAGGCATGCCACATGCCCAAAGGAGCCCAAAGTTCTTCATCACACTGAACAGCAGGGCCAGAAAATAAAAACAGCATCCACAGGAGTGAGATAAGCCTGAGCAGCAAACACGAGCAGGACAGGAGGTGTGAGCACTGCACACACACACAGACACTGAGGCTATTTCTATGGCACAGCACATCCCTGAAGGAAGGAAGGACATGGAGTGAAGGGCAGGGAGGAGGAACAGGGGGAAGTTGAATGGCACCAAGAGCAGAGCAGGGGAGGTCCATTAAGAAGGGAAATTATAAACACAGTGTTGATGAAAACAGCATCTGTACAGGCACAGCACAGCCGCCTGCGAGCCCCCCGACTGTTCCTCAGATCTCCTCTTGGCAGGAGGATGCATCCTTAGTGAATACTCAGCTCCAGCACAGCCTGCATCTGGAGCAGCAGCTGTCAGGGCTGAGGGGCTGAACTGCAGTGCTTTGGGCTTTATATCCATCTCTCTACCCTAGGGAGCAGGGGAAATCTTGAAGAGCAGTGGAATCAGATGGTCAGTGTCCCCCCCAGCTCCTACACAGACCAGCAGGCAGCTTCCTCACTGGTGCCCAGGAAAGGTGTGGGGTGGGAGTCAGCTCTCGCCTCCCTCCATCCCTGCCCACCTCAATCCATTTCTGCCCTTCCTTACACACCAAACCAATTCATTTTGATCCCTGCCAGGTTTTGCCAAGGTCTTTACTCACAGGGTGGTCCAGAGCACCCACCATCACATTGGAGGATGCAGAAACATGCCCTGGGTTTTAAGATAATTCTCTTGAAAGACACTGAGCTGCCTCCCCTTACTGAAGTGTAACACCAGGCTGTACCAGCCCTCCTCATTCATAACATACATGATGGAAACCTAGTTGTTCTGAGCTGTCTCTGGGGCCACCCTTCAGGATTTTCCACCTGCCCCAGCCCAGGAACACACAGGGATCTGTTACCAACACCCAGCTCAGCCGTGAAAACTCAGATACACTCACTCAACTGCCTGTAGCCATCTGCCCATGCCTTTGAAAAGAAAGCATCTGTAAGCATCTGGAAACGAGCAGCAGTGGACCAGTGCAGAAAGAAAGGCTGCAGAGAGGAGCCCAGTGACACAAGGGCTGGCATTGTCCCACATTGTGCCAACGGGTGCCTCAGCCACCAGAACAGCACAGCCCTGCCTTACCAGCACAGCCCTGCTGCTCCCAACCCTTGGGACATGCATTAAAATCCCATGTACTTAATGGAGGCTTACAAGGAAAGCCTGACCTGTGGCACAGAGACACAGCAAAGTCTCATCTCTCCAGCCTGGAGGAGTTAGAGCCATTTGGCATGTCTGCCCTTGCTCGAGTGTCAGAGAAATCAGCTGATGGAACATGAGTGTCACAGCTGTCACTACACTGAGGCACAACTACAAGGCTGGTAGCATCATGACCACCTCCTGAACTGGAGACAGGTTTCCAGGATGCTTGGATTCCCTCTTGGAATCAGACTTGCTGATATGATTTTCCCGCTTTCCCTGTGCCACCAACTGGATTTTTGCTTCCATGTTGCAGTGGCAGGACATGCTGGGCATGTGCTGAGCACATTGGTGCTTGAAAAAACAGCAGCTCTGCAAAACCTGCCCAAAGAATTGAAGGAAGCACCAAAGGCTCTCATCTTCTTCCCCATCCCACTCCACTTGCCAGCTCCCTTCCCACAGCCACACACTCCAAAAAGCCAAACCACAACAGGATTTATGAAACAGAGTTTCCAGAGGAGAAATCCAGCAAGGAAACATGGAAACAGCAGGAAGAAATAAATACATCTTACTATTCCCTGGAATTGCTCACTAGCTTTCTGCGAGGATTCCCTACTCCCCCACCTCACCGGCAAGCTCTGCCAGAGGCAGGCAGGGAGCCTGGTGTTACATCTTTATCTTAAAAGGGGACTCATTTCCCCACAAATGCTTTGAAGAAGGCGTTTGACTCTGACAAAGACGACCTCAACACCTGCCCATGCACGCGCTTGGACTCTGGCTGATTCATTACACGCTCAAAGGTGCCTTTAAATGCCTGCACTTGATCCATGTCCCATTGGAAACCCCCAAGGGAATCCACCCAGCCCCTGCCATGGGGGTTTTCATCTCATTCTCCTTTGCTGGAACCAGAGCCTGTCCCCAGGAGCTGCAGACAAGCCTGTGGGCAGCCCTGCTCCCCTGATGTGGGCTGGCAGCGACCCTCAGCCACCCACATCCCCCTTGGCCAGGGCCCCATTTCCCTGCATCAAACTCTTGGTTTCCACTCCCCTGTGCATATCCCACAGCTCAGCCAGAAGCATCCCCTGCCTAATGCCCAAGCCTTTAGGAGCTGAATGCCCAAAAGATGCCACTGCCTGAAAACACTCCTGAGCCCCTCAGGAGCCCTGAGTACATAAAGCTGGGACCTCCAGAAGCTTCCCAGGTGACTCCTGGAAAGGAATGAAGCCCCAGAGAGGATGCAAATTCCAGACCAGGGCTCCCAGGGACACTGTACAAAGTAGCCCAGGAGCCACTGATACTGGTCTGTGATGGGAACAGTTCCATCACACAGGCATAAAGCCCTGCATTAACAGATGGGTCAGCTTTAGAACTCTACCTGGAAGGCACCCCCTCTGCTCAGAACATCACAGGCAAACTTAGAGGCAGCACAACCCCCTCTGTACCCTCCTCTCCTGCAGAAGTGAACAGACACATCTTCCCTTATGCAACCCCTCCCTTGACCGGGCAGGTTCCAGCAGCCCTTGAAAATGCATGGGAAGAAGACCTGCCAAGGTGGTGGGAAATAGGAGAGCCAGGATGTTCATGCAGCAGCAGGACCAGCCCCACAACCCACATTTTGCTGATGCCTTTCCAGACATCTGCTGAAAATAAGAAGGGTCAGACTCTCCCTGGTGCATGTGGTGGAGCTGCATTGGCTTCCCTTGGAGCTACCCCAGCTGACATCAGCAAAGAGCTGCCTCACTTAGCCTCTCATCTCTCCACAACCATCTGAAAAGTCTCTCTCAAACACTTTGTCCTCAGCTGAGAAATGATTCGACATGCAGAACTCTGCCTTCCAACTTAAGCAAAGCCGTCCAAATATAAAAAGAAAACATAATGCACAGAGATCTCCACAGGAAAAACATTAGCCTCGTGCAAAAGCATATTGTTCCTAATACAGAATTTATCAGGCTGACATATAGATTTTCCTCCACAAAATATGAAACCTGGATCTGAAAGGCTATTAACTCCAGAGAGATCCATTAAAGACGCCTGTCTACAAATGGTATTTAAAAGTATTGCATCATCCCAGGAGGTATGGTCATGCTCTTTGGCTATGATTCAACTGCAGGTCACATATTTAAAACTACCTCCAAACCCTAAAACTCTTGACGTATAAAAATAATAATGTTCACCAGCTTAGAACATGGACTTTTCTATCAGCTTCAACTGGAGCCCATAAATATTAATGCATCCATAATTAGCCTTTTTAAATAATGCATCCAAAATTAAACATCAACGCAGCAATAAATCAGTCAGGCTCTTTGTTGTAGGTTTGTTTCAGGGGGGGTAGGGATTTTTTCCCCTCCTGTGTCAGGCACATAAAATAAAATGCCAATTCCCTCATCACTTCTTCCTGCTGGACTGCTGATTGGACCAAATTTGATGCCATTTGTACTTAAAAGTCATCTTTCTTTCATTTAGAAAAATAAAAGTCATATCTGCTTTTTGATTTGCAAAATACTGACATGCAGTCAGCCCAAGCCAAAGCTGAGCTAATGTTATTGAAACCACAGGATGTGAAGGGAGACAAAGCTCATCTCAGAGTCAAGGTGAGGGAGAAAGTCAAGTTTGAAAAAGTCTCTCCTCCCTCACCAGCACAGCAGTCCCAGGAGGAGCCCTGTTCCCTGTGCAAAGAGCAGGAGGGAAGCAATCCCTGTGATTCAGAAACTTTGCAGGGGCTGTCCTCTGATACATCCCTCCTGAGCTCACTGCAGGTGGGTTCCCAGCCAGGGCACCTGCATCTCACCTGCTCTTCCCTGATCAAAGTAGAAATTCTGAACAGGCTTTGGAGGAGTGAATTCCAGCAGAGCCCCCAAGCCAGGCTCAACACTTTGCAAAGAGACATCCAAAAGACATCATTTAGCATTTGCTTGTCTATAATTATCAATCAGCCAGAGCATCACCATCCACGGGAGGTTTCTGGCAGAGTAATGAAATCTCTTGCATTCTTGAGCTCCGAATTCTTTGTCCAAACACACCCTAGCATCAGCTCTGACACCTACAGCACAGCCATCCCCCACTGCTCAAGAACACTGTCTGCAGCTCCTCATCAGGAGTTGTGGTTTGAGACTTCTGACATCTTGCTTAGACAGCACATCAACAATCCACACCTCCTCTATTTTATCAAATGCATATCTCAAGCTGTCTAAAAACCCTTAGAGGAGTAGATTTCACAGCAGCCTGACAAGAAAGCAAATTCACAATTACTTCCAGTTAGGAAATTCTTGGATAAACGCCCCAGGACATGTGGCATGTTCCATCCCATGTTGCTGTAACTTTCCAGCTCCCTCTCCAGCAAGCCTGGGAGCAGGTACCATAGCAGGAAAGTACAGGCTTCTCCTTTTGCATTGCCAAGTCACTCCTATTAACTGTTTCCAGTAATAACAAGACACTTGGCGTTTTCAGTCACATGGATTGATTTCTACAGTCTGCAGTGCAGTAAACTCACTTTTTCATCCAAAGTTTTGCCAAACCCAAAGCCCTGTTTTTACGTGAGGTTCTGTCCTGACGCTACATGTTCCCACACACCCAAACCAACTGTGGGTGCTCTGGTCACCGTCCCAGTTTACACAGGCAAAAGGAGGAGGTTTTTCACTGTAAACACCACTGTACTCAACTGCCCTTTCTTCTTGCAACATCAGCACCCACAAAGCTGAGAACTCTCTCTCCCAGTCTCACACCATCCCACCAATCCATTCCTGGAGCCCTCAGATAAAGTCCAGGCCACTTACGACTGATGGACGCTGCAGTTGTAGAAAACAAAATCCACTGAGGCAAATTTCTTCCCTGTCTCCTTGGATTTCAGGTAGAGCTTCACCACTCGCTTGTCACCTGCAAGAGACAGGCAAAACCAGACATGAGAAAGGACACAGTGCATGGCCCAGCACTCAGTCCAAGGCTTGTGATGGGCTGGAGGGAGCTGGGCATCACCACTCAGTCCAGTTAATGAACAAAATCCTCCAAGTGTGACAATAAAGAAAGAGTGTTCATCCACCCCCATCCAGACACCTAAGAGGCCAGCAGAGCCCAATACAGCTCTGAGCCCCTACAGCTAAACACAACAAGGAGACTGGGGCCTTAGGTTATACTGGGTGTACTGAAGGAGGGTTTAATAGTTTTGGGGCCAGGAGAATGTCCTAGACCCCATGGCCACATCTGCCCAGGAATGGTTCACAAATGGAAATAGGGACAGGGTGGCCATGAGTGGCCAGCAAGTAAAATCACAAAGTGGTTTGAGTTGGAAGGGATTTCAAGGATTGTCTAGTTCCAAGCCCACTGCCATAGGCTGCATCCAAGCTGTGTCCATGGCTTGGAGGAGACTGAAGAAGCAGCCTTCCATGAGCAGCAATTCCTTCTCCTCCTATATCCTGAGAACCCAAGTGGGGCTCAGATCTCAAGAATGGGATCAGTGTCACGGGAGGACTGTCCTCCTCCACATCTGTGGGGTACTATGTGGGATAACATTTGTCTCAGGCTCTTTACCCACTCTGGGGCACAAGCTCACCCCGGCCCCTGGTGATGGGGATGACATCCTTGGCAGAGGGAGAGCTGCAGTAGATCTTCCCATCCTCAATGCGGCTCTCTGACTCAGTGAAGTCTTCAAAGGAGCAGTTGACTCCTGCTGAGAGGTCTGGGACATTCCAGGCCTGCAGGACCAGCTAGGGAGGAGAGGCAAGAGCATCAACACAGAGAACTAGGAAAATAGGCTCCTCCTATGTCTAAGTCTAGCTAACAGAATAGACCAGGGGGTGCAATCCCTCCTCTGCCACCCACACATGGTGAGGAGACCTGCTCTGGGCTTTTGCAAGGGAGCTTCATCCATGCACCTCCCTGCTCAAGCAAGGAGCACAGGTTTAAATGGGTTAAGAGCTGGAATGACTCAGAGCCTCTGTCCTCTGCCCTTGACACACCACAAGCCATTATGCCTCAGCTCTCTACACAGAACAAGAACAGCATCGGGGCTGAAGTATGCTGCACAGAAAGGTAGAAAGGCACCCACTCCAGCAGACACGAGGAGGGGAAGAATCCACCTCTTCCTTCACAAAGTCATCCTCAGGGTCAGCAGTTCTCACTTTGCAAAACACTTGCCTTATTTCTAATTTGAATTTTTTACAGCTTCCAGCCATTAGTTCTTGTTATGCTTTTCCTTGATAGATTAAAAAGCCCTTTAGTCCCTGATATTTGCTCCTTGTAAAGGCACTTATACTCTGTAATCAAGTCACCTCTTAATCTTCTTTTTGATAAGCTAAGCAGATTGAGCTCTGGAAGTCTCTCACTGCAAGGCATTTTCTTCAGCCTTCAACTCATTTACATGATGTTTACGGGAGCTTTTCAGTCCCTCCCTTTGAAAGCTCCACTCCAGCCCAAGCAGAGCATCCCTGTGTCATCCACCCCAGACCTCTGTGCAGCATCCTGCCATCGGTATGGAGATAATTATCCCAGGAGTGAAAACACTGCCCAGCTCCTAGCTTCATCCCAGGAGCACCAACATCCTGCAGCGAGGGTTCAGCCCCAGCACCATTTTCCAGGACACCAGGTAACCTCCATCCATGTTTAACTTTAGACTTGGCAATACCAAAACCCAATTTCTCTGCTAAACAGCCCCACTCAAATCCAACTGCTCTGAAGGAACTTCACCTGTACCACTCTCCAGTCCCAGCACCCCAGCAGGTCCCATCTGCAGCAATATCACATTTATTGCCATGTTACCAAAGAACATTTGCCCCTGCAGAAGCACTTTCCAAACTGTTCCCACCCAGTGACAATTTCCCTCTGATGAGAACTTTTTAGATCTGTCATGGAGCCAGTTCTTAATCCACTTAACACATGCTTTATCAATATTGTATACTGCTAATTTTTAATCAGAACGTTGTGTTGTACCAAGTCAAAAGCCTTATAGGAGCCTAAAGACATCACATCCCCACAGTCCCTCTTCTAATTCCAGTCATAAATTCAGCAAAGAGCAAAATGGGGTTTGCAGACACAAATGCACATTGACTGGCATAAATTACATTCCCATCATTAAGTCATTATCAGGTGTATTTTGCACCTGTTCTTTTTCTTCTTCTAATTCTCAAGTAAAAATAAGCAAATATCTCTGGATATTTGATCCTTTATGCAGCTGAGAAAAAAAAAAAAAAATAGAGCAGCACCTTTACTGTTTCTGGGGGTTTTCTCAACATTCAGTTATTTATTACAAAGTCATATTATTACATACATCCCCAGGCCACAGAACTCCTTGGCCAACTTTTTTAGGATTCCTGAGTGCCAGATATCTAGACCTTATACTAGCAGCTTACTCCTAGTATATGCTATTTCTTATTCTCTTCATGGTGCTAGAGGCCTGAAAAATTCTTCAGGGAAGTGTCTCATCCTTTCTACCTGCACAGAGAGAGAGCAGCGAGTTGAGCATCAAAGTCTCACCCCAAAATATCTACTGCAGGCTGGAGTCAGAGACAGGCTACTGACCTAGACCTAGATCGCTGGCCTATGAATGGCATTTCTGGTGGGCTTGCTGTCATTATGGAGGAATATTTACTGCTCAGTCATGCCATTTCTGAATAATCATCAACTGGCTTACTATCTCCATCAATATGGAGCCAATGGCCTGCCCCCATCAATGCCCTGCACTTTGCTCTGCTTTGTCTCAGACCTCTCTTCCCCTTTTTCCCTATTCATAATACAGTCATCAGCTATCTTTAATTCTTCTCCCCGGCCATTCCCTGCAGATGATCAGGCAGTGGCTGGGGAGGAGTCTGAGGGAGCAGATGTGTCTTACCGGGACCTCAGACATGGTGACTGAGATGTTTTTGGGCTGCACGGTGAGCTGGACACACTGCTGCAGCTCGGAGGCGAAGCGCTGGGGCTCGTCCGCCCGCTCGCACCGGTCCTTGCGGGAGCAGCTGCAGGGGGATGAAAGCACATGGTGAGGAGGAGAATTCCCTGGGATCCTGCAGGCCTTTGGGATGGCACCGTGGCAAACAGATCCTTTGGCATGGAAATGATGCCCAGGTAGGGACCTCGAATGACCAAGGCCCATACCAGAGCTCTGCTCTCCCCTGAGACTTCAGGAGTACTTCATATTCAGTTTTTCTTATTGGCACAAAAATGCTAAACCCAGGAACCCATGGGCAGGATGAGCAGGCCCTGGCAGCAGTTTCACTATGCATGGATGCTCCTAAGCATAGCCTGGGGCACCACAGGAGGGGATGACTAACCCCTTGCACCATTCCATCTCTTGGCATTTTGGGGCCAAAGTCCAGGAGGGATGCCCCCAAGGAGACCAGCAGTGGGGATGGACACATTTTGTCAACTGTAGGTCACTGGCACAGCTCCAGGGACAATCCTGCTGTACTCACATGTTGTGGAGGACACACCAGCCGCAGTGGGGGTCCCGGGAGCCCAGGCACAGCTCACAGCTCTCATACTGCTCACAGCTCTCCACTGGCACACGTGTCACCTGTGGGGAACAGACACGGAGTGAAGGGGGTCAGGCTGCTGTGCCCACACCTGGACATGCCAAAGACAGACCCAGCACACCTGGCCTGTTAGTGGGAAGGCAGGAGAGGGAGCAGGCTGAGCCCCTCACCATCACCCACTCCTCTCCCAGGCCCAGGCAGCGCATTTGCAGGCAACACTTCCACCCCAGAGAGACTTTTACTCCAAACAAGCTCCTTTCATTGTTGCACCTTTGCAGTATTTGAGAGTGGGCTGGGCCAACTCAGCTCAACATGGGCTCCCAGTGCCAGCCAGGCACCCTGTGGCTGCCACAGCCCTGCTCTGAAAGGGTTACCAGTCCTTTATTAATTGCTCCTCCAGATTTGATTAAAATCCCCTCATTCTCCAAGCCCTTCGAGCTCTGTTACAACTGTTCATTTAATTACTTTCCACCAGCACTCTGATAACACCGAGCCTACTAGGGAAGAGAGTGGGCTTTATTAAGGAGAGGGGAGGAAAAGAGGGGGGATAGGGACGGAGTGCAGGGAGGGGGTTCCTGCTTGCCTGCCACAAGAAATCTGCAGCACCAAGCAGCTGCCCATGCCAGCTGTGCTTGTGCCTCAGTTTCCCCACTGCTCCCATGGGGCAACACTCACTCATTAATTAAAATTTGCAAACTTCTCTACTGAAAGCTAAACCTGTGGTGTTCTCCCTCCAAACAGCACAGCAGAGCACAGGCTCAGTATGATGTCTACAGGACTGGGATACGCTGAGCAACTTCTTCCCCGGGGTGGTGAGGACACCTGCAATATTCCCATTTGTTGGTCCCAGCATTGCTTTAGGCAGATGGTGGCAGCGGGTAACCCTCAGGCAGACCCTGCACAGACAAGTGTCAGGTCCCAGCAACGGTGGTGGTCCCTGGAGGAGATCCCCAGTCCAGGTCAATGCAACTGCCCCCTTGGGGCAGCTCTCCAACATCTGCCCCACAGAGGGCAGAGCAAGCTGAGCTGAGCAAGCTCTGGGACAGAAACAGCCAGGGATGAAACAGCCCAGGACAGCTGAATGGAGGAGCCCATGTGCAGGTTCTGTCCCACCAGGAAAGCTGCATGTTTCCTGCAGCAGAGCAGAAACCAGAAACAGCCACTGGGAGGAGGGGGAAAAGAGCTCTGCTGTCCCCTCAGGACTGTCTAGACAAACCTACATTCCTGCTCCAGCATCCTTTCCCCTCCCAAGGCCTCGGGCTGGTGGCCAGGAGACTCTGAGGCTCCCAGCTCTGCTTGCAATGCAGCTCACACGCATGCACCCCTGGCTGGGCAGAGGAGCAGAGGTGCTGGGAGACACAGGCATTGCACACCCCAGCACGGCCACCCCGTGTCACCAGATCCAGAAAGTCTCACCACCGTGACAGGAATCTGCTTCACTCCCTCCAATTCAGCCCATGGATGGATGAACTCACACCAGTAGCCCTCCCACAGGTCATGGATCAAGAAAATGCTCACTAAGCAACCAAAACTTCCTATCATGTGCCCGGACCACACTGCCAGGATGACAGCACCAGATTCAGATTGGGCCTGTACCTCCAGTTAGCTCAGCACAAGAAAGGCAGGGACCAAGGGGTGCACACCAGGAGCCTGGGGGTGCACCAGCCCTATGTCCCCTCTGCCCTGTCATGCAAAAGCAACTGCTCCAAAGGACAAAAAGCTGTTTAGAGCAAGGACTCCTGCTGACCCGCAAAACCCTTGCTCAGGAGGGGACGGCCAAAACAGGGAGGAGGTTTATGGCCAGCCACTCACAGCAGAGAAGGGTCAGGAAGCCCTTGGTCCACAGGGACCATGGGAATTTCAAGCAGCTGCTGCTAACAATTAAAGCCTCAGGACAGTGTTTCTGCAGGGAGGAGCTGCCCCAGGATCCCTAGGCAGCTCCAATCCCAGGAAACAAAGGGCAGATCCTCCTAGAGAGCTGCCCAAAAGGCTTCCCAGCACACAGGACTGTAGGCTGGGGCTGCAGTGTGGGCAGCCAAGTCAGGAGATCAGAGGACTGCTGACCTCTCCCCTTACCTGTTTCTCAGTCATGGCATAGATGTGCTGACGGTCAGGGCTCAGCACCAGGTCTCGCAGGATGGAGCTGCCTTCGTGGGCCACAACATTCTCATACTGCAGAGCTTGGTGCTTCCTCTCGGCTGGCAAGTCCACGAGGATCTGCAGGGAGAGCAAGAGGGGATGAACATTATCCCTCACACACCTCAGCCCCCACCCAGGATGTGGCATACAGAATATGCCCCATTCCTCCATCCATCCTACACTAATGTGATGACTCCACAGCCTCTGCAGCACAGCAAAATATCAGCTGCTCTGCAAGCATCCCAACCCTTTCCAGAAGGCCAAACTGCAATGCTTCCTTCGCTTCACTACATTTGTCTGATGCATTTGCACCAAATTCATGCAAGTCGGCATTCTTCTCCCTCCAAGGAGGGAGGACACATCCCTGGTTCTCACACTGCACACCACTATGTGCTGCTGCTCAGCCCCGAAGCCCCTCCAAGTTGTAGCAAGGAGCAGGTGAGTCCCCAGCTTGCAGCAAAGCATCAAAGCCCATCCTGCCCCAGCGGTGCCGAGAGCAGCTCGCACATCACACCGCCCCGAGCCCTGCCAGGCAGGACACTGCAGCGCACGCAGGCTCGGCTGCCATCAGCCCATCCATCAGAGGAAACACTTGGACTCATGACCAGGGAAGTCAAGAGGGTCTCAAGGAAGTTGGAGGTCAACAGAGGTTCAGAAATCTCCTTTGTTCCCTGAGCAGGAATTTGGAAAAGGCTTTAATCTCCTTATGGCTCACAATTACGTTAAAGCTCTTCCTAAGCACACCCCGGCCATCAGCACATCAGGAGGCACCGTGAGGCTGGAGGCACACACCACACAGGGCTAAACTCAGCTCTGCCACTTGGCACACCCTGACGGGCACCTCCACGAGCCAGAGGGACTTTGTGCTCATGCCATTACTTGTGGTACCCCCAGATTCTGGCTGACCCTGGCATGGGACAGCCTCAAGGGGGACAGTGCCAGAAAAATGTTCAGAGGACGGGACGGGACGGGACGGGACGGGATGGGATGGGATGTGTGCCATACATTCTGCAAAAATCCCAGCAGAAGGCAGTGAGGCATCATGCCCTGCAAGATGGAGCAAACTCTACCTGTGATCATCTCCACGCTGCTGCTGGCACACACTGAGACCTGGTCCAGCATCCCCATCTGCAGGACTCAGGATCCCCCCACAGGAGAGGGGCAAATTGGCTGCTTGGAAGCACCCCCCCAAATGCATCCCACAGCTCTGCCCCAATTAACACACCACTCCCACAGCCCAGCACATCCATGACCACCCCTTGTGCCCCCATGGCAGCCCAGCCACCTCTCCCCCTCCTGCAGTAAATTGCCGCCAGCATTTGCACAGTTCCCAATCAGGAGGATACGGGCCGGGAAAGCAGGATCCCGGTGTGCAGCTGATTAGCATGGAAATGTATGCGGCTCACAAACAAACTGGGGCCCGTTTAATTAGAGCGGCGCCTTTGATTCACTGCCAGCCTCCTGCATGCACCAGCCCTGGATTATTTTTAGGCAGTTTTACAAAACAAATGTATTTAATTAAGAAAGAGACCCCTGAGCAACCAGAGAGAGATGAGTCCTGCACAGCAGTCAGCAAAAGGGCCGCCCTCTCCCCAGAGATGTGACAACTGGGCTTGCAGGGCCAGGCTAACTCTTGGGATCTCTTAGCACAGCCAAAAACTCCCTGTACCTCCTTCCACAGGAGTGAAGAGCCTTCACCATAACCCAAAATGGTCCTGGTATTCACCCACCTTCACAGTATCCTTTGCTAGACCCCTACACAGTCTCTGCTCTCCATCAGCCCCACACTTGGTACCACTGTATGCTGGGGAACCCAGAGGTGCTAAAGCCTGTCTGCCTTTTTTGCAGGGGTATCTTTCCTTCTCCAAACAGATCAGCTCCACAGATACAGATCCTCTGTAGTACAGAGCCATGTGGCACCCCTGCCCAGCAGTGCCCCTTGCTCAGTGGTACCCACCATCACCCTGCCTCCCCACATCTTCTCACAGCTGCTCCCCACCCAGTTCTCAGTTCCTCCCCTACAAAGTCCTTCCCAAGCCAGCTCTCTGGAGGAGAGTAACAGGGAGCACCCCTTCCACTCCCCAGCAAGGCACCATCTCCCCACCTCACTATGGCAAAGTGACAAACGCACCTTTCCAATCCTTTTATGGGCCGCAGTTGCGGCACAGAATAATCGATACAGTTTTACCCTGGTTCTAAAATAGATCTATGGTTGGATGTCACACTGGCAGTAATTTTTAACTAGCGGGGTAATTTCCCCATTACATTATTGCACTGTGCAGTGCTGGGAAAGAGAAAGAGATGTATTAAAAAAACAACAGACATGAAGCACTTCCAGTTAATTTGAGGCTTCAGGAAGAACCTAAAAATACTCTCAGTAGTCAAACGGGGCTGGAATCCAGCCTGACACACGTCAGGATGTTCTGGTGGGGCCACGCACACACAAGAACCCTTCTCTCTAGCACCTCTCTCCCTGTTAAGGATAATCTGCAGGTGTGTTTGGGAATCAAGAGAATGAAATTTGGAAGACTTGGTAATCAAGATGTTTTCTGGTTGGCCAAAGTGCAGGGCACAGAGGGAGATTGAGAATTAGCTCATGGTAGGAAAATGCATCCTAACACTCCTGTCCAGCATGAGGAGATCATAGAAAGATTTGTGTTTGGGGAAGGAAGCTTAAAGAACGTCTAGTTCCAACACCTCTGTTCCAACTCCTCGGTTCCATTATACCAGGTTGCTCAAAGCCCCATCCAGCCTGGCTTGAGGACTCCTGGGGATGGAGTTGGGGATGGAGCATCCACAACTTCCATGAGCAACCTGTGTGAGCAGATAGGCCCCAGACTCCCCTGACGCCAAGAAGGAGCCAACTGCCCAGAGCACCCACTGCTGTGCAGACAGAGGTGGGAACCCAGCATCAGTGCCCTTCCAGCAGGATTAACCCAACAGGAACCTACCCATCCCGGCCAGCAGGATAAAGATGGGTTGTTTGGACTATAGCATGGTGGAGCAGCACAAGGAATGCACAAGGAGCAGCACAAGGAGCTTCCCATCTCTTGCAGACACTGGAAGGGGCCACTTTCCTCCCCCTCCCCGCACCCGCAGGGTAGCTGGGAGCAGGGAAAGGGGGGGAGGATGCAGTTTAATCAGAGCAGACCCCCTCAGAAACACACTCCTTCCTGCCCACCCTGGCTGCCTTCCCACCCAGGGGAAAAGACATTTACCATAAATAAATAAATAAATAAACATATTAACCTTTCTCCTCATCCTGACGCTGATATAATTACCCAATACTAATAATTACTCACACTAATTTCTTGCTCAGGATTCCTGCCCTCACTCCTGCCTGCCTTGGGCTGGCTTCAGGCTGCAACTCGGCAGTGGTGCCTCCTCCCTGGAGCTGCAGGAGCCCCAAGGGGCAGCTGGCTCCCAGGGCTGTGCTGAGGCACAGGAGCAGGAGTGAGGGTTGGCATGAAGGGCTGCTGCCTCATGGGGAAGAGCAGAGGCATGAAATTATAAAATCCCTGCTCGGGTGAATCATCTCAAAGCAAGCCCAGGGGCTGCTCTACCAGAAACCCATGTGCACACCCTCCCCACTCAAACAATGAGCCCACCCCCATGGGGCTGGGCACCCCAGCACCCAGCATAACTTCACTCTAAGAGGGGTTTAAGACCTGCACCCCCAGAAGCTGAGAACCCTGTCAAAGGAAGGATGAGGGAAAGCTCCAAGCCCTGGCAACCCCAGTGTAACGAGTGACTGCACACTGCACACCTGAGCTGGGCACATGCAAAGTCCTCCCCCAAGACACCCAGAGAGAGCTCCTGGGGAAGGCTTTGTCTTGGCTGGAAAAAGGAGTTGCCATCCTACATAAGGCTTTGGGGGAAAAAAACACATCACCTTGCTAAGGAACAGCTCCTTAGAAGCAACAAGCTTCTCCCCTGGGCAAGGTGCCCTTCAGGCTTGTCCAGGTGAGAAGGCACTGCCCCACTGCCATAATCACTGCTGATCAGCCAACTGCCAGGAGAAAAATCCTCCCAACATCCTTACAGGACCAGCAATGGGCACAAGGCAGAGGAGCATCTCCCCAGAGCCAACTTTTGGATAGACAGGCAATGAGAGGAACGCAGGGCAGCAGCCACAACCTGGCACCCACCCAGCCCTGGCAGCAGGTCCAGAGGAGAATGGCACTGGGGGACAGGGCTTTACAGCTCAGTCTGGGCCAGGGACACCAGGTGGAGAGGGAGGAAGCACAGCTGGAGAGGGAAGGCAGCTGCAGACATGCCAAGGCTGCTCTTGGATTTAACACATGCCAGCAGTGTTCTGTGCAGGGTCTGGGCGGTGTTTGGGTGGGCCACGGGCTCCTCACAGGACCAAAACCACATTTTGGAGGGCCCATGGAGACGGTCCCCAAGAGACCCAATCTCACAGGGGAGACCCCTAAGCACAGCACCAGGAAGAGGGGGCTCTACACTGCCCCACAGCCAGTCTCCCTGCAGGCCCTCCCACCCCAGCCTTACATCTCCCCACCTCCAGGCTCTCAAGCCTCCATCCTGGGTCCCAAGCGGTCCCCCGCAGACCCCTCCTCCGGGCAGGAGAAGTGCTCAGCCAGGCTTTGTACTCTTATCTGTGCAGGGCTGTGATTAATTCGCAGCGGCTGGCAGCAGCTACAAGAGGAGGGCGCTTTTGCCCGCCTGCCACACTTCAAAGGCAGGGACTTATCTGCCTGAAACACACTCCGCAGCCTTTTCACGGGGACCCTTTCCAGTTCCACGGGGCTCGCACGGCACTGACAGGCAACGCGAAAGAAAGGCTTATTTATGGGAGTGCATTTCAAAGCCTCCCCTCTTCCCTCTCAACACACGCTGAGGGAAGCAGAGAGTTCCCCAGCCCCAAGGATCTCCACTGGGGACAGAGATTAAACAGGCAGGGACAAGACACGGCTGTGAGGAGAGGATGCTGGAAAGAGGATCCTGCCCTACCTGTGCCCATGTCCTGGTCCCCTCCTGCCCTGTCGTCTTATCAGTAAGCAGCTCTGTAGCACATACCTCTGTAGGGAGGAGGAAGATGCTTTGTCATGGGTGGAGGGCAGAGTGCAGCCCCAGGAGTGAAACCTTCCCCTCTCAAGGTCGTTGTTGCTCACAGCTCAGGCACCGTGGAAGCCCCAGGCTCCCACACCCACATCAGCAGGTGCACCTGTCCCTTCCCTGAGAGCAGGGCTGTGTGAATATCCCCAGCATTCTGCTTCGATTTTGGCACCATCCACCCAAAAGGCATGGGGGATAGGCCAAACACAACCAGAAGGGGAGCTGGTCCTGGGAGAGCTGCCCCTGTAAGCCATGGGGACACCTCCCAGAGGCAACAGAGGGCCTACGCAGCCTGGCCACACCAAGCAGAGGTGACAGCTGCTGCATAGTGTCACACAACACCACGCTGATAAGCCTACAGCTGGAAAAGGCTCATCTCATGTCCAGCCAGGGGAGCTCACAGGGAAAGGGATGGCCTTGGGGGATCAGTCTGCACAGGCCCTCTTGGCACATGGCCTGGGATCACCCCAAGGCAGTAAGACAGTATGGGGACAGGGACACCAGCTGCCCCTCCACATGCCTTTCCCCAGAACAAGCAGCTGCCATGCACACGCCCCTCTCAAGTTTCCAAAGGAAGGGAAAGGGCTAAATTAAATTTCTGGATCAGCTGCTCCAAGGAGACACATTCTCTTCTTCCCTTCACTCAGAAAGGTGCAGCAAAAGGCAGGGACAGGAGCAGCTGCAGGGCCATGGCATCATCTCTCTATGGACACAGACTTGGGAGTTGGGTATTGCTGGGGAGAGGGACACTGGCATGCTGGGGGTCAAGAGCAGGGAGGTCAAGGCAGAGGCTCCTGCTCCCTCCCACTGTATTTCAGGTTAGCAAACTTTGGTGTCCAGGGTGATGAGGATTTGCCTGTGCTTGCTCAGATAACCAGGAAATTACCATTAGGAGTGCCTCAGCCACATTTTACCAGGGCAAACCTTGTGGCTGCTCTGTGCCACAGGGCAGGAGCTGGACACCCAGTAGAAGGGTAAGCACAGCCAGCAGCAGGGCCACGGGCAGAGCTGTGGGGATGCATCTTGCAGGGGCTTGTCCCAGGACTGATGACAGGATGGGCCCCACAGAAACATCCCAGCTATGCAGGGCAGGCTGGCAGCTGACACCCCAGCTCTCACTGCTCCCCCAGCCCCCACTGTTCCCCACTGTGGCCAGCCACCTTCCCTCCCATCCTGCCAGCTGCTGGTACAGGAATGCACCAGAGCAGACAATGCACCAGAGCAGACACACCTCCCAGCAGCTGCGGGCTGCTCCAACCTGCCAGAGCTGGGTTTTGTCCTCTCAAGCTCCCTCCTTTGCAAGAGAAGGTTTTACTGGTCACTCACACACGGCTGGGATACCCCTGCCTCATCACTAACCTGCTGAGGAGTAGGAAACCTACCCAATTCCATTCAGTGAAACCCATTCACTTGATAAAGGTGAGTACAAACCAGGCTTTAGTCCTAGGCCCAACATCACACTGAGATGGAGAATACTGGGACTTTAATCATATTGGTACAATAAAACAAAAAAAAAAGGAGATACTTAATCAAAATCAATGTTCAAATGCTCAGCAACAAATCCAGCACCTCACTGACACTGGCAGATGTGAAACAGGCTCACCCAGCTGGTTTCAAAGCACATGTTACTGCCAGTGTGTCATCCCCAGGCAGGATCCTGAGCTCAGCCATGCGGGCTGAGGACAGATGCACTCACTGCACCTCTCTGGGAGGTAGGGAACTGGGTGAAGCACTGGGGTTTGTCATAGGAAAGAAGAGAGAAGGAGGCAGGACAGCAACCCTGCCCAGCAGGCCCCCAAAATGCAGCAAGACCTTCTCCAAAACTTCTCAACCGCCTTTTCCTTTCATTTAAACTCATTTCCATCTTTTCCTCTTGTTCAGCCACCCACACAAGTGGTGCTCCACCATGCTAAGTGGGCTCAGCAGAGCCAGTTACACCGGCACCAGCCCACGCCGCACAGCATAGGACTGACCAACTCCATGCTCACCATGTGCAAACCTTCCCAAAATCTCTCCTGACCAGGTCTGGCACCAGCAGGATGGGAAGTACAGCCCAACACACTGTTCCAGCAATTTTTACAGAATTAAAACACTGTCAGAAAAATCCTTCCCATCTTTCTGAACCATAACTGAACTGCTGGAAAGAGGGAGCAAGTGCCAGGATAATGCCTAGGAGAAGCACCTTTGGCAGGGTCAAACCCAGGTGCTGGAGGGACTGATGGATGGTGAAGTCACAATGAAGTGGTAGGAGGAATTCCCAGTGGGAGCCACACAGTGCGTGATGGGTTAAGGCAATTCCCCACTTTCATCCCAAATAAAGCCCTAGGCTCCATCCCCATCCCTGCCAGCCCCCAGCCCCACACCCCACAGCAGCTCTGTCAGTCTTGAGCCATTGATTTCTCAGCTTTGCCCTTCAAAACCCTCTTGGCTCAGAGCCCAGTTCATATCGTCTAGTCACTCAGGAGCAAAATATCTCTATTATTATTGCAATTATTTCCCAATCAGCATTGCTCAGGGCTGAGGCGGTCAGAGGGGGCCCCCAACAAGCAAATCAATGGGCAGGCACTGCCCTGAGGCTGCTGGGGACCAGGCAGGAGGCACTGACAGCTGTAGACTGGCACAAGAGAAGGGGGATGGGGGACCCCAGGGACCCCTCCATGTGATGCTGTGACCTGGTAAGGTGGCAGTCTTTGCTGACACTCGGCCAAGCAACAGTGATGCAACTTAACCTCTGCACAGAGCGTGCCTGCAGCCACCAACCCTTCACGATCTGGAAGCCTCACAAGGGCTCTGCCTCCGAGGCTGAAGAGAACTGACAGGAATTCCAGGGTGTCCCTCGGGGCAGCATTGCAGCTGCCAGGGCATCAGTTCCCTGGAGAGGGATCGACAGAGTGTCTCTAAACTATGCCTCCAGCAGCACAGTGCCTGTGCCCATTCTGGCAAAAATATCCAGTGAAACCCCAGCACCACATCCCACCAAAGAAATGTCCCTTGAAAGGGAGAGGAGCACAGGCTGGTAAGACAATCCTGCTTTTTCTCAAGCCTTGGGAAGAAAGGCGGGAGCTGTGGAGGTAGGAAAGCCCAGTAACAGAAGGAGAAGGAATTTTAGCCTTGCAAAATGGAAGGTAAGGGCAGGAAAAGCACAAAGCAAAATGCGACAGGGATCTCTTTTCTGCATCCCACTGTTCTTTTCCATGTAAAAATAAAACCCTGGGTGACAGCAGTGAAGGGCAGAGCGCATCACAGAAATTCTGGATTATTTTTTCTCCTGTTCATTAATTACTGCAGGCATCCCAAGAGTCACAGCAGGCCCCAGGCATGAAAGGCATGAATGAAGCTATGGCAATGTGTCACCCTCCCAGCTCCCACAGGACTGACTGCACGTGACCAGCCTGGGGCAAGTTAATACCTAAACCTTCCAGAGAAGGCCCTGGGGAGAAAGCTCTCACCTGAAGGACTCAATACTGAATTTTCAAGACAAAAACCATCTCTTCCACTGCCAAGGCATTGGCTCTTCCAGAGATCCCATGGGGACGAGCCCAAAACCTCAGCTACTGGTCCCCCTGACACACAGCTCATGATAGCAAGCAGAGCAGACCCAGTCTCTCCATAGCTTAGAATTTGCTGTATATTCTGCAAATCCAAATCATTTACCTCTTAACGATGTTGCTCAGCTTAAAAGGGCAGCATAAACCTTTCCTGAGCTTCCCTCAGCTTCTGCCCGGATATGCAACCAGACCAAGATAACACCAACATGAATGCCAAAGGCTTGTCCCCCCAGTCTCACTGTCCTGCCCACTTGGGACATGCAGCAATGATCAGGGCAAAGTCTCTGCCTGTGGCCAGGGACTCAAAGCCTTGCTGCCTGTGAACAGGAATGGGGACTGTCCCATTTCCAGGGAAAAAAAGGCAGGGAGGGTGTAACAGGCCTTCACCAGGGACATGTCAGGGAGGAAGTATGAGCTCCCAGGGCTGCAGCACAGCTGGAGATCAGCTGGATCCCTCCTCCCCTCTCAGCTCCAGGAAAATAGCTGTTTCCTTCCTGGTCCCTAAACAACACAGCAGAGGGAAAGGAGCTGCCTGAGGACTAGGCAGGGGCTGTTGGCCTTGCAAACAGAGGAGCCAGTGGCAGGAAAAGTCCACAGAGTGGAGGCTGTAGAGGGACATAACCCAAGGCAGGAACTGTTTCAGGGTACTCCCCCTGGTCAGCTCCCCTCCCACCCCAGTGCCCACCCCAGCAGCCCCACACACAGATCCAGTCAGCCCCTGTTTCAGTGGGGATGCCTGCACAGACACAATGGCTCATGTCTGGATTTTCCCATACATCAGACTCCAACACCTTCTGCACCCCCATCTCGGCCCCCCACTCATTCAGCTCCAAACACTTAAGTGCACCAGCTACTATTTCCACAGCATGAGAGCCAAAAGCCATTTCCTGCAGCAAAGTGACTATAATAGGAACAAAATCCACTGCACATTCACCTCCACACAGGGAGAAGGACAACACCGATGGCATGTTTGGGTCAGCTTCACCCATTTAACACCAGCTTTGATCCCTTCCTACCCATCAGTTGTCTTTTTACTGCAGCTCTGGGCTGTCCTGGTGTTTTATCTCCATGGACAAATCACACCAGACTGCCCGGGAGAAGCTGATAAGCAATAAACAATCAGGGTCTAAATATCGCAGGACACAGTGACATTAAATATTAAGAGCCAGCACAGGCAGCAGGTCTGGGCATGCAGAATCTCTAACAGATTCAGTGACAAAATCATACATTACACGATGGGCTCTATGAGAATGTAACCCATGTCATCAGGAGAAGACAGAAAGTTACAGACACACTTTTTTTTTAACCTTTTCTGATCAACAGCTCCACTATCAACATGCCACGATCAAAACTCCAGGTCCTGCCTTTCCTCATAAAACAGTCCCTGCTCCAAACACAAACACTCTCAAGATTAGAGAAGAACAACCTCTAACATTCCATGGCCAGTGATCCTGGTGATAACAGCCAGCTAAGCCTGGCTTCACACTGAGCACATCAGAATGCCTGCAAATATTTTGCTTGCAATAGACTTAGACCCTCACACTCACTCCAGCTCGAGCTCTTGATGCTAAATTCCCTGCTCTTCCTTTTAGTTCACATTTTAAAATTTCATTCCCATACTCTAAACCTCTGACCCTCCTACACCATTTCCAATGCAGAGAACCACATCCCTGGCTACACCAGACCCTTCTACACATTTCCAAAAAGCCAAGGGAAAGCTATGGGACTATGGCTCCCCACCATGCAGAACTCAGAGCAAAGAAAACCACTTGTCTGCAGTGGGCTCCCTATGCAAAACCAGGATGGAAATTAGGCCCTTCAGTCTGTGCATCAGAGCAATTTTGAAGGAGAGACTGAGAAGATTTAAATATAGAGATTGCTTTCCCTAAGGATGCTGCTCGAGATATTTAAGAGCTCAGGTTTTACACAGCATGTATTTCCTTTGGAACCGATGCAGAACTCCCTGCTCTGCTTCTGCAAGCAGCAATCCCTTCTGCAGGCCCTTGGGGAGCACAGGGTCCTGTTGACCAACAGAGAGCTCACCACAGATCACAGGGTAGTGTCACCACATTTTACCCAGGGGGGTAGAATGGGGCACAGAGGGGCTGGAGCCTGCCCTGAGCTTTCCAGGTGTGATAGCACTCAGCCACAAATCACTGTGACCTCAGCTCTTGCAGGCCCATGCAATGGGAAATGAAGAGCCTGTCTCCTTAACAAATTCCTCCTGGGAATGCAGGGCTGCTCTCTGAAAGCCCGGCTCCTGCTAAGACTAGACCTAACCACATGCCACATTCAAAACGAGTTCTTAGAAGATCTTCAAGGAACACCTACCACTCTCTCCACCTTTCCCATTGCTTACAGGGAAGTAAGCAAGTGGAGCTGCTACCACCAGGACTTGCCAGCACCTTGGCCATGGAGCATTCCCACACCTGAATGCAGTTGATACTTGGCAGCCTGGAGAGAGCTGGGACGGGGTCAAGAATAGCTGGATCTTACCAGCCTGGTGCTGGAGGGAACAGAGATGGGCACAGGCAGACAGCGCCCAAATAAACAGCTTTATCCCGAGATGCAACCCTGGCAGACACCCATCACATGCCTGAATATCTGTAAAGAGAGGCCAAGGGGTGGGAAATGATGTTAATTAAAGTTTTAATTACTGTAACCAAACGAGTAGTATAATTACTTTATTCTCACAGAGACTTCAAACTGATTAAGGACCACGTGCACAATCTTTGGGTTGATGCGGTTTTTAATTAAACGTGCCATCAAAGATGGTGAGGGGTGGGCAGGACGATGGCTCAGCCCTTCCTGGAGCTCCAGGGACCTCATGTGAGGAGGTAGTCAAGGCTGGCAGAGACATGTGGGTCAGCAGCAGCCAGTGCCAAAGGCAGCTGCTCTAGGAAGACTGAAGCTGCAGGGTGCACACTGGTGTCTTGCAGGAATAGCTGCTCTCCTATACATCAGCCCTCAGCTTCATATTCCCCCAAAACATCTACCTTTACAAACATTTCCAAAACAGCCCCACATGGGCACTGAAAATATTAATAAACTAGTGCTGCCAACTGGAGGGAATGATTAAAAAACAATTTTGCAAAGGTATCCTTTTCAAATAATAATAATACTAAAAGACAAAGCAGTAGAAATTAAATTCCCAGTCCCCTACCTCAAATAAATAGTATCAGAATTTGAAATGAGACATAATTACCCCGGCAAGGTTAAAGCCGCTAATGCACACGGAATACAGAATCACCATCCATCATAATCATATCTCATATCGCAGCCATTATTTATAATTAGGAGGCACAGTTTAAAAAACACATAAAGACGCCCATGCAATGCAGTAATTCTTCTGTTATTGCTCCTGGAGGGCCAATCCTGCTCCGATTTGTGGAGTCCAGGATCAGGCAAAAGTAATTCCCTAAAAGTCATTTCCAAAGATCTTCTCTCATGGAAGGGGAACCCACCTCAGCCCACCTGCAAGCCATGCTGGCAGCAGTAGGGCACATGCAGGCTACACTTGGCTCCTCACAGCCATTTCAAACCCAAGTAAGCTCAGAAAGCACGCAGACATGAATTCACAATTTTTTTTCCCCGAATGACAGTGCAGGAAGAGTGAAGCTGAGCAGACAGTAGAGCCACAGCCTGGCTCAGCAAGGCAGGGACATGCAGGCCTGGTGGGCTTTGCCCAGGCTTTGTCCTCAGAAACCTGGGTGGTTGGAGTTTTTTTACCTATTTTCAAAACCACAGAGCGAGTTTCAGCAAGAGCTGGGAAAACCAAAAGCTAACCCCAGAGCTGCTGAAAGCTGCCCTCCTTTGAAGCGTGGGCTTTGCAGTCTGCCCCCATGCCCCAGAGAAATATTAATAAGCTTCCGGTGAAGCAGGAGGAAATTAGGCTTAATATATTCTGGGGAAGTCTGCAGACAGCAGTGCCTAAGTAGCAGAGCCTGGCTCTAGAGGGACCTGCCTCCAAATCCCCTCTCCTGCCAGCAACGAGGAGCAGCCAGTCTGCAGCCCTGCAGGGATGTGCAGCAGCTCCATCGCACACATAGGCACTGAGCAAAGCCTTACACAGAAAAGTACAAAGCCCTTGCTCAGAAAAGCACAAACCCATGGACATGGTGGGTACACAGCTGGTTCTGAGCCCCAGGAGTCTGGGAGAAGTGGATTTACACCATGACAAAATAGAAAGCAACAGTGGCTGGAGACAGTGTCCTGGGGACATAGAGCCATGATGGCAGAGGTGACAGCAAAAGCCCAAGTAAAAGGCCACAGGAATGAAAGATGCATGAACATATGTGTGCAAATCTAAGGTACAGTGTTTTTGTGGATGGAAAAGCAAGCTGGGATAAGAACAGGGAAGAGCTGAGGCACAAATCTCAGACTCAAGCAGACCCAAGAAGGAGCTCAACCCTCAGGAAGCCAAGTCCAGCTCTCCCTACCAGTCTCATGACTCTTACTCACAGCAGAACTGCACTCTCAGAAGTTTCATAAAGCTGTAAAACAAGAAAAAAATAACACGGAAGAAAAAAAAAAAAAAAGGGCTTACAGATGCACATACAAACACACACCCCCAGAACCCAGGAAAGACTTTTCAAATTAAAGTTGCCTTAGAGAGAGCAAAACCCCAGCAAAGTTTGCAGCCAAATCCCATTAGTAAGGGTGCTGTGCCCCTGCAGCACAAGAGGATAACAGGCACAGGGGGTAGCTGGAAGGAGGGCACAGCCAGAAAGAGAGGCTCTGTGCAGAGCAGCACTGCCCCTCTGCCACCATGAAATGGGGGGAATAAGCCTTTTTGGGGTTCAGACACTGTGCCCACCTGGCCATCAGCTCTCTGGGGCAGAGTGCTTCTTGCATGGTGAGTCCCAACTTATGCACCTCATCATGAGTGAGGACTGACCTCCAGGGCTGGGCACAGGGGATGTAGGGCACCCCTTGGGCCTGCCCTGAGCATTTTCCAGCCAGTTGTACCACCCAGCATGCCAAGGACCTGCAGGTTTGCAGGAATCAGTAAGTTTGGGGACGACCACTTTGGGATGCCAGAGAGGGAATACTCCCCACAAGACTATGGAGGAAGAATACTGCAAAGTCAAAGGGGAGTGGGTCATCCCCCTGCAGCCAGTGCTTCCCCAAGCCCTGAAATGGTCATCAGCAGATCACCAGGCTCTCTCTGACATCCTTCAACCATTTCAGCCCCAGAAGGAATTTTAGCATCAGTGGAGGCTGAGTTTACTGCAAGCAGAAGAAGCAGAAAGAGGAGGAGGTGCTTTGCAGGCTTGGGCACAGGATCACTATTTGCCCATCCAAGTGCTGAAAACTAATCCCCCCTTCCCCCTTTTTATCCCACTGAAAACTTGACAGAACCTCCTAGCGCTTTGCAGTTGAAATTGGCAGGTCTTAAATTAATTGACTGCAATTTTACACAACAACATGTTTAGCTGTGAGCTGGCCTGCGGCCCGCTTGGCTCACCATCGCTCCCCAGACACTTTTCAAGCAACCTCCAAAACTTCATAACACATCGAAGGCGAGGCGAGCAGGCTGCCAACGTGACCCTCTCCCTGCCAAAAGCCAGCTCTGCCTCCCCTCGCCCCCACCCCGACCCTGCTCTAGCTCCTCCGGTGTTTTCCCCCACTCTCGTTAATGGCTCGTTAAATTATTCTTGTCATCTCCGAGGATTTTTGCTCCTCCAAATGCTGAGGAGCACGGGGCGGGCTGGGTTACGGGCCCGCTGCTTTACCATGGGAACGGCAGCCATGGGACCAATGCACGCAACAGGAGTGAGAAAAGTCAGGGTGGGTTTTTTTATTTCAATCCACCCTGACGCATTCCTGTTCTCCTTCTGCTTAATACTCCATAGGACAAAACCCAAAGCAAAATGTGATGATGTAGTGGCAGGTTTGTGACACCCCCCAACCAGGACTGAGTACTTGGGGTAATGCAAAAATACACAACCCCAGAGTCCAGGAACAAGAAGATGCCTGCAACCCACCTCCCACCCACCCAAAAACCCACCATGCTTCTCTTAGGAGAGGGTCTGGGGGGGCACCATGCCTCATGTGCAGCATGCCTGCAACCAAGCCCCCAGAATTCAGGGCTGGTCCTGGCTCGAGGTCTCCCAGCCTCTCTACCAGCTCCCGCGAGATGCTGCTGCTGCCTCGGCCAGGCACCCCAGTGATGAGTCAGCTCCCAACCCTAATGTAATCCATCCCCAGTGCCGGGCGGGCGGCTTTCCAGGGCATGTCCACAACATGAAAGGCACGCTCTCGCCGCACTGCTGGGTCGAGAGCTGGAGGAGGAGAGGGGAGGATTGCTCCGGCTCTGCCGAGGACTTGGGTCGAGCAGCTGATGCTCTGCGAAAGCCAAACTGGGGGTGGGTTGTTTGTGTGATTTCATTGCTTGAACAAACAGAAACATCCTGTATGTGATTAAGAGCCTTTATGAAAAACACACCAGCATTGAACCCCACAGCTGGGACTAAAGGTATGGCTGTGGCTGGAAGGCAGCACGCAGCAGGGCTCAGCCGCTCCGGGGTGAGCAGAGCTCCCTGGCAGGTTCACACAGCCGCAGCACCCCAGGGATGTTTCAGACCATGCACCCCAGGGATGTTTCAGACCATGCACAGAAACAGACATTCCCACTAGGAAATCACCTCCCTCATAAAATGTCAGTTTTTCCATGCCAACCTCCCCAAGCTCTAGGGAGTAAAAGGCACAGCGGGGTTACCGACAGCCCGCAAGCCGCAGGCAATGGCTGCTCTGGGAGAGGCAGCCAAGGCTCTAACATCACTCTGAAGCTTTTATTCTTCCCTTTATCACCTTCTGCCCCAGGATATCAAAGTACTCCACACATCTTAGGATTGCTCCTCCTTTTGGCTGCAGGCATCACCACCCACGGCTGGCACAGAGAAGAACTGGGCAATGTAGGCAAGAGAAGGGAACTCCACCACCACCTCCCTTCCCCCATCCCCAAAAGAGAAAACTCTCGCTCCTGCCAAAAACCAGGACTTGCCTGGACTTGTGCAGCCATCACTTCCACAGCCCCTGCCCTCCACTCCAATGGGCAATGTTAGGCAAGAGAAGGAAAACTCCACACCACCTCCCTTCCCCCATCCCACAAAGAGAAAAACTCTCGCTCCTGCCAAAAACCAGGACTTGCCTGGACTTGTGCAGCCATCACTTCCACAGCCCCTGCCCTCCACTCCAACAGAGCTGCCTCGAGGGAGCCACGCCAGGAAAACACATGCTTTTGTTTAAGGAGCACAGGCTAAGCAGGGAAAAAAGCACTTAAATGTTACACACTCACACAGCAAAAAAAAAAAAAAAAAAAAAAAAAAAAAAAAATTAAAATTGAAGTTCTGTAGTTGTTTCTCTTTGGCAAGGTTCAAAATAGGATAAGGCTTTTGTTTTGCTGGAAGGCCTTTAAAAAAAGTGTATTTTATCCAAACCATCCTTGAAACATTCTTGACATTTATCACCAGAAACTTTTCCTCCAATTAATTGCCTCTATACAACTATCATTTTCCTGATGAAAAACAACACCAGAAACTCGCAAGCTATTTAAAAAACGTTCACTCTCTGTTTCTCCCTGGTCTCAAGCATAAACAGAATTAGGGAGGTTAGAGGGGTCAAAAAGAACAATTTTGACTCAACAGCCATGACCAGTGTGAGCTGCCACCCATGGCAGGAACACTGAAGGCAAGACTTCGAGCTCAGTAGATACTTCAAAAATACCTCTGGTCGTCAGGTACAACCTCTGGCTCCAACTCAGAAAAGCACAGTGGGCCAAGTCTCAGTCAAAAAATCATGTACTTGGAGATTTGGGCTGGATTTCTGGCCAAGGCTTTCACAGCACAGTGGTGAGGATGCTCACACAAGTGTGATAACACATGGAAGGGGGAACCAAAGCCAAACAGAGGTGAGTGGAGATTCTTCCATCCCAGGAGGGAGGAATCAACAGACACCCAGAAAGATAAGGTCTCAGGGAGTACCAGAGCTGTTAGGATGCTCTTTATCACTTCCATTTCCAAAATAAAGCCCAGTCTCATTTCAGTATCCCAGGTGAGCAGGCAATGGGAAGGACAGCCTCAACTGCATGAGGTCTGGAAGGATGAGGCTGCAGAAGGGGAGGCAAGTTGTGATCCTGGACTCCATGAAGGGTGGGACACAGATGCACTCCATCTCTGGGACAAGTGGCTAAAGAGCAGGGGGACATGCTCAAGGCATGCCAAGCAGCACATCCAGCAGGGACCACAGGTGATGGCTGCCAACCCAGGCTGTGCCAGCCCTGCCACAGCCTCCAGCCAGAAATGCTGATGCTGCCATACAACTGAGTTACCACAATTTAAGGAGAAAACCTGCAGATGGGCAGCAGCATCACATCACCACATGGTGTGCCCTTAGCCACCAAGGTGAACCACACTTTGAAGCTCAAGCACACACATTTAGCCCTCTCCACTTCCTGCTCCTCCATGTCCGTGCCAAAGGCGGCAATTTTTTGCCCTCTTTTAAAATAAGAAGCCATTGGAGGAAGAAGCCAAAGCTCACACATCCTGCATCGAAGCTGACTCATCCCTCTGGGAGAGCCCAGGAATCTCATTCCCAGGTTATGTGTTCCAGCCACAGACTCACACTTTCCCACCGGTAAATTCAAGGAGGAAAGGAGAGGCAGGAAGGAAACCCCCAGCTGAGACAGGGAGTTTATCTCACCTACTGGAAACATATCTTTAATTTTAAACCTTGAGAGTAAAAACAAGATCCCTTGAGGCTCATAAACATACCAGAAAGAGAAGGAGAGCAACACAGAGTAATCTTGGAGAAATAAAGGGAGAATTCAGTTTGGGAAGTTCCCATCACAGGGCGGGGATCAGCTGGCACGAGCCATGCATGCAAGGTGCAGTTTTCAGGGGTCTGGGTCTTTTTAAAGGACTTTGTTTAGTTCTAAAGTAAATCACAAGTGTCACCCTCCCCTATGAAACCAGGTGACAACCCAATCCAGCATTTCCATACAGGGGGGGAGAGGCTGTTCCCCTCCCTCAGCCAAGGAAGCTGCCAGGTCTAGATGCCTCCAAGGTCCCACATCCCAACATCCTCACCAGGGATGCTGAGCATTTCTGTGTGGCTGTCACCAAGACACCCACTTTCCTTAACTAATTACAGATGGAGTCACCCTGGCCAAGACACAGACCTATTTCTGTAAACTTTCAAAGAAAAATAAATGCATATGTAGAAAGAGAGAGACACACATGCATGCACACATCCAACTGCATCATATTTTCATCCATTAATTTTTTCAGTTGCATTCTGCTCAACAACTACCAATTAATTTTTGGCTACTGTTAATGGAAAGCAAAAAGTCAGGGGAACCAGAGAACAGCCAAGATCAGCAGCCTCCAAGATCAGCAGGACTGCAAACTGTTCTACAGACCTCAAGCTTGTCCCAAGCACCTCTGCTGAGCCCAAAATCCATCCTCAGAAGGATCTGCCTCTCTTTCAGTAAAAATTTAAGTCCTGCTTGGGAGGGGCATCAGCAATGAGACATGAGTCTGGTAGAGCTCAGGTTTCCATTGGGGTTGCTGTGGGAGGGTTGGGAGGATGCAAGAGGGATGGGAGGACTGCAAGTGAGAAAAGCCTGACTGGATACATACTGATGCTGTGTCCTTCAAGGTGGGAAACATAACTGGTGTTCTCCAAGGAAGTGACATTGGTGTGCCCCCAGCTCCCTCCTCCCTGAGCTCCACTGAAGAACAGCCACACCAAAATCTTATGTACTTTTAACACCATTCCTTCACCTGTCACTAGTCCAGCTCCCATTCCCACAGCTCCACCATATCCAGCAAAGACTACAAGTTGTCCCTAGAAAGGCAAGGAAACCCCTTACCTTGGGAACTGTCTGCCCATGGAACAGCATTACCAGCATTATGCCTCAAGCTAGAGCACAGCCAGGTTTGCTCTGTGGATGCCAGCACATAATTAAGATCTCCAGGGCTCTGTCAATCAAGGGGAGAAAGAAACGGCAGGGAACCCTCTCCTGGGACACAGCAGAAGCCCATGCGTTGCTGGTGCCAAGGGATGCTGGTGGGATGGCACAAATCCAATCCACCCCTGGAGCAAGCAGCCAGTCTCTCCACCTTCCAAACTGCCTCTTCTCACCTTTTATGAACTGTAAACCGCCCAAAGGCAAGCCTGTGCTCTCCCAGTGCAACATAATTCCTAGTTCTTGCTCCAAAGGAAACAGGCTCTTAACAGCCCATGGGATACTGCAGCCCAGGGTGGCCCTGGAAGGAAAAGCCAGGGCATGCAAGGGAGATGGGGTGCTACAGGGTTTGAGGCTTCCATGTGGCCCACTAAGGAGGTGTAAGAGGCAAAGAACCTTTCTAGGGCTCCAGACACAGGGGGAAAAGTCCAAGGAAAGCAGAGGCTGCAGAGGACAAGTCCCCTCCTGCTCTAAAACCTTCTCATCAACCCTTCCCTTGCAGCCAAACCACAGAGCTTGGACCCACCGGCTCCCAGCCCACACTGCAGCAGCATCAGGGAGCAGCACGGGAAAGCTGCACCACAAAAGCACACACCCAACCTGGAGGGCAGCGGGACAACCCCCCTCTTTTACCCTGGAGCACCAACCTTTCCCAGTCTGTTCCCGAAGAGGGACTGCCCAGCAGGGTGGAGCAGCATCCCACTACTCCAGAGCCACGCACAGCCACACTAGTGCACAAATTGCTTCATTAAATGTCATCGCATTAAGCCAGTTTCATGAATTTAACATTGTCCCCGGACTATTGTTTGCCTGAAAATTAAATTATGGCAACATTTGTTGTTTCAACGAGTCTGTCTGTCAGGGACAAGACTGGAGGAAGAGATGCAGGCACAGGCAGGGGATTCAACTTCAGCAGTCGGGCTCCTGTGGACATGTGGCTTCAGTGAAGATGGACAACACAGCCACAGCTTCCTTCGTGGGGGTGGGAGAAGGGAAGAATCAAATCCACGTGTTGTTTCAACAAAAGCCAACCATGCCAGATGTGGAGACATGTGCCAAGCTGCCTGGAAAGGGAAACTATCTCTGTTTTGGTGCAAATAAAGGCTTTGATCAGCCCCAGCAGCCACTGGCCAGCACAGAAAAGCATCATCCAGTATCTCTCAAAGCTCCATGGACCCTGGCTACCTTCACACAAGGAGCTCACGATGGCAGTTCAGGGCGTTTTGATCTTTCCAGATTACAAAGCTTTGCCGCATACAGGAACACTCTGAGAAATTTCTCATTTATTCTTCTTTTTCCCTAGAGCAGCTCCTCTCTGCAGTATCAGAAACAAAGGTGACAACCTTTTGCTTTGTAAAGAAAACCACCAAACGAAGCGGACTATAAATAGCACCCAAAACTGACCTGCATCCCCAGCCAAGGGGAATGAAATGAAGACAAGTGAACGAACAGCTTCAAGGTCAGAGAGACTTTTTTATTTCCCCTTCATTCAAGGACTGGTAATTTTTATCCACGCAGGAGAGCAATCCAAAATACATCATTAGGGTTGTAGCTAATAAAAACCATGCTGGCTTTTTTCAGCCCGGCGTTGTTTCCTTTGCCCATACAGGGATTCTGGTGGGAGGGAGCTGCTTCCCCCAGCACCTGCTCTACCAGCAGAACCCCTCCTTGAGCACCCTGGTCATGCCAGATCTGTCCCAGCACAAAGCTACCAAACGATGCTGCCCTCAAGAGCACAAAGCTTGGACAAATTAAAGCACTATCACATTATCCTGCCTTTCTCTACCAGACTGTAGGGATGCTCCCCACTACTTCAGCCCATTCTCTGTCTGTAGAGAGCCGGCTTGTCACACAGCACTGGCTCTCTTCCTTCTCTCCAGCTGCTAAATGGCATTAAAAGAACTAAGCATCCATTAAATAAAACTTTCCCACTTGCTTCCCATGTAGACAATTGCTCTCACTGCCACAGGGAGGTTTCGTGCTGGCAGCTGGTCCATGGGTACACAAAGAACAGGGAGGTGCCAGAATCAGCTCTGGTAGCACAGGTCACCCAGGGAAAGCACTGGAGAGAAACGGGGACATTGTCCCAGGAGTCTGCACCCTCACCACCACCCAGCACTCACCCAACTCCTCTGTTCCTATTTCACCCCACAATGCCAACCCCATGGGGCACCTTTCTGCTGCCTTCCCCGTTGGTACCAGCCTGCCCTTAGCATCCTTTCTCCTGTTCCACTTCAGAAACAAAGGCAAGGGACAACAAGAGGCCAAACAGCAGCTCTTCCAAGCAGCCTGGGACTGACACCATCCCCACCTGGACTTGGAGACAAATAACCACCCATGCATCAATGTCTCAGAGATGGATTACAGGATCCAGCAGCCACTAAGGGGCAGCTGGAGATCACATCCTGCATCCCCAAGTGCCATGCCACACCTCCACCTTGCTCTTGATCTATGAAAGATTTTCATCCCAGCCCAGAAGGGAGAAGCAGGGAGGTCAGCTCATGGGGATGTCTGACCTTCCCTGCGGTCGTGTCTCCACCTGAGGCAGGGCAGGAACACGAAGAGACCCAGACAACACTGGAGCTGCCCGAGTTCCTGCTAAGCACACATCCTCCCTCCTCCAGCCAGCCAGGGGACGAGGGCAAATTCCTCAGGCACCATTAAATCTGGGTTAATGGGCCTGCACAAAGGCATAGCAGGACACCAACACTGCCCCTTCACACCAGGCATACCGACAGTCCCTGCCTCCCAAACCGTTGCCTTCCTGATGAGACAAGCCATCCTCTCTTGCTGCCTTTGGTGGGAGGTAAGGGCCATTCTCCCACCTGAAAAGCCAAAATTAGTCAGTGTTTGTGAAAGTTAGCCAGTGAATAGGCACAATGGCTCCAACAGAAGGGATCCAACAGAGCTGGTCCCTCCCAGCTCATTTCCATTTTAATGGGCTGGCTTTTTCCCCTGCCCTGTCCCCTTGGGGCCACCACAGAGGTCCCCAGCAGGAGGCACAGTCCAAAGCAAGAGTCGCGCTCCTGCTCTTCCCAGCAGAATAGAGGTCACAGACAGGGGCCACAGCCCTGCGTTCAGCAGCAGAGAGATAGACAAGAAAATGCTCAGCAGCTTCATGCTTCAGCAACCAAACCAACCCCACCAGCTAGAAGGGAAAACCCACTGGCCCACTGCAGGCACTGCACGCCCCCAGCCAGCCAACATGCCCCTTTTCCTAACAGCCCGCAATGAGTGTGACCCAAACATTTATGGGGGCTCAGCATCCCCATCAACGACCCCAAAGATCGCTCATCTGCTTTGTTCTCCCAGCACTATAAAACCATGTCCACCAACGCCTTACACAGCTCTGCAACGACAGATGCAGGACTAGTGAGGCACACAGTCACAAACCCCTGCAGGCTCTTGCTTTTTCCTTTCCCAGCCTTATTTCCACAATATTTCCAGGGTGGCAACCCCTGCCAGGGCACAGGATGATCTGCAGGGACCAGCTGTGAAGGTGATGCTGCCCTGTTTTGGCTGGCACAGACACACCAGCTCCTGAGCATCCCCGGCAGGGCATCACCAACCTGTCCCGAGGGGCTGCCAAGCGGCGTTTTGCCCTCAAACCCCTTCGAAGAGCACTTACAGACGCCAGGTTTGCACCCGGCAGCCCCTTTGAAGGCGCAGGCTCTTTGGGATCCACCTGCACCCCCGAGCCTCCTCTCTTTTTCCCAACGCTCTGCTGCCCAAAAGTCCCCTTGCCTGACACCGGCCAGGTCCCGCAGCCCCGCTGCCGTGCGGCCGCAGCGGGCGGAGGGATGGGGGCGAGGCGCACGGCTGCCTGCCTGCCTGCGGGCGCCAGGGAGAGGCGAGACGTGCACCGTCAGCGCTTTCGGCAGCGAAGGTTGGAGCAGGGCTGGCTGCTGCTGCTGCCTCCCGGCTGGCAGGGCGCCAGGCTCCCAGGCCTCGCTTACCTGCCGGCTTTGCGCGGAGAGCGCAGCAGATGGGGGGGGGAAATAGAAAGCGAGTTGTGGCTTGCGAGTCAAAAAGCCTGGAGGCACAGAGGGTGGAGGGAGCGGACTTTGAGGGCAGTGAGTCCTCTGAAACCTCCTCTCCTTCCCCAAGGCTGTATGAGCATGCTGGAGCATCCCTTGGAGTGCCAGGAGCTTGGAAATGTTCATCCCTATCCATCCTGAACTAGGCAGGAGCAGGAACCCTAGTGGCATTCCCCTCCAGGAGTCACCCCAGGACGAAGCTGGCAGCTGCCTGGAGCCACGGCCTCGCGGCCCCGGCAGATCCCAGAGGCCAGCGGTTCACGATGAATTTCTAATTGTTTCCTCCAACAATGAGACATCCTGTTCAGAGCCGGGCGGCGCAACAAAGCCCAACGCCGGCGAGCGGGGCCTCTTCCTGCTGAGCAGCAATGGGGCGATGCCGAGCGCTCCTGCCACGAGCAAGGGGACAGGAAGGCTCCGCCGCCCCCTCCCCACCACCCCATCCACTTAACACGCCTGTTCTCCAGCCTCCACCTTGATTAAAACAGCTTAACGACTCCAGCGAGAGCTCTCGAGGGGGCGGGGAGCCGCCGAGAGGTATTTGATGGATTCACTTTGGCAACCGTCGGCTACCTTGTCATGCCAATAAAATTATTGCCATTGAGTGGGGAGAGGCGCGGGCGCATGTTCCGGGAGCGCATCTCCCTCCCAGGGCTGAGCACAGGCGCCCATGGGGGATGTAAGCGTGTGGGGAGGGGACTAGGGGTCTCCAGAGGATGGGGACGGAGCAGGAGAGGGCACAGGGAAGAGGCAGCAGGAACAAAAGGCCCTTGTGCCGGGCAGCCAGCTGGGAGCAGGCAGCAGCACGGGCAGGAGAGCATTTCCAGGGGCTGCGCAGGGGTCGATGCCTGAGGAATCCTCAAGGGTCACCGGCTGACACCGCCAGAGCCAGCGCAGGGTTCATGCCCCAAATCTGCCCTGTGTCCCCACACACACACCCTCAAAAGAAAAGGCACAGGCAGTAAGTAGGGTAGCCAGCAGCAGGGTCACGAGGTGGGCCAAGCCTTCCCGGGCACTCCGGGAGCTGGATTTCACAAGCCGAGACACAAAGGGCCCCCTTTCAGCCAGAGCTGCTTATCCTGAGCACTAAGGAGAGGGTGATACAAAAAGATCCGTGGGGACAGGGTGGGCAGGAAGCCTGATGGCTGCTTCTCCCAGGTCACATGGACCATGATCAGGTCATGCATCATACCCAGGAAGCCAACACATGGGGGCTTTTGTGATAGAAGGGAGCCAGCAAGCAACAGGGAAATCCAATAAAGGCCCTGGTCAGCAACTCCCTCTCCCCACAGCCCCTATTTCCTGTCCAGACACACCAATGGTTTGGAACACACTGAAGCATCCTTAATCCAAAACTTTTAGAGAACTCAAGTGAGGTGCCTCCAGAACCAAATCTGCTCTCCCAAAGCACCATCATCTCCCTGCCCACAGGACAGGGAACTGTGGGGGAGCCCCTCAACCCTCTCCAGGCTGGGAGAGGAGCACCCTGTCCTGCTGTAAGGGGCGGGGATAACCCACTTAGTGTGAAGAATTTATTACTAGTATTATTAGTATTATTATTATCAAAGAAGTGAAATCAAAGCAGCCAGACACAGACCCAGTTCAGCTGTGCTTTCTGTGGAAGAGAATAAACAAGCCGTGGCAAGCGCAAGCCCCGGGGGAGGGGAGCAGATTCCCAACGGAGACACGATGCGTTCATGCCCAAGGCCAGCCAGTTCCAGGACAGAACAGGGAGCTACAGGGATTGCAGTGGTGACTGGAGAGACAGATAATCCTCAAAAAATGAGAGCTCAGCTAGCTGCGAGGGATGTGTAGTCCGATGCTATCCTGGCTGGGATACACTGGCTGCACTGTCCTGCAACCACACCTACCTTAGGGATCTCCAGTGCCTGGATCCCCACTGGTGCTGGGTATCTTTTGTAGGGCTGTGACAGGAGGGACAGCTCACAGCTTCCCTGTTCCACAGCAGCCAGGGATAGCTGTGGGCAGGGAGCCACCAGCTGCTTTGAGGGAGGAACTCAGCTCATCCCCCCAAAAATAACCAGACAGCACCCAAAACTGGGTCAACCCACAAGGGCTACACTGAGCTCAGCAGAGCCCCAAGGCAATTCTGTGTTTGCATAACGAGGAGCAGATGGCAGTGAAGGAGTGCAGCCGGCTCTTTGCTGCACCTCCCAGAATGTCCCACTGCTCCAGCTTCCAGCCTCCAGCCCAGCACAGTCACTGGGAGGGGGCTGCACCATCAGCACACCCCCTTCAGTATCACCGTTCTTCCCTTTCTCCAAACAACACTTCAAGCACACCCAAAATCAAGTCCTTGGCATACACAGCTCGAGAGCTGATGTGGGTGCAGCATGAAACGTGCTTTTCCAGCACATGACTGAGCACTCCCTTTGCAATCATACACACAGCTTCCTATCCACCCAAAAAATAGAAAAGACAACATGGGAAAATTATAACTGCCCAATAAAAACACGGCCAATTGAGGACAGGTGGTTTCCAGGAAAAACCCGAGCATTAGGACGCAAGCCTCATTTCCTTTTCAAAAACATCCCCTGATACTCCTGCTGCAGCATGCTCATGGGTCACGTCCCCATGTCACTTCCCCATCCACAGCACTTTCAGACTATGGGGTGTAGGCCAGGTCCCGGTCGTCCCAGCTCAGGAATACAGAGGAAGTGGTTCAGTGCCAGCTCCAGCAGTGCTGGAACCCATCCTTGCATTGTTCACCTGGGCATGGCTGGAATTCCCCGAGTGCCTCAGTCCCATGACTGCTGGCACAGAGGACAGTGAGCACGCGGGACCAAGGGCTTTCCAAGCCTGGCCTCTCCACATAACTCGGGATCAGCCAAAGATAACTGCCTGCCTGGTAATGCTGCAGGACAAGCTGAGACTGGGCTGCCATGGGTTCTGCTGCTGCAACCCACTCAGCATCCCATGGGTTGTGATCTCCATCCCCCTGGTGCCTCAGCATCCCAGCCCACAGCCCCCATCCCGCTGACAGCTTTGCAAATCTGACATTGCCTGCAAGATCCTTCCACCCCCTCCCCCAAAACTGGGGTCTCCCTGCAGCTGTGGTGGCAGCAGGTGCTGCCCAGCACCCTGCCCTCCCGACGGCAACTGTTGGTGGCGGGGCTGGGGAGAAGCTGCAGGGAAGCCACAGGCTCACGTGGCTTTTTTGGGGGGACAAAGGGAGGCTCTGTCTGCACACAACAGTCTGGACAAATGCTGGGCATGGGAGCTGCCATCCAAGGAAAAGCCAGACGCAGCAGTGACTCTGACCTGACCTTACCCCGGCCCAGATGGTGAAATCAGTGCCCCTCAGCAGAGCAGCATCCATTAAAGGGCTCCTGGGGGTGGGGAGGGGGGCACCCAGCTGTCAGTGCAGCCCTTCCTCTCCCAGAGGAGATGCCAGGGCTTCTGGAAAGGGCGGGGGGGACGGCAGGCTGCACCAAGCCTAGTGTGGGTGTTTGCCAAGGGGACGGTGGGAAACATCAACAGTTCAAAAAGCAGAGGGACTGCAACCACTACTGAAGGCTGCGCCTTCCCACTCCCCCACACACATCCTCTCTGCCTGGAGGAGCCACCTTGGCTACACGCTGCTGAACCCCTGCCAGGTATCCCATCCCCTGGCTGGGGACACATTGGTTCTACTCAAAGACAGGTCAGCAGCCCCTCCTGGCCCTCCCCTGCCTCCGGCCCTGGCAGCCAGGCAGCAGGATCAGGTAGCTGCTGAGGCAGCGCTTTGCCGGGCAGCCAGGCAGCCCCTGCCGCAGGAGGGCTGGGCTGCCCACCTCAAGGTCACTGCAGGGACAAGGAGAGGACCTCGTGGCGCAGGACTTGGAGCCTGCAAAGTGCTCCCATGCTGCCATTAGAGAGCTCTGCAGCACCAGGGGATCTGGGGGCTCCAGGCAGGATAAGCCTATAAAAGCTACACAGCATTCCAGCACTGACACACGATTGAGACCCATCTCTTGAGCCCCATCAGCTCCATGTCCTCATGCCCTGCAAGGCCAGAGAGCCCCACAGCTCCTGGGGTACCAAGTTCAAAACTAGGAAAAACAAAGCATGAAAAGGCCCTGAAGGGAAGGAGGATGCTCAAACCACACCTGGGCATAAAGTTCTGGCTGCTGTCATAGCTGCAGTATGCAGCCCACACACAAACCAGGCACCCACAATAGTTGACCTCTTCCAAATAGTTCTGAAGATGCAAAACCAGGGAAAAACTGAAAAAAAAGCAGTTAGAAGAAAAATCCAATTTGCCATTTAAAAACCAAGCACCGGCCCTCTAGGTAACTGAGGAACTAGAGGTGCAACACTGTCACTGTGACTTTCTGAACCCTCCTCCCACATGCTTTTCCCTTCCCATCACCACCTAAAAGCTCCCATCTGGAGCCCAGCAGCAGGAGAAGCCAGCAGCAACATGACACCAGTCCCTCTGGATCCCTCATCGATCCGGAAGGGAGGACGAGTGGCCTCCATCCCGACAGCCCTGCTGCCGCTGTGCACCCCTCCAAGGACTGCACAAAGCAGAAGGTGTGGGGCTAGAGAGGACACCTCCATCCTGCCCCCCACCCCAGCATGTGCTGCCCATGCCCCAAAAATGCTGCTAATACATAAACGCTGCCCCCCCCTAGCAGGGGCACAGGCAGGTCTGTCAGGGGCCGTGGGGAAACAGGGACAGAGCGAGTAGGACATATGGGGACTACACAAAGGCATCCTGCTCCAGATTCGTGCCAGGGAAACCACCCTGCCTCCTGCAGGGCACCCTGGCCAGCACAAATCAGGAGATGTAGCAAAAGTGCAGAAAGCTGTGCCAAAAACACAGTACTGAAGCACCTTACAAGTCACAGAGAGATGGGCCAAACACCCAGCCAAGCTCTGGTTCATAGTAGGGACCTTACCAGGACATTCACATGGCCTCTCCCTGGCTGAGGATGTGTTAATGGAAGCTATGTTTATACAGGGCAGGTACAGCTGTAATTATAGGCATGATGTTATGATAACAGGAAATCCGTGCCCTGTGGAGATGCAGGCAGAGAAAGGCATGCGTGGAGCTATTTGCTAATTGCCACCACAAGCAGCCTTTTGTGCCCTGGCAGGGTACAGGATGTGAAGTCTCCCCCTCGCCAGGCTGGAGCCATCAGCACCCACCTCTGCCCAGGTCAATGACAAGGCCAGATGGACAGAGGATCCAGATGGACAAATCCTGCCTCGTGGCAGCTCCAGGACAAGTCCACCTGCCCCAGAGACACGACAGGATGGGCTCTGAACAACCATCAGGAAGGATTCAACTTGTCATAACCCTTCCAAAAGGCAGAGCTTTTGTAAATTCAATTGTCAAATAGAAACAAGGGGAAATTGCCCCTCGCTGACCCTTTCAACATTACCCCAAATATATCAAGTCACTCTATTATGGAGGCCCAGCCCAACCAGTACCCCACAAAGGGCCAGTGAGGCAAGCAGTCACCCCTCCCCATCAGCATCACTGAGGGCTTTCCTACCTTTTTGATTTTCCCACTCCGTGTGCCTGCAAAGACAACAGTTTGTCCTCTGTAGTCATAGGCAGCCACCGAGGTCATGCCATCCTCCTTATCCACAAAGAGTGGGGTCCCCTCGATGGTGACAGTCCCGCCCAGTGGCTGGTTAAAATCCTGGCCACAGAAATTGTCGTCGATCTGCAGCGGCTGTTGGAGGAAAGCAGAGGAGAGATGAGCTTTTTGCCAATGCCTCAACATGTTGGACCTCAGAGATGGCAATCAGCCATCTCCCACCTTCACCCCATAGTTACAGCACTTTTGGCAGCCTCCTACCACAACCATCTCACCCCACCAGCCAAGGGAAGGTATGAGTTGTTATTTCCCCAACATTCCCTACACACTGATGTAAGGCACTTGGGACAGATGCACTGCATGCAGGCCCTCTCTACATCTGAACATCTTTGCAACCTAAGACCAATGCTCTCTGTCCTCTGCATCCTACAGAGCAGCACTTAAAAGCCCAGCAGGAGCCAGTGGAGCATCCCTGCTCCCCCCTCCATCCCTGCCAATGCCATCTCAGACACATGAGCTGCCAGCATAAGCTCCCCAGCACACACACATCTCTCTCCTCCTCATCCTGGCACTAGCTTCAAAAAAAACCAGCTTAGCAGCAAGGCAGGAGGGGATGAATCCTGCACCCCAGCCTTCCCCCAAAGACAAAACACTTCCCAGACAAGGCCATGCCAAGGCAAACAAGTCAGGGCTCCTGGAAGAGCCTCACTTCACATAGCAAAGCCTCCAGCAAACACACTACCCACCTGCCAGCCCAGTTCCTCCTCCCGCAGGAACGTCTTTGGGAAATCCCCACATTTTTTCCACCCTGCCTTGCCCCAGACAAGGCCCCTGGCTCAGCCAGCTGCCTCCTCAGTTCAGCACAAGCCCACAAATCTGGAAGAAGCTTTTGCAAGCCTTCCTCCTGCCTGGGGAAAGGCAGAAGCAGGGCTGCACTGGCCTTTTTCCACTCTCACAGCCATGACAGCGGGGACCTCCCTCAAGGATGATCAGATGATGGGCAAGGCAAAGGCAAAGGGATGCCCCCTGAGAAAGCTGAGATGCAGACAGGGGAGCAGGACCAGGACCAGATCCACAGCATTCACCCCTACCTCGAGCATCCTCACCCTGACCTGCTGAGCAGAACAACAGACCCTGGCCACAGCTGTCTGGCCTGGGGGCACGTGGGTCTCCCGGTGTTCCCACATGAGGCAACAGCCTCACATGGTCACAGAGCACCAGCAAAATCCCCGTTCTGTCCCAGGAAGTGAAGGGCTTTGCCAAATCCCCAAGGAAGGCAGCAAGCCTGGGTGCAGGAGGGTAAAGTGGCAAGGCAGGCACAGCTGACAGGGAGACAGCCTGCTCCGGTCACGGGATTCTTCTGCTTCACAAGGTTTCTTATATAATTTTGAATTTAAAGGGGAGAGAGGTTTTTTGGCAAGCAGCAGGCTCCAAATGCATGCCAGTCCCCAAGGGGTTTTAAATCCATACCGCATGTGTACAGAGCATATGGGAAAATGCCGAGCTCCCAAGCTTCACGTACGCAAGGGCAGTACAGAGCTCTGTAATTCCCACTCATCACTGCCTGGGAAGAGAGGATCAGCCCAGACCAGCTCCCACCAACAGTCACCCATGTGGAGGGGAGAAAACACAGCACTTTTCTGTGCCCCAGCACAATACACTTGCAGCTACCATGGCATCAGCCTCCCATAGCCATGGCAAAGCTGCTTGCTCTCCTCACCATGCTGGTGAGGTGATTCCAGCTCCAGGGCCAGTGGTCCCACTCCCTGCTGCAGCAGGAACTCAGTGTTGTCGCAGCCTCTCAAAAGGGAAGAACCAGTCACACTCAGCCCACCAGGCACTCTGGGGAAGCTGGGCTGCTTCCTCAGTTACTCTAACTTCTGGGTTTGGGTGTTGAGTTAATGTACAAAGATCAACTCCCTTCCCCGCCTGACTGTTGCTCATCCTTCCCTGAACCAGGGGAACTCTTACAGCCCATCATGAAAAACACTTTGGATCCCCAAAACAGGAACACGAGGCACCAAGCATCTCTGCAACCACAAGAAAAAGAGGGAAGGGAAATCACAACCACACCACTCATCCTCTGAACGCCAGCCTTGCCCTCTTCCATCCATTGGCCAACACACATACTAAGCATCCTCCTCTGCATTACAAGATTAGGAATTTTAAAACAGCAGATCATAGAAAATTGTCCTCCTAATCACAGAGCAAGATGTGAGCAATGCTCCAGCCCATACAAAGCTCCCATCCAAATACCTGGGGTTTCTCAGGTGCTTTGCTGGGGAAAAGATTTCCCCACAGCCCAAATAAACCCAACACCTTCCACCCAGCCATCTGCAGTAGCAGAAGAATTCAGGGCAATGCCACAAAGGTATTTAAACCCTGGCACCCTGGGTACAGGTTCTGCTCTCTCTGAGCTCAATCTGCAGCTTCCCCAACCCCACGGCTGCTGAATATGCAAGAGGAGAGATGTTTATGGTGTTTACTGCTCTCTGCTTTGTCTCAACATACTCTCTGGGAAATGACAAATACAGCTGCGCCCTGGGACCGAGGAACTCCCGCCGCCGCCATGCCGACACCACCTCGATAAATAATTACGCCGACAATTAGCTCATTAACAGCAAACTGCCTCGTTAGGGAAGTGCAGGCGGCACAGAGGTCGGGCCAAGGGCGGCAGTGCCGGGGTTACGGAACCCACCGACATCCCTGGCAGATGCGGGGAGAGGCAAGGCAGAGGGAAGGATGGACAGAGGGGGACAGCTGTCCCCCAGCCGGTGCTGGCAGGGACCGACACGCACCACGGCACGTCAGGGCCAGTGACCTTGCAGCGTTTCAGCCTGCGGCTGCTGGGATCTGCAAAAGACACTGGGATCTGCAAAAGACACTGGGATCTGCAGGAGGTTTCGGGATCTGCCCACTCTCTCATTTGCATGGTTTTTTGCAGGGACCACAGCCTTCAGCCTATTGCAAAGGGCGGTGCAAACCCTTTTGGGGGTTTGGGTTTTTTTTTTTTTTAATTATTTTTATCTTTTGTTTTTATTTCCATGCTTTTCCTTGGCACCCCTCTCAGTTGCCCCTGGCTCAGACACCCCAGGGCTGCTATCTGCACAGCACAGCAGTCTTCTCTCTCCCAGCATTACTTTTTCCTCCCCAAAACAGGGTCAGGAAATTCGGATTTCCTGGGGAAAGGGACCTGAAGGAGGGGGAAAGCAGGCCCACAGCAGCAAGCGAGCAGGACCGGGTGTCTCCTGATATGCCTTGTCTCATTGCCTCCCTTCAAGCCCACTTACAAAAGCAATGAGGGAGCAGACAGCACGACAAGGCTCGCATCACTCAGCATTATTAATTAGCCAGTAATTTGCCAGTTAACACCATTATAGGCTCACCCCATCCCCCTGCACACCTCCAGGGGCTGTGATGGAGGATGTGGAAGGATGCAAAGAGCCACGGAGGAGGTTACAGGAGGCTGGTACTAAGTGCCAGGCTGGGGTGCCAGGCTTTTTGTCCATTAATCGCTGCTCAGGAATAATCCGAGTGTGGTACAGTTTGTCACCACCTGCATTTCTCTGGCTGCCCCGGAAAGGATTTGGCTTATCCTGGCCCACTTTCAGCCAGTTTGTCACCAGCCATTGTCCTGTGCCAGCAAGCTGGGCAGCAAGGCTTACTGAGGAGTCAAAACTCGTTTTCTCCCTGGGGTAACCCACGGAAAGCTGATGCACACATCCTGCTGGCTCCAAGCTCTGGTTCTGCCTACACTGCCAGCCCAGGCGTCAAGGGCTCCAGGAACTCTAAATAACTCTCTGCTGCAACATCTGCACTCCAGCTCCATCCCACTGCCCTTTCCCAGCCCTGCTACACCAGTCCTTGTTCCCCCAGTTTGGGGACAGGAGCACTGGGCAGATGCACTGAGCACATCTGACCACAGGCACAAAGACCTCTCAGCCTTGCACTGCAAATGGGAAGAAAAGAGCCTGGCTACAGAACACCAAAGCCCTCTCAGTGAAATACTGGGAGCAGCAATGCCTCTGGAGAGGTTCAGGGGCAGTTTAGGCAGTGAGGCTGGCACAGGGAAATGGCCTGGCTGCTTCCAGAAGGTGCCTCTCCTGCATTTGGAAGTCCATGCTCAGGTCTGAGTGCACCAGTGTGAGGAGTCTCCCTACAGAGCAAGCTCCCTTCCCCTTCCCATTTCCAGATCACTGGATCCCAAAAGGAGGGAAAAAGAAATGGGAAGCAGGAATTCACTCCACTCACCAACACTGGAGAGGAATCACTAACATCTCCTGAGCTATCTGCCAAGCCTGGTCCACTCTCCTCCCCACCCCAGCACCAGCTCTAGAGAACCAGAACTGCCCTGCAGCACTGGGGATGAGCGCTCTGCTCTGCTTGAGGTCTGGGAGTGCAGTGCTGACAAAACCTCCTCCACCATGGACCAGCCTCAGCCCCTTAATGCCATGAAGGAGCAGAGCAAGAGAGCTCCTTGCACATTTCCATATGGATGGGGTGTAAATCCCAAGCAAGTAATTACTTGAGCAATTACATTTTGCCTCCTTAAAAATAAAAAAGCAGCACGTCCTTTATTTTCTGGCCAGTCCTCACCCCCAAGGGATCCATCACTGCCATGACCCACCCCAGAGGTGGCTTTACTTTATTAGGGGCACAGAAATCCCTGCCAGAAAGAGGCTACATACTTCCAGTGGTCTGGTTTGGCCTATGCTCAACTCAGCAAAGAACTGAGAGCTTGACTTATGATCCAGTCCACGTCTTGCCCCACTCTGTCTGGCAGCTGGAGAAGGCCTGGGACAGAAAACACCACCTGGTTCCCCTGGGGAGGGTGTCACTCCCCAGTCCAACTCGTACAAAAGCAGGAGCCTCCCCATCACAGCACACATCCTTCCACAAGAGCCATCTCTGCAGGACCCAGGGAGTACCTTGACACACACTTACTCCCAGGGGCTGCCCAGCACGTAGCAATCATAGTTTAAACCTGTCCCTAGAGAGCAGGGGGGCAGAGCACCCTCCCCACACCCAGGGGACATGGCATTAGTGAGGCTCTGAGAGAGGAGAGCCGGGAGTGCAGGAGGCAGCAGTGAGCAACTCCACAGCCGGAGCCAGCAGCTGCGCGACCCAACAGGCAGCCGTGTAACGATTTCATCATTTTCCAGCAAAATTGAATTAGTTCAAAGCCAAAATCTGATTTGCGAGCCCAGCGCTCTTGACAGCAAACCCTTTACTTTGTCAGGCAGCTGTTAGCTGTCTCCTTCAGAGCGGCGGTGAGGACGGTGGGAGAGAGGGCAGGGCTGCTCCACAGGGACCTCCCTGCATACCTGCCTGCACCCAAAGCCTGCTTGAGCAGGGCTGGGGGCTTTGCTGATGGGTGCTGAACACCAACAAGCTGGACTTGGGGGAGGTGGGTGATAGCAGGTGGGTCAGGAACTCCCCCAGACCCTCCCAAACACACACACAGCAGCCCAAGCCTGCCTCAGCCCCACATCTGACCCTACTTGGGGACTATTCAGCCTGTGACCTATCTACATCACCTGGAGCTGTAGCCTCCAGCAACTACTAGTGGTTTATAACATTTCCCAGAAAAGAATGCAGTAACAGTAACAGTTCAATGAGAAAATAAACCCCAAGAGCCAAGCTGGGAGATCCCCTGCCCACCACCACTCAGAGGTCCCACACTGAGCAGCTGAGACACCAGCAGGGAGCAGACTCACCCAGGTGAGGACCAGGTGGGAAAACACCTCTCTGGGGACAGATGGGAGCGCTCCCTCAGCTGGGAATCACTGTTCCAGGATAGCAGCACTCACCTCCTGCACCTCTGGATGACAGTTTGCACTGGTCACTCCCAAAAGCCACCTCACTGACAGTGCCTTGTGCCCTCCCAGCACCCCATGGAGAGGATGTGATCCCTCCACACTGAACACCTGACCAATTTCTGCTGGGACTACCAGTCTCCCCACCTCCCTCCATCAGGTCTGTGCTCCCTGTCCTGCACATCCTGCTGCTTCCAACACCTTCTGCTTGGCCACTGCCAACCCCAAGCCCACACGTGCCATCTGCAAGGGACTCCACAGCAGAGCTGCATCAGATGCCCTGAGGCTACCACCATCCCAGCCCAACTCACTGACACTGCCCAAATCCACAGAGAAAACACACGTCAAATCACTGGGAAAGGTCCAGGTAGAGAACACTGCCAGAAACAGTCTGGCTCGAGTAAAAACAGGTGGGAACTTACCGAGTTGATGCAGCCCAGCTCCTTATTCAAGAGCCAGGGCAGTGAGAGTTTCCCTTCCCCTCTGTAGCATGACTGGATACGCTCCTTGATCTTATCCTTGATCTTCTTCAACGTGAAGAGGCAGAGCACAGACTCCTTGGGAGGCTTAACCCTATTTTTCTGGCCCTGGGAGAAGATGGTGAAGAGGATATCCTCCTGCTCTGAGATGCCCAGGTACTTGGCCAAAGCCTTGCCAGGCTTGGTCAGGTAGGCATCCTGGATCAGGCGGTACTCAATGCCGTCCTGCACACAGCCAATGGGGAATTCCACATAGGAGTAGAACTTGGGGTCATCCACACAGAGGCGGACGATCTTGGAGGTGAAAAACTGCTCCCCCGTGGAGTCAGGAGACGTCAGCTGGGTGTCCAGCTGCAGGGTCAGGTAGTAAACAAACTGCTCGCTGCTGAAGCTGTAGATGTAGTAGATGTCAAAGGTGGGGAACTTGGAGAGTGTATCCGAGGGGATTTTGAGCTGTGAGGAGACAAACTCATCCTGGTAGACAAAGCCAAACATCTCGGCGTTCTCCTCGTTGGCCATCAGCTTGCGGCTGGAGAGAGTGGGGAAGTACTCTGACTTCCCATCAATGGGTGTCCCAATGAAGAGCTTGTTCTGCCCATTCAGCACCTCGATGATGACACCAGACATGGTGCCCGACTCGTTGACACTGGAGAGGTAGTGCTCCTTGCGGTGGTGGGGCTCACCCAACTTGAAGAGGTCGTCCAGCCGTAGGAATTGGCAAATCCCCTGGGAGGCACTGCCGCAGGCAATCAGCCGATTCCCCGAGTAGTCCACCAGCAGCAGTTTGTTCACATTGTTGGTGGTAACCAGCCCGTGTGGGCAGGATTGGACACTGGGCGGAGGGTAACACTTCTCATTGTCCTCCACAGGCCCTGTCACGTGGGTCCGCAGGAGCGTGAGGTTATTGGAGAGCTTGTAGATCCGATTGACAGCCCCCACGTAGACCTCCCCGGTTTTGTTATGGACCACCAAGTGTGTCAAGCTCCAGTCTGTAACCGGGAAAGTCCTAAAGGGAGATTTGGGGCTGCCTTCCGCCAGCGGTAGCCAGGTGCTCCCCAAGAGCAGCAAGGTCCAAATGTGGATGGACAAGTGGTGCTTGAGCCAAAGGAGCCACATTGCAGCAGCCTCACATCCAACCAAGGCCATGCCCAAACCCAGCCACAAAATAAATAGAAACAAACCCAAACTAAAGGAATGGGGGAGGGAGGAGGAGCTAATGGGATACACTGTCCTCTGCTTCCGCTGCACTCAGCATTCAGGGCATCGTGAGCACGGCCAGTCCAGTCAACCCTAGAAGGAGAAAGACAAGAAAAGTGGGGTTAGGAGGCTTTCCTGCAGTCTCAAGCATGTTCCACCCCACCCAGCATGTTCCATCCCACCCAGCATGTTCCATCCCACCCAGCATGTTCCATCCCACCCAGCAGACTCTGCTGCTTCAAATGTTTCTAGCAGGCAGAAGAGACCCTGACCTGTTGCTCCAATCCCACTCCATGGTAGTGCTGGAAATGGATGCAAAATCCATTGGGCAGCAAGCACAGCCCAAGCCCCTACACAAAAAAAGCACCTTTTAAAGGAGTTGAGAGAGCCAAGAGCCCAGGCATGTTGCCTGCCATCCTGCCACCTGCCTGCCAGGAGGGTGATGGGCAGGAGGGAGGGAGCACGCAGGCACGGCAAGGACAAGCCTGTCCTTTTGGCATTTCTATGCATTAGAAAACACAGGGCCAGACATGAGTTGGTTTGAGAGGCTCCAGAGAGACAAGGGGGCACATGCAGGGGGGATGGAATGCTCTGCCTGCTGCTGTGCCACAGCTGTGACTCACCAACATGGAGCAGCAAAGCAGCAGGGAGACAACAAAATACCCCACACCAGGGTGACCTTTGCATCCCAGCAGCAGGGAGGAGATGGCTACAGGAAACCAATGCACAGCTCTGCTCTCTGCAGAGTTCAGCAGCCCCTCCATTACACCCTGTCCTCTCCACCCACCCTTTCCACACAGGCACAAGCACCCCTAGTTTACCCTGGGGCTGTGTAAAGCCCCATGCCAGCACACAGCCCATCCTACCATCAAAATCCATCCAACCCAGGTGAGACCAAGGTCCATGGCTGGGGCACCAGCTCAGTTTCCCAGCCAATGCAGATAAGCAGCTCTAAAAGTGAGTGGAGGAGGAGGAGAGCCTCTCTCTCTCTCCTTCCTCTCATTATCATCTATCTCTGACTCAGCCCAGGATAACCTCCAAGAGGATCCCCAGCAGGGAGTGGCACAGCTAGGAAATATGGCCTGCAGTGACTGGCAGTTCTGCCAGGTGCCAGCACTGGCAAGGCAGGATGTCATAGGGTAGCCATTTGCCATACCAGCAGGGCTGTGTGGGGCTGAATGCTGCCCCAGCCTCAGCATCATGCTTTTGTCAGGGCTGTGGCACCCACCAGCTAGGCCACATGCAAACCTTGGGGGCAGCATCACCACTGAGCCAGCAGCCATACAGCCACCCCAACATTCCATACAGCATCCTTCACTTCTGCTGCTCCCCTGCAAAGCCACAGAGCCAGACTGGGAGAGATCTAAGGAAAAGGAGAATTTTTTTTTCCCCTCCTCCAACTTCCAACATACACAAGACCCCCCCTCCTTTTTCAGGGCAAGCCCAGCCCTGGCCACCTCTGCAGCCATGCCAGCTCCCCTGAGCCCCAGATACCTTGGGCAAAGGTTCTGCACCACTTCCAAACCCTCTCTGCAGATCTGCCTCTGCCCACAATGCTTTTCATCCTGCTCTTTCCAGCTTCCCTACATATCCACCTCCAAGGCAACAGTCTCAAGGGACATTTGGACAATGGCACATGAGCAGAAATGAGACCAAATCCAGGCGCCACAAAGCTCTATGGGTATGGAGACAACCAAAGCAGCACCCTGGAAATCATCCCCATGGTCCTAATGACCCATTCCTACCACCTTTTCCAACACTGGGAGCCTCCCAGCAAAGAGCAGGTAGTCACAACACTGCCAGGGCAAGGGCAGAGTTCCCCAGAAGACACTCACACTGCCCAGAATCTTCATTTTTCTGAGCTTGTTGGTCAGAGCACAAGCACCCCAGATCAGAGCTCATTATCCCCAAACTACGTTGACGTGGGACCAAGTGGCACTGTCAGCACAAACCCACTGGTTAGCCCAGAAAGCCACAGCCCAGCAACTGAAGGCATTGGGGTTTCCTGAAGGAAACCCGAGAGTGGCTTCCCACCCCAAGAAACTGGCACAGCTGTCACCAAGCCACTGCTCCCATGAGGCTGAGCCCCTCAGGAACAGCACAGCAGCTGCCTGGCAAGGAGACCAGCACCAACACCAAATTCATGTGTCAGTGACGTGCCAAGGAGAGAAGGAATGGGGAAGATGGGGAAGGTGACAGTGGGAGATTGGTGCAGTGTGGGGATGCCAACCAGAGCATCTCCTGCCAGGATGAGAGAGCACAACAGGGAACTTGCTTTCTTGGTGCATTTCTATGATTCATTGCTTCTATTTCAGGAAGTGGGTGAGAGAACTAGAGGTCAAGCTGCTGCCACAAACCAGGGCTAGAAAGCCCAACAGGAGATTCCCAAATTAACGTAGGGAACTGCAAATCAGAAGTTGGAACGAGAGCAAAGTGAGGCAGAGCTGGGGCGAGCTGAGAGATGACACTCTGCAGAGCTCCTCTGAGATTTCTGCTCCTAAATATACTACAGCAGCAACATCTCGTCCTAGTGACCTGACACCAGTGGTGGTTTTGTCCAGTCCTGCTTAAAACCATCAGCAACAAATAATAAAAATAAAACAGCACAAATGATTAGCTTGTCTGCTTTCAGGATTCAGCGATACGGGTTCCTTTGGAGTAAACTAAAGCAGAGCTCAAGCCCACCACGGCGCAGGCAGCCCTGCACTGGAGCATGGGTGCCAGCACAGCCCCTGTTCCCTGCCTGTGGGAGCAGCTGCCAAAGGGCACTTCTCTGCTGTCACACAGCTTCCAAGTCCCATGGAGAAGTCACAGTGCAGCTAAGGCAGGGCACCTCCTCTACTGGCACACTCTTTAAACCACAGGGCACCCAAACCCCCTGCGGCTGCATTTGCCCTGGGGGGACCCAGTCCAGGGCCACCATAGGGCTGCCAGCACCAGGAAGCAAGACCTGCACCACAACACATCCAGTGCAGTCCAAAGGCATGGAAAACCCCAGGCAGACACCCTGGAGCCAAGCCCTGCCCTGAAACAGACAGCAATAAAATAATTCTCCCCAGCCCGGTTGCATTCATGCCAGCCGGGAGAGCAGGACCTCAAACACAGCGGGCTGTGCTGCTGGGCAGCCAGTGGTGCAGTGCAGAGCATTTGCAGCACTGAGCATCCCCAGGGCTCACCCCACAGCGGGGCCACGCCACCGGCCAGACGGCACCACAGGCCTGTGTTTTGCTTTCCACATGCATACAAACACACACATACACACACACACACACACACACACACATATTTATAGAAGGAAACACGCAGTCAGAAACAAAGCCAGCACAAGAGCCAAACCTGCCCCAGTCCCCTTCATCCTCCACTGGAAAGAACGTTTGCTCACAGTTTCACCTCAAAGTGGCCACACTGATGGCTGCAGCCACTGCAAGACTTGGATGGGGGTTACCCACCTCAGCACAGCCAACACTCACACATCCTGGCTTCAGCAACAAGCCATGGACATGCCCCAGAGATGCCAGAGCCCCACTTCCTGGCTACTGGAGAGGTGGCAAGGGGCAGCAGCACTCATCCCCTAAGGCTGAGAGCTCCCTGGTCCTGCAATATGTCCACAAACCTGTGTTTGGGATGGAAAATCACACTTTGGGAAAACAATCATCATTTTTGATAGCACAAAGCAGGAGTACTGGGATGGAAAAACTAACCTTAAAAGGCAAAGACTGGACAGAGTGTTAAGGACCAGCTCTCCACTCATTTGGGCAGCAAGTCCAAGAGTCAGCACTAGCCTACAAAGCAGCAGCCCTCATGGGAACACCCACAGACAGGGTTTAAAACATGCAGACAAGCATAGCTGGCATTCACAGACCTGCCTACCACCCTTGCTCTTCCATCAACAGGACCCCAGCAGGTTCCCTCCCAGCAAAGCACCCCAAGAGCTTTACAGCCTTGCACTTTTGCAAGGGAGGTTGGAGGAGAGAAGGCATGGGATTGAAAACCCCTAAACAGCCGACCCACAAAAGGGGAAATGGCATCTAAAGGGCCTTTACCTGTAATCCCTCCAAGTCACTGCTCTCAGCAATAAGGAACAGCCAAGACAGGACCAGCTGCAAGCTGTCAGTAATTAGCAAAGGGGAGAGAGGGGAGATTATCCAGGGGAGAAAAAAGACTTTGGGCCACAGGAGAGGCAGCCTCACCATAGAGCTGGTGTATTTTTAGGTTCATCTGCCTGGGAAAAGCCTTGCAACAATGAGGAAAGCCTGGTGGTGGTACAAATTCGAGCTGCACTACATATGCAGTTGCTGCTACAGGGCTAAACTTTAACTCCTTCCTTCACTGCCTACAGTCATTGAAAACTATCTGGCTGGGGTCCCTCCCTAGCCAGTGAGTTAAGTCATTAAAAACCTTATCCCTGGCTCAAACCACACCCTGATGAAATCAGTGGCAGGCTCTGAAGCTGCCCCAATGCCCCAATCTCCATTACTATCACCTAATCAAGAATATCTTCAGCATCTTCAGTTTCCTCCCAGGTTCCTGCCATCCCACCCAGGCAGGGGCTGAGGACCCCATCCTGCCATCCACCCCAGCTTCCACTCCTGCTCTGCAAGGATCTTCTGGGCAGAGAATTCAGCCTCTTTTATCCTGAGAAACATGACTAGGAGAAGCAGCCATCTACTGCCCAAGGGCACATGAAGCTTGACCCTCAGCAAAAAGGAGCATAAAAGAACAAGCAGTGAGGAAATTAAATAGCATTTCTCAAGTGTGCAATTCCCCTTCTCTGGTCCTCTGCAAGAAGTCATGTCACGCCAAGAACAGCTTGAACTCCAGAACAGCTCTGGAGCCACTACGTGTACTCACCACCACGAGACTGCAGGCTGCTCTGCAGAGAGCCCTTCCAGAAAGGACTCATGAACATTTCCAGTGTGGAATCCCAGGCTCCCCACAACCACAGCATCCCAAGGCAAGGAGGCACATGAGGACAGCCTCAGCAGGCCCTGCCAGGAAACCAGGACTTTACACATTTCCCAACTCCATCCAGCTACACCCGAAGTCAGAGTTGGTGGCTGTCCTTTGCCTTACTCCCACAACTCACCTGGGTACCACAGTCCATACAGGGACCCTCAAGGGGTGCCAAGGGGCTTTCTGTTTGCAGCCCACATGCTGGATCTAGAGGGAGGAAAGTGCATCCCATGTTCCCCTGTGCTCCCTGCAGCCAAGAGAGGAGGAGTATGTAGACCTGGACTGACTGATGCCTGGAATGGAGACCAGTGCACAGCCTGTGGGTAATCATCCACACAGGACACAGCCTGCTGCTTCCCATCCTACTTCAGGAAGTTTGTCCATCAGCACAAACAGAGCACAATGCCTCCAACCCCTCTGTGCCTCTCATCATCCACAGACCCCAACCCAAGGCACCAGGACACCAGCCATGGGACTGTGGCTTGCTACTATCAACATCCAGGTCAACTCAAGGCTTCAAACACCAGACTGATCTGAATTTTGTCACCTCAATAAGGACCAATTAATAACATCTTGCCCCCATTTTAAGCGCAGAGAAGTATAGACCAAATTCCCTGAAGACCACCTCCCCATTCAGCTTTGGCCCACACAATCCCAGACTCTGATTCTCACAACCCATCAGTCCACTGCCCCACATAAATGTCCCAAAATCCAGCCCCACAGACAGAGGTCACCTTGGTCCAGCTGGACCTGCAGAGACCCAGAAGGTCACCCACAAGCAAGGTCTCTCAACAGCAGAGAAGTCCAATGAGAGATCCTCTGGCCATCAGCATCCTTCCCTTGTCTGATCTCATTCCCTAGGGCATAACACATCACTCCTCACTCCCTCCAGCCTGCTGCTCCATATCCTGCATTGGACCAGGGCAGCCACAAACACAAGCCATGATTTTACCTCCCCAGATCAATGCCCCTCTTCCAGCCCAGCTCTCCAAGCTGCATTTTCACCTCTCTACCACAAGTGTTTCCCCCAAATCCCAGAGGGAATCTGAAGAGCTCACTCTTTACAATGGAGCATTGCCACAGGAGGATTCCTGGTTGCTGGATCCCCTCTACTCCAGCAAAGAGAGGTCATTCTGGGGTTGGTTTAATCCCAGCTAAACTGAAATTCCCATGCTTCCACCTGGCCCCTTGCTGACACCAGCACTTGTGCTGTCCTGTGGCGAGCCAAGCACAACTGCCATCACATTAGTTCTGATTAAAACAACCACAAAACTTCTCCAAACGAGCTTTCCCAAGCCATGAGTGCTTCTCCTTCCCCTATCAACCTCCAATCCTTCCCCCTCTGCTGTTTCAGTTATGCTGCCCCAGGAACCACAGCTGGAAACAGCTCAGGTCCCGGCTCTGCTTCCCCTGCGGAGTTTCCAGATCAGCACAGCCCCAAGGTTTTATTTGCCCAAAGTGGAGCTGACCCAGGAGGAGTGAGACATCCAGAGAGATAGCAGAGCCTCACATGGCAATGGGATGGGCAGAGACAGGAAGAGGAAGAGCCCAAAAGTTCCCCCACAGCAACATCACCACAGGGGAAACTGTTCTGAGAGTCCAAAAGAGGCTCCATTCAGAGCACCAGGGGCAAAGAGCACCTGATACTAACAGGGAGGTGCCACAGCAGTGGCTGTGCCTGCACTCTGCTTTCCTATGGACAGTGCCAACACAGCACACCCCACCCCAATTTCCTACAGCAAGGGGGCCTCACCCACCGGACCTGGGCAGAGCACACTTCAAAGCATGGGTGCAGCCCAAGAGCTACTGGCTGGGAGGGAGAGCAGAGCAAGGTTTCTCCTCCTCCTCCTGCAGATCCCAGCTGCAGCCCTAAGCCATGCTAGACACAGGCATCACCTTGCTAGTATGGCCTGATGCCATGCATGAGGAGCTGAGATTCCAAGAGGAATCAGCATAATGGATCGGCTCCGTCAGTGCAAAACCAAGAAGAGGCGGCTGCTCGCCTGTGCTGGGAGGGCTGTCCAAGCACCTCTGCCAAAAACCCACTTTCTGCTAATGAAGGTGGCTGCATGGCAGCTCCAGCAAGTGCCATCACCCCCATGGAAGGCCAGGGAGCCATACAAAGCACAGCCAGTGGGCCAAGAGATCCTGCTCTGCTGGGAGCTGACACGCTCCCCTGGCACCATCACATCCCTCCCTCCCAGCTCTCTCCCACACAGGCAGGAGGCCATGCAGAGCAGGACCTCTCCTGCAGTGCCAGCTGCCCCATGGGCACCTCGGTTGTGCCGAGAAGGAATAACATTGGGAGCTGTGGAAGCCGGGGCTGCTGTCAGCGTCATGGGGCTCAGCAGCGGCTCTCCTTCGGAAACGGCGCTGCCTTCCTGCCTTCCTCCTCCCCCATTTCTTCCCGATGACATCAGCCTGAAAAACAGGTTCTTGACTTCAGCAGGGCTCATCGGGCTGATTCTGGAGAGGGGAGAGCCCCCCCCCCTTGACTCCAGAAAGGAAGCAGCCATCCAGGAGCCGGACACGGAGATAAGCAGCAGCGGGCAGGCAGGGACCCTGCCAGCATGCCAACACTTGTAGGAATAAAAACCATGGAGAAGCAGATGGGGGTGGAGGGAATGCAACGCTGGGGAACAGATATAAATGTTTTACAGAGGCTATGGCAGCTGTAAGCTGGGGCTCACGCCCCGGCTCTGACACTGCTCTGCTACAGGGCAGCCAGACCTACCCAGTGCAAAAGTCAAATCCCAGGGCAGACTCCCATCTTACTCCAGCTCCCAGAGCCCAGCAGCAAGCCCTCAGGCTGGCCAAAATGACAATACAGGACTTAACACTATCCAGCAAATCCTTCCGAGGGCCACAAAGCTGGACACGGACCAACAGGGAACACGATCCTGCGAAACATCCTGCCCACCAGCCAAGATCCAAGATTATTTTTAAACTCCTCCTAAAATATTTTTGGGTTTTCCTCTTCCCCTGTTGAAACTAACAGTCTGCACAGGAAGAACGAAGCAACCGCCCGTACACAAAGCCCGGCCGAATGCACAAAGCAAACAACTTACTGCCATTATAATTACCTGAGATGTTATCGGCAGCTCTGACAGGGTCAGTATTCGAAGAAGGAAATGTGGTTTTCACATTGTGCCACCTGAAACGAGTGTCACCATCCTTCCTCTCCCCCCCGGCCCCCCAGCAGCACCCATGCCAACACCATGCTAAAGAACAGCCCTTGGATGTAGGGCTACATACACAGGAAATTTCTCCCCCTAATACAGGAATCTGCCAGGAATTTACTCTCTTGCCAGGAATTTACTTCTGTGAGAGAGCCTGAATATTTTGTCACACAAACAGTCGTTTAACTAAACGCATAAAGCAAAGGGACTCGCAGGGCCCTTACAATGATACCAAGACTTGCCTGGATGGGGGCAGCATCAGATGTGGATCTGCAAAGGATCAGGCCCTCAACACCAACACCACCCCAGGGGTGCTCAGAGCATCCAAGCTTCCCAATAATTTTGGGAAACCATCCCCATTCCGAACCCCTCACACACCAGGCTGCATCTCTGCTCCTCCAAACTCCCAAGAAAACATAAAGAATCACTCAACATTTATCAGTTCAAAACACATGGGCAATTAGCAGGACTTTTTTTTTCCTCCCTTCAGTATAATTATATATGTTTTAATGCAATTACCACCCCTGTATTTTGTACATTAAACAGTAGGCAACCCAAGGAAAAGAGAGGCTTCTATTTTTCTTGGCTTTGCCTTTCTGAAAGTAATACTATGTTGCAAAATAACTCCGGAAGAGGGGCTTATCTTTACCAGAAAAAGAGGGAGAGAAGATGAAAAACGGGAAGAGGGAAGGAGAAATCTCCCAAAGAGAAAGCAGGGATTGCAGTGTCCCTCCAGGCTGCCCTCACCCTCCAGTCCCTGCACATACCTATACCTGGAAACCGTCCCTGATATCACAGACAGGACTCAGAAACAGCCTCAGCCCGTTCACCATCGCCGACAGAAAGGAAAACTGAATCAAGCAAATGGTCGTGGTTACTCAAGCTGGGGTCATTAGCCGGATTAAAGCTCCCAAGCTCCGGCCAGCAGCACGGAGAGCAAAGTGCAGCTAAACTGCCCAAATTGGATTACCCACGCTCCCAGGTCTCTGTGCCAATTTGGCTGGCAGATTGCAGGATGCTTAGGATGGGGAGGTGGGCAGCGAGCCCCAGGGTGGATCAGCAGGCTGCCAGTGAGGAGGAGAGATGAGAAAGAGATGGTCCCTGCACAGCACATCCCCCAGAGCCTTGCAGCTTGTCTTCAGCACCCCTGGCACGTTCTCACCTTGGGCACTTTCTCTACCAAAATCCCTCACAATCCAGCTCAAGGAGCAAAGAGGATATCGTACCCTGGCTCGCACCAGGCCCTGAGCTGACCCCAGCAATAAAAAAATCTCTGTGCTTCAGGCAGCTCACGAGGGTCTCTGGCCCCAGGCACAGACCAGCACACAGCAGCCCACAGGGCAGGGGTGGATTTGGCCCTCATTACACTGAGGCACCACGGGGACAGAGGAATCAGCCCAAATAGTCCATCTTGCACCAGTCAAGGCAACCTCAGAGAAGAAAGGAGCAAAAGTGTTTGTGGAGTGCGAGCCAGACAATCTGGATGTGGAGTTTTCTTCCAGACTCAAACATCTCAGCACACCAGCAACAAAGAGGAGGTGTGCCAAGCCTTGGCTAAAGGGAAAATAAACTTTGAAATGTTTTTCTTTCAGATTTGTAAATGGTGGCTTCCACCTGGAACAAGGGCTGGAGGCAGCCACAGAGTGCTCAGGGAATCAATGCAAACAAGGACGCCTCCCTGTGTCTGGCCACACTCTGACAAAGCCATGGGAAGGTGTGGGTTTGGCTACACCACATGCTGAGTGCAGGGCAGAAGAGTCACGACTGACTGTCCATGCCTGGCACTGAAACCATCAAAACTTATTTATTGTCTGCAATTTCTCCTCTATGGTGCACAAGATGTTTGCCCAAATGTGACTTCCAAGCCTAGCAGGCAGACCATGTTGGGGTATCCACATAGCTTCCATGCTGCACCCTGGGGAAGACTAAGAGGTTCATGGATGGGGTCAGAGCACACATGTTCTCACCAAGTACCACATATCTGTAGTGGGATGTTCCCCATAGCACTGCCTGGAACACTTCTCAGGCTACAGCCAGAGAAGAAGCTGGCTGTCTCCAGTCTAAAGCCAAACCAGCCACCTCAGCAGTGCATGGTGGCAAACAGTTGCTCCTCTCCATTTTGCACGAAGCCATGGCACTCAGCACCTTGCTTGGAAAAGGGGCCCAAATCCAAACTCAGGGAAGGTAAGGAGTCATGGCCCATTGCTGAACCAAGCTCCGTATCACTCATAATTCCTGGCCTTTGGGCCTTCCTCTACACACATGGTACATCACCAAGCCATTCACTGGTCAAACGCTGGCCAGGAACCCTCTAATTTACACAGGACACAAACTTGAAGGAGACAGTCACGGAGCAGAGACAACAACACCCCAAATTCTCAATACATTCATTCCACCAGTTCAGTTCAATGAAAAATTCAAGCTTGCAGGCAGTGAGGATGGCATTATGGGCATTGGAGTGCCACATGCCTACCTTCCTGTCGCTGCACAGAGACATGGCAGGACCTCTGCTGTCCTGGCTCTTTAAAGGTTCCCCTTGCATTGAACCAGAGGTGCCAAAAACCATGACTGACTCCTCATTGAAGACACAAACGACCAAGGCACCAGAACACCCTACACAGAAAGGCAATTACACCAAAGCCCAGTGGGACTCAGCAGAAGCCCGACACAGGTCATGCTGCCCCCGGTTTGCAGGCAGGCGGTGTCGCCAGCACCAGAATCTGCTGCTCGGGAACTGCCGGCAGTGAGCGCTGCAGCCAGGAGCAACAAAGGCCCTGACCCACACTCAGCCTAGAGAACAAACACATCCGAGCTCCCTTCATTAAGCCCGATCCCAGGGCCAGATCCTTGGCTTTGTTCAGCAGAAGTCAAACGCAGCGAACCCACGGAAATAACCGGCCTGGCGTGCCACTTGCAGGCAGGGAGCAGAGCAGGGGCCAGCCCCGGCTGCCGCCGCCATGGAGGAGGGGAGGCAGCCCTGCCAGCACGCAGCAGCGCTGCTTTATTACCCTTTTCCATTTCGGCTGCGCAGAGCCCCGGTGAAACACGCTCCCCGGGAGCCGCCGGCACGGCCCTCAGCCCCGTCTCCAGCGGAGTTCAGAAGAGTTTGTTTATCCCTCGCAGGGCACTGCCTCGCTCGGGGAAAGGGCTTTGTGTGACGGAGCACAAGAGCTCTGCTCCGCAGCTCCGCGCACAGCCCGAGCGTGCACGAAGGCGGATGCCTGCGCTCCGCTCCAAATCCGATGCTTCTACGAAAGAAAAAATCAACCAAGAAGAGGGGAAAACTCTCCCCGACGCCGCGATCACCATGCTAACAAAAGCAACGTCGCCAAAACTTCAATCTTCAGGGCAGCAGCTGCAGAAAGCCCCAGCCACCCAACGGAGCAGAGCCAGCCAGCCCCCGGTGCTGCCTCCCCTCGAGAGCGGCGAGCGCATCCAGGCTTGCCTCTCCCGGAGGAGCGGCACCGGCAGCCAAAGCCACAGGCGGATGGGGAGCACCAGATCACACGCATGATCGGGTTTTGTGAATCCAAACTTCCTTACCAGCCTTCCTTATAGCCCCGTGTCGCCACGCCGCTGCCGGCACCGGCATCCACTGGCACCAGCCAGAGATCACTCGGCGGCGAGCGGGAAGAAGAAAAAAATCCTTCCCTCCTTGCAGCCACTTAAGAAATTATCCATGCATCCTCCCAGAGGCATCTGCCCCACTGCTTTTCCTTGGCTTTTCCACCTTTCCGCCCTGTTCGGTCACCAGTGTCTTGAGAGAGAGACATCGAGTCACTCATTTTACCCACTGAGTATATACAAAAGACCCTGGGATTGTTCAGGAAGCAATTAGCCGCTGTTCAGAGGAAAATGGTGTTTTCAAATGGATAACCTTTGATGTAGTCAATAGCCTCAGCTCCTCTTTTTTTCCCCTTTCTTTTTAATTCTTGCAGCCGCACACAAAAGAAAATAAAAAATAAAAAAACGTAAAAAAGAAATCCAGCAAAAGGCTGGTAATTCCCCCCGACACAGCTCTCGCTCAGCAAAAAAGGATTTTCTCGCAAGCTGGAGGAAAAGCAGCTTCGGGAGGCGGCTCATCTGCCCAACTTTTCTCCCCTCCGTGTCCCGGAGCATACGAGAAGGATCATGAATATTCATCCCCCCGTTAGCAGGTTCTGCTTTTGTTTTGTCCTCCCCAAGCAGGAGCCAGGGGGGAGCTAACAAGTGAGGTTAATGCCTGTCTTTTCTCTCCCATCCGTCTCCTCTTTAACCAGTGACCTTCATGTTAAGCCCTGTTTACACACCAGCCCCCCTCCCCTGGCTCCCCCTACCCCGGCGCTCGGCCAGAGGCAGAAAGAAGAATTCTCCCGCAAGGAAGACAAGGGAGGAGAAGGCGATTGCGGGATTCCGGGATTTATTTCAGCATGCCACAGGGATTTTGCAAATCCCTCCCCGCTCGCACGCCGGAGGTGCCGTGTGTGTTCGCTGGGCAGGAATGGGAAGGGGCTAAGGGAGAACCGAGCGCACAGCCGGCTTTATTCGCCACCTTCCACGTTCATACCGGCGGCGGGAGGCGCGCACCGGCGCAGCCCCGCACACAGGTACCGCAGCCTCCCACGCCTCGCCCGGAGGTGCCCAGCGGTGCCAAACTAGGGCGCGATCACAATAGTAACGACCATAACGAGGGCGACGGCAGCCATCTCACCCTATCCCATCCCATCTTATCCCATTCCATCCCATCCCATCCCGCAAGGCGCCCACGGCACCTCCCCGCCGGCGGCTGGGGAACGGGGAGCGCGGAGGGAACGGCGGCGCTGTGGCTTCAGGACGAGCCCAGCCCGGATGCCACTCACCGCGCCCCGGCGGGATGCGGGGATGTAAAGCAGCGAGAATGCGTGAATGGGATAGCACAATGCGGGGATACGGGGCAGTGCGGACACAGGGGATGGCAGCGGGAATGCAGGGCAGGGCAGGGCAGATACGTGATCCAAAGCAGCGAGCACGGGAAAAGCCGAGCCCGGTTCGCGTCCCCAGAAGTGCCGGACCCGGGTGGGCAGCGGGGCTGGGGCAGCGAACGCCGCCGAGAGCCGGGGCGGGAGGGTGCAGCGGGGAGGGAGGGGAGCAGGGAGGCGGCCAAGCCCCGCCGCTACACCGGGCAGGGAGGCACCGCTGGCACCGGCTCCCCGCGGGAGCGCCCCGGCCCGAGCAGCTCCGAGCGGGGAGGCGGCCCTCAGCCCGTCCAGCCCGCACCTGCCCGGTCCCCGGCACACGCCGCTACGAGACCCACGCGGGGCGTGCGGCGGATAAAGAAAGAGGCTCGGTCCCAGCCCGGTTTTATCCCCCCGGCGGGAGGCGGCTCCCGGAGCCGCGGGGCGCAATGCGGGCTGGTCCCGGCGGCAGCAGCAGCGCGGCCCCGGCCCTGCCCGGCCCAGCCCTGCCCGGCCGCCGCGGCCCCTCCGCGCCCCCCGACGGGGCCGCCCTGCCCTGCCCGGGCCAGCCCCGGGCAATAAAGCCAAATATTTGAGAGGAGCAATAAAGCCAAATCCGCGTTATCTTTAACGAACCGACCGATCGGACCACATCGCGCCGCGCCCGAAAGTTGCAGCCGGGTTACTCACGGCTCCGGTCCCCGCTCGCCTCCGCCGTGCCAGCCATAATTGCATTCCACACCAAGCCGCCCGCCGGGCCGCCGCCGCCGCCTTCTCCGCCGCCACTGCCTCCTTCTCCTCCGTTCCCTCCTCCTCCTCCTCCTCCTCCGCCGCGCCCGCCTCCCCCCGCCGCCGCCGCCGCCGCCGCCGCCGCCCGGGGCTCCACGCCCGCCTCGCTCTCGCCGCCGCCGCTGCCCCGCATGAATGGGACGGGGCGCGGGGCCCAGACGGAACGCCGACCGCCGCGCGCCCCGCCGCGCGCC